>OX243845.2:15167500-16417500 GCA_945859575.2 Herminia tarsipennalis | reverse complement strand
AGACTGCTAAGATAAATGCCTCACAACACGCGTTATAAAGAGCCATTTCAAGTGGGCTTAATGTGAAACGAGAACTGAATGCCTAAGTTCTTAGTGTTAGAGTACCTCCTTCATATTCTCTTTATTTGAGGGAAAAGCTTCGAAATTGCTAGAAAACATTTAGTATTTACAACCAGTTTTCCTTGAAGGATATAGGGACGTGTGATATCTACCCAATTTACTCTATAGTGGAATCAGCAACAGGGAACTTTTCACAGACTTATTATAGTGCACGTAAGCTATAACTCAAGTATTAAAGACCTCTCCATCCCTCAATGAAACAATAAAAAAATGGTTTCACAGTTTTTGTTCATGGCAATTATTATATTAATGACGTTTTCTTAGAGCCTTCCTCTTCTGACTAAAGACAGATTAACTTTATTCATAGAAATTCACAAACATTATAAAGTCTTCCACTTATTTTTACATTCAAACTGTTAAGTTTTTGCCTGTTTCAGGATTATTATGAATATCAATACTAATATTTTGGTTTGGATGAATGCGATAATCTCAGAAACTACTAGTTCGAATTGAAAAAATCTTTAAGTGTATATATATATATATATATATATATATATATATATATATATATATATATATATATATATATATATCGAGGCAAGGTTATAGATTATATAACAACACGCTACGACCACCAGGAGCGGAGTATCAATCAAAAATGTTCCAAAAAGTAGGAAAAATGACGCAGACGAAGCTGCTCGGATCATCTTATTATAAAATAATCTGCCTTAAAACGATCCTGTACAAAATTCGTCTCAGTGAAAAAGGTAACAGGCTGTAATCCACTACACGAGCCCACTACAAGCTAGAGATTAGAATTTTCAGTTTTCTCACATTGTGGTTTAATCGCCAACGCTCAATCTAAAATCGATTCTTCAGCAATTTTGAAAGTAATTGTGCGCTCGTCTACTTAGGCTTTCAACCTGCAATCTATATTTCATAAACCGAAATATACAAATGTTCAAGATTTCGTTCTTAGTGGAAAAAGTCTTGTCTAATATCCTGTACACAAAATTGGATGAGAGTGTATTGGTCGCAGGGCAGTCTGACACCCGCATACCCCTGACCTCGACCGTGTGTGACCGACAAGGGAACAAGGCCACAAACGAGATGTCCCGGCCAAATCCGTATTGATGACGTCACGACTCGTAATATCACTGCTTCCTTTTGCCGCAATAGCTCGACATAATTTGATTCGGATCGTAAACCGAAACAGGTTGAACATCTTAAAGTTTTTGTCCGAATTTGGAAAAGCAAAACAATAATACATGTTGTAACAATACTACTTAGTTGTCACTGAGTTTTTGCTCTAAATACTGTTTCTTCTTGACAATTATTACGTACGCCCGAAACGCCATAATATTTTGGGCAATATAAAGTAAGATTTAAATGGAACGTATAAGATTTTAGTAGACTTTAATGACCGTGTGGACGTTTAGTTTTCGCGCTCTGATGATATGTTTTATCTGCTGGTATTTAAATAAAAAAGGTTAACTAACTACGCAATCAATACACACGTACTATGTATAAAAATTAGATGACATGGTTTTTAATGATTTAGAAATATCAAAACTAAAATCATCAAATTACAATCAGGACCGAATTTTTCTTAAGTAGGTAAATGGTGCGAATAGAGAAGCTTTTCAGTCCATGTAAGAAAATTTTAAAGAAAATATGACATTGTAGTTTTATTTATCCAGACAGTTATCCATACTAATATTATAAATGTGAAAGTAACTCTGTCTGTCTGTCTGTCTGTCTGTCTGTTACGCTTTCACGCTCAAACAGCTAAACCGATTTATATGCACTTTGGTATAGAGATAATTTGAGTCCCGGGGAAGGACATAGGATAGTTTTTATCGCGATAACCGTCATCCACGCGGGCGCACCCGCGGGCGAAAGCTAGTATATGATAATAGCTTAAATTGTGTGACAACCGACATGAAGTCCAATTTTAAAACTCCATTATTATTTTTTTAGTTGTCACAATACAAATCATCGAGAATCGATACTCCTTAATGGGTTGACCAACTTTTTTAGTACTCGTTTATGAAAATGGGTACCTCGCAGTGCACTTATCGCAAAATTCATATTAATAACTTGCACAAATGATAAAAATCCAATGTAGGGCTTTTATCTATTGCGGCCTCGCGTGATACAAATACCAGTAAGTACTTATAGATATTTTATTGTGAACAATCCCTTCCAATTAAACCAAAAAGACGCGAATAGTTATGTTTATTAACGTGAACGATAAGTGTTCACTCAATTCTACCACCTAACCATGAGTCTGATTGACTGCCGTGACTCGGTGGCGATCGAGCAAATCAAGATATTAGCAAATCGAGATAGTCTATGTTACCAGTATCGCACCTATTAAGGTGCCATATTCTATTACATATAGCGTTTGCAAATTTCAGTAGCGAAAGGCGAAAGTAAATACCTACCGTAGTGCAAAATTCGATTGGATTGCGTGATTAAAGCATAGAACTTTCAAAGTTAAACTTTTTTACTTTGTTCCTTTTTTAGAGTTCCTTAGCCAAAATGTCAATATGGAACCCCTATAGTACTAAAAGGCTATGATTTTGCATACACATACACACATCAACAAAGTCTAGGGATATTCTGTATATCTAGAAATTTTTTTTTCTTTGGGTAATGTAAAGTGGGGATGTGATTTTTTTCTCACCTACCCTATCACGTGAGGTGCTTAGATAGGTCTTTAAAAAACGCTTAGGGGTTGTGAAGACCATTTTAAGATTTAGAGACCCGTTTGTGAAATATTAAGCTTAGCGCAAATATTTGTTAGAGTCAAGTCTGTCCCTGCCAGCTAAATAGTTGATGTTGGGTATATGAAATCACGATACTAGTATAAATAGTGAAATTTAAAAAAAACTCTCATAGCTAAGTAGGTTTTACATGTTTACGAGTAACATCTGATCAAAGAGAAGTAACAAAATTTTCGTATAAATTCCATTGAAAATTATCATTATGTAGGTACAACGTTGTAAGTATGAAACAAAAACCATAGAAAATCCACTTGTTAAGCCGCATTATTCAGATGACTACAGAACCCTAGATTGTTTGTGGCCCAAAATGCACTTGCCCAGTTTTATTGATAAATGATTAACGAATGAAAAGTTAGTAGGTATTCGATTTTGATAGGTTTAAGATATTTATTCTCAATAAGAATTACAATGCAATTCACTTAACTTGAGAACATAATTAAATATTACAAAGAATATTACTTGAGAGCGTACATAGTAACAACAGTAGGTAGTTAAATAATAATGATTAACAAATGGTTTTTCAAAATACCCTCACAAACTCGAACGTAGACGGACACAGACATCGTAATACAAAGATGTAAAATTTTAGTACGTCCAACTAGAAGTGACATTGTCTACATTTTCAGTTTATTTTTAAGTGTCGGTTTTTTAATTTTTATTTTACTCTTTTTATTGCTTTATTTCTTGTTTAGTATGTGGTGTTGTAATATTTTTTTAAAAATAAGGTACCTATGTGGACTCAGTATTATGGGCTTGCCGCGAAAACGAAAAATAAGACCGTGAATAAGGACCCTTTTAGAGTAATAAGTACATGGTATCGTACAAGTACACATTAAAGTAGCTGATGATATTAATTTATAGAAACGGAACACGTACGTGTGGCGTGTTTTATTGGTATCGGTATATCGAGAAGGGACATTAAATATAAGCGTAAAAGGAAAAGGAAATGGGCAATTGTTTGCAGGCACAAGAATTATCGATGTTTCAAAACGCAGTTTAGTATAAGTACCTAACGTTTAATTGTTATTGTTAGGTTGTATACTACGTATCTTTTGATACTTAATTGTAAATATATATCTATACTAACATTATAAAGCTGAAGAGTTTGTTTGTTTGTTTGAACGCGGTAATCTCAGGAACTACTGATCCGAATTGAAAAATTATTTCACTTTTGGATAGTCCATTTGTCGAGGAAGGCTATAGGTTACAGGCTACAAAATATCACGCTATGACCAACAGGAGCGGAGCAGCAATGAGAAATGTTGCAAAAACGGGGAAAATTTACGCAGATGAAGTTGCGCGGGACAGCTAGTCTGGTATATTAAGGATACTCATATAGGTACTTATATTTCTAACTACATTTCTTAACTCAAACTTGATTGCACATCATTAGACGCAGTTCAGAGCTATTACATGGCTCTGCGTTGCATTACAGGGCTTATAAATGACGAAGTGTTGACCGAAAAAAAAGCTATACAGCTTGCAACATCGGCGTAACATGGCCTGCTTGTCGGTGTTCTACAGATTGTATCACAAAGAGTGTTCACAAAAACTCCATACACTGATCCCGCCGTCTTCTTTCCATCATTGGACATCTACGCACACTGCAGGCTACCATCCACACGTTGTGGCTATACCCTTCTACATTTGTTATGCAAACAGCTAAAGTATGGAACTCCCTGCCACTTTTAAGACTAGAGTACATAGGCATCTTCTGGGTGCGCTCGTTCCATCGTAGGCCTCATCATTCTATCAGGCATGATTGAAGCCAAGAGCAAGCATTTCAAGCATCATCATTTATTATAAAAAAAAACATTTTATTGCAGTTGAAGGACAAGGTGTTATATCCCTCCGGAGGGAAGTAAAGTGGCGGTCCCCATATAAATATGGAAAATCGTCACAATAACAGATCGCCTTCAATGTGGAATTATGTTCATGAAGTTGGAATAAATACTACCAATACAGAGTGCTGATTTAGTCAGTCGAATCCTTGCAGAGGGGGGAATAGACCATAATACTGAAAAGAAAAGTAGGTACCTGCCTACTCTGACTTTTTCATAAAATTCAAGTCCAAAGATTCGCGCTTCACCTCACGACAACGGGGTCCTTATTCACTATCTTTATTTGGCGCATGCGCGGTGCGCTCAAATATGTCCAACGCGCATGTGCGGTAGAGAGCTGCGCTTAGAAATGCATCAACGCGCATGCGTGGTGGACATCTTTGAGCGCATCATGCATGCGCCAGTTCGCACGGGCTTGTCACAACAACGAAATAAAGATAGTGAATAAGGACCCAGTTACCACACTTCAACGTGTTGTACTTCACGGAGCGAAAAGAGTTGTTATTTATCAACATAATACATGTTGGCAACCGCTGTCGCGGGCGCGAATCTTTGGATTCGGATGACATTTATTTTAACATTTTTATAATAAAAATAACGTTCTTTAATAATAACCCCTTAAAGATGCCTAACCCTTATATAGCGCATTGCCATGTAAACGCCTCGTAGAATATGAAAAAAGTTGTAATCGTGCGTTAATAAAACGCGCTTCAAGCGCTCGTCATCTAAAGTTATGCTATTAGGGTAGTGGACTTCACAAAACACTTCCTTCAAATTATAAAATAATATTTTTAAATACACCTACACGAAATTAACCACCAATCCATTTATTACCCAGACCATAGTAATTAAGGCAACGATTTTATCTCAAACTATCTGATCTACGCAACTTCGTCTGCGTCAATTTTTCCTATTTTTGCAACATTTTCCATTGCTACTCCGCTCCTATTGGTGGTAGCGTGATGTTATATAGCCTAAAGCCTTCCTCGATAAATGGGCTATCCAACAAACAAACTCTTCAACTTTATAATATTAATATAAATCCATTCATTCAAAAATCTTATTTTCCACGCTAGTAGATATAAAATAGCCGATGTTTATAACCTGAGTAGCATTTTCCATTTCCTAATAATAATACACAATACAATTCAATCAATTTTCAACACCCACATTTACAAAATATAATAGGTAGAAAGGTTCACTATCGTGTTAAATAAAGCACCTACTTTCTCGTTTGTTATTAGCAGTACAATAGCACCCTAGCCTGCTACTGACGCATGTCATCTTTTTCAAGCCACCTTCTTAATTCATTTTCATTGAAACTCAGGCGATTTTGCGATATTTTCAAGTAAACCTTATTTTCTTATCTATAGTAAGACGAAATCAAAAATCATATCACAAAGAACGTTGGTTTTTAAGCTATATTGCAAGTGAATGGTAATTTAAACGAATATTGTTGTATGTGTTTTAGTTAGATGCAAAATTTGAGAGCTCAATATATATGTCGAAACACACTTCGTCGATGAAACGTTTCGCCGAAATCATCCTTGATCGACTGATGCTTTGACGAAAGAATGCTTTACCGATTGATCGTTTTCACTCTTAAGGCTCATTTCTGTGTATCGCTGCCACGCGCGGCTCTCGACATGCGGCTGAAGCGCGCGGCTAATGCGACAATAGTCAGACTAGGGGCACAGTTAATGGCGCCATACATCCTCATATACTGACTATTGTAGCATCGGTCACGCGCGTCAGCCGCACGTCGTAAGCCGCGTAAAAATGAACCTTTGGTCGATGGTTCGTTTAGGGCAAAAATCCTTTACCGTCGGTTAAAAACGTGACGTTTAGGTACTATCTATTTATATAAAAAGAGAAGCTGCCTGACTGACTGATATATTAACGCAAGGCCTAAACTATAAGGGTTAGAAACTTGAAATATTGCACATGGGTTCCTTTTATAACGTAAATGAGCACTTAGAAAGGATTTTTAAAAATTCACCCTCTAAGGGGGTTAAACGGGGGTGCAAAATAAGTATGAAACTTTGCCGTTAAATATTTTGACAGCAATCTGGCATACACGCCAGCGAAGCCGCGGGTATAAGCTAGTGGTTAAATAAACGGCCAAAGTAAATATGATGAGGAAATGATTCTGTTGTAATAAAAACTAGCATAAACATCATGACATTCAACAGTAACCCTCTCATTGTTAACTACGTACTGCCTTTATATGATCTATGAACCCTATATGATTACAGCGCAGTGTGACCCTAGATTCACACTACACTGTACACTTAAAAGTAGAAAGGCGCATAATATTGTTATTTAAAACCTTGCCTTTTACAGTACAAATAAATAGGTATGTGCCACCACTTACGCCTGCAAAATAGTTTAGTTAGAGTTTCTTTAAACGACAGATATCCTCACATAACAGATTTTATTCACGGCAAAAGGATGCCGACAAAACTTTTACCGACAAACCTCCTTGCTTGTCAATTTTTGCATAACATCGTCCTTTCACAAATAAATCCTGTGTGTTTCCACAAGGGTTGTCATATCGCATTTGGTATATATCGTACTGTCAACGTTACACAGAAGCTCAAAGCGCTGTGCAATGAACATGCGAGAGGGGACGAAATGCTAATATTATACAAATTGTAGCCAAGCGTTAGGGTTGTCTCTAACACTGATTGTTATTTCCCACTCAATTTGATCTATTATAGTTTTAAATTATTCGGCTTTTGGTGTGTACTGTGGCCGTCATTTTCGAATGTTGATCCTTATTGTATTGTAAACTTAATTACTGCTAGTAGTAGTCTATTTTTTTATTTTCAACTAAAATTGGAATGAAGTTTTGAAGTGGAATTATTACTGGATTAAATAAGATTAGGTACTGTTTGTTAGATTTTTAAATAAATAATATTGATATAATTTATAATATTTATTTGTTTTTGTCAGGAGAAGGCAATATAAGACCGTAGCTTTCATGGACGTAGATACTCGCGGTCTTTGGTGACAACGATTTTTTAAAACAACTTTCTTCTGTCCTTTGCCTTGTTCCCCTAGGCAGAATGGATTGAAGCATTGCGTGTTTTTGTAATACGTAGGTCACGCGATAAGTTTTGAGATACTCGTAATTTAAAAATGGAACGCATCTGTATTATATTCTCAAAAAACATTTTTTTTTTAAATAGAACGCAAGTAGCCAGGTTACTGATTTTAAAAAAATATGTTCCATTCATCAACCGACTTCAAAAAGGAGAAGGTTCTCAATTCGAATGTATTTTTTTATATTTTTTATTTAATGTTTATAATACGATTACTCGCTGAGGGCTGGACTGATTTGAAAAAATATTTTTGTGTTTGAAAGGGTATACTTCCAAATTGGTCCTATTGTCATCAAAATTCAGATCTGATGATGAGATCTTAGAGAAATCGAAGGAACTCTTCAAATATTAAAGGCTATGGTTATTTGTGTATATTTTGTTGTAATTCGTGCATTTACTCTTAAAAAACACCATTGAGTGAAATGGAACTTATCACTGACCACAGATGACCAGTAGAACTATTCAATAATAAATATTGCGGGTTGCGATCTGAGTACCGTATTCGATAACTGATTCTTCGCCTCCGTCAAATCATGTAATGAAACTGATGGTCTAGTATCAGGTGAACTCCTCAAAAATCAAAGGAGGTGTATCGCAAAAAAAATTGTAAAAGAAATGAGTATCATGACTTTATTTTTTTTTTAATGAAAAACTTTGTATTCAACGATTACAACCAATATTAGGAGATTCTGCCCCATCACGAGCAGTTTTTAGATGGTTCAGTGAATTTAAAAGGGGTAAAACAAACCTCGAAGATGACCATAGAAGTGGTCATCTACAGTGAGGAACCTTTGCTGTCGTTGTATCCCGCGGTTGCTCTCAGACACTGAAAAACGGGCCCGTGTGGATTGGTGCCACGATTTGAAAAGAGAACGTCAAGACGTGTTTCGACGAAACGTGGTTAATCAATTTGATCCGGAAAATAATAGGCAGTCGTCAGTATGGGTCTTTTCAGAAGCAAAGTTGCCGACAAAACTGCTTAGACCTCGTAATGTTGGTAAAAAAATGGTGGCTAGTTTTCTCTCTCAGTGGGCATGTCTCAGCAACAATGTTGAAAGTTTCCAAGCTCTACGAGACAAGAGACTGAAGACTGTGCTTCGAGAAATCATGTTGCATCACGACAACGCTTCGTCACATACGTCCCTCTGAACAAAGATGTTTCTTGAGGAATCTGGTGTTGAAACCTTGCCCCATCTACCGTACAGTCCTGATTTAGTTCCGCTTGATATTTTTTTTGTTCCCGATAATCAAAGGATTTATTTTTTGTATGCCGAAGAGGCCGTCGGCGCTTAGGAAGTCGCAATTTCGGACCTATCGGATCAAGAGCAAAAGTGTTTTAATAGTTGGTTTAGGCGAAAGAAACTTTGCATAGAGAATGAAGGAGAGTATTTCGTACGTAGTAAATAAATATTCTTAATATCTTGTATAGTTTTTCTCTTGTCTCAAAACAAATAGACATACCTACGTACTAATACTACAAACATTTAGACCGGGATGTATAAACGAACTGGGTTTTTTTATCGCTTGATCGCAAGACACGCTGACTAAGAAAACGCTAAGAATGTGAAACGAACTGTGTGAAGCGAAACGCCAAAACATCAAACCAAATGATGAGGGCAAAACGTAATCTGTCAAAGTTGTTTCGAATGTTTACTCAACATTTCTTATCAGAGTATTCGTTAAAGGAAAATACTTCCACAAAACACCGAGTACAGAACCTAACCTTCATATAACGGGCACTCGAGCAACGCGTACATATACATCGCTCATGGACACGGAATCTCGCGACACCTTTGAAACCATGTGGTGCAAAGTACGTAGATTCAGATGGTCGGCTCCCTAAAACCAGCGAAAATAGGCTCACACACACAGATATAGAAGTGCATGTCCATAGGTCTCAGTCGAATCATTAACCCGCCTAAATGAGCGTGAATTTTAATAAGCTGTGAGCCAATTTTCTATCGTCCTCCGAGTGAAGTTCGTCTGCACGTCATAAAACAACAAGGTTGATTTTACCTTGCAATCATATTTTGATTGTTACTAATCTCAACCTTAACGCTAATTTGGTTGCAAATGAAGTTTTATCAAAACTGGTAGACCCCATTCTTAGCCGTGTGTAAGCGTCACGCTAGCCCATAACAGTATCAATGGCACAAACTATGGCAATGATCTAAATGTCACCGCACCGGGCTCCTCATTTGAGATGTTAGTTCGTAAATCTCATTTACCCAGTAACACATTGCTACAGTACCCTTCAACCGAAACACAGTGATGCGGTAACATTATTATTTCACGTAAGAATACCGGACACTGAAAGTAGTCTAAAGTAGTCTATAATTCCCTGTCCGTGAAAGATGTTTGTGTGTTTGGCTCAAGCTAAGTATGAGTGAGACTTATCTTCTGAACTTTAGATATTTTGTGATAATTCGGATGAAAACCTTTATTTTGTTTCGTATTTTATTTATTTTAACATGTTGTTAGTAGTCGATGTTTTGTAATCTGATATGAGAGTTAGATTTTAATCAAGACGATTTGAAAACAAATGGATTAATACACGAGGAGGTTTAAGACTAGGCGAAACTGCGAACGAAAGTAATAAGTTAATAACTTTTAAAAGAGTAGGCATTGGCAAAACATACAGGGTGATTTGAAATATACTGATAACCTCCCGCTCGTGGCTTCTTTACGTAACACTAAATAACTTTGTAATATCAGTTTTGAAATATATTTATTAACTAATTTGCCTGGAATTAACAACAAACTGCCTTCAAATAAACATCAAGGAAAAAAATCCTTTATATTCATTTGAAGGCGGTTCATTTTTCTTATTATATTAGATCTTTTTATATTAGAATATAGTATTAAGATCTTTTTTATATTAGATATAATATATGAAGATTTCAAAACTTCTGTTCTTTTAAAATATCACACACCAACGCACATATCACATCCACAATGTTGATAACAATGAAATCATTGAAGCGAACTTGAATATAAAACAAATAATACCCACCCCAAATTTTATACATCTGCGAACCTAAACATAATTTACATACAAATGTGTATTATAAATGTATACGAATTCCCTTCATTTCCTAAGCAAAGACCAAGTCATAAAATTTAAGGCTTTTCGGATTCGGCAACCCTGCGGTTAGGGATGACAAGTAGGTATTTTGAACCTGTGTTTGTATGGCGACAGCTCGTAGGGGCCGTATTGTCCCGCTTACAGATTCCCTCCCCCTCATTTGTCGACAGTTTGTGGTTAAATAAACTAATACCTGCAACTATGTTAACCCTGCTCGGTCTTGCTTGTAAGAGAATGGGTGTGACGGTCTTGTGGTCATGGTAACAAATGACAATGAGTCCCTAACTGTTAATAGTTACCGACGTGAGTCATGGGCACAAACTTCACCTTTCCATATCTGAGGGTAGTGCGCCACAATAACGTGTAACGTGTTTAAAAGTAATAATAATATCTTAGGATAACTCACACCTATGCACTATCACGTTATTAGCGGCTTAATATTAGAATTAACATTAACGCGAAAACCTCGAGCAAGGTAAAGTCCCCCAACAGTTCTAATCATTTCGATTATAACAATACTAACACTTTGCCAATAACGACATCTATCGGAAGACGTGGTGACGCTATGACCACTCGATTAAGACTGACCGAATGAGAGCAACTGCCCACTACTGACACTTCAAATGTAAACGTCAAACTAAAGTCACACCATTTTTCGGCGGCCATATTGAAATGAGTCAATAGACTTGTTATTTAATCAAAACAGATATTAGGTCAACGGAAATCAATTAGCAATTCAATAATTCTCGACATATATCTACTTCTGGCTTAGCAGTCAGGGTCACTAAGCAATAGACCAACAGGATAGTTATTGGTTCGTTTTACTCGACATAGACTCTACAATTCCAATTAAGAAGTCTCTTTTAACATTTCTTAGAATGTAACTCTGTACGTTTCACATAAATTAAAGAATAAACAGTTAGTTCATAGAATTTAATCACTATCTAAAGACACCACAATCAATCATGGATTGATTGATTACCACAATCAATCAGTCTTTAGATAGTGATAAAATTCTATGAACTAACTGTTTTGTTGTTGTTATACAATCTATTTTGATAACAATCGATGCTTTTCAAAAGTGAATTTACTCGAAATAATGAAAACTATATCACGTACTATGGCGTATGTATAGTATTAGCAGGTACTCTAATATTTGACAGACGCAAATCTGTCAAAAAGGATATCTTATTTGGAATAAAGCGTAGCAAATGTTTGTTATTTATTGGAGCATTATACGTCATTACTATTACACTGTTTATATGATTGGTGAACTTATTCTAGTACTGTGTTGTGTATTTCATTTTTTGTATCATTATCTATACTGTTGTTATATAGAGATAAGTTTGTGAGGTTGTGAGGTTGTGTGTACTGAACCTTTTTGTACCTTTAGAAAGCCACGTTATTTGTGAGTGTCATAAGCTATATAACATCACGCTACGACGAATAGGAGCGGAGCATCAATGAAAAATGTTGCAAAACGGGAAAAATAATGCAAACGAAGTTGCGCGAACAGCTAGTTTTAATTAAAAGTAAGTTATATTTTTAACCCCTGTAAGCCTTTTCCCGAGGCTCTGTTTGAGACCAAATAATCATATACATTCGAAACACAAAAAAACATCAATAATAACAATTTATACTGAAACGTTCGGTTTCAATGGTAAAACTTCCTTAACTTTCTAACATATTCCGTCGCAATGAAATTCAAAGCAATTCCCTCATTGCTATCAAAACGCAAGAAATACTGGGCCAACAAGAAACAATAGCAAAGCTTTTACTAATTAGACAAGATTCCTTCATACACATAAACCACTCTACCAACAAAATTACGTTACACACGATTTTCAACCTTGTTCTTCAATTATAGTGACTTTTATCGCATGCAAATTTGAAAAAGAAGTTAAAAATACTCACAATAGGAAGTCTTGCTCCCAGCATGGAGTCGGACCCTTAACTGTCACCGTTGTCGACTTGACATTTTGTAGTTTGAGTGTCACGTAAGTGTTGAACTGTGTTGCTGCTGGGAAATAAAACCTTATATCAAAACGCTGTGAGTTGAAAATCGCTTGTTTGTTATGCATAAAGGTAGTGAGGCATGAAAGAAAGAACAGCTACATAGGTTTCTAGAACAGAATGACGATCAAAGGCATAATGAGTGCTGGAAGTTAAATTAGTGCGGTATTAAAGGACTGGTATCCAATTAACTGACCTCAAAACATGTAAAACTCATTCAAAGGGTTACTGAATAGTAAATAAGACTTTAATCATGTTGTTAATTAGTCCTAATGTAACATTAACTTAAAGGTCTGATGCTCAAAAATGAGGTTATTATACTTTGGGCCTTTTCTTCTCAACTGTGTTGATGTCTGCTTTTATTTTAATAATATTTGGTAGAATTAAGGCCTAATACTCATATGCCACTTAGTTTTAGGCGCTGTTAAGTCGCATGCTGTCACTGCCAAGGTAAATAGTAGTTACAGCAACACTTTTGAAAACGTCTCCAAGCTAAGTATTGTTTGAGTAATAGAGGGTTAGTTTATTTACAAAGGGGCGTACATCTGAGAACCAACCCTAAACTGTAACGATACTATAAATTGTAGTTAATAATACTTTTTAAGGCTTTAGACGTTCCTCAAATATATAGAGGCATAGGCTTTAGTCGAAAGTAAAACTCTAAATCAACATTCAAGCTCATGGTAAGTCATCGGATCTCAATAACTTCCTAATGCTTTGATTGACAATTTGTTACGCTGATATGATTGCAATTTGTGTAACATAGAAGTAATTTTTATAGGCATTTCTTGCCAATAACTTTACAAATACAATAAATGCATTTCTGACTACCGACTAGATGGCGCTGCTAAGGCCTAATTTCGCAAGCATCAAGAGATAGAAAAATTCGAGATCTAATGATATAGTCCAGACAGGTGGTTCGCTTCTGGCCCCGGTTTGGCTACGGAAGTCACGGGTTCGATTCCTGAGTCTGGATTTCAAATTTTTCTATCTTTTAAAAATGCATTTATTGTATTTGTGTAACATATATTATACGTAATATAAATATTATTTTCACACAAAGAAATTCATACAAGTCTTAATTGAAACGCGACAATACTTATTTCAATAGGCACTAAGACGAATTTAAGTCTTTTACTGATATTTAATACACTAATAACCTCCCGCTTGTGGCTTCTTTACACAACACTAAAATAATACCTTTTTAATATCAGTTTTGTATAATATTTAATAAATTAACCATTTATCACCTACCACTTGTTTTTAGAGTTATGATCACCTACAGACTATTTTACTGTAGTAAAATCATTGTTCATTGTGTAATTTAGGTTTTCAACCTGACAAAAAAACATCGATTTTATTCCAGGGTCTCTCAGATGTGTGGTGAATGCTTGTGTGACAAAAGTAGGTGGTAGGTGAAGGGTTAATTCCTATTTTTTTCCAAGATTATATAACCAAGCTATTAGGTGTAATGTTAAGATGCCATGAGCGGGAGGTCATTACTACATTAAACATCACCCTATTTCTTTTATGTTCTTAATATATTATTATTATATCAGATACCTTATTTAATAAATATCTTACCTTGTATACCAACATATCGCGCCTTTTTTACTGTAACAAACAAAAATAAACATTAAATCACGAATATAACAGTTGTTTTATGTCGGAAACGACCGGCCGACCGGGAAAGGTCAACGGAATACATATAAAACGTTTGAATTGCCAAGTTTTGCGGGGATTTTTTTGTTAAAACTTCCTCTATAGGCTGAACTAAACATTAGTCGATGACACATATAATATACATATAAGTACATTCTATACGTGTATACAATTTATGTGAGACTTAAAATCATTACCTTTTGATTGCGACTTTCCTCAGGCTACTTTCATATCAAATGTAATCGAATATGATCCTAATGGTTTTGTGCTGTTGTGATAACTAAACCGTCAAATGGATAGATTTGACCGTTTACTTGAAATAGTTAAAATTCTTGTTTGAAAATCAGTTTAGCTAATTTAAATATATTATTCTTTCATAATTATCTTTCTTGATAGGATTAATTGGGGTTGCTAAACGTCCTCATATTACGGCGTTTGATTTCAAAATTTGATAAAAGAAATTCAAATCCCCGCAATTCTATGATTTCCTATTGCAAAAGTTTATTATATTTACAAAATAAATAGCAATGAATATACTTTGACAATAGTAAGAAATCACAAAAAAAACAATAAAAGATTTTCTTTTGGAATATTTATTTGTATTTGCAATTTTCAAATCAAACGCTGTAATTTGAGTGCAAAAGAGATTTCTACAAATTATTGTAAAAGCTTCATCCTATGAGCTATAATGAGGTCCGGCCATCCCAAACCAAACAATTCGGCTCTCATAACAATAGGCCCCAGAGTCTTAGAAACTGAATAAAGGATGACCTTAGTCTTCAGACAAGAGGAACAGCCATTAAAAC
This sequence comes from Herminia tarsipennalis, assembly GCA_945859575.2. NCBI lineage: Eukaryota > Metazoa > Arthropoda > Insecta > Lepidoptera > Erebidae > Herminia > Herminia tarsipennalis. Next base: position 16,402,140 of record OX243845.2, on the reverse strand, counting down.
TAGAAATACTGAGAGCCATTACTAGCGAACACTTCACAAAGTACCTACGAACTTACATTAATATAGATTTAACGCTATCCTTTCAAAGTAAAGCACTCAACATGACATCACACAATATGATTTAATTATAAAACACACACACGCACTTACACTCACTTTAAAACTTTTGCGACTTAATAATTTGGGACTTAATCCGGTTAAATTAACACTGTAAGTTCTTACTTTTCTAACACACGTCAATATCACCAGGGTTCAAAAAATAAAGAAACATATTTTAAAATTACACTAAATATTAACACCCATACACACTGTGGAGCTTTCAAATTACAGAGCAAATGTACGTTATTATAAATTCAAATGTTTAATTTTCGAACACAGTATTCCTTTTTCAATTTGTTAGAGTACACGAGTGTTTTCAAGAGCCCTGGATTGCGAGCTTTCTAGTTCACAATAGCTGTGCAACTAAAAACCACGACTTATTTCCAATGAGTTTTTAATGAGTAAACGGCTCTCTTTTCTACGTACATAGTTTGCGTGTGTCACGGTACTACTAAGGCTGTGGTTCCACTATACAAACACTTTGTGGCAAACTCATTAAATGTCACAATAACTACAGATGCCTAGACGAAGAAAGAGCGAAACGTTTTTCATCCCAAAAAAACAGACAAACGCTTTCGTATAAATATCGTTTTCTGTCATTGGTTTTAACTGTGTTAAAATCGAATACAATTGCACAATATACTTTTCTACTAACTGAAACATTACACTGTTCTTTGCTTTAAAACAACACTACGCAGTAACTTATAATTAATGGGCTTCAAACCATTTTGATTTATAGTTCATTTGCGTTAAAAACAAATTGACTCCAATAACTCATATTATGTACTAAGCACGCCACTCACCCAACGTTCATTTTAAATTTAGAAGCTTAATTAACGGATAATCTGCTTGATCGGACTAATTTCTTAACGCAAATGAATTTATAAATCAACTCAGTGTAGCCTAAGCCTTACGCTACGAGAATAGTAACTGGCAATCGATGGAGGTGGTCAGCATAACTTATTAAAGATTGAGAAATCGTACGTATGGTCAATGGACGGATATAAAACTGTCATGTAAGCGATTTAGGTTACATATTTATAGGTTTGGTCGAGATTTGGCGTGTTCGACGTACGTTTTGAACCCTAGACACAAACGTACGTGCCTGTGTGTCGGTGAATCTGTGTGTCTGTGTCTGTTTGTTTCTATGGGTCTGTCTGTGGCATCGTAGAATGCAAACGGATTAACAATACAATTGATGATGAAGCTAGTTTAATCAAAATAGTTCTAAGCTTCATTTGATGCAAATTCGTTCAGCCATTTTCAAGATTAGCTTGAAAACGGTTGAACGAATTTGCTTTTCATTTGGTATCACGTGGCAAGCTTTTCAGGGTTCGTAGTAGGAACCCTTATATTTAACCGAGCTTTCACCCGCGACTTCGCCCGCGTAAATATCGATTATCGAGATCTAAACGACTGCTACTACGACTTGTATGTTTGAAAAGTCCCCCGCGACACAAGGGTTGTACCCTAATGAGGAAGTCGTCTTTTATTAATTTCAAAAAAAATATATATGTCCTTATCCGGGACACAAATTTTCACACCAAATTTCATTTAAATCTGTTCAGCCGTTTACGCGTGAAAACATAATAGACTGACACATAGAGTCACTTTCACTATATACCTACACATATATAATATTACCTAGTTTAAATTTACATTCATTATTTAATAAGCATTTTAAACGCCAACAAGATACGCGTGTCTAAGCGTAATTTCGGGTGTAAAAGTGTGTTATCACGCAATATAACATACTACGTGTACGTGACACAATCAGAGGCGTTCCAAACACCCGTATCTACTGTACGCCAACTGTAACCATTGATTTTGTCGATTCTGTATTTCTGATTCGACACCTTCGTACGCACACAACGCGTCAACCAATATTTCAATTAAGTAATCATCGATTTCCATCTGTTTATAAATAAAGTATGATTCCACAGGATTTCGTCGGAATATTCGTATTCTCTCATTACTAGAGATAGAATAATCGGATGCTTATTTATCTAAAGTTATAAAGCGGCTTCTGAGAATATTTTTATTTAAAACTAGCTGTCCCGTGCAACTACGTATACAACAATTTTTCCCGCTTTTGCAACATTTTTCATTGCTGCTCCGCTCCTATTGGTCGTAGCGTGATGTTGTATAGGCTATATCCTTTCTCAATAAATGGGCTATCCAACAGTAAAAGAATGTTTAAATTCGAACTAGTAGTTCCTGAGATTACCGCGTTCAAACAAACAGACTCTTCAGCTTTATAATATTAGTATAGATAAAATTCTGGAATTTCGGGGTTACTTTACTAGTCAGATGTACTTTCATTCAATTTTTAACTCCTCATTCAAGTTGTTGTAGGGTGTGAAGGGCAGGATGGTGTGGTAAATAAAATAACTTTTGATTATAATAAATTGGTTAAATATAATCTCCAATCACATCTGAAAGAGTAAGAGCGTAAATTTTTAAATCCCATATTGGCAGGATTTTGTCGATAAAGAAGCGTTTTCCATAATAGCCGAAACCTGAATTTAAGGTAAAAATACATCCGCTTATCCGCTCTCTGCTCATTACTGTATAGTATACTCTTTAATCATTTTACTCCAATGTATCTTATAGAAAGATTCAAGTTCCTTCATGACGCACATTCTAGATTCGGAAGGTCATCGAAAGATTTGAGGTAATTCCAGTGCATTTTACAAAATTCTACGACAAGTCGTTTACTGTCGAGGCAGCAAGACTATGGAATGCACTGCCTCTTACTATAAGACGAGCTCAATCGTTGGCATCGTTTAAAAGAATGCTGAAGGACCACTATCTCTACGATTCATTTTTTAATCTTTATTTATATAAAGGACTTTTATCTCGCGATATGTCAGTCCTATTGTAACAAAATAACACATTTTAATCATAGAGATGGTCTTTGATAGGTGGTCTTTAATTTTTTATTAATTATCTTTTCTTTTCCTTGTAATTCTTGATAAATTATATATTACGCATAATTCACGCTGCACAGTACCCCTTCCTATTTCGTGTATTTATGTCTCTGTCCATCCAAAGGTTGCCTGGAAGAGATCGCTCTTTGCGATAAGGCCACCCATTGTACAAGTTATACAATGTATACTTTGTTTGTAGGATTCTGTACCCAAAGGGTAAAACGGGACCCTATTACTAAGACTCCGCTGTCTATCTGTCCGTCTGTCACCAGGCTGTATCTCATGAACCGTGATAGTTAGACAGTTGAAACTTTCACAGATTATGTATTTTTATTGCCGCTATAATAACAAATAATTAAAAATAAAACACAGAATAAAATAAATATTTAAGGGGGCGAACATACAACAAACATGTTTTTTTTGCTCGTATCTGATCAATATTGATAACGGCAACAGGTAGGCGCTTGAAATATTCAGAGAAGATTTAGTTATATATTCAGTTTACAAATTTATAATTAAATTAAAATAAAAAAAAAATGTGTGGCTCTCGGGGACTGCCGCGGTAAAGCTATTGCATAGTATTTTTATCAACGTAGGCAATTAAAAAAATATGTATATATTTTTAAGTGTTTTTTTTAATTATAAAAAACAATGTTTGAATTTTTTTTTTCTTGAAAAAAATTGTTTTTTTTTTTATTTAAAAAAAGCAATTAAAAAATTTGTTTTTTTTTTTAGTTTTAAAAAAGTTTTTTTTTTTTTAATTAAAAAAAAAATCATTAAAAGTTCTGCTATTCATTGATAGATGGCAAAAGTAAAAAGCATCACCGCTGTGCCCGTCGGAGTGGGGAGCGTGAGGTTTTTTCGTTACGGAATTTCTGGATTCGGTCCCCGCGCTCAAGGCCCGCGATAGAAGCTATGCAATAGCTTAATAAATATTTCTTTGGGGCTCCCATATAACAAACGTATTTTTTTTACTGTTTTTATAGATAATCATAATCATTTATTCATATAATATATACGTGGTACGTGGTTATCAATCAATTCAAAAAAATATGCAAGAAGACTACTTAGATACACCCGCCTGTATTAGGTAAAAACCTGTACCACAGTACAGAACACTTCGTGCGCGAGTCCGACTCGCACTTGGCCGGTTTTTTTTATTGGTATACAATAAAGAATATTATTATATTTTTACAAGATAAAAGAATGTTAAATTGTAGCCACCAACCATCTAATTTCGTAGAAAGACAACCCGAAAGGATGTTTATATATCGACGGTACAAATGTAATTTTCACTACTAGAGTTAGCTATATTAATAGACAGTTAACGGTAGTTATGTTACTAATAATATATCTAATATCTTGTAATATCTTACTTAGGCAACTGATAAACATAGGTTAGTTTTTATCGCGATAACCAACATCCACGCGGGCGGAGACGCGGGCGAAAGCTAGTACTATTAAAAGTAAAAGAGTCTTCTATAATGCAATTATAAGAATGGTATTAGGACAAATATGCTTATAATTTTTGGGTGACAGACAGATATACAGAGTTACTATCACATAATAATAGTTTGCATAGTCAACTATAGTTTAATTTAGCTCACAAGGCGACTCCTAGTACCTAATATTAGGTGGGTACTTCAGTTTAGACTACCAACTTTCTAATACGATTATTTAATTGCTTTGTAAATTGTTAGCATATCAAAGTTAGGTAATTGACTTGGAAGTACGTCGTACTGTTAATACCATACTATTTTTAGTTGATTTATGTTGTAACTGTACTATGTAACAAAAATAAAAATGTAGGCTGCAGATTTCTTGGTTTTAATCGACTTTAAAAGTGAGTACTAAGTAATTCTATTACACATTTTATATTATCTGCCTATTCCTTTCTAATAGCAAAAACTAAATCAATGGTATTTATTTATATAGAATCGGATACCAGTGGTTTATTTATATAATTATTACCCCACGGTGCAACGCAAAGGCGGGTAAAGTGATTATTGGTCTATGTACCTTTGTGGAATTATATACTCCAAACGCGTTGGCCGATTTTGATGATTCATGCGTCAATCGATTCGTAGTAATCTTGCGAGTGCCAAAGCCCATTACAGTATTAAAAAATCAAAATGGCGATAGCAAGACGCCATATTGTGATAAAGAAAAAAATAAAGTCAACAAGCAATTTCAATTTCATTGGGTGCAGATTTTTTAAAATCATGATGAGCTTTCGTAAATCACTTTTCACTTATAATGACCGTTTAGGATATAAAAGGATTTAAAGTTAGTTCATTTCAACCTTTTCGCTCAAATTTTCGGTAGATTACGTCTTTCAAATAAGCATTAAAAAGTATAAAAAAAAAAAAAAAAAAAATTGATGTACCAAGATAACCTTAAATCATGCAGTCGAAGGCATTAATGAATCCCAGTGAACTTACTAAAATGCCTCCGACTGCATGATTTATATATCTTCTTTTCATAATTTTTAAGCTTTTTTAAGTTTTTTTTTATAAATAACTAATACCAATGATATTTGTTTTTAGTATTAGAAAGGAATATGTCATATTATTCGTGTGAATTATTTGCCTAGTCGTTGGTCCTCGTTGGGTATTTAGTAATCATATTTCGAGAAAGTCTCAACCTTAGTGCTTCCATGTTGGAGAAGTAAAAGGTACTGACCACAGAACACACAATCTATTATCTTTGGTACTGACAATTTCATTTCTTTATTTTCTTTTGCCCGTAATCTTTTGTTTTTCGAGTACCTACCTTAAAGGTGTTCCAAAATTAAAACGTACAAATCTAAATAAACCAGACAATATTGTTTATAGTTTATCATTCTCTACTTCATTAAACAAACTTAATTGAAACCATCTTCTGTGCATACACTTAAGTCAATGAGAAACACGAAGAGGGAACTAGCAGATTTTCAATTAATCAATATAACCATTGTCGTCCGAAAACGGCCACCTGCTACCGACTACATTAATTAATTAACGGCCATGTCACCCATCAAGATGTTCTTGTTCAAATAACCGCTATTCTGTTACCTATTGCGTTTAATTCAACCGATTTAATAAGAAGCATTGTCCTTTGTTATTTGATGAAAATCTCTTTAGACGTTTTGTTTGAAATTTATGTATGTTTTACAATGTATTTTTCACATAGCATCTACTTTATCAAGGGTATTTGATTTTTATAGTTTTCTTGCTTTTGCTCGCTTCTCCGCTTGTAATAAAAACTAGCTCATCTTCTTTCCCGGGACTAAAACTCTCTTTACCAAATTTCATCTAAATCGGTTCAGCAGTTCTTGAAATCCTACTCATTATTCTACCGATGTGAACCCATTCCTAACACAAGCCACTGAGATTAGCTGGAGGATTGCTAGTAATTGCTAGTTAGCTAATATAAAATTCCAACAAGTAGGAGAAGATTAGAGTGATCCCTGACTCAATGACGACCGAGCAATCAAGATATCTGCGAAATTAAGCAACATTGCCACTGTCGGTACATACACTGTTTTCGAACATTGTCACACCTACTTAGTACTTTAAGCCGACGGTCCGGCGGGCGCTTAATCCCTCTCCGGTCGTTTCGCATTTCCGTCTCATCGGACTATAAAAGACAACAAAACAACATACACTTGTGCATGTAGTCGGCAAGTTTCTGATGAAATCGGTTAGGAGACCATCAAGTCAATGTCAAAAACTTGGTCACAAAACTTTTAAAGATGAATTACGATTCTTACAAACACAAGAACATCTAATTAATACTTTGATAAATGGAAGTTTTCCAATTTCACCTAACGTCGCGGTAGAGGTGTACCCGTGAGTCCCAACAGGTAGACAAAAACTTTAACTATCCACAATCTGTATCAATTTATCAAATCCCTTGAAAGTTGACTTATCTAGGCAACTTGGATAAAGTTAGCCAATTGAAAACATCGTCCCCATAGGCGGTAGATAACAAAAACTTTACACTTTGATACTCCAATAACTGGATTAGCAGTATTAAGTTATTTTGTTGAGTTATCATGAATATAGTACCTATAAAGAATCTATACCTTGAATACTTGAAGTCGAAACAAAGTAGGATTCTAAGAGGTCTGAACATCCATCCACCCGGGTGAAAAAAAGGCTACATAAACCAGGCAAGTGCATGTCGGGCAGGGTACAATGTGGGGTTCCGTAGTACCCCATTAGAATAACGCTTTTTAAGAAGAAGGTTTTCTGTTGTTTTTGTTTCATACTTACAACGTTATACCTACTTAATAATAATTTTCAATTTGTAAGAAAAATTTGTTACTTCCCATTTGATCAGCTGTTACTCGTAAACTTGAAAGTCTAATTAGCTGTGATAGTTTTCCTTTTAATTTCACTATGTTGGGTATGTAAAAAAAAAAATTGCGGTAGTAGTGACTACCGCAATTTTTTTTTTTTACATACCCAACATCACCCATTAAGCTGGCAGGAGGGGGAAAACTTGACTCCAACGAAAATTGGCAATTTAAAGCTTAATATTTCATAAACAGATCCGTAAAAATGGTCTTCACAACCCCTAAACGTTTTTAAAAGACCTATCTAATGATACCCCAGACGATGGGGTAGGTGAGAAAAAAGATTAACATCCCACTTTACATATTGGGGAGGTCCCCTCTCAAAACTCTCTCTTTTACTTTGTCGGCATAAGTAATATGTGTATCCATGCAAATTATAACCTTCTAACACTATAAGTCTCTGAGCTAAGCTATGAACGGACGGACACGGCGGAACTATAACGGTTCCGTTTTGCCATATTAGCTACGGAACCCTAAATAGGAGCGTAAAATAATCCATTGGTATAATGGATTAGAGTGGAACAAAAAGTGGAAACAGATCCATTAGTGGATCTGTTCAGTGGATGAATGCAAAATGGAATACCTATAAGTAGGCATCCATAATTCCGAATTTAATTTAGATACGATCATCATGGTAACGATAACATGTCTACCGAGTGCCTGTAGGCTTAGTCTTCTACTTTTTAAGTTAATGCAAGCTAATCAATATTTCAGCTAATTAATAAAAGCCATGTGTTCACTGTCCACTTTGGCTGCAAAAAGATCCGTTCCCACTAACTTTATGACACTGTTACCTACACTTTATAGTTAGCCTATATTCGGATTCTTGAAAGACTATACTCAAATTGCACTGATGCATTAATTACGTTGGTCATTGCATTGAACAAGCTTGACGTCAATGTGTAGGTACTAGACTGTTCGAAGACGTGTGTACTTGACCCCGTTCATTTGCAATAGGTCGTCGATCCGAATGTTTGTATAACTAGCGACCCAACCCGACTTCACACAGAGTTATTTCGTTTATCTATAAACTTAAACAAGGTTATTTTTCGTATAGGGCAAGCCTCAAACACCCTAACAAGAATATCATATAAAAAAAGAAAATTTAAAATATTGAAAACTTCCAGAGATGCAAGCTTTTATTTGCTTTTTTAAAGACGACTCCCGCAGTGGGGTACAAGCCTTGTGTCGTGAGGGACTTTACAAACAAACAAGTCACGGACACAAAGTACACAATTTGTGGATCACATAAAGTGGTGTCGTGAGTGAGAATCGAATCCACGACCTCTCGTGTAGCAGTCGGACACATTCCTATGCCTCAGAGGTAGGCATTGTAGTTATCTTACGTGCGTCACAGTATCATTCTTATTGTGTCTCATAGTATGTAAACCATGGTTATTGTTGAAAATAAAATAGAGTGTGATAAATGTAATAGTTAACACTATTACATTTCTCACCACATTGTAAACAAGATTGGGACTGTAAAAAATATTAATGAATGAATTAATGCTTGAATAACTAACTAATTGTAAAGTAAAACTTAGACAAAAACTATCCTATTAGATTTTGTTACTGATTCTGAGCAAACTACTTTCAGGTTTGCACTATAATAAGAATAACGTTGCCTACATCCAATGTTATTTTTTTAGATAAAAATGTGTGGTAGGTTACATAAACAACATTCGATCTTTAAAAACCGCAAACTAATGCACATATAGACAAACCTATAAGTATTGCAATGTCACACTATTATAAAAAGTCGTGAAAGTAGGAAAGCAGGATCACAAGCAAAAAAAAGAATAATGTAATTCGTTGCTTTCATCTGTTGACGCCGGGGATGCGACACTGACGTCTAAATTTTGACTACCTCTGTGGCGCGGTAGGAGTGTGAGGGCGCGGGTTCGATCCCCAACCAGGATAAAACTTTGTGTTATGATCACGATGGTTTATTCTGTGTCTGGGTGTTATTTATCTATAATATGTATGTATTTAGAAATATATAAGTATGTTTATCAGTTGTCTGGTTTCCATAGTACAAGCTCTGCTTAGTTTGGGATCAGATAGCGTTGTGTGAGTTGTCCCAAGATATTATTATTATTATTATTAATTTTAGGGGACGACGATATATCTTGGGACCACATACACAACGCCATCTGTTCCCAAACAAGGCAGAGCCTGTACTATACCAACCAGACAACTGATAAACATACATTTATTTGATTCTTTTTTCTTTTTTTTAATTATAAAAATTACTACCAATGTGGGATTATGGGCCCCACATTATTAGCAATCATGTTAACCCCTCCAGCTAAGCTCAATATGGCTTGTCTTAGGAGTGGGTTCACATCGGTAGTTATAACGGGTAGGATTGGAACCTGCGACCTTACGATTGCGAGTTCGATGCCTTAGATTACTCCCAGACACAGAATAAACCATCGTGCATCATCATGGGTGGGGGGGGGGGTTATCCGGGGTGGGGATCGAACTCACGTCCTCCGGCTTAGTAGTCAGGGCAGTCAACTATGTAAAGTTACTCTGAATATCAGTTTGAAACAGAAGCATTCTCACCAAACATTCACAAACTTTGCATTGCTCGCAGACCGTTGGCTATATAAATAAGGAAATCGGTACTTGTTTAATACTTTAAAGTTAGAAAAAGATACGGTAACCGCTCAAAACTTGCGAACTTTAAGTAATTTACTTCGGAACGGAACCAAACTTTGCAGTATTGAACTATGCTTTATATAATAATAATAATAATAATAATAATAATAATAATATCTTGGGACAACTCACACAACGCTATCTGATCCCAAACTAAGCAGAACTTGTACTATGGAAACCAGACAACTGATAAACATACTTATATATTTCTAAATACATACACATTATAGATAAATTACACCCAGACACAGAATAAACCATCGTGCTCATCACACAAAGTTTTATCCTGGGTGGGGATCGAACCCACGACCTCTTGCGTAGCAGTCGGATACACTCCCACCGCGCCACAGAGGCAGTCATTTCACACTTTATTAGGAGAAAATAATATTCAATAGTTTAGGGTTAATATTATATTAAATTACAAAAAAATATTACCGACTTCAAAAATATATACATAGCAACTAAAAAGCAAACAATAATATACCTTTGAAGTTGGTGCGGAATAAAACATAAAAATTACAATTTCATGGCACCAACTTCAAAATGTTTAATTTGTTTTTGTTAATTCTAGGTATATTATTTTTTGCTTTTTAATTGCCTTGTATTTTTGAGGTAATATTTTATTGTAAAAAAGTTTTTTATTATACCGTGAGTTACATTAATGTAATTTTCGTTGGGATCTAATTTTTTTGACAATAAAGTATAGCTTATGTAACTCCCCGTTATTGTAGCCTTCTAATGGTGAAAGAATTTTTGAAATCGTTTTAATAATTTATTCGTTACTTATTAAATACAAATATTTACTCTTTATAATATTATAGTATAGATAAAGAATAGTATAGACTAGTTTGGATGTTATTACTTTTCCTGACTGAGAAATGCCGAGCCTAATGGCTAAGGCATCGGTCTCGCAATCGTGAGGTCTCGGATTTGAATCCTACCCATTATACTACCAACGTGAACCTACTCCAACAAGCCTTAGAGCTTAGCTGGAGAGGTTAACAAGATTGCTAGTAATGTGGGACTCAATCCCACATTGCAAGTTATATTAAAAATATATATATATTCAGCGTAAACCGCCTACAAATCTGAAATGTTGGTAGTTGAAAGTTTCAACTACCAAAATTTTTTGAACTTGTTTCAACTTGAAACCTACTGAGGAAGATCCGGGGGTTAAATACTCTCCACGGGTAAAGAAGAAGCTTAAGGTAAGTCGTCACCGTAACTTATGGCCAATAGGGTATTTGACTGAAGTCAAGTTAGCCTTTTTTTAAGACACGTCAAAAATGATCCACTCCGTACAAATTTGTATGAAATGCTAGCATGTGAAGTCACGTTTTCAATGGTCAAATATTAACTTAGTAAATATTTACTTTTAGTCTTTTCTTTTCATGATTAAAAATTAATAAACATTTTAAATTATAGATGAACATATTTTTTGATGATATATTTTTACATGGTTAGTATAACATATTTTATTTTGATATTAGTCAAATACCCAATTACCGAAAAATAAAGCCGGTTAAGTATTAACGAATTGCATAGTAATTTCATAGATAGAGTAAATATTACTTTAATAAACTACTTGTAACAGAAAGTTGTAGTTAGACTGCCGCTTGCTGCGAAACGCAATGGTTTTGGCAACATTATTATAACACGGTCAAAGTTAGTTTGCTAATGAATACCCCTTATAAGAATAGCCAATGGTTTTATACTGTGTAATCGTGTAACTAAATTCCTTTTTGGTATTTTTAAAGTAGATGAAAGTATCTAGATTGAAATTTAACCCAGATATTTAACTTACAATCGTAAAAAAAACTGACTAATAATAGGCTACGCAAAAGGCTATTAAAAAAAACTTGAGAGGTGTCAAGGGACACCCGGATGGAACGAAGTTCTTATCTTATTTTTTTTTTTTATAATATTCGCAAAACCACACTGTTCAATGCGAAATAGAAAGACGAAACGAAAATAACTTATTTTGATATATATTTGATTGATTTTTCCGTCTAGCCCCCTTTCACAACGCGCGATAAGGAACTTCGTTCCAATAATTTATGACAAGTCAAATTGCTGACAATAAAATCTAATCAGAGCATTAAACACACATTACCAAAGTTGCCTTAAAGCAGGCATTTTATGAATCTCCTTAAAAAAAGGTTAAATCGTAAAAGATCAGTTTTAAAGACGGACCACGTTATTATCTCTAAAAATAAACAGGGCAGTGTCGCGTACACCCTACCCAGAACCTCCTGTCAATAAAATACTTTAAATAGTCCTTAAACTACATGCGGCATGTTGCCATTTGTATTTTCGCATGCAAATAAAAATTACCACAAAAAGGTTTCACAAAGGCAGAGCGTCGACTCGAGTTAAGGTACGTAAATTCATCCTTTTGTAGACAAAGAGTATAAATAAAAACTGGAATATTAAATATTTCGAAATATACCTATATAAGCGCCCGCAATTTTTCAGCGAAGGACGACGAAAAAATATTGGCAACGTTTCAAACAAATTTATTTTTAAATTTTAGAGTTTATTATTTGAAAGTGTTTTAGGACACTGAATAGATGAAAAACGAGTAAATTTAGAGCAAAATAACATTGGAACGATAGATGAATTATGTGAAACATGTTAAGATTTGTTAGGTAGTACATCCGAAAATATGGGATAGTGCCAACTGTGGACTGTTGATATGGAATCAGGGCAGCAGTATAGTAATGGACTCAACAATAGTAATAGAATAAATTTTGCGTAAATATACAAATGGCGAACACGTATCTATATTACAATTATGAACAAATGTGCCTAAACTGCTAAATCTACTTCAATAAAATTTTGAGATAACTGAATTCCCAAGAAGAATTGGCTACCTAATGAAGGCACGAAGTAACATCTAACTCAATAAAATTATGTCTAAAGGGAACACAAAAGACAACAGTGAAAATGCCAACAATTAAGATTTATGAATAAAGTGGTTGAAAATTTTAACGGAGAGTCTGCCGCTGGCTCCAAAACTAGGCAATCTGTCTGTATTTTCGGCGACAGGGCTGCGAAACGTTTGAATAATTCTGAACAAGTTTATTTTTAGCTGTCTAGGCTCCACACGAAGCGAAGCCACTGGCGCCAAACTAGTTGCAATTTATATGAAGCCAACTGTGAGACTATACATCTACAAGAGTATGCAAATGGAGCTTAGCCAAAGTTTCCTCTTCTGGTTTATTTAAGAAACTCTCTGGAACTCTAGTAATTAAATGTACTCAGAGAAAATGTTACTACCGAAGATTTCCATACTAATTACAATAACTTGCATATGGAACATTTTGAAATTGGCTTCATAAAGCTGTTCTTATTTAAAGTCAAGCGTATTTAATTGTTTTTCGAACGCAACACATACGAGATTCTCTCCAAGGAGATTGAAGATCTCTTTCCTAAAATCCGTTTCAAATAAGCCGAACTAACGTTCAAAAGGACCGCAAACATCTCAACAACAGCTATTAGAATTACCTTACCAAAACATACCAACAAAATGTCAAATGGTTACTGCTTATTGAAAAATCTTATCTATTCAGTATTCTGTGTCTTATATTTTAGCTCCAGCACAGAGCTAGGTATACAGAATCTCGTAAAGCTAGATTATTTACGCAATACCTCGAAAAGGGTCGCCGGTCGCCACCTAACCAGAGTCCACGTTATGTACAACCTATACAAACACATTATACGTACTCTGAATTTGTTATACTGAAATTTCAGGCTAAATACTTACGTGATTCGTATGCATATACTGTTCCTTTGTCCTTTACTGGAGATAGAATTAGAGCTAGATAATTCTCAATAACATAATGTCGAGATAATTTGAAATGATGATAGCTAAGACCGGTTTTGCTATATCTCTGTCTATTCTAATTAGGTAGTTAATAGCAATTTTCAAATTCGTTTCTACGAAAACTGGTGCGGATCACACGGATGATCAACACGTACTGGCTTGAATTGGTCTACTCCGTTCATATCAACTGTGACGAACTATACTTTCGGTTAAGGCAACACTTCTCAACGAAGTCAAACCTATAGGTTTGACATTCGTGGGTCGTCAGTTCGTCACAAGTCACGATCGGGGCACGACTGAAGGCCTAAAGTGTTTTCCAAGTGGTCGTCAAATGGTCAACACGTCTTATGATCTGACAGTGGTAACATCACTGCCCTTTATACCTAGTAGTGTGCTGACTGACTACCAGTACAAATTGACAGCAATTTCAAATGCCGAATCGAAATACCGACCTGCGAACTTTTTTGACACTTAAGATAAATGGCCGTTGTTGTTTCCTTGTACACAAGAATAGACTTCCATTAGATTTAGTCAAATTACCTTCTCCAAATGTCAAAATCTTTCCGGCTCTAATACTACAGAGTTCAGTCGGTGACATCGTCTATCCTTGCTGTTCTCCTGATATCAGAGAATGTTTACTAAAACTTATTTCTTACTTTTATGCAGACTACTGTCCCTCACACTCAATAGATTACAAGTCCTGTGTCACGAGGACTTTACAAATACACAATTGACGTAGGTACATAAAATACACCCAGATTCAGAATCAATATTGATTGATCTCACAAAACCTAGTCCCGTGTTGCCAAGTGCCACCGGGGCAGATATTATAATAATATATTTTATATGTAATAATTAGTTACCAGTATTTTGGCCAATATTTAAACACATATAGTTTTTACCTACCCACTAAGGCTGATTTTATTTTATCTCATGTTCCAACATATTTTAATTTGCATCAGTCCTTTACACATGGTGTATAGGAGTGGCAGTACCTTACCCCTTATATCAAGTTTATAACAATACAATACATTCAAACATTGTAAAATTGGTAATTTGAAAAGACTGGCCGCGAGTTTTTATAGCCAGGTTCTTTTCTCCGGCTTTACCTATTGTTTACGACGTATCATAAGTGTTGTTTTTCATCCTAAGTGAATAAAGAATTATGAATTTAATGAATACCATTTGAATGTTATTTCAAAACTAATATCAGAATCTGTGAGTTAATCAATGTCATCCTTTATTTAAATACGTGTACTTGTCGGCAAAACAAGAATACTGGTAAATAATTATTGGAACGATTGCGGTGAGAGCGGATTCTCCAATAAAACCACAATTTCAACGGAGTTACGGAGCTGTAGTATCACTTCCTCTCTTTTATGCACTATCAGGTGAAAATGAGATGCACATAATGAAAACACAGACGACTAACATCAAAGCGAATTCATCGCAAACACATGACAATCGAATTTATGTCGAACTTCATAATGCCGAGATTAAAAATAATGTCTCACCTGCACTAAGCCTTGACGAAGAAGTCCTGTTTGCCACAGATAGCTGAGACAATAAACTCATAATCGATATTTTGTAAAAGTGACGGCCAATAAAAATACCAGAGTCTCTTCAATTTTAATAACATTTGTATTGATTGCTTATAGATGCTGTGTTTTTAATTAGGTACTACAGTAAATGCAGTAGCGAAAAAATATAGTTTCAAATACATTCAACAAAATAATATCCAAACAATGCAAACATTGCTAAAATGATGACGTTGCCAGCCCGCTCGCAACACGCTCTCTTACCACGTACAACATTACAAATATTACAGGACATATACCAGATAATGGGAACACATCTATTTGATAGCCATTGAAAACATTTTCCAGTTCCAACAGAACCGCCTACGTTTCATTCAAAATTGAAAATAGTCTTTCTTCGAATTCGATAGTAGAATTGTATTATTTGTATTATCAATCAATAAGTCCTCAACATTTGCTACTAGTATTTTTGGAATAAGTATTAAGGTTTCTTTGAAGCATTCACAATGAGGACATCCAACAAAGAACTTAAGTTACCAGCATAGCTCGCAGGTTAAATACGCTGAAGTGGCAATGGGCTGACCATATAACCACTGGAGCAAACGAGTCCTAGTGTAGAGACCGCGATTTGGTAAACGTAAGGTAAGACGCCCACGACCTAAAGAAGGTCGCTGGGTTGGACTAGATGCGGAGAACAGAGGAGCGGTTGTTATTCCAGCAGTAGACCGATACAGGATGTTGATAATGATGATGAATACCTTTAATTTTTTCCTTGACGTTTTGACCTTATTATCCGTGATAGTATAATCATCGTAGTTGAGACCTGTCTAGTTTATAAAACTGTGTCATGTGCACAAATCGCGAAAGTTTATGAATAAGAATATAAGCTCATAATTAGAGAAGAAGCTGACAAAGGCACAAGTCATGACGTGTCGACAAACTTAGTTCAAAATACAAAACTAAATTTAGAGCTAACGTTACAACAAAATATTTTTTTTTAAAGTTCAGAGCCCAGCTTCAATTTGGCTTAAGGGAATAGCAACTTTACTGTTTCTCATTAAGGATTATTTTTATACTAAGATCTCGTCATTTAAGTCTTATGAAAGTGGTTCTAAAGTCCTATATCGCGCTATTGATAGGTATAATAAAAATCATAGAACTATCTGTCGCTTATTTGAATAGTATTCATCATCATCAGCCTGAAAACGTCCACTGCCGAACATAGGCCTCTCCCAAGTAGTATTAGCCAACCGAGGTAGACACTAAAACAGCATAATATAGCTTAGAACCTACCAAATAGGAAAATAATTATCCTCTCGACACAATACAAAGTTAAAATGCTCACAAAATAATTAAACAAACAGCGAAATGATGTCCAATATTTACGGTTTGTTTTCCTTATTACGTATCAAGCCCATTATTCGCGAACAGATAAATCCCTTGTAGTTTATTCACGCTGACAATACCATTAATGAAACGGAGCTTATTTAAATTGGTGGGTGGTTGCTTTTTGTCATTGTACCGCCGGTTGAGGGCTCCAATCTTTGCTATTGTTACCCTTAAATCTCATTGTTGAAGCTTCGTTTGGTTACAAAAACGAAGAGATCTCGCTAGCATACGAAATATGTGCCTTTTGAGAACAAGCGATATTTGGGTGAATTTGTATTCAGCGGCGTTTTGAGGGATTCTCGGTTTTATGGTTTCATTTTGACGCGCTTTACTGTCCATTTAGATTCTAGTGATATTGTTACTCACACAATACTTCAAAATGTTGTACAAGAAAAAGGAAAATGTTCGTGTAGTTTTATTATGCAGTAAGGTGTGTCTGAATACCTGCCTTGAATTCATTATTACATTATTT
Organism: Herminia tarsipennalis; assembly: GCA_945859575.2. Lineage (NCBI taxonomy): Eukaryota > Metazoa > Arthropoda > Insecta > Lepidoptera > Erebidae > Herminia > Herminia tarsipennalis. The sequence goes on along the minus strand of OX243845.2, from coordinate 16,384,883 downwards.
AAGTCGGTAAGATTGTATCTATAGATTTTCATTTACTGGCAATTCTAGTAACCTATACTAATATTATAAAGCTGAAGAGTATGTTTGTTTGTTTGAACTCGATAATCTCAGGAACTATGTCCGAATTGAAAAATAATTTTACTTTAGCCCATGTATCGAGGAAGGCTATAGGCTATATAACATCGCGCTACGACTAATAGGAATGCAGCAAACAAGGCAGCAATGAAAAATGTTACATAAACGGTGATAATTGACGCATAGGAAGTTGCGCGGGTCAGCTAGTGTAAAAAATATCTAACTATAGGTACTATATATACCTATCGAACACCAGTTGTAAATGTACTGTAAATATTTTTAGATAAATTTTCAATAATAACTAATTCGTATATTTCCAACTGCGTGCTAGCCTATAAACTACAGTTCGTGATACAATCAGGTATTATTGTAAACTTCTCTAAAAATATTTACAGATTGGACTTATCAAATCAACAGTCTAAATATTCTAGAAACCAGGCAGAAAGCTTACAACATAAATATTGTTCAGAACTCAATAATTATTCCTAGAAATCGTTGTCTGGAGAACTATGTCCTTGTGACAACATTTTCTTAGAATAATTATAATTATTAATACAAGAAAAATATCAATAGAACTTTGTTATTTTGTCCAAAAGTTAAAACACAGACGTTGTATAATATACAACCTTGTTTATTAATCTCTTCAAGAAAAATATTTAATTAAATTCTTTCAGAGTCTGTGTAATAAATTCGATACCTAATTACGTGATCAAAGCGAAAAAAGCAACATTACGTACTTTTTTAAACCTTATTTGTAAAGGTTTATGAAAATGAATGAGCTTACGAATTAAGTAATAATTGCGGTTTTGTAAATAAGCTCTAATTAATCCTTTCTTTGCGTTACTATTTATTAATCATTAATGTGAGAATTAAATGACTAGATTGAGAGCCGTTAAAAATGCTACTATCAGCTCTCAAATCTAAATGAGCTAGCGGAGATTTATTTTTTTAAAGACGACTCCCGCAGTAGTTGCAAGCCCTGTGTCGCGGAGGACTTACAAGTCACAGACACAAGGTACACCCAGACTCCGAACAACAATTTGTGGATCACACAAAGTGGTGTTCCGTGTGGGAATCGACCTCTTGCGTAGCTGCCGCCAACACTCCCAACGTGCTTGCCAATGCTGTGGCAAGCACGAATCGTCATCGTCTCGCCTAGGTTCGTGAGCTTGTCCAGAGTTCGTTGCAATAATCCGTTTAAGAGATAAAATGTGTGCTATAAACGAATTTCTGCTCCCAATATCTCTTCGGTCGTGTCGAACTCCCATGACATCGTATTATGATGTCATAAAATATACAAGGAAAAAACAAAACGTTTTCCTTTCAGTTTAATTTTTGTCGTCACGCCTACTAAACGTAATCCAAGCAACAGACAACTGGACAGTATTGTACTAAAATAAGTCTAATTTAGATTTACTAGACTATAAATAAATGTTTTCATCCATACCGATGGAAAGGTGGGCGGAAAGAACGTGTCACAAATGAAAGTAAAAAAGTTAACTGAACGAAATAATGTTCTATTTACGGCTATATTGTGCCAAAAACGTTCGAATGGATCAGAAATAAAAAAGTACATGAAAACCTCATAATTCATTTTCAGTTTGAAAAAGACACTAAACCAAATTTGACCTCTTAAGCTAGCTTCTGCTTACGGCTAGGCTCGCCTAAATTAAGTATTTTTTAATCTCCAAGGAGAATATTTTTTCTAGATGAAACTTACCCTCTGTACAACAAACAAACAAACCCACATTCGCATTTATAATATTAATAAGGATTCACAAAAGTTTGTCAACTCAACAAATTATTCCGGCCATTTTGTTCTGACTTTTGACACCCATGGGAAAGATCTCTCAAGTGTACAGTATTCGTTCACAATTCAGTTATTCAGAAATATTTTTCTTCGACTTACTCTGCTCATAAATAATTTGTTTTGGAGAAAATCAATGAGTGACAAAAAGGACGAATTGATTTTTTTCATCTCGTACCGTGTCTTCTCATTCTATAAAAACATATGATTTAATTTTGCTCAATAGGCACAGGTTTGCCTTTACAATTCTCCTTTCATATTATCTAATAACCATTGTGCCTAACTACATAATTGATCGGCTTAGTGTGTTGGAGTGGAAGTACTGAATAATTAGTGCAATAGTAATTAAACATCACGCCTCTCCAAAGAGCCTTGATAAGGTTTACTTAATAGTAATTAGCTCCTACATAATTTATATTTACGTTCACATTTTTTAATTGGAATTAGGTCTTATGATCGTATAGAGACTGTATAAAGTCGTGTCGTACGATAATTTTATCGTACTTACTTACTACTGCCGTAATAATATCGTATAGTCATAAAATGGTGATGACATTCTCTCTAGCAAGGAGCTAGTAGAAACAAGTATCACTTTTATGTTATAACTTCAGTTTTTATCTTCGATCAAGACCCAACTTTTCCACAACTTACAATCTTTAACGATACCAAGTTTAATAAGGAAATTTCAAAAGAGAAATACTTTTTTTCATAGATATTGCTGCCATCAATACGGTCGGGCAGATAACCGGTCCACAGTTGATCACATCGCCACTCACTTTAGCAAAAAGGTTGCAGAATAAATCACGATTGGTATTAGAGTCGTACTAAAATATAACGAGAAAAGTTTTTGTTTGTAGGTTAGGTTCGATCAAAAGTAGAACATCTTGATCATCAACAACATTTCGGCCAATAAACTTAAGTATCTATACCCGCAACCACTTTTCGGGAACCACAAACGAGTTGACACCAATTGACACGTTTCTTTTTGCGTTGATCACATCAACCTGACCATTGGATTTATTTTGACAAAATTAGGTGTAACTTTAAGTTTGGGCAGCGATGTATTTGTACCCAGGACACTATTTATTGCGATAGCCAACAAACACACGAACGAAGTTTGTTCAAATAAAAGTATTTTTAATAAAAAAAACCCTGTCGATGCTAGTCCTGGTAAAAAAAGTCTGGAGCGCGACAACACTGTATCATCTGTATCAATCCTTCTCTAGTCGTATCGGATTTCTGTCCCATCGGTCTATGAGAGTGAGGAAATGGGAAGTGCAATTGAGTTGTGCATAATATCTTCTGCGTATTTGGCTAGTCTTTGATGAGATAGGCCGCCATAACCTACATCGGTTAGGAGACCATTATTTAATGAGTTCAAGTATATACATCCAAGAACCACTTATATGGCCCCTATAAGTTCCAGCCAGATTGGAAAATATAATATTCCCATTATCAACTAATGCAATCGCCGCAGTACAGACATCGCGCCTCGGTGTAAAGGCGTAGTAAGTGTAGTGTGTAGAAGTACCTACCGACAGTAAAATTTATCAAAATTATCAAGATCAGGCAGTTGAAACCCCGCGCGTTAAAATCTCCGCGCCTCACGGAGACTTCGCTAAGCTCGATCGGTGCAATTCGATCGAAACGTCGGGTAAATAAAAGGTTCATTACCTTTAAATATTTCCCGCGAGTAAGTCCCGATAATATTCTAATTAATATTATATCTATACTAATATTATAAAGCTGAAGAGTTTGTTTGTTTAAACGCGGTAATCTCAGGAACTACTGGTCCGAATTGGAAAAATATAAAAATGTTGGGTAGCCCATATATCAAGGAAGGCTATAGGCTATACAACATCACGCTACGACCAATAGGAGCTGAGCAGCAATGAAAGATTTTGCAAAAACGGGGAAAATTTACGCATACGAAGTTGTGCGGGTCAGCTAGTATTTTATAAAGGTACTAATTTTCTAATTTACTGGACATAATATTTCCGAGAATAACCATACGACGCAATCAGTGCATCAAAGACTATGTTCAAAGGCAGTCTTAATAAATTAATGTCGCCAGTAAGTGCCGCAAAATAAATTAGTAGCACCCGGCACGCTACTGCACTCACATTTGAAAAGTTTAATAAAATATGATGTGAATACTGATTTTATAATATGAAGTATGACTGAAACGAAGTGGAATGAAAGGATAATTAATTCCTTTAGACGTCAAAGCTGTCGTGGTCTTTGGATTCTGAGCAATGGGCTAGAAAAAATTACGCATTTTACTTTAAGTTGATACTCGTGAACGTCTCTCAACTTAGGTAATGTTAAATCCATACTATTGCTATTCCGTATACGGGAGGAACTTTTGTAAGAGAATGAGTAATATTTTTTTAATGTACGAATATGTACTGGAATGAAAAGCTCACCAAAAATAATAGTAATCAAAAAAAGAGAAAACTCGTGAAAAGATCAGTAGTTCCTGAGATTACAAACAAACAAACAAACTCTTCAGCTTTATAATATTAGTATAGATTACGGATCTACTACTTGCATCATCTAACACAGAGCAGAGAGCAGAGCAACCATGTAGATAGAACCATGATATCAACGAGGTTAAGCAACGTTAACACAATCGTACCATAGACGGGTGACCGTTTTCAAACATTGACATACCCTTCTGTGTCTCGGAGAGCACGCTAAGCCGTCGGTCCTGCGCATAATCTCTCTGCGCTCGTGTCGGATTTCTGTCCCATCTGTGAGAGTGCGGGAACATAGAGTACACTGTAATATCTCCAGTGTATTTGGCTGGTCTCTTAATAGATGCCGTAATCACCAACGTGGACTGTTTGCATGTTGGTTTAACCGACGAAATTTGTGATATTTTTTATTAGATACTAGCTGTCCCGCGCAACTTCGTATGCGTAAATTTTCCCCGTTTTTGGAACATTTCTCGTCGCTGCTCCGCTCCTATTAGTCGTAGCTCGATGTTATATAGCCTATAGCCTTCCTCGATAAATGGGCTATTCAACAAAAAAAGAATTGTTCAAATCCCACCAGTAGTTCCTGAGATTAGCGCGTTTAAACAAACAAACAAACAAACTCTTCCGCTTTATAATATTAGTACATATAGATAACACCTTGTACACTACCATCTCTCACGCAAATAAAAGATGATTTAATTTATTTGCATTTCAACAACGGATAGCCTTAGGCGACCATTATATAAAAGTAAATTAAAAAAAGAAACAAAATAAACATTTTTTTATTCACTTAGGATGCAAAGCAACTCTTGTGATACGTCGGGATTCTACATGTGTACATACAAACATGTAATGCCAAGTTCACAAACAATAGATAAAGCCGGTAAATTTTGTAAGTATGGATGCAGGATCTAATCTCTAAATTATAATAGCCAATTTTGATAAAAGTTATGGAGGAAACTGAATACTGGAGATGGAGTATAGATCACTTATTATTATGAACCAACATTCACGTCAACAGCGGCATGCAATCTGCACATTCGCGACGCATTCGCCAGCTCTACGCACCCTAAAGTTCAAATAAAACAAATAAAAAAGTTCACTGCACATTCATAGAATATTTTACGTCAAAGCTTTCCCTTACAATTATAAAACACCGCAAATTATTCATTAAAATTCTCCATTGTCGCTCCCAGGGGATAACGGCTTATTGCTTGTCACAATGTCCATATAATTATCACGCTTCATAATTAACACCAAACAGGCTTAATCATTTTAAAAGCACACGTTGCCCTGTCAAAGCGATAATCGACTGAAGTTAATGCTTAATTAATATTTTGTGATTTAATATGACAACATTAGTTAATTTGTGAATCATGTAGAATATAATATTGTTATTTGTGAAACATTTAGAAATATATAAATGTTTATCAGTTGTCTAGTTTCTATAGTACAAGCTCTGCTTAGTTTGAGATCAGATGGCGTTATGTGAATTGTCCGAAGATATTATTATTATTATTGTCTCGCTAATAATCTCCCGCGCGCCTACACACACACACACACACACACACACAAACACACACACACACTTTTGCAAATTTTTACAATACAATTTATCACTGTATCTCAATATTGAAACTTTGAAATCTTATGGATGGGGCACTGAGCCTCCTTATTACAGGCTACCTTAGGCAGCCTATCTAGGAGGACAGTTCCGTACCCTTTTAAATGTACCTAGTATTATAATTATGTAATTGTGTACTATGAAATGAAATAAAGGTTATTATTGTTTTATCAAAAAATCGGTTAAGCATCATAGTCTGATCACCCCCTATAAGGATTCTACTGACTAAATCAGCATCCTATATAATCTACAAAATCGTATACTATCTAACCAAGATAGCAGGCTGGGTAGCCTAGGCAGACACATAACGAAGTTACCTAATCGCACTACAAGTAGGATACATTTCATATTTAAGTTAACATTAGGATAATGTTGGAAGTAATTACAGTAACATATCTTTTTCTATTAGGAGGCTTTACTACGCCTAAAAGCAAAAGGTGGAGGAGGCTTCCAACTGAAATTACTGAACCCTTATAACGATGTCCGTCATTTATAAAGGCCTCGTTTTTATAAATCCGTCGGAACTGTTGGAGGTCAGTGTGGCCTACATCAATTCCTGTCCTTCCTGAAAGTGATTGGCAAACGCCTGATATCTAACCAAACTTCAAAACAAACAAAACTGAACAAAAGTAATATAGGTAATATGATCTTACTTTTTGTTATTGTGGATTTTTTTATCTATGGTTAAGAATAAATCAAATTCGACTAAAAAGTAACCTAGACTACTCTTCAAAATCATGGTTCACATTTCACAGTCATCTGTTCTATGTCTATATAAAATAATTATATACTATGTCTATATATAACAATAAAGTTACATTATAGGAAACTTCTCGTTAGGAGTTATCTACGATTTTAAAATATTAAAATTCTTTTAGGTTAACATTTTTTTTTGTGTTTTTTTATCTTTCAATAGTTATAGTGTTATTTTTTTTATTTTAACTTTTTTTTCAAATATTCTCCCTAAAATACTTCGACGTGATTATTTTACCCTATAATATGGGTAAACACGCTTTTATTTTGGTTACACTGATTGTGGCGCCAATAAGAATGACGGAATTAAAGTTTCTTCGCTGTTGTTTTTTTACAATGTTTTGTTCTATAGGCCGACCGCTTAACTCGTATATCGCCTGCGCGGTGAGAAGGGAGCGCGGGGTGATGTTAACGGGTGGGTGAGCGGTGTGCGCGGGACAGAGAACGTCCCGCGCACACCGCTCACCCACCCGTTAACATCACCCCGCGCTCCCTTCTCACCGCGCAGGCGATATACGAGTTAAGCGGTCGGCCTATAAATGATGTGGGTACTTTATTATGTCTGGTAATTATTCATCATTATAATGTCTGATGTATTTGTAAAGTAAGTCGTAATAAATAGTATACGAGCAAATTATTATTAATGTTATTTTGTTAATGTTTCGTCAAAAAGTTATCATCTTATGACAATCTATTCCTGACTCAATCTTGATGTCATACCTACATATTTACAAATATCCATTATTTTCATTAACATTAGTTAAAAAAATATTTGTATGAACTTGTGTTATTTTTAATGTAATAGATTAATTGATATCTACATAGTTCGGTTAAAATATTTTTATAGGTACAGAAAGTATAATAATATTTTTCAAACAAGAAAGAAAAATATAAAAGAATTTTAAACATTTAGTACCTACACTTAATAAAATGGACACATTTTTTTCCCAAAGTCGTTTATCATTTTACTGAAGAGGCTACAAATTATTTTCTTTTTAATATTTTCACGCGTAAGTCCGATTTAGATTTATCAATAAGTAATGAAAAGTCTTATCAAAATGTATATAAGAGAGGTCTTAAATAAATTTCGTTCCTATGAAGTAACTACCTGACCGGCGCAATATTTTTCATTGCTGTTCCGCTCGTATTGGTCGTAGCGTGATATTATATAGCCTTCCTCACAAACAATCAACAGTAAAATATTTTTTCAATTCGACTCAGTAGTTCCTGAGATTACCGCGTTCAAACAAACAAACTCTTCAGCTTTATAATATTAGAGGTACCAATGTAGGTACGTATAGTAGCGACTTGAATAACTGACAGCAGTAAAAGTCGCTGAATACATATATTATGTTATGGACATTCGAAACACCTGTGCGATTACTCTATGCCCCCGAAACATCGTTAACCTCTGAAACTTTTAAATTTTGTTTGGAGTTTTTCGGATAAGAAGAAGAAGTTCGGATCCGTAGACTATTTTCTTAACAAATAGATTTAGTTAATGTTCCTCGCTCTCATTTATCTCATTATTTTGTTCCGTAGCTAAAATGGCAAAAATTGAATCCTAATCCTGAATTGAGTTACGTCATGTCCCTCTGTCTGCCTGTTTCTCCATCCGTCTTTGAGTAAAATGCACACGCATTTTACTCAAAGACTACACTATTAATATTGATGAAATTTGGTGTATAGGTGTCTTGTAGAAGCCGCTACTTAGTTTAATAGTTAAATAATAATAATTGATACTTTTTTCGGGGGCACTCCATACATAAGACAGACATATAACTCTACAAATCCTACACCGAAGTCAAAATGCGTGTCTTGCCCATATCGTAAGAGAGAAGTAGATACTTCTATGGGCCTTTACACAGAAAGTATTGACTAAATAACGTTCATTTTGTGTTTATAGGTCCTCGAGTAACGGAACAGTCAAGCCACAACTTTTGACTACCAATTTAATGAACTTTTTTAATTAAAGTGAATATTTTCGGAAATAATCGGTGCGAAAGTTGCATTATTTTGTGTGCCCTTATCTTTTGAAACGTGTTACCAAAAACTATGACAAAAAGGTAAAGATACATAATAAATACTTTAAACTAAGAAGTTATTGCCGAAATCTGCGTTTCACAACGTAAGTGCTATGAACAAACCAACTTCTGCTGGTGCAATTATTCAAATCAGATTTTTTCAAATGCAATGCCTTCATTTGTAATAACTGCTACAGAACCCTACACTGAGCATAGTCCGACATGCTTTTGCCCGTTTCTTAATATTAAAAATAGTAATAATTATGTATTTTTTCCCGTTCTGGGTCGATGGCAATCTGGCTAGATTGCCACCACACCGACCACACCGAGTCGGAAATTACCTGCAAATTGGCTAATTTGCAGGAAATTTCCGACTCGGTGTCAAATATTTATTGTACACATTTACTGCACAAAGGCCGCCTTATTGATTTCATTACACGTTATACACAGAGCTTTGAGAAATATGATGACAGCTCAATTTGCTGCCATTTTCACAATTTAATGGCAATGCTTTAGATTTTGCTTTCAAAGTATTTTATAAAGAATTTGTTCAGCTAGATATTTAAGTTTCTGCCTGTATCTTTATTTTGTATCTTTTAAGATGGGTTGAAAAAGAATGACGTAGATATATACCTACCATTCATGTAGGGATTGTAGGGCATAATTTAAGGGTTAGATACTTAATGTCTGATCGCGGTTTTAAAACAAATCAATTGCGGTTGTTAGGTCAAAACCATGGTACGGTTAAAAACAGAATCACCCAATGTATTTACCTGACTGACGTAAAATACTGGTAAGAAAATGAACTCCTTCATTTTTTCTTGTTTCAACCGCTTATAAGTATAATTAACATCTAACAAGAATTGTAATATTGTCCGCCTAACTGATTTCTGTCACACAAAATCAAAGACTGGCTAACTAGGGAAGTGATACGAGTATTTACCCCTGTGTGCACAAACACGAGTGCAGTATTCCCCTTAAATTTGACGGGTTTGGATGAAGTTTTTTTATTAGAAAGCTGCTTTAATCATTAGGTTTTTAAGAGTAATCAACTCTTAGTCACATGTATCGAGAGCTTTTCACCCGACTGCAAGTAGGGGTTATGTTTTTGTTTGTGTGTCATTATTTATTACATCATTTTTTTCAAACTACTTGACGGATTTATACAATTATAACGTCGTTAGAATCGTCTTGACCGCCCAAGTGTTCATAAACATATGTGACGTTTGAAAAAAAACAAACATAGCGGCTGGTCATGGAGATGTCAAAATAAAGATGTGTGAAAAAAAAAGATGTTTTAAATACTGCATTATGGGTAACTAAATTAAAGGGCTCGTCGTAAGCATTTTAAAAAGATATATTTTGACTGTAATACTTAAAAAGTTAGGTAGTTAGCATTCTATTTTCAATACTAGGTAATAGTTGTGATAAAAGTTAGTTGTTACATACTAAAAAGGATTTAAAAAAATATATAAATCTAAAAAATCTAAAAACCGGCGGGTTTTTCGATTATTTTTCTCAAAAAAAAAGATATATTATGTTATTTCTTTTAGATTCTTTTATGTTATGTTACTAAACATAATTAACCTTATTTCTACTGCTTCATAAGAAGAATTCATATAGTGCCTTCTACATATAAAGCTGTGGATTCTTTGACACATTTCGTTATCGTACATTCAGGACTACCTACACAGCAATACAGACATTGGAACTTAGACTTAGTACTGATATTCACATCACAGGACATACCTTGATCCCCAAACGTCTGTGCTAAGCCTAAGGGAAGACATGGGATCGTTGTTTGATTAAATTGTAGGAGGATTGTGCGTCTCAGTTCAGGCGTATACCCTGTATACATAATGTCAATTTGCAGGTAACCCCGACTCGTGCAAATTGGCATTTATTATAAACAAAGCGAAGGTTTTAGCTTGTTTTGTGTGATTCATGCTTCCTGAAACGTAATATATTAATGTATAATGGAGGCAGAAGACGGTATATACAATACACATCATGGTTATTTTTGAAGTACTGATTCTACTTATCAAAACGCTTTTCACACGGCATGAGGCTTAGTTTCAAACGAGGTGTACTTTATGGTCATGATTTATATGATTTAAAGCTTTCGTCCGCAACTTTGTATCTGTCTATCTCGACTTATTGGCGGCGATGTATTGAGAATGAAACGAACGTTTTACATATATACACGCCTTGTCGTACTCTATTTTCATCACCATCAATGCACGGTAAATACCATAATCCCAGTTAGTCAGGTATCAACCAGTATCACGACAGCTTGTCCGTACTGCGTAGGTTCGATCCCCACCCAGGAGAAAACTTTGTGTGATGAGCACGATGGTTTATTCTGTATCTTGGTGTGATTTATCTACAAAATGTAATTATTTTGAAATATATAAGTATGTTTATCAGTTGTCTGGTTTCCATAGTACAAGCTCTGCTTAGTTTGGGATCAGATAGCTTTGTGTGAGTTGTCTGAAGATCTAACTAACATAGTATCTATATAAACTAATATTACAAGGCTTTGTTTTTTAATTATCAGTTGGTTTGTTTGGACGCGATAATCTCAGGAGCTACGAAGTCGAATTGAAAAAAAATTCCACTGTTGAATAGCCCATTTATCGGGGAAGGCTATAAAACGCTACGACCAATAGGAGCGGTGCAGCAATGAAAAATGTTGCAAAAACGGGAAATTGACGTAGACGAAGTTGCGCGGGTCAGCTAGTCTTAAATAAAGGAGAGGCCATGAAATTTTACATTTATTAAAATACGATTTGTATAGCATCGCCGTGGGACATCCTATATAACTATAAAAATATTAGTTGTTAAAGTAGGAATTCTCTGGACGGCTCCACAACTTTTTAGGTTAATATGTCAACATGACTTTACTTTGAGCTGGTTCCTTGTTAGCTTAATTAATGTTTAATTGGTTGCAACTATTATGCCAATTTTCGATAAAACAACCTTACGCTTTTTTTAATTTCACAGTTTATGTAAGTATGAAGTCTGTTACAATACACATATTTTTGTTATATTATATACACATATTAAGGTTTATTATGCTTTGGGTTCCTGACTCAGTTGCAACCGAACAGTTCGAGGTATCTGGGAGTTTAAGCAACGTTACCACTGTCGGTCCTTAGATAGGTGACCGTTTTCGAAAAATATCACACCCTTCCATGACTCGGAGAGCATGTTAAGCCGTCGGTCCTGCGCCTAATCTCTCTCCGGTCGTTTCAGTTTTCCGTCCCATCGGACTATGAGAGTGAGAGAATAGAGAGTACACGTATGTCTGCGCATACACATGTGCACTATAACATCTCCTGAGAGAGATGAGATTGGCCGCCAGACCATTATTATTATTATTATTTATTATGCTATCCTTTTCTACGTACAGTAGGATTAACGTAACTTGACCGGTTTGAAGTTGGCAAAAAGTGGTTGAGCGGATGCATTTTTAGTAGTAGGTAAATGGTGACAGAAAGCGAGGTGCGGGGGCGATAACTAAACTAAGAGAATTAGAGATGCGATTACGGATTACATTGTCATAATTAGTATTACTAACTTATGATTTTTTTCGTAAGTAAATTGTTTTTCAAACTTTCTATAATATTTACTGTAACTGTTCTAAATTTAAACTTTTATGAACTCATAATATAGTACGAGTATTTTTAAATTGTTAAATTAAAATTTTGTTAGTATTTTTAATTGATTATACATAATTAATCGTTTTCGTAAGTAATTTTAGGGCTGCATCTCTATGACATGCGCGAAGGTAAAAACCTAACTTCAATCCGGTCAAGATACGTTGATCCAACTGTATAACATACCTACTAGCTTTCGCGCGCAGCTCAGCCCTTGCGGATGTTGGTGCTCGCGATAAAAACTATCCTATGTCCATTTCAAATTTAATCTTAATCGGTTCAACGATTTAAGCGTGTTTTAATTGGTTTAGATTATTATGAATCATGGGGTAAGTTTTAATCTTTGATCGATCAAATATAGCCGCACTCATCATAATCATCAGCCTATCGCAGTCCACTGCTGGACATAGGCCTCTCCAATTGCACGCCACTTCGTTCTATCTTCGGCTTCTCGCATCCAACTCCTGCCAGCCAGATATAGTCGCACTCAGAGTCAGTGCAGTGATTCAGAGCCGCAGTAAAACATTCGTTAGTAAAGATTTTATAGGACAACATTTGAAGAAGGAATGACTTAAGTAACCGTTAAAGTAACCCTCCTTTTGTCTATTACGATGAATTTCGTTTAATTTAAGTAGGTACTCTTTATTTTTCTATTTTTTACTTGCCATATCTATACTAATATTATAAAGCGGAAGAGTTTGTTTGTTTGTTTGTTTAAACGCGCTAATCTCAGGAATTATTGGTCCGATTTAAACAAAACTTTTTGTTGGATAGCCCATTTATCGAGGAAGGTCATAGGCTATATAACATCACGCTACGACTAAAAGGAGCGGAGTAGCAACGAGAGATGTTGCTAAAACGGGGAAAATTTACGCATACGAAGTTGCGCGGGACAGCTAGTTTTATATAAACAATTTGGCAACCAACTATGCCACTTCCAGCCTGATTGTTAGCAGTTACAATGGTCGTATAACAAAATCCAACTTTTAAGTGAAGTGATTAAGACGACATCCTAACATTATGTTGAACTACGACGATGCCCTAATTCCAGTTTATGCCAGGCCAGTTTATGAGCTGTGACGATGAAAATACTTTGGTTTCAAAATACGTTTAGTGCCCTAAGGCTTACTATAATCCACCCGTCATATAAATCGTCAAGTCTAGAGCACTCTTGCGTCTGCAAAACATTTATTTTCTTCTATTACAAAGTAATACGATCATTTTATTTTCTTTCTAACATGTTCGCACTACGCTATTTATTTTTAAGTAGGTAGGTATATAAAGATGATGACTTTTTGTCATGAATATTGTATATTTTCCTTTGTTTATCTTTCTTCTCATATTTAGCTTCAACTTTTATTCAGAACAGAAAATGTAGGTACTAATTTGCAGCAAATAATTAGTAGTTTTTGAACGTTAACATTTTTTTTAAAGATAACTAGCAATGTGAGATTGTTAGTCCCACATTACTAGCAACTGTGTTAACCCCTTTTTATTATACTTCTGCCGTAACACAATTCTGCCAAATCCAGTATCTGTATAATCAAGTTTCTGCCTTATTCTAAATCTGTCGAAAACCGCGCCAACTAACGTCAGATTTTTTTTCCTGCCAAATCAAAAATTAAAGAAAAAAGAAGTTAGCCATTTAGCCAAGCTACCGCCGCTTCAATAACTTTCAATACACTGTAAAAGGCCTTATATACAAATAAGTTCCAATTTATTAATGTTTAATAAGCAAGCTTATAGCTTATTCATAAAGTTTCATACCAACACATTGTGTTTATACCAAAATTCAGCAATTCCGTTGACATAATTACCGATATTTGTACTGGCATCCCAGGGATCTGACACGGTCGTTAATTTTGTGGTATTCTGTTGCAGACGGCGGTTTACACTGGACAATGGTTGTATTGATTAATTGGAATTCAGGGACTTCCCTTCCTCATTCTGATTACACTTAGTACTTCGTCCATTTTGATATTGGATAACGAGGCAGTTAAAGACGTTCATAGTACTAGAGAGTGTTCGGAGTAAAATTCAAGTTAGCTGCGAAAAATGGCATTCTGAGTATCTAATAAACTAAAAAAAAATAAAAAAAAAATCAAACCAATGATTGTTTGAAAACGCAACTAATAAAATTATGATGTTTAAAACGGAAACAACATGAAGTAAGGCGGTAAAGTTTCAAGTGTAAAGCTAGTAAGAAGAAGCTGCCAAGAAACTCGTGGGCCATGAAGTTTATCTTTAAAAAAATAATTTTACTAAATGAACCAGTGTGTTTGGTGAGTGTAATCGTTTATTAATCAAGGATAACTAAATAATAATACTACAAGATGATTTTTAATATAGTAATACATTTCGTAACATAATTTTTGAAAAATAAATTACAAATTAACCCTTCAGTGAAGGGTTAATTTGTAATTTAGTGACCAACTGCCTACTTTTGTCACAGAACCATTCACCACAGATCTGAGAGACCACGGAGTAAACTCGACATTTCTTTGTCAGGTTTAGGGCCTAAATCTCACAATAAACAACGATTTTACTCCAGTAAAATAATCTGTAGGTGATTAAGGTCATAACTCGAAAAACAAGTGGTAGGTGATTAAAAGTATAGAGATAGAATACTTTCCAAAACTGATATCACAAAGTTAACAAGTGTTATGTAAAGAAGCCACAGAGAGTGGGAGGTTATTAGTATATTAAAAATCATTACGTACATAAAAGTAACTCTAAAATAAGTAAACATAAACATTCAGGAAACACGATAGATTATTTCTTATATACTACTACTACTAATATGATTTCAATGTTCAAAAAGTCCTCTGGTATATGAAATTATTTTGCAGCCATATGCAATTTTTTTGACATATGCGCAGTTTTTCAAGCACTATTCGTTTTTTAAAACATTTGAACCCGCGAACCAATAAACTTCTCTTCTAAACTATCACACATTCGTAAATATTCGGACTTAGCATAATAACATTAGACCACAACCTGTTAAAGTCTTTCAATGTGTGTTATATATTGACCAATATTACTTCTTTCTAAACATACGACCTAACAATAATGTCGAAAAAGCAATTGGAACCTTCGAAGAAACATTAAAAGGACTGCAATAATTTATGAACCCTATTTATTAAAGTCGATTGCGAATGGAAGGGCAAAGGGAGCTTTAAAGGACTAATAACAAATAAGGGGTGTAAAAAGGTACGATTTGTATTGAAGCAATTTATTAGATGTTGATGCAGTCTTTGCCTACGTTACTAATTATATGTCAACTGCAGTAACCAAAAGTGGTGATTAAGAACTGTCTGAATATATTAATGCAATGGAAAATCAACTTTGTTATTTTATGTAATAGATTACATTTTTGTTGAACACGTGATGTAGCTTCCTTATTTAAAGGAAGATCGGTAAACTCACTTGCTAAGCGGTTTCTAAACTCCACTTTCTAATGTTCATAAGTTAAATTTCAAAGAACTTCTCCAAAAGCTAATCAATCATGCCGTTGTTTACATCCGTATGGAATACTACTTTATTGTGTATATGTATATAATAAAAATAGAGCATCTTAGTCAAAATGAATGTCTATTCGTGTACTCCTAAAAATGTACATTATATCATGAATAATATTGTGATCTTTTCGCTTTTTTACTTAACCAATACAATAACAATTTTTCAGTACGATACACCCACTCTGTAACATTCGATATATTTCCACAGAAACGCTGAAGTTAATACAATTTGTCGTCCTTTTTCATTACAAAAGAGAACTCGAAGTAATGGTATCTAAAGTATACCAAAATAAACTTATTTATTTAATGTTAGGTATTAACTTCCTGAAGTAAACTTTGGTAATATTTATCGAATAGATAGGTTAAATGGGAAGGAATACCAATTTTATCAACCCATATGATGTCCCACTGCTGGGCACGAGTCTCCCCAGTAGAACCTACATAATACAGAGTGGGGGTAATTGCCATATTTGCCACGCTTGGCGAGCGGGTTGGCGATCGCAGTAAGGCTTTAAAATACACAGAAGACGCGGGTGCCCGTCCTCCGGTGTGACATCCCTTAGTCGCCTTGACGACACTCACGGAAAGAGATGGGAGGGTACTATTCTTAAGCCGGTACCACACGGCAAGAGGAATACCATTATTAGGCGTAAATGTGCAGTTGGTGTTTTGCTGGTGAAAGAATAGCCGTGTTTTTTTTTCTATTATCAATTGCGTTGGTTATTAGGTTATCCTTGATTTATAAACGATTACACTCACCAAAGACGCAGGTTTGTTCAATAAATATTTTTGTAAAGAAAAACTTCATGATTTTAAAAGAGTGGCCAATGAGTTTCTTGGCAGCTTCTTTTCATGAGCTTTACACTTGGATCTGCCGCCTAACTTAATTTGTTTTATAAACATATTTTAAAATCAATAAATGTCAAATACAGACATTACTCCTCATGTAATTACTTCTATGTATATTGCATACATACAGCTAAGAATCTTGCAAAAGATTTTTTTTTAAGACAACCCCGCAGTAGCGTACAAGCCCTGTGTTGCGGGGATTTTACAAACATACAATTCACGGACACAATGTACACCCAGACCCGGAACAACAATTTGAGGATCACACAAAGTGGTGTCCCATGTGGAAAGCAAATCCACGACCTCTTGCGTAGCAGTCAGACACACTCCCACCACGCCACCGAGGCAGTTAAAACTCAGCTACTGAATTCTGCTAGTTAAAATAAACATCAGCTAAATAAATAACGAATAACAAGCTCACTTTTAAAACACACTTTGCAACTTACTTTACACTTCACTCGCAAGAGTAACATCAACTCAATTATCGTTTGCAACAGAAATTCAAATAAAAGTGGAAGCAAATTAAGTTGGAGGTACATTTGCAATATAATTTTACAACTGATGTTCACAACGCTTCACGTATTTCGACGTAATGATTTTAAAATTGTAACAAGTACAATACTTTATTTTTTTTATTAAAATGTAACAGTAACCTTTTAATATTCTAACCTACAACAGATTTGACCAATAAATATAACATTCGTACAATGTAGATTCATGTTGCTAGTGGCGCAGTTAGTGTGACTATGACTGCTACTCAAGATGTCGTCGAGACATCGATTTCCACACGGCTTACCACTTTGTGTGATTTCCGAAGTGCACCTAACTTTGTATCCATTATTAGTAAGTTTGGATAGTCCCCTGCCTGCGACACAGGACTATTGACACTTAGGTAGGAAGTAAAAAAAAACAAAATAAAATAAAAATTAAGATACTTTATGAAAATATATATATTAAGGGTCTTAATCACGTGAATTACCGTATTAACGTAACGTAACGGGTAACGTTCCAAACGTCGGACAATAAACAAGGTATTTTACCTTAAATTATTCACGCGATTAAGACCCGTAATATATATATTTTCATATGTGTAAAAATCGCAATAGTCTATCAACAATTAATATACTGCTAGAAGCTTGAAGGAAAAAAACTGCTTTTTGTCACAATGCGGTTTAATATATTTTATTATTTTATAATATGCATTACCCATTTCAAATCTAGATAAGGCTGAATTAGAATTACCACTTCTGAGTTTCTGATAAAGATAAATTAAATTCAGAGTGTCTTTCAGAAGAGATAAGATAACCGTAAAAGGGTTATTTCAAATAAGATTGTTAGATCTGATTGTGTATATAAAGGAAATGAAATCGGTTATAAACGTCTGTAATAAGGTACCCATACTAAAGGATGCTGTTCTTTCGTATTTCATGGTTTTTCATTTCATGGGCCATTAATGTTTCTTGTATTTTGATAAAAACTTGCAATATATGTTCGTAAACTTTTGCGATTTGTACACATTATAAAATTTTATAAGCTACGGGTCTTAATCGCGTAAATATTTTATTTTAAGGCTAAACTTAACCTTTTTTTATTGCTCGATGTTTCGAGCATATATAAAACTAGCTGTGCCCTGCGGTGTTACCAACGGTTTATTAGCCTATGTTTTAACTCAGGGTGTCAGCTAACTCCATACCAAATTTTATTAAAATCGCTCCAGCCGTTTAGACGTGAAGAAGTAACAAACATACACACTCACATACTCACAAACTTTCGCCTTTATAATATTAGTGTGATTCTTTAAAAAACTTGCAGTCAATTATGTTCTCCTAAAACAGTGGCTGAGACTTGCTCTCTAAGAAGGATATATTACAGTGCACAAAAACAAGTGCCATTTATATTCTCACTCTCACAGTCCGAAAGGACAGAAATGCGATGCGAAACATTAGGCACTGATTTCTTAACTCGATGTCGGGGCCATGAAACGACATAGAATTTTTAAAAACGGTTATTTTATGGGAACCTAATGGTGGACTTACACGCACAAGTGCGCGAGGGTGTCAATTGGTGCGAATATGCTGCTAGGCTATGTGTGAACAGGTATTTTGTACCGCCGCTCTGCGCCGGCCCGTGTCAGGCTGCTTCCCTAGCTGCTTGCCGGGCTTCTTGCCGGGCTGCTTGTGACGCATCTAATTCTAATGTCGCCATTACAGTGGTAACGTTGATTAACCTTGCAAATCTCTCGAACTTCTCTATCACCGACAACAATGAATGACCTTTAAAAGTCGTGTACATTCGCAATACTTTAATTGAAAATATTTTCGCGTCAAACATGACAAGTAAGAAGTTTTGAAAAGCATTTTTGCGAGGGATTTTTATTATATTAAATTCTGGTAACTTTTTTATTGTGTGTGACTAATACGGGTATGAAGTAAGGGTTTCATTGCGGGTATTGTTATATATTTCTACGAAGTAATCATGTTATTGTCTAGTTTTGAAAATTACAACCATTTTGTGTGTACCCTCCTATAACGTGTTTAATACGAGATTAGGTATGTCAACTTTTTGATTTTGATTCAAATTTTAAAACTCCTGTCCTATTTCATTTGCTGTGGGGGTGAGTTTTCAAAAATCGAAATGCGGCCAATTTCACAAAAACAGCTTTATCCAAATTTCTATACTATGTGTTGAATTCATATTTGTAATCGTACCTACTTACCTATTTCTTCTGTTTTTGATTACATTTTGATTTGTATATGATTTGGTACAATACACCTCTTAATGTCACTTGTCGAACAATTGCTGGAGTCTGTGCACCTCTGCGTCGTATTTCAAAATCATAATACTTTTTTTTACGGATTTAGACTTATTTGCCACACCTGCTAACAAATTTCGCAATAGTTTATGTCAATTAAATAACAGCTCACACGTTAATATTTAAAATATTAAGTTATATAAGTGTTATAATTATTAATTTTAACTAAAACATTATTTATTATATTTTCATTTATTATAAAACGAAATATAAGTTATCACAATTTATATTTCGTTTTATAACACCTTTTTTTGTTTTCCTAGTGTGTAACTGTTAGTTATTCCAAATAAGTATATAGACTTTAGCACTGTTTTTCTCTCGTAATTATCTCCATGTAAATATATTGCCCATGGGCGTACGCAGGGGGGATTTGAATTGAACATTTAACCCCCCTCCCCCTTCTCAGAAATTGCAAAAAGGTAATAATTGTATAGTTATGTATGTAGGTATATATGTATATATGTATTTTTGTAAGTATGTATAGTATTGTATAGTTATATTGTTTTATTTGTGTATTATGTAAGAATAATAAGGAAGTTCTTACAATTAGGTTACTGCACCTTTCACACATTCCATTTCTACACCACCCTAAGGTAGACTGGCAGAGAATGCTTTTAGCATTAAGTCCACCTTTGTACAACTTTGTGCATAAAGTTTTAAATAAATAAAATAAATAATAAAAATCAAATGATTCTGGATTTCTCATTGCATTTGCATTTACCAAACGTCGTTTCCTTTATAGAAATGGTAAATAATAATTATTTTACATAACACAACACTCTAAACAAATATATTTGAAAAATTTGAGCCAAAAATAGCAAAACGTTGCGTGTTCCGAGGTTATTAAGTTGCGCGCACACGAGTTTGCCGGAGAATAATTCCGAATACCGGATCACGTAATACAAATAGGTGTAGTGCATGTAAATTGTGTACTCAATTTTGTGAAATAAGAATATTTTTTTACCGGCGACTACTTTTTGTATTTTTTTTAAATTAATTATGACGAATAAACTAACAATGGCATATGGTTTTTGGTTCAATAACACCATTTTTTATAAATTGTAAATATAACATATTTTTTTTTAGGGTTCTGTACCTCTAAAGGAAGAAAACTAAACCCCATAGGATCACGTTGTTGTCCGTCCGTTTGTCTGTCAAAACCTTTTATCTCGAGAACGCGTAGAAGTATCGAGTTTAAATTAAAACCATATAGGTATACTCAGGTCTACAGTCCCTTGAAACTGTGAAAAAATCAAACTCATAAATTAACGAAAAAAAAAAACTTTACCAAAAAATACTTTACTTTATTTTAAAAACTGTTAGACTCTAACCCTGAACAATTTATAATATGAAACTACAAGAATGAAATAAAACTACCGACTATTTATAATATGAATCCGACTCGCACTTGACCGGGTTTTTGTAATTCATTCTATTTTCAATACTAAATAGATAAAAACACATGTTTAATGGGTATAAAGATATGAACAAGAAAAAAAAACAACGGGTTACACTCTGGGAGTGCCGGTAGAAGTGAAAATTGAACATTATATTACATACATGGTAATGGTTGATGGTTGCCCAATAGAGCAAGTATCTGAGGCTCGTAATCTGGGTTTGATAATGGATGGTGAGCTTCACTTTGAGACGCATGTGCTTGAAGCTGTTCGAAACTGTTTTTACCGTCTCAAACTGTTGTATCGGATTCGTCAGCATCTCAGTATCGATTTGCGAATTACCCTTTGTGAAACTCTAATTTTATCTAAATTAAATTACGTTGACACAGTGTATGGTGCATGTATCTTGAAAGGAACACAAAATGTGATACAGAGAGTACAGAACGCATGTGCTCGGTTTTGTTTTAATGTGCCGCCTCGTTCACATGTCACTCCATTCCTTAATTGCGGGAATCTCATGAAGATGGCTGCTCGCAGGCATCTTCATTTAGCTTCCCTGCTCTTTGGCGTTATTTTAAACGGTAAACCTGATTATTTGTATAGTAGGTTGACTTGGTCAAGGGATCTTAACCAGTACACGACAAGGGCGTCATCGCATCTGCTAATCACCTCAAGGCATAGAACGACCGCTTTCAGGGGGAGTTTTAGATATACCGCTACGAAATGCTGGAACGACCTTGACCCTCCACTGAAAAATCTGAAAACACGATATTCCTTTCAAACAAAACTGAAACAAATTTTATTAAATAAACAAAAACTAGGAATTATAAATTAGATGTCTGAGTTAGGTACTTACCGGTGGTAGCTTTGAAACGTTTTAGTTGTACTCATCATATCGTAGTTTTTAATTGTAATAATATACATTTATATTTATATCCTTAGTCACATATACAGTACATGATGATAATATTTATTAAGTTTCCCCGTAATAGTGTTTAATATTGTTTATTTAGTATTATATTGTAGTCTTTGTTTAAACTTTTCCAACTTTCCAAGACTTTTCCTCTAGTCGAACAGTCAAAACTCAAACCAATCAACTGAAAGCGTACCTAGCGACGCTGCTGATTGGTTGATCGCTTTTACAGAGGGAGGTTGAATGAACGTTCGGAAACTGGTTCGGAAATTTATATTTTGTGTTTTTTTCGGTTGTTTTATTTTAATTATTTTAATTTTTCTGTATGTTTTATTTTAGAAACAATTATTTATTTATTTATTTATTATAATCATTTATGGTATAATATTTTTATGTATCTATAGTTTGGTAGCCGGGACCTACGAGAATACCAGCGTTGCGGTCACAGACCGCAACATTAGCTGACGTAGGTACCTATTTGCTCTCGTACATACTTATTGTTAATTAGATGTAATGTTTTTATTATTATTCACATTTGTGTATTCTGTATTATTTTATAAGTATGTATGGAAGGTCAAATAAATGTTTTTTCTTTCTCTTCTTTCTTTCTTTCATACTGATGAAATTTGAATAAAAATTTTCGATCTTACTGACATAATAATAAAAAAGTATGAAATAATAAATCGCAAATCAAAAAACCAATATCAAAATTTAACATAAAAAAGGGGAAAAAATGTCGTCTTCTAGTTTCTGGACCGCCCGATTTCCCACCTGAGCTAATAACATTGTAGATAGTGGCGAAATTTACCTTCGTATTCTAATGATATTGTAGCAGATTTCATTGCTCTCCCTCCGTCTTACAAATTTTCGATCAGGTCACGAGTCCTGACGCGAGTTTGACATTGTGTACCCATTCCAAAAAGTGCATAATGCCGCTAAATAAGTTTTCACTTCAAAAATAAATATTCATAAAAGGAGGTCAGACATTACATCTTACCTACTTGTCATAAGCAAGTATTGATTTTTATTTGCGTTTTTCAACTTTTTATAAGTCTTATTCAAGACTAAATAAATAAATATCCGTTTTCAATTACCGATCAAAGTCGAGTGAGTGTAGTCCCGAAAATATTTTTTCAATATCATATACTAATCCGAGCAAGTCAGACTTAGGAAATAAAACACGAATACACAACAAGTCTTATCAATCAATGCGATTTGTTTGTTTTTCGAGTGCGGCCGGGAAATTGTGGAGTACTGGAGTACTGTACCAGTGCAGTGTTATGTTACAGTAACATTATGTACTTCATCTTCTATATTATTGCGTAGTTTTAATGAAAACGTGTTTACTGTTTTAAATGTTGGTTATAGTCGCAGATAAGTGTTTTTTTATATAAATAACTAGCTGACCCGCGCAACTTCGTATCCGTCAATTTTCCCCGTTTTTTGCTGCTCCGCTCCTATTGGTCGTAGCGCGATGTAATATAGCCTACAGCCTTCCTCGGTATATGGGCTACCCAACAGTAAAATTATTTTTGAATCCGACAAGTAGTTCCCGTGGTTATCGCGTTAAAACAAAGAAACAAACAAACTGTTTAGCTTTATAATATTAGTATAGATTTAATTATACATTTTATTTGTAAAGCAGCGTTTAAATATAGACAACTAACTGACTTGTCAAGTCAAACATAACCCAAAGAGAACGACTGCACATATGGAAACTAAGTTATTTCTAGAACATTTAACGATCCAGGCGCGCACAAATACTGCGACGACGTTCAGGCTTGATTACATAGCAACCGTTGTTTTCATGCTGAAGCCACATGTCTCGACAAACATATAAGTTGTTGAACTCTGTTACCAAGCCGATAACCCGACGATTTAAAGGCAACTGATCACACAGCCAATTACCAATCAATTTCGTGTTCCGATTTCGCGGCATTGCTTCTGCGAATTGATACCCGTAAGGTCATCATTCGGAAGTTCGGCTCATAATTGGAACTGTCATATGTTTTACAATAAAAAGCGGCGGTATCGGTGGTCTCGCAATCGTGAGGTCGGTTTCGAATCCTACCCATTATACTACTGACGTGAACCTACTCCTAACACAAGCCTTTGACCTTAGCTGGAGGGGTTAACAAGTTTGCTAGTAATGTGGGACTCCCACATTGCTAGTTATCTTTTTATTAAAAAAAACCCTGTATGTGTGTCTATTGGCTTAATAAATATAAATGTAATTGATCCCAAATTAGCAACTGTAATAACCAGAACATCATATACATATACTCGTTTATACTAATTCTAGCTGTCCCGCGCAACTTCGTATGCGTAAATTTTCCCCGTTTTTGCAACATTTCTCGTCGCTGCTTCGCTCCTATTAGTCGTAGCGCAATGTTAAATAGCCTTCCTCAATAAATGGGCTATCCAACAAAAAAATATTTTTTCAAATCGGACCAGTAGTTCCTGAGATTAGCGCGTTTAAACAAACAAACGAACAAACAAACAAACTCTTCAGCTTTATAATATTAGTATAAATGATAAAGCTGAAGAGTTTGTTTACTTATTTGAACGTGATAATCTCAGGAACTACTAGTGCGAATTGAAAAAATATTTCGTTGGATAGCCTATTTATCTAGGAAGGCTATAAGCTATATAACATCACGCTATGTTCACTAGGGGCGGAGCAGCAATGAAAAATGTTGCAAAAATGGGAAAAAAATATTCCTTTGAGAGCTTCCGTTGCATGCGCTGCGTAAACTGTTAAAATTACAACAATCCTGTAAAAAGAAAAGTTCTAAAAATAAATCCGCTACAGCAAATTCCTATCTTTTATGTTGGGCAGCGTTTAGCAAACTTCGTCGAGTCTTCTCTTCGCCTCTACCACAATGCCTGAAGACCAAGGTATATACCTGATATGACCTACGGTGCCCAGACGTGGACACTTACGGTTGGGCTAGTCCACAAATTCAAAATCGCGCAGCGAGCTGTGCTTGGAGTCTCTTTGAAGGATAAAATTCGCAACGAGCCGACAAAGAACCCAAGTTACTGACATAGCACTCAGGTTAAGCCAGCTGAAATGGCAATGGGCTGGCCACATTTGCCGAACGACCGATGGCCGATGGAGCAAACGAGTCCTAGAGTGGAGTCTGCGAATCGGTATCGTAAGGTAGGATGACCCCCAGCCAGATGGACTGACGACTTAAAGAAAGTCGCTGGAATGAATTGGATGCGGAAGGCGGAGGACCGGATGTTGTGGCGTAAGTTAGGAGAGGCATTTGTCCAGCAGTGGACCGATACAGGCTAATTGATTGATTAAATAAAATAAAAAAATACTACCCATTACAGATATTCAAACAATGTTTCTCCTGGTTTCCATATTTTATCAAATTTTGTTCAATTGTTCTCGAGTGGGTTCGTGGATAAAAGAAAGAAAGTTTCAGCTCCTTTATGATTGTATTGTAGGTGCCCACTGTCTCTAGCCCTCTCACGTGATGCGGATGAAGTTGCGAGGATCAGCTATCTGTGTATTTTAGAGATAAAAACACACAGCTCAACTCCTGAATGGATTGGGTTTAAATTTGGTACACAGGTAGTTGTTATGATGTAGGCATCTACTACATGGCCTAAAACATTTTGTAAAGAGGTGAAATCGCAATTCAAACTTAACGCTTGCTTCTTAATAAATACATACATTATTGTGAATAAAATTACACCCAGACACAGAATAAACAATCGTACTCATTACACAAACAGTTGATCTAATGGTTAGTTACCTATTGACTGCCAGAGAGTTTAATTTCTACCCAGAATAAAGGTATAAATTAAACTCTGGGTCACTAGCCATTAGATCAACTGACCAGTCAATGCTCAAGCCAAACTCATGCCGTCACTGTCACGTTATGGTGAAAAATGGTGACCATGTCGTGATACTTCATGGTGAAAAGTGTAGACCTTGTTGTGACACTACTTCACTTTTTACATGTATCTAGAAGTTTTTAATGTGCATACATTAGCGTGTGTATTTAGAGATTAACTAGACTAAAGCCTAGCATAAGCCTTATGCAAACATAGATAGACTAGTATATATCTATTTTACTGTAGGCAATACATTTCTGTCTGAGTTTCAGAGACCTGAATAGGACGATTACCATTCATGGTGACGTGAATGCTTCATACGCCTCACATAGTGTTTGTTGAGGTGTAAAGTGACAATAGTCTATTGCTGTACAGTGCAAGGTATTAACGGATTATTTGGTCCAATAGATCTGTTTGTTTACTAATAACTATAAGGCTTCGTCGTCACCAAAAAAGAAGACAACGGCAAACTGTGCTGTCATCTATACTAATATTATAAAGCTGAAGAGTTTGTTTGTTTGTTTGTTTGAACGCGGTAATCTTAAGAACTACTGATTCGAATTGAAAATTTATTTTACTGTTGGATAGTCCATTTATCGAGGAAGGCTATAGGCTATATAATATCACGCTACGACCGGAAGAACCGGACGAAGACGACGACCGGACGAAGCGGAGCAGCAATGAGAAATGTTGCAAAAACGGGGAAAATTTACACAGACAAAGTTGCGCGGGACAGCTAGTTATTTATAAAATGAAAATATTTGTATTTAGTTTTAGCCCGCGGCTCCGCTCGCGTTTCCCCTTTATGCTACATTCTCACGGTTGCGTTTAAAGCAACATTCAACGGGCACGAACACGAGCGCAAGCGTGTGTACGTGCTGCTCGGCAGCACGATTATGAACAGCTTGTTTGGCCCGCTGCCGCGGGCCGAGCCGGGCTGCTTGCCGAGCTGCTCTCCGGGCTGCTGCCCGGGCTGCATGCCGCGCGTATAAAAGCACAATTAGAGCTTGAATACCCTGATATCTTATCCCTTGTATCACAAAAGGAACCTCGGTATAAAATTATACTTCTAGGTCCAAGGCTTTAGTCTGGGCGTACATGAGTGAAGGAGAGTGAGCCCGTACTTTCAATTTATATTTGAAGATTTAAAGTGTAGATAGGACCGAAAACTCTACACATAATCCTTATAATGAATATTGACAGTGGCAAAAAGATTTCCCTACCTTTTTAACTTAACTAAAAATTGAAGGAAGTGAGAAATTTTGATGTTGGCAAATACGACTGGCTGAAAAATAATTCCCCAACGATAAAGTAATTTAAAAAAATATATCTAAAAAGATATAGTGCTAAAATGTATTCCCAATACAGAGAAAGCTTTATATTCGTTTGGCTATGACTGTAAATGTTACAAGGCACTCGACTATTAAATAAACATGAGCGCTTAACCAAGTATAAACATATTTTTAAAGCTGAATATTGTAATGCTCACTACAAGTAAACTCAAGGTGAAAATAAAAAAGCTAACAGTTTTTTGTGTTGTTTAAAATGCTTGAATTAAACATCATTACATTTTATGATTTGAAAAGTGCAAAGTCACGGTTGTGCAAGATACCCCGTTAAAATGAACCGCCATCATGGAAAAAAAATATTAAGCACATCACCGAATGCAAATTTTGCTGACTCCTCCTAAGTTTATATTTGTGGTGTTTTTTATAAGCTAGGACAACGTTTAATTAGGACCTTTCGAGAAAAATATGCAGTCGAATAGCGAAATACATATCTTAATCGGATTATTAGCTTTCGAGAAAATCGCAAACATACATACGGGTACATATATACGAATCAAACAGGGAACCGCCTTTTTTGAAGGCTGTTAAAAAATTAACTGCGTAAAGTAACGGCAAATTATTGAGTCAAATAACAAGATTAATCGTAAGTTTTCATAACCATCGTTAACCAGTAATAAAAAAAAAAAAAATATTGGCACTCGGGGACTGCCGCGGTAAAGCTATTGCATAGCATTTTTTATCAACATATGCAATTATAATTAATAATTATTATTTTATTTATGCATTTTTTTTTTGTTTTCATTACATTTCGGAGCAGCTTGTCTCGATCCGATCGAGCCGTACGCCGAGCTACATGGTAGGCGGAGTGGGGTGTGTTAGGTTTTATTTTCGTTACGGAATTTCTTGATTCGGTCGCCGCGTTCAAAGCCCGCGATAAAAGCTATGCAATATGCTTAAAATCAGATGAATAAACACTGGCAAACTTGTTAAACAAAAAAGTTAATAACATTCATATATATTCTATATCCTAGTTTTCAAGCAACAGAGTAATACAAAAGCTATTCAAAAACATATAGTGTGTAATTTCGACGGTATAAAAGCTTCTATTGCCAATATGCATAGGTCCACATATGAATCTATTGTCATGGACTAAAAATAAAGCCCGCAAAATTTGTGTGACAAAATACTGCAGACTAAAACTTACCCATTTTTCCAATTCGCTCCATTGAAATAGCACGGTACAGATGAAAATAAAATAGAAATCAATACTAGGGACTTAAAATAAAGGATTGTAATGGCTCGAAGGTGATATTGTATCAAATTGAGCACGTCACTAACCCGAGTGACTCGAGAGCGTGCCTCGATAAAGATTTGTGACCAATATCAATCGTTTTGACTGCATTTAGATGAAAAGTTAAAGCGTATCGTTGTGAATTGATTTTTTGGAGGTAAAAACAATGTCATGGTTGCTTTATGCGTTCGATGGCACTACGTATCATTATCTTGTCTTATTATTATTATCCTTTTGATGTTTTCAATGTTTTAGACACCGAAATGAAGAGAAAATATAAATTGTCTCTCGGTGATTAATCTATAATTGTAGAAGCACTAGCAATGTTTTGATACCGTTTTAAAACAACGAAGCTAGTAAATCTAAAGAACTGTGGATACCGAGTTCACCGAGAAATTTTACTTGGCAGGTATTAAATTTCGATAGGCCAATGTGATTAAGATTCTAATACCTAATAAAGTCTGTTTATTTTACTAGAAACATTACATCCAGGGGTTTCAATACGGTTTTTCTGTTCAGGGGGCTTAGATAAGGTACATTCGTTTCGTGACGAATTCGCTAACGCCTACAATAGGTCGATTCCAAACATTGACGTATGGAACTGGACTGCGCCATCCCTTTCAATTAAAAAGTAAATATCGACTGCAAAACGTGAAAGAGAGATAAAACTCTCAGGACTCTTTGACAGGTATCATCCAAAAAGTAGCGTTGTCTCTTTCTAAAGAGTGGTCAATTTTGTGAGGTCATGGCAGTCTTGGTCTCTACGTCAATGATTCCAAACTATCACTCAATAAAAAAATAAATGTCTATAGTCTCCACCGCAAACGTCAAATTCTCAAAAATAAAATCCGCCATTTTATTTCGTTTTCTACGTGGTCTCACCGTTTGCTAGATTAGTGATCATTTGAGTGGAAAAAACTAGCGAAGATACTGTCAATAGTGCAGCTTATCTACGCATCGACTTGGATTGACCACGTGACATATTTTAATTCCATACATCTTGTACCTACTTTGCCATCACCTGTCCGACCAACGGTGAGAAAAAGAGTAGCGAGTAGCGATTTATCGCTCAAGAAACGTACATACTTATGTAGATCCCGTGTAAACAAAAGAGATACAGATATTAATAGTTGATCGCTTACCGGTCCCACTGCCGACGAGTACTTGCTCTATACTGCATCTCTTTTGTTTACACGGACAAGATGTCTTAAAAATAGTATTTAGTAGTTACAAAGAATGAAGAGTATCTTCATTCTTTGTAACTATTACTAAATACTTAACATAGTTGCTATGGTACAATTTACAAAATATCCCCGTGGCCATAGAGTATTCTGAAAATGCGAATATTTCGTAAACTTTCGGGGAAAGTTAGAGAGTACATTAATTATGTCCCCGCGGCCACCACGTTTAATTAATCTTTCAATCTTGCTGATCCGTTGTCCAACTTTGTAGGCCAGACTTGTATATCCGATTTTTCCTGTGAAATAAGTCACGGTTGCTGTTATTAATTACTATAAAGCTTGATTTTGCTAAAGAATTTTCGAAAAAATAAATAAGATTATTTAACGAAATTAATATTCATACCCATTACTAGGATTACTTAAAGGCAGGTTAAATGATGTTACTTGTTGTGAAAATGGTGGTATCTACGCTAAGTGTCTATTCAGATATTTTTTAATGTAATTTGTAATTATTTTTTTAACTGTAGGTACTTTAGACTATTTCATAGCGTGTTGAATTTTGATAAGTCTACAACGGATGTATATTAAGTGAGATGCGATTATTAAGTGCACCACCAATACATTTCAGGCAAAATCGGTGTTCCTAGTAATTAAACCCTAGAAAATGAACTAATAAATGCTAAAGACTTCAATGTAAAGGTGTATAACTTTAACTACATGATAATTAATGAATTAAACTAAATCTATACTAATATTATAAAGCTGGAGAGTTTGCTTGTTTGTTTGAACGCGATAATCTCAGGAACAATAGGTCCGAATTGAAAAAATATTTTACTGTTGAATAGGCTATATAACATCACGCATCGATCAATAGGAGTGGAGCAACAATGAAAAATGTTGCAAAAACGGGGAAAATTTAGGCAGACAAAGTTGTGCGGGTCAACTAGTGTATATATACTCGTATATACATGTTTGGGGCGTATTCCAAACACTAAGTTTAGTAAGTCATTCATAACATTCAGAGCTCTGGCCTAGTGCAGTTTAAGTGAAATTGTAACTGACCACAATACACTGAATAAATGACTAGATTGCTATCAAAACAATAATAATAACCAATAATGGTAGATGGAACAATCAATTAAAAATTAAATTTGAGGAACTGCTGGAAAAGAGATAGTTCACTACGAGACTGCTAGATAGTATACGCATTTGTAATGCAAATCTAGCAAATGCCTCTCTCGCCTTGATACTAACTGTAGACACAATTTGATTTCACTTTACTTACCATAATATCTTAAACATTTGTTTCGTTTTCGGAGTCACATAAAATTTTGTTGCAGAAAGATTGGGTGATATCCGCACATAATAAGAATGTGTGGAAAACGAAAAGGCTTTGCTTAGAAAAACACTTATGGGAATAACATAAGTACATATTTTTATAGCTATAGACTATAGCTAAAAAAATATGTACGTATGGAGTTATAGTTTAGTGGAGTATTATAACCATTTAGTTAGCTTCAATCGACAATTCAACATTGGTATTAGGTATCTTTTAGGGTTCCGTAGCAAACAAGGAATCCTTTTAGTTTCGCTATGTCCGTCCGTTCACAGATTCGCTCAGAGACTGTTAGTACCAGAAAACTGTTTTTGCTTAAATATACATAATACAGACGCCGATAAAGTGGTAAAATAAAATCTTAAAAAAATATTTTATTAGGGTACCTACATGTTAAGTTAGGGTGTGATCTTTTTGTCGTTTATCTATACTAATATTTGAGCTGAAGAGTTTGTTTGTTTGCTTGTTTGTTTGAACGCGATAATCTCGGGAACTACTGGTCTGAATTGAAAAAACGGGGAAAATTGACGCTGACGAAGTTGCGAGGGTCAGCTAGTTTGTATCAAAAATTAAGAGATGAAGAAGTCACAGCCTAGTAGTAATTATCACGACAGCCCGTAGCGGTATCAGCGCTACTCAAATTTTTGTTCCGAGACCTAAACATCACTGCACCGTGCTTCTCGTTCTGATATTCTATGAGATACAGTCAAAGTATAGATAGATTAACGACAAAAGTTAATTTGTTTAATGTTGTTATATATATTCCTACATATACTATATACTAATAACTGTATCTACTAATGGCTGATCGCATAGTCACATACCATCTAGGATTGTCATTCCAGAGATTCGAACAAAAAATATTCGCCAGTTGCTACAAAATTAAAGTTCGTGCAATAAAATTGGAACCTTAAACTTGAGACATTAAGGTTTAATATCAAACTGGAAGTTTTATAGGAAGTTTTCATAATATGGATAGAAGTTAATGGCGGCTTGCCAACAATAACGGATACCGGGGTTGTCTGTGCGGAATTACGCCTTTATTACACGGCAACAAATATTCTATAAAATGTTTGATATTATTACACGTAACTATGGTTTCTTTTTTATGAGTAATCCATACTTTAGTCTTGCTAGTATTAAAAGGTTGGTGAACCATGGTTAACTGTCTTTTAGAAAATTTGTACGGTACTACGGTAGCCTACATGTATCACATTATATAAATCATGTTTAGTCGTTTTACTGTTCGATGTTATCTTATCCAATCACAACAGAGATTAGCTATCTACGCAGGAGATACAGTGCAAATTATAAGTGCGCAAATATGTGCACTTGATACTATATCGAGTTATATTCAGCTCGTACACTTATTCGCCATCCCCAACAGTAATAGCCTCCGAACCGATGTCGGCTGCGGCAGTAAGATCTCAGACTAGCCAACTACACAGGAGATTTACAGAACACGAGTGTAAGCGCAAACAAAAGTGCTGTCTCTATCTCTCACTCTATATTAGTATACACTATATTCCGATGGGACGGAAATCTGACACGACCGGAGAGAGATTACGCGCAGAACCGACGACTTAAGGTGCTCTCCGAGTCACGGAGTCGTGTGATAACGTTCGAGAATGATCATCCATCTATGGACCAACAGTGGTAACATTACTTAACCTCGCACATGTCTCGATCTATTTGGTTGCCATTAAGGTGACTTGACTCAGTGACATTTGAGAATTCGGTCGTAATACTACAATTGTGACAATTGTAGTATTACGACCGAATTCTCAAATGTCACTGAGTTTTAAGACGCTGATAACTATTAAGCTGTCACTCTCACTTTAAGGTGAATAGTTAAAGCTCCTCACCTCTACTCTCTTCTCTGTCTCCTGTCTCGGTCTTGTCCGCAAACTGACTTTTCATACAGTCAAGTAATAGTCTCTCGTCTCTGTTTTCGCTCACGGTCTCCTGTCTCTGTCGCGGCGCGAGCCGTCGCTTTAACTATTCACCTTAAAGTTATAGTGACAGCATGAGAGTTATCAGCGTCTTAAAACTCAGTGACATTTTAAGAATTCGGCCGTAATACTACAATTGTGACTCAGTGGCAACCACCGACGGTGGTAACTTTACTTAGCCTCGCACATGTCTCGATCTGTTCGGTTGCCACTGAGTCACGATTGTAGTATTACCCCTAAATATACCCCTATGTATTAACCCTAAAAACCCTAAAACCCATCTCCATAGATGGGTGATCGTTTTTACGGTTCTGTAGCCAAAATGGCATAACTCTTCTGTCTATCGCGACGTGAACCGCCACCTTTACGATAGAAATAATTTTGAACACGTCTCCAAGTATCATAAGTGTAGGTAATCAACAGCATCTAACAAATGCTTCCTCTTTATTATAAATCCCAAAAGACATATCTTCAACAATAGTCGTTACTGCTAACAAAACTTAATTAGTTCAAACCAAAATATGCCAAAGTAAATTTCTCTCAAACAACAGGAGATTCCATGAGATACTTCAGACAATAAAAGAATTTGAAGATTACGAAGAATTTTGAACACTTTCACGAAAATACTTTCCGCAGTAAAAAGCGGGAACTAAAGCTGTAACTGGTGGAAAACATCACATACGATCAGTCGTTCTGATTGAATTTTATTTCAGTTCTCTACTCATATGTCGTGAAGGCCGCGACGCGAATAAAACCTTCTTACTGCTACATTTTCATTATGAGGCTTTCATTTATTCGATTTATATATTTAGCCATATTTCGCTTACCGTAATTTAAATTTAGCGTTTTAGAAATGCTTATAGTGATAAATGGTGACTATACAGGCATGTAAATCTGAGTAGCGAACCTACTAACTTATTTCTAGGTAGGTAATGTAGGTACATATACCATTTGTTACTAAAATCCTGACTCACTCATTCATTCAAGCTCTTGAGAGCTAAATCTCTGGAAACTCAAACTTTATGAAGTAAAAACGATGCCATTACAGGTTTGATAAAACAATTTCGCAGGTACCTATTTAGTTAAAATAAAACTGAAAATTGTAACACAATTACATATACATTATAGCACAATAAAATTGTAAAAATAAACTAGGCAGACAGATGCAACTTACTCGTATTCAAAAATATACCTTAATTCCTACGAGCAAATAATCCTAGTCATTTACATTTTAAAGTAAAATAAAGCTGGATATAAATACCTATCAAATAGTAACGAGATTCGTTTCATACCGCGAATTTAAAGTTTTATTGTGGGATTTCAAATACGCTGCTAAAAAGGTTCAATTTCTCTTTTATTATTTTTCCACTAACAGTTTATTATTTTTTCAAACTCAATTTTATATGGGTTACTAGTTAGTGAGTCTATTATGTCTTGTTTAACATTTGTAGTTGTTGTATAACATTTGGCTGCGTTGATATAAAGGTTTGAGAACATTATAACTGTTTCAAAAAAACTTTATAAGTTAGTATAAGTCACCGGTGGGAGGTCTTAGGAAGGAGCCGTCTTGGTGGGTGCCACAACACTGTTCGTTATGCTTCCGAGAAATAGTGAAGTGTTTCGGTTGCAGGGCTGTAACAAGTGTAATTATTGGACAAAAGTGACTTAGGAACATTAGATCTTTGCCAAACAACGATTTGGGTGGCATTGATGCTGTTATGGGCCAGCGTGACGCTTACCACTAGCGTCTCTTTATTTCGTAGTTTTAGAAACGATAAGTCCGTTTAAAGATACAGGTTTATTCCCAGTAGTTCCCCACACCTACATTGCCTCTGTGGCGCGTAGCAGTCGGATACACTCCCAGTGTATCCGACTGCTACGTAAGAGGTCGTGGGTTCGATCCCCAGCCAGGGGATGCCATGTTCTGTGTTTGGGGGTTATTTCTTTATAATATGTATTTGGAAATATATAAATATGTTTATCAGTTGTCTGGTTGCCATAGTATAAGCTCTGCTTAGTTAGGGATCAGATAGCGTTGTGTGAGTTGTCCCGAGATATTATTAATATATTATTATTATTGCATACTATCCTTGTATGTGCTACTGTAAAAATGAACGGTTCCTTACATAATATGTCTCTCTAGATTTCGCTTGCGACTCCACACGCATGTGTGTCAGCTATCGTAAAAAAAATAAGTATCCTCAGTCCTTCCTTAAGGTTCTTATTCACGATCTTTTTTTCTATGTTCGTGGCAAGCCCATACGAACTGTCAAAATCTTGTCATACATAACGGTAAATCGAGAGCTGCGCTTAGAAATGCATCAACGCGGCAGACATTTTTAAGCGCACCGCACATTCGCCAGTTCGCACGGGCTTGCCACGAACATGGAATAAAGATCGTGAATAAGGACCCAGGACTTGGATGCCTCGTGAACGTTTTGTTTGTGTTTATTAAAATAGGATTAGGGGGTCAGCATCTATTTTGGGGATAGAGGTTTGGTATAGACGAATATCAGTACATCTAGATCACTCTACACAAAATTGATAAAAACAAAGAGTTCTAATACCTATTAAGCTTACAGTAATAAGTTTCTGCAGGTTGACACCATCTAAATGCCCTGGTCTTGTCAGCCAGTAACTGTAAGATACGATAGCGTTCCTTTCATCGAAAAGTAGGGTGTCATTATTATGTACCTATCTTAGTTTTCATTATCACCACACTTGACACGCGAAATTAACCAAAAGAAGGCATTGACAATGAACCGTTTCCAAGTTATGTACAAATAGCAACAGAGCCGAAATATAACAGATATAATATATTCTACCAAGTTTTGTACGAAAGTCAACAAGAACAATGGAGACCAGACACCGACATCAAAGTTCAAGGTGAAGGTAGAATCTCGTATAATATACACGAGACTACAGTTCCGATTATGTTTCTATTAGGACAAAGAAATAGCCATGATACTGTATTATTGTGTAATGTTTGCTCGTCTGTTTTTCATTGTAATTTGTAAAGGTACTACCAATTGCACCACTTGATGAAAGCATAAGCGAAATTGTGAAATCTTAACAAATTTTGTATTACCCAACGTTGACGAACCCAAAAAGGAGGGGTTATGTTTTTAGCAGTCTATGTATGCATGTATGTTTGTATTTACTTAAATTTTCATGATTAAGGTGTCAAATCGTTATGGTGATTTTGGCGCGATAAACTCCACTTTTTGTGGTGAGTGTGGAAGTACTGTATTATTATTATTATTTTACTTTCATAAGTACAGTGTTAGGTATCAAATGAATTTGTTTTAACTTGACGATTGTGCAGGTCTAAATTATACCGTCATGTTTGTTTGAGTTATAAACGAAATGTTTAGATAGTGCTTTAAAAACTGAAATGCGACTATACGACAGGTTGCGGTCTAAGTCTTTTTCCACGTCAGATATAAGTTTATAGTAAAACTTCAACTTGTCACCTAAAAACAGATTCAGTTCACAACTATAGATATATAAGTTGACTCACAATCACAAATGTGGTTACAGTAGTACCTAGGGGTTTCCTAACGTTGTTTATTCCCTAAAGATAAAAGTTTAAGTGAACTACAACCAGTTAACTGTAACTGTGATTGCAGAACAGCACGCTGAGTAATAAAAGTTTTAGTTTTTCCTAAATTATGGCAGTTTAACTTTAAAAACAAGTTAAAATGCAAAATGAAAATGGAAAAAAAAATCGTTAAGTGCAATAAAAACTTTTCAGAGGTACGAGGGTACCTCTGAAAAGTTTTTATTAATAGTAATGATAGAGATCAAATTTTACGTTAAGCAACACCACTATTGCGCTGCAAACAGTGGCGTAGCTACCGCCATATCAGGCTACAGAACCCTGAACGTGCGTTAACAATTGCACATCCCCCTCCCCCCGCCCCGTGTTAGCAACACTCACTGAAGATTCACATTATTCCTTTGGCTGTAAGGCCATCAGATATCAGGCTCCCAAACTATTTTTTAAACAGGGCAAGCTACGCCCCTGGCTGCAAACTACCTACCTTCGCTTCATAGGTCCGTTTTCTTTGTATTGAACTAATATTCTGAGCGCGAAAATGTGTAGTATCTATTTGTCTGTTTGTTATCTTTTTGCAACTATTGTTAGAACAAATCATAATGGAATTACTAAAGAGATAGTTGTATTACAATTTAATTTCAATTTATTTATTCCTTATTCATAAAATGTAATAACAAGATATCACAATAGGGTATTTGGCTAAAGTCAAATCAGCCTCTTTTTAAGAAACGTCAAAAACGATTCACTCCGTACATATTTGTATGAAATGTTAGCATATGACGTCACGTTTTTTATTTTAGTGCTTCTTTTTATGATTAAAAATTAATAAACACGTTAAATTATAGATGAACATATTTTTTCAAAACACTTATTGACATATTTTTACATCGTTAATACTTATGCCTGAACTAGGAAAACCTGTGTTTCAGACAATGACAGAGTATGAACTTATAGAGTATACTAATCCCGTGCTACATTTTTAATACTGTCATTTTTGTCTTTTTCAGTTTATATTACACTAGCTGACCCGCCCAATTTCGTCTGCGTAAATTTTCCCCGTTATTGCAACATTTTTCATTGCTGCTCCGTTCCTCTTGGTTGTAGCGTGATGTTATAAGTCTATAGCCTTTCTCAATAAATGGGCTATCCAACAGTAAAATATTTATTTAATTCAGACTAGTAGTTCCTGAGATTATTGCGTTCAAACAAACAAACTCTTCAGCTTTATAATATTAGTATAGATTTAATATGTTAATGTAAACAACAACAAACAGACGGTATAAAGTTTCAATTAATAATAGGTATATAGTACATAATACTTATTTAACGAGCTCAATTTTGATTCAGATCTATGGATAGACTGTAGGATATAGCAGTTCAGTGGAAATGCGTCGTAATTGTCAATTCCGTCTCAACCTGTTATAGCTACTCGTATTTCCGCAATACCGAAGGTGTCATGAGGGCAGTCAGGCGCGATTGTATTACGCTGTCTACCTGACCAATTATGCCAATATCCTAAAGCATAGGATGATACTTCAATGGCCTAGTTTTCAACTCGTCAAAACAACAACTCTTTAAGAATTGTCAAAACGCAGATTTTATTTGGATATCTCATACAAATACCTGACTATGACGTCACTATTTTTTTCTCGTCAAATCACTTCTTTTTATGATATGATCAATGTTAAAAAAAAAAAAACAATTTAACACAAAATTTAATCGGGACTTAACTGTTGGAAGTTTAAATGTCAGGTTCAATAACAAATTAGTCTTTTGGATTTTTTGTTCATCTATGAAACAAGCCTATTGACTCAATGACTGAAAATTTTAATGCCATTAAAATTGTGTGGAATATATTACAAAATCATTTTTAAATAACCCTTACTTTATGGCTTCGTCGTAGTCGGAAAAATTTACGCCTCTATGTTACGAATAGTCGTAAAAGGAGAAGCAGTAGCCGTGTGGATAACTGTGTTGGTGTGGTTACTTCGGAATTGCAATCGAGAGATAACGAGTTCAAATCCTACCCAGTAAACTACCAACGTTAATCAGGAGAGAAAATGACTAGAGACAATTTAACTTAGATGCAGGAGTTAACAAGATTACTAGTAATGTGCGTCCCACATTGCTAGTTACCGCAGTGCAAAAAATATATGCAATAGATTAAGTAAAATATATAAACAATAACACAATGACGTAAGTACTCCTAATGATTACATCAAAATATACTCAATTTATCAACACTCAAGATAAGGTACGTAGGTTATGAAAACAAAATCAATGCTGTTCATTAAGGTTTTGCTTTGAAAATATAATAATATCTTGGGATAACTCACACAACGCTATCTGATCCCAAACTAAGCAGAGCTTGTACTATTGAGACCAGACGACTGATAAACATACTTATATATTTCTAAATACCATTAAACGGCCATTTTCGTATTCTTGTGACTTTAGGATCGATCTTAAAAACGCTTGCTTGTACTAAAATGTCGTTATTGCACTCTTGAGACGCATACTTGACGCAAGCATATTTGAGATCGATCGCAAAGTTACAAAAAAAAAAATTGCCGTTTTAATCGAAACTTAACTGCAACTGCACTGCTTTAAATACGTGAATTGACACCCAGAACACAGTATTCTCACCAACGAATATAATTGGACTTGTAACAAGTGGCTTCATGTCGGTAAATTAATTTTATGGGTTTTGAATTGACAACCTTTTTATACCAACCTCAACCAGCGTATACAATTACATATGTATTTATATATTGTTCTCACGCAGTTCTACCTAACTCTCCAAAGAGATATTAACATAATAGGCTCACAATTGTTGACGTTTTAAATCCGCAATCCATATTTCTCTGTCAGGGTTGTCACTTCCAAAACTTTATGTAATGACAACAAAACCGTAATATGTATAAAGAACGATACAGGGCGCATCCCTAGCGATGACGTAAGCGTACGCAACTGGCCGAGACCTTGAAGGGCCGGGGGGAAGGGTGCCTCGGCATCGACCTCTGCATTCCCGCCCTAAGGTACAGGGCCACGCGGCCAATGTTGGCATTTAAAAATATGCTTGTTTGTGAAACAGGCTCTCATGAATAAAGTCGATTAACTTAACTTTTTGGAATATTCAGTTTACCATACAAAATTCAAAATGGAAATAAATACAATAGTAGGTAGAGTGTAGATGTACCTGAGTCTCATAGCCTGAAATATAAAAAAGGTGTTTTTAATGTTAACTGTCAAATATCAAATTACGAGTATGCCTACCACTGACCTAACTGCGACTACCACTGATTGATAGTTTCTTGTTAAAAGGTGTTTAGTTAAATAAACTAAAAAAAAAGACGGAAGTATGTCGAGGCTGAGTGGTTTTCCAGCCTTCAGAAGTGAAAAGAAATGGTTATTTCGACTGCCGGAACGTACAGTATTGTATCTGCTAATAGTATATTTTACAGGATTGAAAGTTTCATTTTTACCTACAACGGTGGTTACATAATTTTATACTAATGTTATAAAGTTGAAGAGTTGGCTTGTTTGTTTGATCGCAATAATCTCTGGAACTTCTGAATCGAATTGAAATTTTTCAATTCGAATCAGAAGAATTCATTTATCGAGAAAGGCTATAGGCTATATAACATCACGCTACGACCAATAGGAACGGAAAAACTTGGAAAAAAAGGGGAAACTTGATGCAGACGAAGTTACGAGGGTGGCTAGTTTTGTTATACTATTTTGGCTAAGGAACCAAAAAAGGCTGAAGCCAGTGCACGGGTCGGTACCCTTTGATCTTGGGACAACTCACACAACGTCATCTGATCCTAAACTCAGCAGAGCTTGTGCTATGGCAACCAGAAAACTGATAAACATACTTATATATTTCTAAATACAGGTGCCTATCGCACAAAATTATATCCTGGGTGTGGATTAAACCCACGACCTTCGGCTTAGCAGTCAGGCTCACTAACCACTAGACCAACAGGCCAGTCCCCAGACCACCTTCCTTGCCTCTCTGTTTATACACTTAGTTCATCTAAATTATCGACTAATCGCTAGAATTGAATAACAAAACTTTAAAATTAGTAATAAATAAATAGAATTGGATGTAAGTTTGTATGCGGCAAGACCAAGACTGCTTGCTATAGTAAAAGCATGCAGAGTCTTCCGAGGAACGTGTATATTTCTTTTACAAAACGCAAATAATCCCGTTACAGAAAAAAATATTATATACGTTCTTTATAAATCTAATAATAAACATAATCTCTTTTTAAAGACGCCGCCCGCGCCATCAATCAGCATCAATAAATGCCACACTCCTTAGAAACGTCCAATTAGCTGACGCAAGTACGTTCAGCCAAATTTGGAAAAAATATTTATACATCACACAAAGTTTTATCCCCTGTGGGAATTAAATCCACAACAACCTTTTACACCGCCAAAGAGGCAGCCATAATCAAAAACATATTTTTTAACATTATAAGGTTTTTTCTGCTTTATAAGCGGAAGAGGAAATTAGCATCCTGTGTCATCGCGAGTATAGGATATTGTAACCCAGAAAGAATGTCAACCTCCTTTTGCATAAATAAGCTTAGTACAGTACTCCAAAAGTAATAATGCGCATAGAAATCTTCGGAAATCTTCGTCATTGTTCGGCAACGGTCGTATTACCCGAGCGTCGAAAGACGATATTTATATAGAGTGGTTAAGAGCAATTTCTCTATGCCTAATTTTATATATTATGTGTTTTGTGCTAAAACAGATTTGATTTACCTGTAACGAAATTTGATTCGATAATTCCATGTAAGTAAATAGCGAAAACGCTACAATCATTGTTGGAGTGATTAGTTTTCAAGTGTCTTACCGAAGTTGGTGTAATTATGGAGGAAAAGGTTTAAATAACATAAGGTTTTATTAGAAGGAGAAAAAAACGTTTTCAAATAGAGGTTTACATAAAATATAATCAAAATCTCAGTTCAAATTTGTTTACAGCACTAATCATTCCAGAAAAATAATACAATTATAAAAAAATTAATCAGAATCGAGGAAGACCTCTATTCCCGACATCGCAGATTCATCAGAAGTTTCATTATGCTCTTGTTCATTTACACTTTCCTCACTGCTATCACCTGTGTAAATAATCAGTTTATCGGAATAACTATCGATTCTTGGCTCAAATTTTCTATATTCATCTTCGCATTGAACCGCATGATCAGAAACTTTTTTCCATTCTTCTGGTCCTATTTTATTGATTTTTTCTAATATAGCATCTTTAACTGACGTCACAGTCATTGCAATATTTCTCTTGGCCACGTGTTGCTTTATTTGGGACCAAATATTTTCAATAGGGTTAAAATCGGGATGATATGGTGGCAATCGTATAATTTTATGCCCATGTTCCTCCATTATACGGTCAATGGCAAATTCTGTGTAATTTTCTTTGTATCTTTGTATAATTTTATACAAATCGGGTTTCAGTTTCTTTGGGTCATGCGGAATGTTGTGTTGTTGTAACCAAGCTGTCATTTGTGGTTTAGATGTGTTTGAGTTTGGTGGTTTCACAGACAGCTTATTATGATATGGGGCGTTGTCTATTACCAACACACTATTAGGAGGCAAGTTGGGAATCAATTGATTGCGTAGCCAAGTTTGATAACGTTCCGCGTTTATTTCTTTATGATAGTCACCTTCTGAGTCGACACATTTATGTAACATTAGAGCCCCTGGGACGAAGCCTTTTTCATTGCCTGCGTGTACAATAATTATTCGCTCTCCTTTGGAAATGGGTTGTTTGATACCTTTTTTGTTGCTATCTTGCCAAGTTTTACCCTTAGTATGTGATGTGTGCACATACGACTCGTCCATAAATACTATGTTTCTACCAGAACTCCTCAGCTGTTGTATTTCTCTGAGATATTTGATCCTTTTTAGGCGTATATCATGTTTTTCCATAAGTAATTGTCTGTTATTATCAGTTTTCAGAAACCTAAACCCCATGTCTTTCAAGATCAACCTTAAAGTCTCGGCACAGCCTTTGAAATTAATAGCTTCGATCAACTTTATTCTTAAATTATTTACAGTTGGGAGTTCTTTCAGCGTCAATTGAAAATTGTATATCATATTACGAATAACACAGTAGTCGAAATCATCAAGTACCAGCCGAAATCTACTTTTAGGTCTTCCTTTTTTCGGTGTAGAAAATTTCTTTGATTGATTATGTTTTTTTTCGTTTAAGATATTACTCAAAGTTCGTCGCGAAATTCCTGTAGCTTTTGTAACACGGTCTTGAATTTTTTTAAAATAACCATCATGGTCTCTGTTGAAAACATTGGCTTCATTTAAGAAATAAAGGTACACATTAAATACCATTTGCCGTGCTTGTGAATTAAGCGGTTTTCCACGTTTAAATTTATCCATTTTGGAAGAATTCGTCTGAAAGAAAATGGCATGGGCAGAGTTAGGTATATATTTTTTATGCATGTTTATCTATTTATTTAATTTAAATAAATCTCATTTTTTAAATGTTTTTCTAGTACTTAATATGTATTTAATGTAGGTATTTTATTTTTTTAATATTAAAAAAACGTGAAATATGTTATTTATTTTCCTTTTTTCAAAATATACTATTTAAATCTGAATAAGCTAATTAATGTTGAAATTATATTTACCAAGAAGGGTGTGTAATAGCAGCTCTATATATTTCCACAAATAGAGAACACGTGCAGTCACTACCAATATATAAAGACGACTGACAGACATTTCGCTGACCGGCGACAGCTGCCGAACGCCCGATTTGTTTTCGATTGTGCACACATGATATTGACTCCTATCTCTTTTAAACAAGGTGCAAAATGCAAATGCCTTGTTTAGGGCTCTTACGATTCCATGATTCGAGTGTTTCCGGGAATACGACAATTAGCGAAGATCTGCATGTGCATTATTAATTTGGGAGTACTGTACGTAGGTATTGAATGTTTCGTCCCTTTCCATCCCATTGTCAATATAAAACACAAGAATGAGATGATTACATAGTATTTTGAACGTCATCAGTCTGATGCCTAAGCGATCGTCCGATGAAGATAAAGGATAAAATCTACTTAAGTAACTATGACGTCATTGAATCCAAATCATATAAATAAAATTCCCACAGATGATTACTATATTTATAGAAGATCCCAACATTAGCCTGTCAAGTATGATTACATACCTCTGACCTTGAAATGTGTGGAACTGAAGACCCACATCATTTGTTACCCTTTTTCACATATTGTAATAGATTTCTGTGAATTGGTTGTTTACATATTATAAATTACAAAGTAAAAATTGCGTGATAAATTAAGGCATTTCTTTTGTTTCTTTTGCAAAACATTTATACTTATTCATTAAATATCAGTCATTTGGCCAATATTTAAACACATTTACTTTTAACATTGAAAGTGCATGCTCCTACTATGTTGTACCCATTGAGGTTGATATATCCAATCTCATGTATGTACTCTTCTTTTAAAATTTTATCTCTTATATTTGCATCAGTCTTCTAATATGGTGTATAATATAATGGTGGCAGTATATACAGTTTATAAACAAAGAAACATTGTAAACATTGACAATTTAAAAAAGTGGCCGCGTCTGGTTATTTCCTATTCTTTTCTCCGGCCTTACCTATTGTTTGCGAACACAGTCACATGTATGATATATACATGAACAGGTACATGTAGAATCTCAAATCTGTACTCAAAAGTATAATCTTGCAAAGCAGTCGTACGCACTTCCAGCGCCACCGAAGCAGTTATCGGTGCTTTGATACCCAAAGATACGCAGAGTCGAACCGCGAATTATCTGTTCTAACTAATACCTACTTGTGTGGCTTTCTTACTAGTCGCATTTTATGTTCGTAAAGTTTCGCGATTTGTACACATTTTTATAAGATACGGGTCTTAATAGCGTAAACATTTTAATTTAAGTCTACTTGTGACCACGGCCGTTGCAATACGGTCAAAACGTCGGACAGTAAAACAAAGGTATTTAACCTTTAATTAAAATATTTACGCGATTAAAAAAAAAAAAAAAATCGCACTTTGTTTCAGTCGTAGTATCAACCATTGTCTTTAGTGTAAGCTGAAAATTTTCATTTTGGGTGACAGTGGTGGTGGACAGTTAGTCCGTTAGTCCGT
The DNA here is from genome assembly GCA_945859575.2 of Herminia tarsipennalis. Taxonomy (NCBI): domain Eukaryota; kingdom Metazoa; phylum Arthropoda; class Insecta; order Lepidoptera; family Erebidae; genus Herminia; species Herminia tarsipennalis. Next base: position 16,340,335 of record OX243845.2, on the reverse strand, counting down.
TTTACAGGTAAGAGTTTCGTTTTCGCGTCAAGCCTGCGCTTTTAACTGTCAAAATCTTGTCATAATGGTATATAGAGAGCTGCGCTTAGAAATGCATCGCGCATGCACGTGGACATCTTAACGAAAAAAAACATAGTGAATAACCCTGTTGGGCACAAAAACACCGAGAGTACTGGAGAAAGCTTCATACAACGCACGTTCGAGCGAAATGCATATAGACATAGCTCCCGAATACCAAATCTCGGTCTTTTTTATGAGATAGTGGCAAACAAACAAGCGGCTCACCTGATGGTAAGTGATTCCCACTGGCCATGGATATCTGCCACACCAGAAGCATCGCAGATGCGTTGCTGGCCTTTAAAAAAAGAATAGACCCATTTTTTTGAAGGCCCCTAAGTCATATCGATCCGGAAATCATATCGGTTTCATTTTGAATTTTTCCCAAAGATGTTCCGAAATTACATGTCCTGCAGTTTAATAATCCCTTATAAAGAACTAACTCAGCCAAATCAGGGTACTTCAAAGACACTCCGATCGTGAAATTTAATATTCAAAAACTCTATATACACTTAGGATTCAAAACAACACTTGTGATACGTCGGGATTCTACATATACATGTAATTCGAAGTTCGCAAACAATAGGTAAAGCCGGAGAAAGAACATGACAATAATAACTCGCCGCCACTCTTTTCAAATGCCAATTTTACAATGTTTGATTGTTTATAAACTTGATATGGGGGTAAGTTGCTGCCAGCCTCAGTGGGTACAACATAGTAGGAGCATCTACTTACAAAAGGGGAAAACCTATATGTGCTTAAATATTAGCCAAATAACTAGTAATGAATTAGTAAATATTAAATGTTAAATCTGATATCAAAATAAAGAAAAGCCTGGATTCCCCCTGAAACTATAATAAGTAGGTCCTACTGCGGAGACCTGTGCCCAGCACGGGGACAGCATACTCGTATGGCTTGATATCAATAAATGAATGAAATATGATCAATAATTACAGTGTTTATTTACCAACGTACGACGGCGACGGCAGTAATAAGGCTGATGTTCCTACTATAAAATATTCAATATCGCGGATTGGATTTCATGAATTTAGATTGACGTTGAACTCGGAGCGGAACGTACTGCGCTGTAAACACAAGCACGAGACGTTATTATCGGAGATTTGAGCTTGTTACGTCTATTGATTTTGTAAACTAGTTATTAACCAAGATTATGTTTATATATAAGAAATTACGCATTTGTCTTATGGAGAATGCATTTATGGTTTAAAATTGTTGGATTCAAGAACGAGTTAAAGTTTAGTGGCGAGGGAACTCCCGTTTTGCTAATGAAACACTTATGGGACGATTTCACCCTTATATGATACGATTTTATGCTAATTGTTGCGCTTACCGCTTTACCGAAGAACTTGTACGGCTCTGTGAGTTTCGTTGCAGAAACAATTTAAACACAAATTTTTGATGACTTTGGGTCTGAACATTACTTTTTGTAACTTATAAAGCATTTTTATGCTAATTTTATACGTATTAAATTTATGGAAGTAAAAATCGTCTCTGTTGGGACTTAACCAACCTTAGGGGTAACAGCTCAAGCCGGTACCAAGTCCGGCACCGAGACATGTCTGCCAAAATAGATTTTTTCTATCTTTGTATAAAAATACCTGTAACGCAGTAAAAAATTACGTTCTCAACTAAAGTACCCTTTATCAATCTACCTAAGTCTACAATTTTACCCTTATCATCATTATTCTAATTCTTATAAGAACTTCGTAGTATCTGCGTAGCATCCGCTACGACGTAGGCGACCGTAGCACCGGCTACAATAAGACAAATTATAACAAACTTCTTTCATTTTACGCTTCAAAGTTTATACAGCTTGATGGAATACTTTAAAGTTGTCTCTGCTAGTCATATTGAACTAGATTACCTGAAGAACCTGTTATACGAACAATATACAACTTTATGTTGCAGTAGAATAATATTAAAGTTTTGGAACGTAGTTTCTTATCGTACGATATCATTTGTTGTGGGCTGAGAGGACGGAAATAAGCATAACATTTTGACATCGATCAAAAATCTATTATATATGATAACGTGCAGCTATAATAAGGAGGTTGTGTTATATAGGTTGCCAACCCATATTGTCCACTGCTGGGCACGGGTCTCCCCAGTAGAACCTACTTAATAGATCACGGGGGTAATTGATATAATCGTCACGCTAAGCGAGCGGGTTGGCGATCGCAGTAAGGCTTTAAATTACGCAAAGGACGCTGCTGCCCGTCCTCCGGTGTGACATCCCTTAGTCGCCTTGACGACACCCACGGGAGGAGATGGGGCCACACGGCAATCTTTACAAATGGGTGAATGGTTTGTTTTTCTTTACAAATGTGTAAAAAAATACGTCGGCCAATTGGACTATATTTTATTAAAAAGGTTCCATGTGAACAGAAAAATTATTTCACGAATGATATTATTTTGTTTGAGAAAACAGGCACACCTCTATGTATTTGGTTTTGTTTTAGACATTAATATCTAACACAAAACCAAATACATACAATGTGGGACACAATCCCATATTGCTCTCTCTAATCTTTAAAAGAAAAAAAAAATATATGTACGCTGTATTCTTTTAATTTCAGTTATTTATTATATTATTAGAAGAAAATAATCAATACAAAATGTTAAAATTATGTAATTGAAATGTTTAATATTTTTACATCATACTTTGCAGAACATTAAACTCGAAAAAAAACCTAATTAGCCGCACATTTGATGGTTCATATCATCAAACGCTGAGTATTTATTGATATGGCCAGACCACATTGTGATGTGACTAGCGAGTAATTTTTAATATTACCAAATGCCACGATTTTTATAAATTTCAATATATGGTCCGTTATATCAAGAAATGATCAATTGTATTACCTGGCCACGACGAACACATACTGCCTCTGTGGCGCGGTGGGAGTGCATCCGACTGCTACGCAAGAGGTCGTGGGTTCGATCCCCACCCAGGATAAAACTTTGTGTGATGGCCACGATGGTTTATTCTGTGTCTGGGTGTTATTTATCTATAATATGTATGTATTTAGAAATATATAAGTATGTTTATCAGTTGCCTGGTTTCCATAGTACAAAGTCTGCTTAGTTTGGGATCAGATAGCGTTGTGTGAGTTGTCCCAAGATATTATTATATTATTACATTATATGTATAGATATTAAGCTAACCGCGTAAATACAACAACTTGTATGACCTAGTGAGAGCTCCAAGGTACAAGGTCGTTCCACTGCACAATCATCAAGCACTCACTTGCATAATAAACGTAATCAACGTCAGCTCCGTTCAAGGACGATATTTAAATGTATGCAAAACACCAATAAACCGGCTCTTACGTCAAAAGTACTTGGAATGCAATCTCAACGAGCTAGTAGAGCCAACGAGAGGAATTCATTTTACACATATACAAAACGTAAAAACTCACCAACATTGAGATGTCCTAGAAACTGTTAAACCGATTTTAATAAAACATATATTTTAATCACTACAAGGTAATCAGCCTTGCAATAAATACTAGTAAATACATCAATAATTATCTTAGGACAACTTGTACAAGATTTGATCAAATTAAGTTGAGCCTGTTCATAATATAGTAACCAAATAATTAATAAACCATGTAAGTGTCTCTCTAACTATAACTACATATCTTATTAGCTGACCCGCGCAACTTCGTCTGCGTCAATTTTCCCCGTATTTGCAACATTTTTTATTGATGCTCCGCTCCTATTGGTATAGCGTGATATTATACCATATAGCCTTTCTCGATAAATGGGCCATCCAACAATAAAAGATTTTTTTTAATTTGTCTCAGTAGTTCCTTCGATTATCGCGCTCAACCAAACAAACTCTTCAGCTTTATAATATTAGTATAGATGACCTATATTTCTAAGTACTTACATATACTAGATAAATTACATCCAGACAAAGAATAAATAATAGTGTTCATCACACAAAAACAGTATGCTATAACTATGCTATGATATTACAAGTAATCGTTCACCCATCTACGAATCAACAGTGGTAGCGTTACAACCTCGCTGATATATCTCAATATGTTCAATCACTAGCCCTATGATAGCTTGATATAAGGACTTTGTGAATATGAAACACAAAACGAATACATATTTCATGGTTAAAAATGAATGGTGATTTTTCATACGTGCCAAAAAAGGATAAGGCTTTTTCAATCCATTGGATTAAAGACCGCGACTGTGCATTTTTCCCACATAAATAATTGGAAAAAAATGATTTTGGGGACAAACCATTTATTCTTTGTCAGTTTATTCAACACGTTATATAATCTTAAAAAATCCATTAAGTTCTTATTTCAAAAAAAAGGGCTTTATGAGACCAGGGGTAATCAAATTGTATACAAAATAGTACATATATTATGAAAATATATATATTACGGGTCTTAATCGCATGAATAATTAAAAGTAAATACCTTGTTTATTTCCCGATGTTTCGTCCGTATTGCAACGGCCGTGGTCGCGGGTAGACTGCCCGTGACCTTAAATTATTCACGCGATTAAGACCCGTAATATATATATTTTTATAATGTGTACAAATCGCGAAAGTTTATCAACATTTATAGTACATATATGAATCAGATATTAAACAAATAGGTATAGCCTCGAAAAGTGGATACAAAACCAGTTTACGATTAGAAATATACTATAAAAATCAAAATGTGGTTTGTAAAACTCAAAACTCATTATTATTTTAAAGATGTAGGTAAAAGCTACACATGATAAGGCGTTCAAATGATTTACATTTACATTTAACGCCAAGTTTCCAAAGCAATTTGACGTAGAGAAAAGACAAGGTAATAAAAACTCACGGTCACAATTTGGGTGTATTAAAGATAAGCTGCGTTTCACCCACTTAAGTACAGAAAGACACTCACAGAATTTAACTCGAACGATCGCAAGTCATAGAAATTCACAAAGAAAATCCAATATCAAAAATTGATAAGCAGTCGCAGATTTAAGCCAATACTTCATAATACCGTTCCGTTGAAGATTTATTGCAAGTTATGAAACAAAATATTGCCTAACGTACCAATGTATATATTCATATACGCTTGCAAACTCAAGCACGCGTACCGTTACCATATGTTACACTTTATACAAGAAAAAAGGATGTGGAAGGCACAATTTTCCTCCTTTCAAACTTTTACATTTCCTCATACCGTATAATATTAGTTAGCAATTCATTTTGAACAACATTTTTCATGAACGAGACTGAATTGTGGTTAATCTAACATAACGGGGATAATACCCGTTTAACAATAATTAAACCAGCTTTTTAAACTTTGATACTGATGTCATTAGAACAAGAGATAAATAATTTAACAAGTATTATGGGCGATATAAAAAGGCCGTTTTTAAAACAAATGTAACTGACTTTATAAGCTTCAGAACCCATTTCACTCTTAACAAATAACGATACAGATGGATCCAGTGTACAAAATATTACAAACCAACTTATAATCATTTTACTAGAAATGATACAAGAATAAACACAAATAGATACTGTATTCGCGTTAAAATTTCTTTACATATATACAACACGTAGCAAATAAAACTGAATTGGTACATTCTAGACCCAAAACGAGTTCATTCGAAGATAGAAATGTACTGGTACCTACTCTTAGAAACGCGTTTTCTGTAGTGGTCAACACCGATAACAGTTCCCAAAAGAATTTATAGTGATCCTCTGGGCACTTACGAATATGAGCAGAAAAAGGAAATCCAATTATGGAATTATATTTGAACAGTTTCTATAAGAGAAATGGCAACGCATTATATTCCAAAACCATATTGGTCTTGAGTTATGAAGTGAAATCATAACAAGAACTGTCTGCCTATTGGTCTGTTGGTTAGTGACACTGACTGCTAAGTCAAGTCGCGAGTCCGATTCCCACCTAGCATATATATTCGCGTGATGAGTGCGATTGTTAATTCTGTTTCTGTGTATAATACATCTACAATAACATTTAGAAATATAATGAGTATGTTATTTGGGTTGTAAAAACTAATATAACAATGAGAAATTTCTTTCTTTTTTCTATTCCAAACCGCAGTCTCAATTTTGTAAAATATAGAACCCCAGACAATTTAAACTGTCGGATCAAGTACCATTCCAGGGTACGAATAATACAAGATTTCAATTCCAATATTCAAATGATTCCGAGTATGGATCTGACGCCAAAGCCTCCCATTTTCGTTTATTATTATAGTTAATTGGAGGAAATCTTTGACAAACGTTTATTTTGAGGGCTATCCAATTATTTTCTGTTTACAATACCCTCGCGTAGAAATATAAAAGAGTAGATTAACCTCATTAGAGATAATATTTTATGATAATCAAATCAATCTCGCAACAACATGATCGCAAAAATTATAATGAATTTAACCTCTAAACATGTTTGATTAGATTCAGAATTCAGATCAGATTTGAAGAAGTACAAAAATATGTATTATAAGATTTTGTTAATAAAGTAATCTTAAGCATGTATTTTATTGTGTGTCCTCTATGCGTTCCGAAATGATTTATCAGATTAATATTTAATTATGGTAGGGTGTTTTGGGGACGTCCTCGAGGGTTTTTGGCCCAAAAAGCCACAGCGAAGCAGCTAGAAGTGGCTGGACTTGCTAGTTAGAAATAAAAATATATGTTTTAATGTAAATGTATAATGTTGTCGTCGTTGGATAATTTTACTTAGGTATTAGTTAAAAAAATGATTTAATTTTATAAGAAAAGATTCTGCGTAACAAATTAAGGTCTTTTCTTTCTTTTGCAAACATTTATATTAATTAGCACTCTCAATTTCAGTCATTTCATTAATTAGCAGTAATTTGGACTATATAGTTTTTACATTGTAAGTTGATGCTCCTACTATGTTGTACACATTGAGGTTGATAAATATTAAAAGAAGAATACATAAGATTGTATACAATCTCATGTGTTCTTTTTTTAATATTCTTTATCTCTGGATTTTGCATCAGTCCTCTAATATGGTGTATAATATAATGGTGGCAGCACCTTACCTGCATATACCGTTTATAAACAAAGAAATAGTGTAAACATTGGTAAGTTGAAAAGAGTGGCTGCGAGTTTTTAGTCCCTCGTTCTTTACTCCGGCTTAACCTATTGCGAACAGTCATTACATGTACATGTACATGTAGAATAGACTTTTCACAAGTGTAGTATTTTGCTTCCTAAGTGAATAAAGATTTTTATTGTTATATTATTATATAATAACTAGTGCTATTTTACCCATCAACTACGAGACCGAATTCTTCTCTACATTTACAGAAAATAAAGACGCACAAATAATAGCGGCTGTTCGGCGATTATGATGTTATGATTTTCCAATGCGATTAGAAGCGAGCCTAAAGCAATTTATCGAGTCTTGAGCGGAGAGTTTGACACCAAGATTTATTTAACACGAAAACTTACTTTTGAACTAGACATTTATTGTAGCTGTTTCACTAAATACCTATTTGTATTGGTTTATATGCAATGTGTCATTTCTGAGTCTTTAGATGGGTGACTATTCACACAAATTTTGCAAAAAGTATTTTAGTTACTAGTCTGCTTACTTAGTCCGTATAGTCAAACTCTAAGATCTACTGAAGAAATGGCGAAAAGACTTTAGATATTTAGCGTGCCGATTTAGTCAGTCGAATCCTTGTAGGAGGGTGAATAAACCATGATACTAAACCTATGTTTTTTTTTTAAATAGCCTTTTTCATAACAATATTATTCAAAATTTGAACCGAAGATTCGCACTTTAACCCGCTACAACGGCTATCGCACTTCAACATGTGACCTTGTACTTTACCAAAATAATTATATATACATATTATAATACATGTTGGTACCCCGCCACCGAAATAGGGATATTTACCAAACAAAGACCGAAGATTTTTAATTTTATTTTTTAATAAAAATTAAAAATAAAGGTATTTCTTTTTCAAAACTTTCGGCTTATTTTTCTTATGATTCCACTGAGTAAATCGGGACCTTTATATCTAAAATCATTTTACCATTCCTTCAGTAGACTATACAGGCTAACAGCCGGTCTCAAATAGCTATATATCGATGGATTTGGCTACTAGAGCTATAAATTTGACATAAGCTCCATACAAATACGACACACACGATAGACAGCTTATTTGACTGGCCGAAAATATTTTTTGCAAAATTTGTGTGCGAATTAAAATGGTGAATAACATTCGACTTTATTAAAGAGACAACTGTTCAAATCAGATAAGGTTAAGCATTTTAAAATAAGTATGAAATGTACATCAGAGATTTTTGGATGATTTCCATCTAATATTAAGTGATTTTTATTTATTTAACCCTGTTGTATTGTAATCTCGTAGAAGCTACCATTGCCAATGTTAAATCCGACCAGCTGTTGAGAACACTATTTAAAACAAACAGACACACAAAAAATAAAATTATTCACGTTAAATTCAAATTTTACATCATATTCAAAATTGTAAATACTGACAATCCAATGCAATGAAGAGATAAAAGTGATACTTTTATTTTAATTCAACAAAATAGTATCATTGTTACCCAGATTTTACAGATATAGAAAAAGTAGTAACACGCAACAACATCATGTGTGTCGGTCCTTACGCAATACTTTTTTCTGAGCTTGCTAATCGAAGTCAACAAGAGTGAACGTGGAATTTAATCGAGTCGTCCGCAGCCCTATTAAGTGGGATGTAAGAGAATAAAGTCTGAACGTGGAGGCATGTGTCATATTGATAACCCTACATAATTACTCTAGTATTCGTAGTTAGGTATATGTGTAATAGCTGCGTATCTAAATTCTGCCTTTTTGGGTTCCGTAGCCAAAATGAGAAAACGGATCCCTTATAGTTTTGCCATGTCAGACCGTCCGTCAGTCCGCAGCTTAGTTCACAGACTGTTGTTGCTAGAAAGCTGTAATTTTGCATGGATACACATAATACTTATGCAGACAAAGTGAAAGAATAAAATTTAAAAAAAAAACATTTTTAGGTTACTTCCCCTACGCCATTTTGTGGGGTATCATTAGATAGATCTTTTAAAAACATTTAGGGGTTATAAAAACCATTTTTCGATTTAGGAATTTGTTTTTGAAATATGAAGCTTCAAAACGTTATTTTTGTTAGAGTCAAGTGTCAAATGACAAATATTGGGTATGTGAAAGAATTCAAGGTAGTAGTGAAATTAAAAGGAAAACTATCAAAGCTAAGTAGGTTTTACAAGTTAATGAGTAACAGCGGACTAAATGAGAAGTAACAAAATTTGGGTACAGATTCCATTGAAAAATACTTTTATAACGATGTTAGTAGTATGAAACAACAACAGAAAACCCACTTCTTATGCCGTATTATTCGGATGGAACCCTACATTGTGCGTGGCCCGACATGCACTTTTCCGGATTTTTATAATGTTTTTATGATTACCGTATTCTATCACATAACAACATTTTTACCTTCTTCATTAATCTGCAACTAATTTATTATTGTCGCATAGAATTCTACCCATTTGATAAATTCAAAACTTTTTGAGGATTAAAGTAATTGAAATGATTTTAGTAAATTTATACAGTTTTGTTACAGTCACTTCAGGGTCCTTAGTAACGGTCTTCATTTCGTGTCCACGGCAAGTCAAGTCTGTTCAAATCTTGAAATCTTGTCATAATGTTGAATGGGAAAGTGGAAGAAGTATGCTCACAAATGCATCAAGGCTCAATATTCGTTGATGCATTTCTAAGCGCAGCTCTTTATTTACCATTATGACAAAATTTTGACAGTTCTGCATGGGCTTGCCGTGGACACGAAATAAATATCGTGAATAAGTACGAAAATCAGGCGGAGAACGCCCACAAGCTGAAACAATGCAAGGTCTATAAAGAAATTGCAAATGTACCGACGACCAAACACCCATAAGCACACATCAACTCGACTGTCAGTATGTAGTACCATGCACAGGGATAGGACGGGGTCACCAATAACATAGATACCAATATAGCCAGCTGCCTAAAACGAGCGATAACATTCTCAGGCACACATCGATGCACACGTACGAAGATCTCGATCGAACTCGGTGGAAGCGTCAACCAAGAGATCGCCGTAAGTCCGCCGTCTATGTATGCGTGGATTTCTTGCCGAGCTGTCAGCCGACCTGTACTTATGTATTTTGTCACGGGTGGTAGGGAGACACGCTTAATATTGATAACCCTTCATAACGCCCTTCTAGAGGCTCTTAATAGTCAGGACGTGACTCGCCAAAGGCAGCTCGATGCTAAAAGGAGCTAATGTTTTTACATAGGCTAACAACATGTACGTAACTATCCTATGTGGTTTTGTGAAGGCTATCGGATAGTACGGAACATTTGTTAAGCATTGTTTGGAATTAAAGAATCTTTTTTGGCAAGTTTCATAAAAACAAACTGTTGTTAACTTAAAACTGGGTTAGTTTTTGACGTGATAACTTCTTAAAATAGATACCAAGGTGCAGGTTATTAACTTGCTAAGCAATGGTCGTTATTGATTGGTTGCTAAGCAACAACGAATGGCGATTGTAGTGACATGTGACGTCATCAAAGGTTTTTATAAAACGTTATCACGTAAAATTATCATTTTCTTTTCAATCATTTAAAATGTAGTTAACTGACGGGTAGTCAACTCCATTTTCGATTATAATTTGAAACTAAATTTTATTAAACTTAAAACCCCTCCTGCTGTTTTGGATAAATATTATCTCCAACATCCGAACTCATAACCTTTGCCTTTTTACCAAAAGAAGATAACATATTTATTTATTCTTAGAACTTTCCCACTGTAGGGACAGGCCTTCTCGTTGGGACTGCGTCTATACACATACGCCCGTATTTTTTCCCGAAGAGGAGAAACATTTTTGAAAATGTTTCTCCTTTCGCGCTTGGTGCCCCACCACGTGAGCCCCTGGCGAACATCTTCAATAAATATCTTTAATTTTGATTTTTAGAACGGCCCGGTTTCCCTCACAATGTTTTTCTACAGCAATTTTGGAAAAACACAATGAAGAAATCATACAACTTGCGCTTGAATTTTGAACCTTTTGACTTGTAACTCCGGAACAAGGCCACTGGACAGGAAAATACTTCAAAACATGTACCTAGTGTAAAATTTTAATTCCACTATCCTATTGTCCTGTGAATACGAACATTTGTGAGGATGTATGTTTGTTGTTCTTATACGCAAAAACTACTAAAGGGATTTTGGTGAAACTTTAGAGCATTATATTTTATACATTGTAAATAGCATATGATCTATAAAAATTAAACATAACTCACCTGAAACCGTAGGGCCAAGGTAATTCAAAATATTTGCACGTTCTGTACAACATCGCAATATTTAAATTAGTTGTTATTCCACCTCCAATCAGATATCTACACCCAAAACACCCACGTTGGTACATGAGTTACCTTAATAAGTCGTATAATTCATTTCCGACATCATTTATAAACACCCACACGCATACCCATGTACGATCACAGAATAAAAAACTACGTCAAATGTCAATGACACATCCCACGACCGCTTAGTATTTATTTCATTTAGGGTGGCCAAATTTATAATCTACTTTTTTCCTACACTCTCTAACTTTCGTATGTTATTCATAAACATAGTTAGTTACAATCAGTGGCGAACTTGCTTCCGTACATGTACGAAACCCTCGATGCGCGAGTATAATTCGCACTTGGCCGATTTTTGTTATTTTCAGTGATTTTTTTTGCTGCCAGGTTCACCACTGGTTATAATAAAGATGTAACAAATAGTATACTTTACTGTTTGTAACATATTTATTGTAATATTTTATTTATTATGAATTATTTTCGTATAAGCACAAAAAGTTTGAATGTTGGATTGATGTTCCATTGATAATTACCTATCGTGTATTTCGTTATTAATCTAATATAGTTATGACAAATTTGAAAGGTTCGCTCAAATTTCGTAATTGATTGAATTTGAGTACCTACCAGCCTTGTGATCATTTTCACAACGCGCGCAGCGGATAACGTGTAATTATATGATTATATGACAAATTGAAAAGATGAAGTTTGTGTTGTTAAAGCGTACAATAATATCTTTGATGTCTGGCTACACGCAACGACTTGCATGCGCAAACAGTTTTTGCAAAAATTATAGCAAAATTGACATCCACACTATAGCGCCTCGCATGCGTTATACGCTACACGCGCAATATATTCCCATTTATATTGTTCCGTCTTCACATACATGCTTAATCGTGCAAATCAATTTTGTACAAACTAACGTTTAGTGCAAGTCATTTGTGCGGTATACAGTTTTGTCATCTTAACGCATAATCTATTTGCTTGTACAAACAAGAATTTGTGTAAATAAGATTAAGCATGTAGCCGGGCCATTACTAGCATTTGGTGCAAGCCATTTATGCGGTATACAGTTTTGCCATCTTAACGCACAATCATGTTTGAATGTGCAAATAAATTTGAGAAAAAAAAATGATTGTAGAAACAAGAATTTGTGCAAATAAGTTTGAGCATGTAGCCGGGCTATTAGCAACCAAATATATATATATATATATATATATATATATATATATATATATATATATATTACCATTAAGGGTCCCTTACTCAAAATATGGTGAAATAACTGCATAGATAACATGAATATTAAAACACAAAAAAATGTGTAATTAGCCAAAGAGTTAGTAGAGAACATTTAAGGATATGTCCTAATATTAACCTGTAAAAAAATATTGAAAGTCACGGAAAAGTGCATAAAACGAGGATTGTCGTATTGTTATTGTTATGGTGTTCGTAATCTACCATAATGTACGAACGAATATTTGTATTTATTATGTCCTGCGCTCCTGCGCACTGTGAAGTAATGGTTGTGTGTAAGAGAACGCGATGGGCGAACGCGTGCGTAGCGCTAAATTTAATTCAAAAAATAAGAAGAATAGGTCAAAGTATACCTACATACGTAACATTTAAAAACGTATCCTAACGTAAACTTAAACGGTTTACAAAAGTGCAAAAATGACAAATTTATTTTTTGTTTGACAAAGTTACAACTTTTAAATTTAAAATTAACAATCAAAAGGGTTTGAAAAAAGCCTGCTTTTTGTAAAAAGCAAGCTTTTATGAATTTAGAGTTTTATGTATAAAACTCTAAATTTATTTATCATAAATACTTATTATTGCAATAGAAAAGAGTCATTACTATTGATTTTTGGATCTTTTACACGCAACTGATTGCGTATAAGAGATCCAATAAGCAATAATAAACATTATGAATAGGGGGAATCATATATTTAAACAACAAATACATTATATTAGTATGTCGGTCACACCTCAAAGGACTTGACCCCACAAATCGCTCGATTTATGCGATCGCCAATGACACATCACGGGTCTCAACAAAACGACCTGGCATTTCGTTATCACGTCCCCTAAATGGCTTCGAAAAGGCATTTTGAAATTCAATTCACATACATTATGTATGTGCCAAATAACTTCAGCTTCTATAGGAAGATGTTTATAATGTACAGAGAGGTCAATTTAAATTAGCTAGTGACGGTTACACCTCATTCTACGCAGTCAACTGCTATTATGTAAATAAAGAATAAAACCTTATCGCTAGTTAACCTTCATGCGTGATACTATCGACTTTGATTGTTATACAAACACTATGATGGACATTATCGCAATCCGTGGGTAGCTATTGTTTAATGATATCAAAGTTGGGACTATAATCCGATCTGGCTCGAAGTAAAAGCAACTAAATAATTCTGACGTAACGAAGTAATAATCCTAATTAATATTCAGACTGCGAAGTTTTGATGTTTAGATGCCACTGAAAGGATTTGGATTAAATTTGTCATATCATTTTAAAATAAGGGCATACCCCCAATCCAACGACCTTATTCGCATTGATCAAGCTAGATTCGCGGCCGCGTGTATGACAAGCACAAACCGTTCTCTTATAAGAAGCAATTATATTATTCTGCTTACCACAAAGTCTGTCTTAACTGTTTGGCATAGTGAATTAGTGATAAGTGATAGTTGCATCCACGGTCCTTATTCGCGGTCTTTTTCTCCGTTTTTGCGGTAAGCCCCTGCGAACTGTCAAAATCTTGCCATAATGGTGAATAGAGAGCTGCACTTCGAAATGTATCAATGCGCAAGCGCGGCGGACATCTTTAAGAGCACCGCGCATGCGCCAAAACGAAAAAAAAGAACGTGAATAAAGACCCAGAATAATTATGAAGAGGCAACAAAGAGGAATTGATTATTGGTATATTCCAAACTGGAAATATCACACTTGATCCAGGGGTTTTATGTTGCGATTCTGAAAATTCACTAGACAGGCTTCCAACAACGAGCAACAACAGGACATACATAGACGCTCGTTCGAACTCCGCTGAATCTTATCCGAAAGTCCTCATCTGAAAGTTTATCCTCAAGTTAAGTCCTTATTATTCTGAAGTTCTTTACATTTATAAAAAATATTGTTTTAACATCTGGAAAGAGTATTTTACCAACGATCAAAGGAGATAGGGATTTGGTATAAAATTATTCAGTCCCAACCTCCTTGCTACCCCAGGTTTTCAGATTCTGAATTAGGTAGACCTTTGATTGTAACAGCATTGAGATTGCGTTCCGGGCACATTCTATCACGAAAATTTGCATTCATGATGAGGAAAAATGATTCGCCGAATTGTGAAATCTGTGACACAATCGATGATGTGCAACATCTCTTAATGGAATGTGAACGGAATCGTAGTGGTAGAGAAAATTTGTTCTTTCTTTATAACATTAATAGACTAGAGATGGGTTCTGTCTTCAATATACTATGTACACCTAATTCAGAAGCTGCTAAAGATTTATATACAATGTGTAGAAATTTAAGTTAATTTAAGTTATATAAGCACCAACCTGTTTTTATTTTTATGTTATTTTGTTTTGCAAGCACCTACTTGTTGATGATATCTTGTTTATTGTTTGTGTTATTTTGTTACAATAGGACTGACATATCGTAAGATAAAAGTCCTTTAAATAAATAAAGATTAAAAAAAAAAAAAAAAAAAAGTTAAGATATGTGCACTTGTATGTGTGGATTTATTGATGACCTGTGAGTCGGGCTACTTATGTGCTTTGTGCCTAAGATCTAGTAAGTAGAGATACATGTACGTTATATGAATTGACACTTGTTATTGTAACAAAACCGAAGTCATTCATGTTTTACTATGATTAAATAGTATCTAGTGCTATTAATCTGATTACAAATCAGTTTGAAACACGTCAAATAGTCATTACCGTGCTTTTTCAATTGATAAGTAATATCCGTCGCATATATTTTGTATTGATACATGCTGATATCATCAAAACAAATTTACGCGAGGGTTATTAGTCTAAATGCTGATAAACATGTATTGTTTTGACCTGGAATGCAAATAAACTTACTGAGCGAACTCAAGTCCAACTCGCGAGCATTTAAGCTACGGAAGCGCGGCTACGGAAGTCGGGTTAGATTCCTGGGTCTGGACTTCAAATTTTTCTATCTTTCAAAAATGCAATTATTGTATTTACTGAGGATGGTCCGACATGCTCTTGCCCGGTTTTATTCTATTGCTTTCATTACGTAAGTTCCCAGTTATACCACTAAATCAATAAATTATGTTTTCAAGCTATGAGAATATTGTAGTCTTCTTCTTAGCGTTTCGATAGCAAACATTATAAATAAAAAACAAATGAAATATATTATACTGTGGAGGCCCAGAACGAGGCCACGTCAACAGCATTGTCAGCGGCTGTCATCAAGTCCTCCTGTGTACAGGCGGTCAGGCACACAGGACACAATGTAAGGTGGCTTACATTGTCTGTATTGCACCGCATAAACAGCTCAGATTGGCACCTATTGTGAATCCCCACCTCAGCATATTTGATGTATACTAAAAATAATTGTTTAAAAAACTAATATTCTAGTCATAGTAATTCTTATTAGAAATAAATATGTTAAACCTAAAACTTAGAACGTAGTACTTTTATATTTTTTGTTTTCATCAAGAAAACGAACTTGAAGTAATCAGGTAATGTAGTATTTCAAGTAAAACATAGCATAAATGTTAGGAACGAACGATTAGATTAGACGGACAGGCTTTTCAATGTAATGGCTGTTGATTAAATCTAAGAGGTTTTGTAGCTTTAAGTATCAATAGCACTTGTCGGAAATAGTTTTAAAGGAGCCGGTAAACCTTTAAGAACATTTATATTCAATGAATGCGTAGGGTCAATGAGGTAAACTTTTGGTATCGTTATTAGTTTGATAGCGAATGTGATACACAAATAGTTCTAAGTGTAGGTTTGCTTTGAGTTCTGTTTAAAAAAAATAGAGTTATTAAAAAAAAACAACAGTTTATCGTAAAAAAGCGTGGGTTGATTATAAATCAATATCGTCACAAGCACCCCATGCTTTTTTACGATAAACTGTTTTTTTATTAATATTATAAGTTATTTATATTATAACTCATTTTTTTTAAACTTAGACAACATTATTTTTTACCCTTTAGTATAGCTATTTACAAAAACATGTTTGTTTAGTTTTATAATGCAGATTAAAAGGGTCAATATGATTGACCTTTTTAGGAACAAATTTAACTAATAAAAGTTGCATCTAAATTCTGAACAAGATAATGTGATAGTCAAAATAAATACAAGTTAGCGTAGTTTTTCAAAAGTAAGTTATATAACCTAAATACGAATCATTTGGCACAATACAAAGGCTAAATATTTTCATAAATCAATTCTATAATACTTTGCTAAAGGTGATTTAAAAGCACATCTTGATCTATTTGTCTATTTCTATTGTTACTGCTTCTGTTTTGTCTTGCTTATTTAATAATAATAAAATTAAATTTCATGGCCTTCCTCAAATTTGAGATGCAATATAGAGTGTCGTTTCTTATGATTGACCCTTTCAATCTTTTTTGTTGCCCATGAGGTTCGATTCCCGGCTCTGGCAAGTGACTTTTAGAAAATATTTAAATGCAGTTCTTCATAATTTTAAAAATAAAAGATTGTTTCCTTTGAGTAAAATTTGCTAACTCAAATATTTATAGTACTTTTCCTTCAGAGAGCATTGGTTTGGTCCACCCTGTATTGTACAGTAACCTTCCTTAATGAGAGACCTACATCTATGAATTTAGTTGATATTTATTACAGCTGATATAGTCGATTATAGCTGTCAACCCAATTAGGTCCTACAGTCAAACAATGGGTACTAAATCGAGTGCTAACCTCGTCTGCGTCAACCCTATTCTCGTACTCGATACGACAGCCACCCATCAGCATTTCAACCGCCTATTTGAAGCACATCCACGTAACTCTACAACCAAATTCATTTGAAAACGTATTTCGAATACGAATCGAATGTCCGCTCCTGATTGGCCACCAAAAGCAACGATGATTGGCTGTGCAAAAGCCGTATACAAACTCGATTCAGTTATTTTATCGCAAAATGCATAAATCCACTTTGTATTTATCAGTAGGTCATACCCATACCAGTAACGGCCAAAAAGCGAATGGAATTGTAAAGAGAAATACTTTTAACAAAGAACGTACGTGTGTGGAGTTGCTTTATCGTCCAAAATATACGTTTATATGTATATACCTACTGTCGAGAAATGTAATATATATCACTGAGAGTGCTTTGCGAAGTAAATCTGCAAGACGCTGATACAACTATTTCGGAGTTTCCATGAAGAATATAGCCTTAAAAATAGACTATAAATATTAGTCGGACTATGTCTCTACATAGTCTACTCTCCCTATGTGACAAAGATTGGTTTAAGTACCTTTAGGTATCATTTTTTCTATATTCCTGCGTCGGCCATCTTGCTTTTTTCATGTAGTAGCATTGAATGATCATTGATCCACCTGAGTACGGGCAAATTATCATTCTGTCTTATACCGCCCTGTCATTAATAAACGGTGAGATGGGCGCTTATTCATCAAGGGATATAATAAATTAACTATCAAAGCAGGTGATTGCGTGAAAGCCAGTGTTTGAATATGAGTACTTTAATAAAGTAACTAAGCCTTTGTCACAAAAAATGGCGCACACACGACCTGAAACTTTAGATCCATTTGAATAATAAATAGATCCCACAACGTACATATTTGAGTTGGAATTTAAGGCGGAAATTAATTCAGCAAAATTTAATTCTGACCTCACAATTATAAAAAACATATTGATTAGCGTGTTGGTTTAGTGGTCAGTGACTCTGACTGCTGAACTGGAGGTCGTGGGTTCGATCCCCAGCCAGAATAAACTTTTGTGTGATGAGCACGACTGTTTATTATGTGTCTGGGTATAATACATTTTTAGAAATATATAAGTATGTTTTACAGAATTTTGTAAGCTACGGGTCTTAATCGCGTAAATATTTTATTTTAAGGTTAAATACCTTTGTTTATTGCCCGACGTTTCGACCGTATTGCAACGACCGTTAAGTCAAATAAATAAGCCAAATCTGAATCAACTTTATGTATCTTTATAATTTAATTCAGAATTCTACAGCGAAATAATTCTTCTCTCACAAAAGAAGTAGAATAATAATGTACAGCAAATGTTAAAAATAACATTTTATATGAGGGCACACACAACATTATATGCCATAACAAAAATTATAACAAATTGCAATACGATAACTATTTGGAAAAATAACATTTTCGGCACAGTGGTTACGATCATAAACAACATGTTACAACATTTTTATCAGTGAGGGGGCCTGTAAAACATGTAGCAAAATATAACACTTGAGTCAGAGAATGTTACCATGTTAAACAACGTTATATACAAGGTGGAGGGAAGTACCCTAAATATTTGAGGGAAGAAAGGAAACATAATGTTATCTAAAAATATAAAAATAACTGCATTCAAAGATTTTCTAAAAGTCCATTGACAAGGCCGGGAATTGAACCCGCCAAATGTAGAATACAAACATACTGTGTTTTTATGATACCGAACAAAAAATGCATCTAAAATTTTAAGCCATGAAATTTAACAATAAAATTTACACGGGTAATACGAAGGAGAAACAGTCAAAATTGGAAATAAGTATTTAAATATATCGAGATATGCTTTTTAGGGTTCCGTAGCCAAAATGGCAAAACGGAACCCTTATAGCTTCGCCATGTCCATCCATCTGTCTGTCCGTCCGCAGCTTAGCTGAGAGACTATTAGTGCTAGAAGGCTGTAATTTTGCATGAATACCTACTTAAATTACTTACGCCGACAAAGTGAAAGAACAAAATCTTGAGAGACATTTTTTTTACGATATCTCCCATAAATATAAACTGAGGATGTAATTTATTTCTCACTTACCCCATCGTGTGTGACATCAATAGATAGGTCGTTTAAAAACATTTAAGGGTTCTGATGACCATATTTAGGTCTCCGTAGCCAAAATGGCAAAAAGGAACCCTTATAGTTTTACCATGTCCGTCCGCCGTCTGTCCATCCGCCGCTTTGCTCAGAGACTGTTAGTGCTAGCAGGCTGTTATTTAGCATGGATACACATGAGTTACGCCGACAAAGTGAAAGAATAAAATCTTAAAAACCTTTTTTTTAGTGTTCCTCCCCTATATGTAAATTGGAAATGTAGGAGATGGGAAGACCGTTTTTAGATCCGTTTGTGAAAAATGCAATCGATCGAAATGATTTAAAGTGCAATCGTTTATTAGAGTCAAGTGCTTTGTTAATTTAAAATGTAGATAGCAAAACATTACTTAGGTAGCCTACCTATTGTTGAAAAACTACGCTAACTTGTTTTTAATTTGACTATTACCCTTATATTCTTTAGCTTTTAGATGCAATGTTTATTAGAGGGATTTGTTCCTTATGATTGAACCTTTTAATCTGCAGTATAAAATACAGAATGGTTTTTTTCTACATTTAGCGCGTACGAACCCAGCTGTGCCAAGTGAGTATTTGATTTTTTTTTGATGCAGTTACTTTTATTTCTAAAAGTAAAATAATGTTTTCTTTCAGTAAAATTGACTTTATCAAATATTTGGGGGTACTTTCGTTCCAGAGGGCATTGGTTTTTCGTTATATAAAAAACAAAAACGCTTTCTACTCTCTATCCCTATGTAGACGTAGATTTTCTAAACGATTTAAAAGTCAATGTCAAAATACTTTATTTATTTAGGTTACAAATGCAACGTTTATTATTCTACATTTAATGTCAAGTTCGCAAGAATTTTCATTATTGATCAAATAATTTCTTCCGGGTTGTTTATATGTATAATATATCCATATTATGTACATAAATTGTGGAGAAAACTCCATGCAAGGCGAGGCAGGCCGCTAGTGTTAGGTATATGTATATATATTGGGAGAGTCTTCGAATCTAATTACACACTTGTGTGCATTTTGCAAAATATAGAAGCATGCCACACATCAGGCATGCACTCAGCTCAGATAGTTTAATTATGATACCCAACGATGAGCGCGATCGAAGCCTTTGTAGATCTATGTTTGAGCTCGGGAAAGTACGTTAAGCCTCTAAGAGTAGCCCTTATTGAATCTCTTAGCTGTATAGTAGATATAGGAGACATAATAACTCCCAACACATGACAGTGACGGATATAAATTCGTGATGATTCATGGGAAAATACAGTTTCGTATTTCGCGGTAACGGTATTAGAGCCATCTGACTCAATCAAATATTGTTAGATGGAGCAACGGCTTTGTTTCTTGTGTTTTTATCGAAGAGTAAGATTATTGATACGTTACTAAATCTAGTAATAAGTATATTAATGGACCTTGCATTTCCACAACAAACGCTAATCAGCATTTGTCGCGAAAATGCCCATATTCACTTAACATCTACTTTATGGAAAAGACAAACTGAGCCCACTTATGCAGCGTATAGAATAGAATAGAATCTTTATTTGACATAAAGTGTGGTGACATACAAGATAATTTTAATGCATTTCCAGAACCATAAACACTTTGTCATAATGTGATGTGACAAAAGTTAACAAGAAAGTGAATATTTATTTTTACTGATAAAATATAATATTAATCAATGCCAAATGGTAGATTATATAAGATTAAAATTAGTTAAGAGATTAAATATACAATTAGTTTAACAATAATCAAAAGGTATAAAATTATTTACCACAAAATCATGTCAATAACAGAATTAATACCTATGCATTTAACACCATGGACCATTTACATTACTTTATTTTTGTGGACAAAAAGTTCCGTAACTGTGTAAAAAAGTTTTTATTTTAAAGCCATTTACGCATTTCCTTATTAAATTTCGTTATGGGTATGTCTTTATACTATGCAACGTGGGAGAGTTGGTGTGCACATTTGTCCCTCGTACACAACGCATTTTGACGTCAGACTCATTTGTTGTTTCTTCAGGTTCTGTAGTGTTTGTCTAGTGCATGTTTTACGCGTGAGAATGCGTATGATATCCCCACCAGCTTTCCACACCGATCTGGATTTTAACGTTGTGTGGGACACATGAGATAGCATTGTGTATGATAGTATGTTTCTGATTCAACTATTTCATACAAATTCGAGAATCTAGATGATGACAAAAATGCGTTGCACACTATTAAAATATATATATTACGGGTCTTAATCGCGTGAATAGTTTAAGGTAAAATACCTTGTTTATTGCCCGACGTTTCGACCATATTGCAACGGCTCAGCGTTGCCTCCGTGAAGCGCGGGTTTCGGTAACTACCCTAGCTTAATTTTTTGTTTTTCAAGCGAGGCAATAAACAAGGTATTTTACCTTAAATTATTCACGCGATTAAGACCCGTAATATATATATTTTAATAATGTGTACAAATCGCGAAAGTTTATCAACATGCGTTGCATACGTTCAGTTTGTCCCTACCTTTATAATCCGATTTCAATATCGTATGATTATAGAACTATCAGTAGGAACTAGGTTGATGTCAATACGACCCATACTTCCGTTACTAAATACTCACTCACTATAGGCATAAGATATAAACTATTTGTATACATTTGAACAGAATCAGCTCGACGATATCGATTACTGTTTGTCACAGTAGGTACCTTTAATTATTTCTCCGAAATAAAGAGTTTCGTAGGGACTCGAAGTTCTAAATTAATGTTTATTACACAATGGGGAATCACGTTTATTTGCCGACGTTATCGAGAACATTTAATTAGTGGGTATTTTCATTTTGGTGGGAATTAGGTAACTCGTTCTGAGTTATACCGTCGTGTATTAAAAAAAACCGGCAAGAGCATGTCGGACCATGCGCAGTGTAGGGTTCCGCAGCTGTTTCTACAAAGAAATAAACTACATATGAAATAATACGATCTGAAAAAGTACAACAGCGAAGGAGCGTATCTTCAAGGCACTTACATCCTTGTTGAGTAGCGCAGTTTTTCGACAATAACTCAAAGGTATATCTGATCATGTTGAAAATAATTTTAGTTGAAAGTATTTATTTATTCACGCTGTACACTATCGCTATCTATTTCGTGTATTTAAATTTCTATCCAGCCAAAGGTTTTACAGGTATAATAGGTATACTTTATTCTTGTATGTTTAGTGTACAATAAAGAATATTATTATTATTTTCATATTTTTGTGGACCATTTTTGCAACTTTCGGAGTGATTATCGTCAAAAAAATCCTTTAATCAAAAAATATTTTTAGAAACCTCGAAATGTTTTTATAAGACCTGTCGAATGATGTACCACACGTAGATGTATGCTAAAAAATATTTTTTTTCAACTTCTGCTATAGGTATGTATGGAATGCCCCTTAGAAATATTATTTTTTATTATTTAACTATCGAACTAAGTAGCGGCTTATACAATAAACCTATATTCAAAATTTCATTTAAATATATTGTGTAGTTTTTGAGTAGGTGACGGACAGATGAAACTAAACGAGTTCTATTTTGCCATTTTGGCTACGGAACCCTAAAAAGCAGTGAATAAAGTAATTTACTACTACTTGACCTTACTTTCAATATTTCTTATCTTTAAAAAAACACTTTTAATGATTGGTACAACATAATTAATCTATGTTCTACAGTATGTACCAATACAAAACCGGACGTACACTAGTTATGTTTACATAAAAGTCGAAACTGGGCGAAACTGTTACATGTTTTCTTACCATTGGCGAAGGCCGCAATGTTCCGCCTGCGGCTTAAAGCAAACTGCTACTAAACAACATAATTACATTGACTGTAAGTGTTAACACACGATAAAATCATAAACACTGCCGTAATACGTAATTTTTGGACTACTAAGCTGGTGGGCAGCGGTAGTCACGTACCATATACCACACATCCCATAAAAAAATGTGCAACAATATATCCAACATATTATGTATACAATATCTATAATATTATATAACATCACATAATTATGACTTAATATTCATCGAAAGGTAAATCTATACTAATATTATAAAGCTCAAGAGTTGCAATGGGAAATGTTGCAAAAACGGAAAAATGTTGCAATTACGCATACTGTGCGCGGGTCAGCTAGTCAATAATAATCTATGCCGAATTCTAAAATTAGGTTACGTACTGACTTATACCAATACACTAATACGCATTTTTTACTTTTAACCTCAGTTGAAAAAAAAATAATTAGCAGGGTAATTTGTAATATACTAATAAACTCCTTTCTCGTGAATTCTTTACACTACATCAAATAACTTTATAATATAATTTTTGAAAAAATAATACAATTATACTTTTAACCACCTACTATGTTGTCACACAACCATCTACCACACATCTTTGACACCCCGGAGTAAAATCGTAGTTTATTTTGCCAGGTTTAGGGCCTAAATCTCACAATAAACAATGATTTTAGTCCAGTAGAATAGTCTGTAGGTGATTAAGGTCATCTCCAAAAACAAGTGGTCTAAGTTTAAAGGTTAATTTATTAAATATTTTCCAAAACTGATATTACAAAGTTATTTAGTGTTAAGTAAACAAGCAACGAGCGGAAGGTTATTAGTATTGATAAACTTTCTCGATTTGTACACATAATTAAAATATATATATTACGGGTCTTAATCGCGTGAATAATTTAAGGTAAAATACCTTGTTTATTGCCCGACGTTTCGACCGTATTGCAACGGCCGTGGTCACGGGTAGACAGTCTACCCGTGACCACGGCCGTTGCAATACGGTACAGTATTTTACCTTAAACTATTCACGCGATTAAGACCCGTAATATATATATTTTAATAAGGTTATTAGTATGTTTACAAATCAGCCTTACATTTAGCCTTGTAAAAACCATCACACAATTTATTAATAGACGGTCACGTTGTCGGGTCGAATGGATTTTCATGGTAATCCAATGATTTGTGTAGAAGAGCAACTCCTTCCATTTTTCGTGAGTGAGCATTAAAAGCTCGAAAATTAAAGCAAGTATTTTCTTAGTAGAAGATATAATAAGTATTTTTCTCAGATACATATATCTATCTATATAATTAAAAATAAATTACCAAATAAGTTGCTAGGAGCAAAATTCGACAACGGCAGCACCAATGCAGCTAATTTTATTTTCAAATATTCGTTGAAGTGGAAAGAAGGTTCTTATGGCAAGAAATTATGATAAAAAATTCTAGAAATACGTGAAAATCACATTTTTATTTTTTATTAATAATAATAATATCTTGGGACAACTCACACAACGCTATCTGATCCCAAACTAAGCAGAGCTTGTTCTATGGAAACCAGACAACTGATAAACATATTTATATATTTCTAAATACATACAAATTATAGCTAAATAACACCCAGACTCCGAATAAACCATCGTGCTCATCACACAATGTTTTATTCTGGGCGGGGATCGAACCCACGACCTTTTGCGTAGCAGTCGGATACACTCCCACCGCGCCACAGGGGCAGTCAAGTATTAAAACTGAGGATAAAGCGGGTCTCATCATGCTACCAAATTACAATAAAAATTAAACTAAACGCGAAAAGCCAGTACATAAATATATTACATTTTTAGAATGGAATAGTACCTATTTACCCATTTGGTCTCATACATTGTTACCCGTTAATAGGTATATAGGTAAGTTCTTCGGTTCGTATGAAAAAGTTACAAAAGTGCGAAATCATTATAATCATTGTTGAAACCCTCCATTTCTCTGAAAGCCTTCAAGCTTTAGGTACAAATTTCTCGTTGTCATGCAAATATTTATAGACCGAGCTTTTTACGTACCCTTATAACGTAGTACCTACTAAACGGTCAACAGACTGACAAATGTATAAATGATCGTTCAGATTAGGTATAGGTTCTTGTAAAGTAACAAATCTATCTATACATATTTTTGAAGTGAACATTGTCCACTTTCTTTAGAATGGGTAAAAATTGTTAAACTCGCGTCAGGACACGTGACCTGATCGAAAATTCGTAAGACGGAGGGAGAGTAGGCCACGCTTTCTGAGAGATAAACTTTAACTAATGTAAAATAATTGTAATAGTTCCGAAGTGTTATTTTTTTTTTGTAATATAAATTGTTAAGTTTGTGTACGATAGCGCAATAGATGAGTATTGTGTTTAACCACATAAATTACATTTATACTAATAAATCAAGCAATTCGTGCGAAATTATTTCCTAACCATTCCAAAATATTCAAAAATTCAGCACGTTAATGTTAAAATGTTCACTTCTGCCGGCACTTCCGGAATGCAACCCGTTTTTTTAATAGGTTTAGTTGGTTCACGCCATCTAGAGACCCTGGGTTTCTAACCTAAGGGTATTTAACCCCGCGGAGGTAAAACAGCTATTCTAAGGGGGTAATAAAGGGGGTATAAGCCCCTCCACCTCTCTCTCCACTGTGTCGCGCGAGCGACTTACACTTAGTCTGCGATATTCATTTGGCCCGATAATTATTTCTCGCTACTTTTCGCCGTTTACTAAGTGACAACAGCTGATTTAATTACGTCTTACAATTAAGTAAAGTCAAATTAAAGTCACACATATTAAAAACCGATGGCAATGCAATGATTTAATATAAGCACAATCTTCTATTTAATTTATTTCAGTAAATTGTTGAATTTATTAATTGGAAGTCCTTATGCCTTAAGCCTATGTTTAGCCGAGGACGTTTCCAGGCTGATGATGATTATAATGAAGTAAATTGTTTGAACAATAAAATTTAAACAATGATATCGAATACCTAAGTATTGCTTTTATGTATTAAGAAGTCAAAAGTTAACAATATATCTTAAATCAACGCTATCTAGGCGTTGATTTAAAATATATTGTTAACTTTTGATTTCTTAATGCATAAAAGCGTCACTGAACAAGTCTACCCGTGACCACGGCCGTTGCAATACGGTCGAAACGTCGGGCAATAAAACGAAGGTATTTAGCCTTAAAATAAAATATTTACGCGATTAAGACCTATAAAATTCTATAATGGGTACAAATCGCGAAAGTTTACGAACATATATTCATATAGTTTTTAAACTATAAAGAAGTCTGTTAAAGAAAGAAATACCTATTTATTTTATTTATGCCTATCAAAGTGCACGTCGTTGTTCTTTAAATATAAAAACATAAAAGTACAACAAGACAGTCTGTTGTTCGTATAATGTAAGAGATGTTGACTCATCGCTTGCTTTTCAAAGCCTTCTTACTGTTCTTTGTGTTTCCCGTACGTTTCATTTCAAAGCCAAATGGGTCAGTGGATTTCGCACATCAACTCTGATTGTACTGTTTGTAAATAGGTTACGTCACTTTAATGTTTACCTTAATAATAATGTTTTGTGTGAAATTTAAATGGTTGTATTTTGAATATAAAAGAACACCCCTTTGTTAAAACCATTTCGTGGAATCAAAGTAGGTCTCGAAGATTTCAGTAATGTATATTAATGAGTTATTGTAGGTTTGTACTCATTGTAAATCAAATATACCTACCAAATATTTCATATCCCTTGTGAACACGATTGTTTGTTCTGGGTATAAATATTTTTATCCACGACGGAACGGAGAAGGTATATGGTTTGTAGGTTTAGGTGTTGTGTGTGCACTCGTATTTATTTATTTATTTACTATGGAAGACTTGCAGCTAAGCAAATGATAGTAAATCGGTTAATGATATAATCTGCCAGCCAATTACAAGTCTTCAGATGTAGAAATTAGTATGTTGCCATTTATCTCAATAACGGTTCGTCCGATTCAGATGCAGTACTCTATAAAGGGTGTGTAATTTGTCTGCGATGGTTCTTAGATATATTTTATGATGGTAACTCGTAAAGTTAGAAAAAAAATTGTCAGTAAAGGATTAGTATTTATAAGCAATAGTTCTTAATTTGATGTTATGATGTTATTACACCAGAGTGAGCCGCTGATTGGTCTATGCCGATATTACGTCGTAAACATGGCAGACAGCGTTTTCGCGGAAATAAAAAATGTTTCAATTTTAATGTAATTTTATAGCAGGAAACGTATTTTGCCGAAATATTTGTTTTAGTGGCTTCTAAGTATAGAAAACAACATTTTAAACAGAGTAGAATACCCTATTACCCGCTTTATCGGTTACTAGATGACAAGGATGCAGAGGAAACCTATGACGTTAGATCACTCAAGCATGAGTAATTTAATTTGCTTATACCGTCGTGTAGTAACTTCGCTTCTATAGAGTCAGCTACACATGAGTGATGTCCCTGATCTTGATAGCTAGGCGAAGGTCACTGCTGACTTTGAGGTGAGGTGTAGGTATGGTTATATGTCTCTATAATCACACTAATATTATAAAGGCGAAAGTAAGTGAGTATATGAGTGTGTATGTTTGTTACTTCTTCACGTCTAAACGGCTTAAGCGATTTCAATAAAAGTTAGCTGACACCCTTAATTAACACATAGGCTAATAAACCGCGGGTAACACCGCGGGGCACAGCTAGTGTTATATAAATAATACTACATAACTAAATTTTTTAAAGAGTTAATAGTTGGCTCAATCTGGTATTACTGCAGTAATAAGATCGAGCAATGAACTCGTTATTTAGGTAGTTTTAAACCAATGTATGTATCCTTCTACCATACCTGTGGCAGGTCTAAGCCAAAGGCCATCTTGATGGGTACCACAACAGTGTCAGTTATTCTTCCATGAAATAGTGATGTTAACATATAACTGTGTTTCGGTTGAAGGGCACTGTAGCAAGTGTCATTACTGGGCAAATGAGACTAAAGGTTCATTTCCGTGCATCGCGATCGATCGCGAGCCGCTCGCGGCTTACGACAAGCGGCTGAGGTAAGTGACAGACGCGCGCGGCCGACGACTGTCGTAGGCCTGCGCGCGCACTGTGAATATTGTCGCATCGGCCGCGAGCGTCAGCCGCTTGTCGTAGGCCGCGAGCGGCTCGCGATCGGCCGCGATGCTCGGAAATGAACCTTTATGAACTAATGTCTCAAATAAGAAGCGCGGTGTGGTGACATTCAGATCTTTGCCAAACTAATACAGTTATGGCTTGCTAGCTTAAAGCTTACCGTCATGCACGACCTGCTCGTCTCTTCATTTCATTGTATATGAAAAAATACCTATTAGGTCTATTCTCTATATTGGTTTGATAATACTGAGTTGGGTTTTGAATTTTCCGTTACATTTGAAATTGAAATAGTAACAGAGTACAGAGAAATAGCTTGGCGCCTTATGTTCTTACTTAATCCCTCAGATAGTTTTTTTTTTCAAAAAGATAACTAGCAATGTGGGATTGAATCCCACATTACTAGCAATCTTGTTAACCCCTCCAGCTAAGCTCAAAGGCTTGTGTTAGGAGTGGGTTCGCGTCGGTAGTATAATGGGTAGGATTCGAACCACGACCTTACGATTGCGAGACCGATGCCTTAGCCATTAGGCTACCCCCACTTTTTCTCTATATTTTTTTCGTCAAATAAGAAATCCGCAACTCAAAGAGAGCACCCATTTACAGAACGTTGTGGTGGTTTATATGTTTTGCCTTTGGAATAATTAGGACAAATATGTCCTCTGACTGTATTTCTCAAGATCGCGATGGTCAAGTTCCTTGAAGAGACATTTCTAAGTTACTAATGAAACCCTTCCCGAAAATGCCGGGATGGTTGCCGTAAACAAGTCAAAATACAATTTACAGTCCTTTTGTAACTATTTTATCTTAATATGCCAAAGTTTTCTAAGTAGATATAGTATAGGAGAAAATAAACGAGATTCTGAAGTGTATATAAGTAAGTAGTTAGAAGTTTTGTAGCTACAAGCTGTGTCTCACGCGTAGGCTGTGTGACATTAAGCGTATCTCCAGATTAAAGGTCGAAGGTCTCGAGCAAAATGCTTCATTAATTTCGATTCAAAAGTATCTTGCATAAGTTCATTAGCTTATGAAATGCCATCTGTTGAATGACTTTGGTTAATAATTCTACGAATTGTTTATAGAAATAAATATACTACTAGTTTTAACGACAGCTCTACTTGTGTTAATATCAATAGCTGAATATATAGGTTTATAATTTGCTCGATATATACCTACGATTAATATAAATCAAATGTTTTATGTATTTAAGCGCATCACTTTAGAACGAAGATACAAAATTTGACTAATTATTTTACGTTGTGTCAACAAATCACAACGTAAAATAATTAGACAAGGCTTGTTTATTGAAATAAAATGAATTTATTCTAATATGTATTATAAAGCTGAAGTTTGTTTGTTTGGACACGATAGTCTCAGGAACAATTGCTTCGAATAAAAAAATACTGTTGGGTAGCCCATTTATCGAGAAAGGCTGTATTACATCACGCTACGACAAATAGGATCGGAGCAGTAATGGAAAATGTTGTAAAAACGGGGAAAATTGACGCAGACGAAGTTGCGCGGGTCACCTAGTGAAAATAATACGGATAAGGAAAAAAAAACAAAAAACTTTATAAAGAGTGACTGAGAACTGCACGATGAATATCAAAATTTGTCAAACTGAGAGAAATCACTAAACTCAAACTTAACTTACTTTCCTAGGTAGAACAAAGTCTCCTAACCTTACTGATTTATTAATCTGCAAGGTCACTACTGCGTCATGGCCTCACAGACCCAAAAATACACACAAGAGTATTAACTAACAAAAAATCAATTGCAGCACTGAAGGGGAGGCGGCGGTGGGAACACATTGTCGCTCACGTTCTTCTCGACGCTGTATATGCAATTACATTGTGCGGAATTACTTGCAAATTGGTAACTTCGTACCCATATACATAATAACACAGTATAATAAATGTTTCCAGTGTACCGCATCTGTATTAACGTCCGATTTGATTATAAATGCCTAGCCCCGGCTTAGCATTGGTGTTACATCGTAGTTTTATACCTTGAGTTATAATAATAATAATAATAATAATAATATCTTGGGACAACTCACACAACGCTATCTGATCCCAAACTAAGCAAAGCTTGTACTATGGAAACCAGACAACTGATAAACATACTTATATATTTCTAAATACATACATATTATAGATAAATAACACAAAGATACACAGAATAAACCATCGTGCTCATCACACAAAGTTTTATCCTGGGTGGGGATCGAACCCACGACCTCTTGCGTAGCAGTCGGATACACTCCCACCGCGCCACAGAGGCAGTTATTACATTATTGCAGTTTTCGTAGGGATTTCTATTTTTTTTGACAATAAAATATAGACTATGTTACTCCTCGATAATGCAGCTTTCTAATGGTAAAAGATTTTTTTATATCGGTCCAGTAGTTTTTAGTTTATTCGTTACATAGAAAAATATAAATCTTTCCTCTTTTTAATATTAGTGTAGATTACCGTTTGCGTACAGGTAATCAGACAATTATTTATTTACTAAACCCTAACTACTTAACTGGGGCAACTGGTTTAATATGTTTCCCAACGGATTATCAGATTATAGGTTAGGTATAATTTGTAGTCTATAAATAAATTAAAGGAAAGTGACAAATGGAAAGATCAATTGAAAGATGGAAAGATGACCTAGGTACCAAAAGGATGGAGAAGATTAACTTGTTAATAAAGAAGACTGGAAGAAACTATGGGAGCATAGGAACAACGAAGGTCAACCTGATCAACAAACTGATTGCTGAAAAATTCGTATTTATAAACTGCAAAAAAAAACCCGCACTACTTCGATTGCATCATTTTCCCCGTGTTTGCAACAGTTTACAATGATGCTCTGCTTCTATTGGTCGTAGCGTGATGTTATATAGCCTATGATACTCACAAATAACGTGGCTTCTATTGGTTTAAAATTCAAAAATCGGTTCTGTAGATCCAGAGATTACCCCCTACAACGTCACAAACTCACAAATTTTACCTCTTTATAATAGTAGTATAGATTGGAAACACACCTTTATAACGAACTATAAACAACACTTCAAAATAGCTAATTGTGATTAGTTAATAAGGATTGACTATAGCATGTGACTGATTCGAATATCAAACTGTTTATGTTACCATGTACCCTATGACAAAATAACTAAATAAAAAATATTAACTGATTAGCAGATCGATCTATTAAAGAAGTTTACAGCTACCGAAACCTACTAATTTCCCCCAGAACAACACGAAAAGGGATTTATTGAACAGCCCTTTAAATTTAAATAATTATTCGCGAAGGCTTTAATAATGTGACCTTTCAGTGATATTATATAGCCAATTTTTGCCTAGTAATATTCACCTGATTGCGAACAAATTGAAAATCAATGAAAATTACTTTCAGATATTTTTGTACGAAGTAAAATATATATTATATGAATTGTTCGATCCCCATTCAGGATAAAACTTTGTGTGATGAGCACGATGGTTTATTCTGTGTCTGGGTGTTATTTATCTATAATATGTATGTATTTAGAAATATATAAGTATGTTTATCAGTTGTCTGGTTTCCATAGTACAAGCTCTGCTTAGTTTGGGATCAGATAGCGTTGTGTGAGTTGTCCCAAGATATTATTATTAATGTCAACCTGTCTCGATAACGATACGTGTACGTTATACGTATCGTAATATACCCTTAAATTAGTTTGTATCTTTCATAACACTAATTATCCTTACATATGTAAGACAGTTATTAGTAGATCAAATGGTCACCGCTTTAATGCCATATTCTTAGGTGCGTTACCAAATAATGACACTATATCCCTACGACATTCATGTATTTTTGTTGTCTTTCAAAAGACTATAACGACACTAGTAAAATCATCCACCGCCTCCCACATTTAATCGCGGTGCATCAAAGCTTTTAAGCATAAAATGAAAAAATAAATAATTCTAAAAATAAAAAAATCCGCCTGCACAAAAATGATGGAAACAAGATCCCCTACATAATTATATAATTTCATGCAGTCGGAGGCATTAATGAATCTCGATGATCTTAGTGAAGTGCCTCCTTTTTTATTTAATAATTTTTAGTAGTTGTAGGTTGTAACCGATGTAACAACTAACTTTTATCACAGCTATTGTCAAGTATTGAAGATTGAAAAAAGAATGGTTGCTAACTAACTTTTTTAGTATTATAGTCATAATTGTGTTATACCTTTTTGAAATGCTTAAGATAAGCCCTTTAATTTGATACCTATATTGCAGTATTCAGAACAACTTTTTTTTCACACCTCTTTATTTTGTCATCTCACAGCCGCCATGTTTGGTTTTTCAAACGTCACATATCTAAGAACACTTGGGCAATCAAGACGAATCTAACGACGTCCTAATAATATAAATCCGTTCAGTGGATTGTGAGACATCAGGTAATAAAGAATATTACATACATATGTACAAGATACGCTCGAAGAACATAAGCCTTCCTTACAGTCGGGTAAAAAGGGCTCTAAGTAAGTTGCCGTAATACAATAAAAAACCATTTCATTTCATTTGCATTATAAAATTCTGTGCAGCCAGTGACTTTCAAGCTTTCATAATTAGGCATTAACCACGGAAAAAAAAACAATCAAGAGAAAAGCCTCTTTTCCTCATTTCAATCAGACGTAGTCGCACGCAGCCGCAATAAGGTTTAAATATTCGCATTTATTCGCAAACGGCACCGAATAACTGGCAACCCACACCTCCGTGAATACCATAGCAACCCTTTTTCCTCAACGCTACTACAACTTGCTCGGAATTCGAAATATCTAACGTACTCTTACATACCTACTTGAAAGTCTTCAGACCTTGGAAAGTCTTCAGCTAAATAACACTTTAAACGCTTTTTGGTATAATACTTGGAACTTCTTATTAAAATTTAGGTAAGTATGCATACTACACATAAGTAAAATAAATTTTCATCTTTACCTACAGATACACTGTGATTTTGTAGTCGTTTCGGAGCCGAACATTTTTAACTCTATATCAATAACTTAGTCCATTAAAAAAATTCAGATAAATAAAATATTAACATTTTTTTTTAAATTAACCTTAAATTGGCTAAAGACTACGGGTACTTTTGTGTGGTGGAAAATTATGAATGACTTTGATCTTATGATTGTAATACCTCTTTATAACTAGAATGCCTCTGTGGCGCGGTGGGAGTGTCGGATACACTCCTACCGCGCCACAGAGGCAGTTTAGTACTGCTACACAAGAGATCGTGGGTTCGATCGAAAAAAGACAAAATTTTCTTAAACTGATATTTTCATACACTAGATTATTGATATGGAATTTAAAATTTTCGGCTCCAAAACTACTAGAAATTGACGGTGTATATTGAAAGTACTAACAGGTATTCAAAATTAGTAGTCAAACAAGCTGAAAAGGTACGTTGATATCTCCTACTAAACATCCCACATACATCCTAATTTTATATGACAAGAAAACGTGTTTACCGCTTGAACAATTCATAAAAGACAGTATTTTCCGTTAACAAATGACGAAAAG
The DNA here is from genome assembly GCA_945859575.2 of Herminia tarsipennalis. NCBI lineage: Eukaryota > Metazoa > Arthropoda > Insecta > Lepidoptera > Erebidae > Herminia > Herminia tarsipennalis. The sequence continues at coordinate 16,306,282 of OX243845.2, read as the reverse complement.
CACTCCAAAGGACTACTTATACCGATATCATTTACGGAGATCGGTACATAAAACCATGTTGACATAATAGTGTGATTAAAATTACAGGAAAAGGTTATATCCCGGAAAATCACTGTTCCCTGGAGGAAAGTACAGGTAAACGCGAATAGTTTGCTATTACATTGTGGAGCATCAGTAGGCTGGAAGCAATCGGCGTTCCAATTAACGTCTTAACTAAAACCGTCGTCGTAATTCAGTATTAATAGGCGAGGGAAACCCGCCAAGTGCCTCGCTTCACACTTGCGCCGACACGATTAAAAAATGGCTCATCTTGACACAGTTCTCTCAGTACACCTGTTTTCTTGGGGAGGTATGAGAGTTACAAGCGATGTGACGTTGTATACGGCTTTATTTTTTCAGGGGGAAGGAATGTTAGCTTGTATATTTAACTACTTCAAATGGAGGCAATCGAGGATACGGTCTGCAAATAGCTATTACCATCAACAGAAGAGAGATATATTTATACTAATATTATAAAGCTAAAGAGTTTGGTTGTGATTGAACGCGATAATCTCATGAACTACTAGTTCGAATTCAAAAAATCGTTTTTATGTTGGATAGCCCATTCATCAAGGAAGGTTATAGGCAACATATCATCACGATACGACCAATAGGAGCTGAGCATCAATGACAAATATTGCAAAAACGGGGAAAAATGACGTAGACGAAGTTGCACGGGTCAGCCAGTCACTAATAATGAGAGAAGATACTAATATTGTCGGATAATATGGCGCGGTAGGAGGGTGTGTGTCGTGGGTTCGATTCCCACTCGGGACACCAGTTTGTGTGATCCACAAAATGTTGTTCCGAGTCTGGGTGTACACAAAGTCTGTGACTTGTATGTTTGTAATGTCTCCCGCGACACAGGGCTGGTACCCTACAGCGGGAGTGCTTTTTTTAAGAAAGTAAGAATGTTCTACTCGTATACATTTCAACAGTTGTATTCTAGCATTGTATTGCAACATTTATTAGCAACTTACATCTGAACTTGACAAAATATTCTTATTACAAATTTCAGACAGCTTTTGTAATATCAAAATCAATCGACACAGGAATAGTATTGCAATATTTCAATAACAAAATAAAATTGTGAAATAGTCTCCGTCAATCGTCTTCAACACGATCGGACACAGTTATTGAAACTGAACCATGTGCTCGACTCTGGGGAAATCTCACAACCAACTTGAAATTCTACGTCCAACAGTCATTTGTTACTTCATAACGTATACAAAAGAAAAAGTTCTTACTTGCTTGTATGTTTGCATGAACTTGCTTTTACTTTTTGTTTAATCAAACAAGCTTGAACTTTTCACCTATTGGCGTTGTCCATCCATAAGTAACAATTATTATAGTAGTTATATTTGTACTGAATTCAAACCTCTGATTATCTATCTAGATTACAAAATAAAGCTGAAGAGTTTGTTTGTTTGAACGCGATAATCCGAGGAACTACTAGTTCGAATGGAAAATTTATTTTATGGTTGGAAAGCCCATTCATCGCGGAAGGCTATAGGCTATATAACATCATCTACACTAATATTATAAAGCCGAAGAATTTGTTTGTTTAAACGCGATAATTCAGGAACTACTGGTTTGAATTGAAAATGTATTTTACTACTTTTAGACAGACGCCCGAATGCTAAGTGACATTTAACCTTAAAAGATAATCATAGGCCACCTTGGTGTGTACCACATAGTGTCAATTATTCTTCCGTAAAATAGTAGTAGTAGATGTTAACGCATCACTTTGTTTTGGTTGAAGGGCAAGTATAATTACTGGGCAAATCAGACTTATGATCTAATGCCTCAAATGAGGAGTGCAGTCTGAGGACATTCAGATCTTTACCAAACAAGGATTTAGATGGCACAGATACCGATACAACAAGCGCGCGACCAGCTCATTTATTCATTTCGTAGTATAAAAAAAAATGTGTGGCACTCGGGGACTGCCGCGGTAAAGCTATTGCATAGTATTTTTATCAACTCAAGCAATTAAAAAATAATATATATATTTTTAAGTGTTTTTTTTAATTATAAAAAAACAATTTTAGAATTTTTTTTTTCTTTAAAAAAAAATGTTTTTTTTTTTAATTTAAAAAAAGCAATTAAAAATTTTTTTTTTTTGTTTTTAAAAAGTTTTTTTTTTTTAAATTAAAAAAAAAAAACATTAAAAGTTCTGCTATTCATTGATAGATGGCAAAAGTAAAAAGTATCACCTCTGTGCCCGTCGGAGTGGGGAGCGTGAGGTTTTTTCGTTACGGAATTTCTGGATTCGGTCCCCGCGCTCAAGGCCCGCGATAGAAGCTATGCAATAGCTTAAAAACTCTATCGTGAGTATACCAACGTCTTAAAATTTTTGTCATTTGAGTATTAAACCCAGAGACACCTATCTTCTATATCAGTGGTGGCGAACCAATGGCACACGTTAACATAATTCGGGCACGCTAAGGTCCATAAGGCGGGTGAACTACTTCAACACCGCCGAAAGATAGGATAGATTGATTTGATTCCTTGTATTGATCAACAGTTAAATCAATATGACGTAAAATGCGAGCTGCGAATTCACCGCACGAAATGCGCCACCGTCAGCTTTTTTGTTAGCATGTCGGGCACGTCATATGCTAATTATTTAAAAATTGGCACGTATACCAAAAAAGGTTTACCATCCCTGCTCTAGATGTTTCTAGCCTACATCATTATACCTACAACGTCGCAATAAAGACCTACGTAAAATTATAACGTGGGAGAAACTTTGTGAATTTGTCGAAAAAACTCAACTTTGACTGGCCGAAAGAGATTGAATTTGTAAATCAGATTAGGTATGCGACTTCTTAAGGTCATTCCGGGTAACTTAATTATTAAAGTTCCTGCTCCCAACGACTTTCAAGTTGGAGGCAAGAAGTGGCAAATTGCTATCATAACTGTACTTTTGATGTGTACAAAAAATTGTTTCAGTATGAAATATTGTTCTGGATAACTACTAGGAACTATACTTAGTGTAACAGAAAGGTTTGATTAAATTCAATAGTTGTTATGACATATCCCAAAGAAATCATTTTAGCTATAAAAGTTGCAACCATAAATAAACAATACATAAAGTTACTTTGGAATATTCCGAACTTCTCCACTATGGATTTAAATGAACGTCATCGAAATTTCTAAATTGTGACTTAAAAAAAAATAAGGCAGTGGTAAAAAGGTTATTATTTATCAAACTTTACGCGAATTTGTGCGAAACATTGGATACATTTCCCACAACTTTGCGTAATTTTTGTTTCATTAGGTTCTTTGCACATTAGTATGGACTTATTGTAGGTACGCGAAGGTATTTTCAACTCGTTTGTCATAACATACGATATTGTTTGATATTTGTCATAACATATGACAAACGAGTTGAAAATACCTTCGCGTACCTGCAATAAGTCCATACTAATGTGCAAAGGACCTAATGAAACAAAAATTACGCGAAGTTGTGGGAAATTTATCCAATGTTTCGCACAAATTCGCGTAAAGTTTGATAAATAACCTTTTTACCACTGCCTTATATTCTTAATACAAGAACAATAGTTTGGTTATGCTCAAAATACATTGTTATACAAACACATTGTTTCGCAATACTATAAAATGCGAGCGAAATAACTAAAAAGTTTGCATAAGCGAGGCACAAAAACTCTTCAGCACCGGAGGTAAGAATCTGAAGTAAAACAATTCGCGTTAAACATCTGTTTCTCATAAATACTTAAATGTTTCGCCTTTTTCGATATCGCCTTACCTTATAATTCATGCGAAATCTGACAATCTTATGTGATTGCATGGAATATTTTTTAGATAAGAAAACCTTTTTAAGACAATATTTTCTGACTACGTTATCAGACCCTTGACACAATCGATTCGCTTTACAACGTATTTAATATATCTTTATATAGGTATCCTTATACATTTACCTGCACTAGCTTTGCCTGCGGCGCCTCCCGCGCGGATGTCGGGTATTGTATAAAAACCCCGTGTCCGTGTGAGTATGTCCGACTGTTACGCAAGAGGTCGTGGGTTCGATTCCCAAACGGAACACCACTTTGTGTGGTCCACAAATTGTTGTTTCGAGTCTGAGTGTACTTTATGTCCGTGAATTGAATGTTTGTAAAGTCCCCGCGACACAGGGCTTGTACGCTAATGCGGGAGACGTCTTTAAAAAAAAATCATATGTCCTTCTCCGGGACTCAAACAATTTCCATACCAAATGTCATTAAAATCGGTTTAGCAGTATAAGCGACACATACAGAATTACTTCCACGTTTATGATATTTGAAATACTAAATCAAATTTTTAAAGTTCATATGAACCTTCAGACATGTGACAAAAGCGGCGGTAGCCTAATGGTTAAGGCATTGGTCTCGCAATCGTGAGGTCGCGGATTCGAATCCTGCCCATTAAACTACCGACGTGAACCCACTCCTAACACAGGCCATTAAGAACAGGATTGCTAGTAATGTGGGACCACAATCTTACATTGCTAAGGCTGATTTTGCTTTAACTCATGTTCCAATTTTTGGATAATACAATTTGCATCAGTCCTTTACCATGGTGTGTAGTATATTAGTTGCAGCCCCTTACCCCCAAATCAAGTTTATAAACATTCAAACATTGTAAAATTGGCAATTTGAAAAGAGTGGCCGCAAGTTTTTATTGCCAGGTTCTTTTCTCCGGCTTTACCTATTGTTTGCGAACTTGGCATTACATGTACATGTAGAATCCCGACGTATCACAAGAGTTGTTTTGCATCCTAAGTGAATAAAGAATTTTGATTTTATTTTATTTTGCATTTTTGAAATGACTCGATTCCGGCCCCAGTTTGGTATACGGAAGTCTCGGGTTTTTTTTCTATTTTTCAAAAATGCAATTATTGTATTAATAAAGTAATTGGCAAGAAATGCCTATAGAAATTACTATAATATACGCCCTGCGACATGATAATTTGTTAAAAAGGCTCTCTGTAATGAAGCAATAACAAAAGCCGTGATAGTCCCTTAACTAGCGTCTAGATGTCGCAACTCGCGTGCAGGAACGGATAGAAAAAATTGAGGTCTAGTAACATAGTACAGAATGGTGGTTCGATTCCGGTCCCGATTTGGCATACGGAAGTCTCGGGTTCGATTCCTGAATCTGGACTTATAATTTTTCTATCTTTCAAAAATGCAATTATTGTATTATTAAAGTAATTGGCAAGAAATGCCTATAAAAATTATTATAACGTGTATTTGCGTGGATACATTTAGAACATGAACCAATACCAAAAGCAGTCAAGTAGAAAGAGATTCAAATTACAAAGCACCGCTATCGCCTATGATTCGAGCAGCTAGTACTAGGTTCTATGTCAATATGAGCTTATATGACACCGGTATATAGGCGAGCCTGGCGGAGTGCTGCCCTATACACTACACCACATAAGACACTAGACTCACTAGCTTAGACACTCCTCAGACTTATATCCTTCTAAGAATATTTCATGAAGTTGCGTTTCTACATAAGAGCGGGATAATCTTACATGTATCAAATAGATTTTGATGAATTCTTCGCTTGGGAGAGTTAAATTCTATTTTATGTTTACATACTGACAACAATTTTAGATTCCAAGTAAATGTTATGTACTAGGTACTTCGTGTATTCCCAATCAAGTCTTGAAATTAAAAAGTGTTATAATCTCCAGAACCAAAAACTTTGCACAGTTTCTGTAATAATGATCTTCGCAAACATAAAAAAAACTTGAGAGGTGTCAAGGGACACCCGGATGGAACGAAGTTCTTACCTTATTTTATTTTTTTATAATCTTCGCAACACCACACTGTTCAATGCGAAATAGAAAGACGAAACGAAAATAACTTACAAAAAGACGATTGTATACCGAAGGCTCGAACCCACAACTACACAATTGTGACCAAATCGACAGGTGACTTCTTCGTCAAATTAGATGTTCATATCTCACGCGCACGCCGCACGGCTTGTGTGTGTCAAAAAGTGTCGTTACAAATTTTCGTGAGATTTTTTTCCGTCTAGCCCCATTTCACAACGCGCGATACGGAACTTCGTTCCAATAAATCTTAGATAAATCTGATGGCAGCTTAAAGCAAGATTTGATTATACTTACCAAATTAGTTAAAATATACCATTAATATCATTTAACCTAAGTAGATGTTAATCAACACTTGTTTTACTAAAAGAAGTCCCTAGTGAAAACGTAGTATCTACTATAATGAAAACAGTTTATTTCAATAACATTCAATTAGAGCTTATTTTCTCCATTTAAAGCTATTATTGTTCTGTGTCATAAACATACATATAATTTACATCCATCATATCACTTATTGACTCGTATTTTTATACTAATATAATAAAACAAAACTCAATACTTTGTTATTTTGTTTGAACATGTTAATCGCCGAAGATACAAGGCATATTTAGAATAAATTAAATGTGTCGTAGTTTGAAGCTTAGGACTCAAGTTAGCAGGTACCTTAAAGACTAGGCTAGAGTCAGGTTTTAAGGATGATCCGATCCATAGGCACTAGCAAAAGCTCAGATTAATAACTACAGAGCAAAGTACGCGGGACTGACTATCTATACTAATATTATAAAGCGGAAGAGTTTGTTTGTTTGTTTGTTTGTTTGTTTGTTTGTTTGTTTGTTTGTTTGTTTGTTTGTTAGTTTGTTAGTTTGTTTAAACGCGCTAATCTCAGGAACTACTGGTCCGATTTAAAAAAATATTTTTTTGTTGGATAGCCCATTTATCGAGGAAGGCTATAGGCTATATAACATCACGCTACGACTAATAGGAGCGGAGTAGCGACGAGAAATGTTGCAAAAACGGGGAAAATTTACGCATACGAAGTTGCGCGGGACAGCTAGTCTCGTATAAAATGACAGCGATTTTGAATGACCGTCCTGTGAGCTATTTTGACACTTATGACAAATGACCGTTATTGTTATCCTTGTTACACAAGTATAGACTTCCATTGTGAGAGTTGTAAAAATGGCGGCAAACTGACATGTCGCTAGTCGCTATTTTTACAGCTCCGCGTTTAAAGTGTAAAACAGTGTAAAATATACTTGAAATACGTGGTAACTGGACTAGAACGAGACTTTGTGACTGAAAGAAGAAAATTAGAAATAAATTATACTTGAAACTGGCGTATGCACGTAATGTGCGAGCCATAATCTCTACCGATTAATATTGGAGGGAAGAGAAAAAATAATTAATTGACTTCCAAAATGGAACTCATTGTTTTTAAACTTTCGCGATTTTTATACATATTAGTTATATTTCGGGACTTAATCGCGTGAATTATTTAAAGGTGCGAACCTTTTATTTACCCGACGTTTCGATCGAAAGTCGGGTAAAAGGTTCAAATAAAAGGTTCGTACCTTTAAATAATTCACGCGATTAAGTCCCGAAATATAACTAATATGTATAAAAATCGCGAAAGTTTAAAAACAATGAGTTCCATTTGGTTTTGTCAAATTACCGTTCAAATGTCAAATTCGAATGGAAATCTTGATGTAGTCCCGGTAGCCTGCCCAGCGTACTAGGACTAAAGAGATCAATGACTATATATATGACACTTCGTCCTAAGTGTATTCTGTTAGTATTAAAACTAAACCTTACTACAGTTACCGCTTAGGATATGTTCCAATATGCACTGAAGCACTGTAAGGTGTGACGGAAATTTAGTATTCTGCGAAGCCGTTCCTTCATAGTTAGCTATACTGGATACTGTATACAACGGAACGTAGTCCAGTATGCTGTCATCAACGTTTAAATAATTATAAATGTAGATACAACTTATATGATCAACAAGAAAAAAATTTTCTTAATGTAGTTAAATTTAAAAATTGAATAATCAAGGTGTAACAATAGAATTAATTCCATTATGTCTGAATCAATGGAATCCATTAAAATTTTTGGTCGCTGTTGATCACGTGATTAAAGTACTGAGAGCACCTTACCTCGAAAACGCCAGTGCTTACAGTACAAAAATGGCGACGATTTAGGACGTCACATATTTCCCTAGAATACTGCCTCAGTAAACTGTCAGTCATAACGGAACGAATATCTACCCAGTAAAAGCACTGAACAGTACTCGCAGTGTATAACGGAACATACCTTTAATCTATGGCCACACTAAAGTTCGAAACAGGTCCAATATATTCCACATCTTTTCATAAAAAAGGCTTTAGTTTTCTAGTTAAAATACCTAATACTTAGTATACTGTAGTACTCGGATTATCGGTTAACCATAAAGACTTTATTTTATTAGTATTTTGATAGATTAACCACAGGGGTACTAACTACTAGCGCTACATTATTAGCTGTATATATATTATTGTTATCTAGTCATTATATCGAACAAATAAGCTTACCTCCGTGCAGGTATGACCGATAAGTCTATAATAAATAACCACGGATCGATGCTCGCAAGGTACTCGCTGCATGTCATCCAACGTGACAATATGACATGCATTATTGTTTCTTAAAAATCACTTCTTGGATAAATATCCTAGATATACTAGAAATCCTAATAAGTCATTACAAATACAATAATTGCATTTTTGAAAGATAGAAAAAATTGAATCCAGACTCAGGAATCGAACCCGAGACTTCCGTAGCCAAACCGGGGCCAGAAGCGGCCCCGGTTTGGTTTAATTTTTCTATCTTTCAAAAATGCAATTATTGTATTTGTAAAGTCTTTGGCAAGAAATGCCTATAAAAATTACTTCCTAATAGGTCAGTTTTAGAGTGGGCGCCAAAGACTACTATGTTCAAAAATAACATAATTATTGAATTTTAAAGAATTACCATTATTTAGCTTCAAAAAACAACTATGAGAATGGCTGCTTAATAAGTCATACTATTCTCTAAAAGAATTCCTAAATTATTAAAGCTATAAATAAGGTTAAAATATTCTAATATTTTAATTCCTATTTTAATTGTTGATGTAATATATTGTTTATTACCCATGCATGTAATTATCTACCTATTTAATAAATAAAATGCTTTGAAAGCAAAGCAATTTAAAAGCATGAAAACAAATACTAAGAGTAATGATTTGACAATAGGAACTTATGACGTCACAGGTTGTTATTCCATACACATTTCTATAGAGCTTGTCGTTTTGACATTTCATTAAAAGAGACTGATTTGACTTAACAGTCAACATCCCCATTGCGTTGTGCTACCATTTGAAATATAGGTATGGCGTACTGCATCTAATGCACCTGCAGTGCTTTTCCCATAGTGTAGGACGTACAGCACAGACAAAAGTTTATATGACACTAGCTTTCGCCCGCGGCTCCGCCCGCGTGTATGTCGGTTATCGCGATAAAAACTATCCTATGTCCTTCCCCGGGACTCAAACTATCTCCATACCAAATTTCATCTAAATCAGTTAAGCTGTTTGAGCGTGAAAGTGTAACAGACAGACAGACAGACAGATAGACAGAGTTACTTTCACATTTATAATATTAGTATGGATAGTATGGATTTTAAGTTATTAATGCTAGTCATTTGAGTCGTTCAAAATGAAAACCTAAAGGCAAAGATCATAATCAGTTTTCGTACCGCTTCGTTTAGTTTGAACATCAGCCTCTGGCTTGAGTATACGACACCCCAGGGAAAACGGATCTATCGGAACTATTTTCACCCGGAAACCATCCAGACTTAAAGGGTAAAACGAGTGTGTTACCCCATATGTTCAAATGTTTTCCGGATAACATATCGACGTACGTTAAAAACGATTTTGAAAACATATGTATTTTGGTTTTGCAAATAATATCGATACTAATAAAAAATGTATGAGTATATACCTACAGAAATTATGGTACATTTAAACAACTTTATACAAATCAACATTTGATAATATCCCTATTATAAAATGCATATTTGCCTGCAGACTTTCTTTTACAAACTTAAACTCACGCAAATTTAAAATCGTCAACAATTTTGTTTGTCAATCAAAAAAATGTAGCAAAATAATATTTGTTAAACATTAACAATGTGAACTCTGTTTTAATCTATACTAATATTATGAAGGAGAAGAGTTTGTTTGTTTGAAGGCGATAATCTCAGAAACAACTGGTCCGAATTGAACAAAATATTTTATTGTTGGATAGCCCATTTATAGAAGAAGGCTATAAAACATCACGCTACGACAAGTAGGAGTGGAGCAGCAATGAAAAATGTTGAAAAAACGGGGGAAATTCACGCAGACGAAGGTGCGCGGGTCAGCTAGTTTGTAATATTTCGTAGCACAACGCGACATAATCTACAATTTGCCGCATATCCAAAATCAAGGCGGTTCTCGAAAGACAGTGAGAGCTAGTCACGGCAGTTTTTTGCGATTTGGAAAACCTGAACCAAATATTTTATCAAAAACCGGCCAAGTGCGAATGAAGGGTTACGTACCATTATCTTTACAATATTATATTATAATATCGAACAAAAAACGGCAAATAAATCACGTTTGTTCTATGACAGACTGAAATATTTATTTTATTGTTTTAGTATTTTTTGTTATAGCGGTAACAGAAATACATTATCAGCGATGATTTCAACTGTCTAGCTATAACGCTTCATGAGAGTGAGCAAATAATTGACTAAAAAATTACATTTGTTGTATGGGAGCCACCTAAATATTCACTTAGATTTATCATATTAGATACAGCCAGGTGACAGACGGACAGTGGAGTCGTAGTAATAGGGTCCCGTTTTATCCTTTGGGTACGGATCCCTAAAAATGTCATGCTTTGAAAGAGTTCAGCGCCTAAAGTTCAACAAACAGCAATACACGAGAGAAATACTGAAAACTCACAGATACATAGGTACAAAGAAAGCTGCTTGTTTTCTATTTACTCTATCCCTAACCACTTCCTCTTAAAGACCCAAAAAAGTGGTAGTCACTCACACACTCCTCTTGCAATTCCTCCAAGGCCACACTGGCGTGATGGTTTAAGCTTATTATCTTACAAATACCATTATTTGGTTTGGCTACGGAAGTCTCGGGTTCGATTCCTGTGTCTGCACTTCAAATTTTTCTATCTTTCAAAAATTATTGTATTTGTAAAGTAATTGGCAAGAAATGCCTATAAAAAATACTTCAGCTTATTATCTGTACCAACATAGACCAAGCATCGTTACTTACATTAGCTTTGCATAATAGAATCAGTAATATCTATAAATCGTCGATATCAATACTAAAATGTGGGTAGAACACGCAAAACGACGTATTTGTGCGGTCAACATTATTGAGTATGGTAAGTGGAATATCTAATCTGTTTTATGATGTAAAAGGAATGTTCGTGGAACTTTCTGAACAGAGTGGGCAGCCAGTGTGATAAATTTCTATCGGTTGATTATTGTGATAAAGGCTAAAGACTCTTTGGAGTGACGTAATATTGTAGACTACGCGGCATAGATTTAATTTGCTTATTTTACAAAGCCTACAAGTAAGTGTCGAAATTTTGAAACACGGATTACTAACTTAAAGCTTAAAAATTTTGATTTGGGGCCCGTCTATGGCAAGCTACGCCACTGGCTTTCAGTTCAGTAACCAAAATGCCAAAATGGAACCTTTATAGTTTCACTCCCTTATAAGTTAGTTAAGAGACTCCTAGTACTTGAAAGCTGTAATTTTGCATGGATATACATCTTAGTTACGCCGACAAAGTGGTAGAATAAAATTGTGAAAAAAAATTCAGGTGCCTCCCCTACACGTAATATGATGCGATTTTCTTCTCATCGTGTGGGGTGTCGTTGGATAGGTCTTTTAAAAATATTTGGGAATTATGAACATCACTTTTCGATTTAATCCATTTATGAAATTATAAGCATTAAAGTGAAAATTTTTGTTACAGTCAAGTCTCCCCCCTGCCAAGTGGTTGTTTTATGGAAATGTGGATAAAAATCAGGGTAGTAGTATATATAATGAAATTAAAAGGAAAACTATCACAGCTACACTAGCACGTACGAGTAACAACAGCCCAAATGAGAAGTAACGAAATTTTCGTACAAATACCATTGAAATTATGTAAGATAACGTTGTTAAATGTAGTATTAAACAAAAACAACAGAAAACCCACTTCTTGTATCACATTATTGTGCTGAGTAGCTACGGAACATTGTGCATGGCCCGACAAGCACTTAACTACAGAAATTTGACTCCTTTTAATTTCCAGTTTTTACAAATTTAAATGCATGGAGGAAAAAATCTCAAAAAGCTGCTCCAGCGGGAGTTGAACCACCGACGTTAGCAGTATCGGCCCTAAGCCGTTACCAACTGCGGCACCGAGATATGTCCACCAAAGTTGAATTTATCCTCCATATACTACGGTTTTATGGCAATTGTGACGTTATCCAAAGCGTTCCCAAGGAACTTGTAATTTTATTGCAAACATGTTAAACTTAGAACCATCAAAATGATGATAATGTCAAATGGGTAAGAACACTTATTTCTTTCCATAGGCGTTAACATAATTGATATTGTTTAGACCCCCTGGTGGTAACCAATTACTATAGCCTATAAATGCTAGTGATACTAGAAGCAACACTCGCACCATGTAAGGAATTGCAGATGCTTAACTTTATAAACAACCTTTCAGTCGATTTCCAAAGTATTTTATCAGATTTGTTGAGATTCTCTCAACGGGTATGAGTGCTATTAATCCTTGAGTTTTGTACGTATACCATGGAGACCTGTTGCAGGCTGCTAAGCTGGGCTTAGAGCCGGTGGCTTACGACCCACCACCAATTTCCGGTCATTTGAATGTTTGTATTTGTGATTTGTAACTCTGTGTGTGAAATACGGATTTGAATGAATGTTGTGTCTCATTCATTTATAGTTTAAAGGTTAAATGTTTTAAATTGTGTAGGTACACAGTATTCTTGGCTTTACGTGAATTTTAGATACAAAGGATAAAAAATACAATGCGTCACTGAACTAAAACAATGTTATTTAAAAAAGTTCAGGAACTAGTTTTGTAACCTTCAAGAAAGGTGATTATGTGTGTTTGTATTTATGTATGTTCGCGATTTTCTCAAAGGTTAGTGATCCTATAGGGGGTTTTCGCTAATCGACTTCTTATTTTTCTGATAAGGTTTTTGTGTATAAACAGTTGTCCTAGCGTATAAAGTACCAGATATATAGACTAAAATATAGGAGTGAGTCAATTTGTCAATTTGCATTGAGTTGCTTGATATTTATTTTACCTTGAAGGCGGTTATTTTTTCTTGATTAATAAAATATAATAAAAATATTAAAAAATATATTATTTATTTATTTATAAATTTACTTCCTTTTATTCCATTCCTTTCCTTTTATTTCCTTCCATTGTATGTATTTTTTTTAAATACAATAAAGAGACCAAAACACCTTCAATCAGATCCAACATCCGTTCTTGGAGGTATAGTAGGCCAAACTTGTGCTCTATCATCCTACGGTTGAAATTCGATAGAAATTGATAGTTAACCTACCGCGCCCCCTCCTCCCACGCGAAATCCTAGAACTTAATAAAAAATAAACATTAAAATACCCATATGCAAGTGTCTCTCCCACACATTGAGTGAATGTGACTCACACTCACACTTGACCATTTTTACTATACCTCTGTTTTTTTACAAAGGCTTACTCCCGAAAAATAATAACCCTATGGTGAAACACATGCTACGAAAAAGAGACCCAGACGCACAATAACGCCGTCTTTCATATGACAGCAAAGAGTCACAATATTAATTTATCATCATTCATTACTTCAGAAATACAATACAACAAAGCAGGTCCAAAGCTCGACTCCAACTTCATACATAATTAAGTTTCTTAGTAAGTCATCTGTGAAGCTAGACGTTGATTAACGCAGAACGACTGTTATATTGATGGATTGACTCATTAAGGAATATTACAATCAGTCGCGTGTTTCTAAAACAAATGCTTAAGATTTCACAAAGGATTTTACGATTCTACAAATGCTGTCTTGCTGATGTTCAAGGCATATCTACATAAATAGTACAGGGACAGTTTTTAGTACGGGTGACTTTGATTTAAGTCAGGCTCTTTTTATGACACCTGCTCTACACATTGGCCCCAACGTCGGTTCCAACGCCATTTATCCAACGTGTGGATCTGGAAAAAAACATTGGCGCCAACGTTGGAACGAGCGTTATTCTAGATCCACACGTTGAACGAGTGCCGTTGGGAGCGACGTTGGAGCCAACATGTGGAGCCGGCGTAATACATCAAAACTGTACAGTTTGTAGAAGTTTCTTTGAATAAGGTAGGGAGTTGGCTGTCAAATCAAATCAGCATCCTTTTATGAAATATTAAAACGACTGCTATGACGTCATAGGTTTTAAAGGCTACGAGCCTATTCGGCCCGCAAGATTTACCCGCTGACCCCGTGAAATAACCCGGGTACCGATTCGCCCCTTATTGCAAGTACATATAAAATACAGTTGACAGAAAAATGTGTGCTACATTATTTTGTGTGTATTGGTTAAATCAAAACTGGCATTACAATTTTAACATTTCAAAAAATTGTTCGTTCATTTTCTGTGTTTTGTTGTTTATTATTAATGTGCTTTTAATATTACTGCAAACTTAAATAATAAAGCAACTTCAATCATGAATTGTAAAATCAAAAAACAGACTAATCACAAATTGAAATGTTTCATTGATGAAAAAATGTTTTACATTTTTATAATTTCCCTATTATCCATTGAACAGAAAAGCAACATTTGGTTTGATCTATCTACCAACTCACAGAGAATAAAATCTTTATATTTATTAAGCACACTCATTGTACCTGTGAGTCCTGTAGTTCCATTCTTTATTTTTTTTCTAGCATTATAAAACCCATGCTTTAGATTTATCAAATCAGTAATTATTTCTATTTCATAGTCTTTTATGCCTTAAAATTCCTCTTCATACATTACTTGCCATAGGGTCGTTATACAGGTGATATCAGGTAGACGCGTGTGTCTGCCTGATATCACCGGTATAACGAGCCTCGTATAGCTAATGTTACCAATCGAAACCCAAGATTTAAATAAATTAAGTATAATTTGGTTTTTTTGTCTGACTTCTTCTTCTTTTTTCTTATGAAATATGGAAGATATGAGGTTGGAGGAGGATATTAAATATTTTCTTCTTGATTGACCCCTTCCAAAGGGGCGAATTGGCTCTCCGGGGCGAAAGTCGAAAGTACAACTTTTTACTGAAGGGTTGAATTTTGCAGGGCGTATGGGCTCGTAGCCATTTCAAACATCAAATAATTTACTCTTAGTACTCATTTTTCATCAAACAACATTAATGTTGCAAAGCCTTTTAAGTATTAGGTACTATTGCCTGATTAGTATAAAATAATTTATTTTTACTATAGTACTACCCAATCACAACATTGGGATGTCATATTTTCATAATCTAATAATTTACTTCAAAAACCACACGTTAAAATGGGGAGCGAATCAATTTTTCGTATCACTTTATGATGTTCTACATTCATTCGCAAATAACAATTTATTGTTAGATATATTAATTGAAATAGGAAACAATGGAGTCTATGTTATGCCAGCTTGAAGTCAAAATACCTTTGTTTACGATGTTTGGACGTCCATCCATACAAAATATATAGATAGACCACTAACGTGGATCATTTCTTCAGGATTTTGTTTTGATTGTTGACACCAAATAGCTGCCAAATGTGTACTGTATACCCCCAAATCCACCCCTGGTTATGCCCATGAACATTTTCCTTTATTCTTTCTTTGATTAATTAATTGTATTGGTAGAAATCGAGTTATAATATAATATAGTTCTTAAACTATAACTCAATGCTACATGCGGTTTTTATCCCAAAATACTTTTTTTTTTTGTTCTTTTCAGAATTTTTAGGGTTCCATAGCCAAAATTTTTGGCCACGAGTTTTTATTGCCGTGTTCTTTACTCCGGTTTTACCTATTGTAAACTTAATATTACATGTACATATAGAATCCCGACGTATCACAGATGTTGTTTTGCATCCTATATAAATCCTTTTTTTAATGACAAAACGGCACCCATAAAGTTTCGCTCTGTACGTCTGTCAGTAAGTGTTAAAAGGCTGTAAGTTTCCAAGGATACACATATTACTTACGCCGACAAAGTGAAAGAATAAACAGAGTACCTCTCCTATATGTAAAGTGGGGATGTGGTTTTTTTTCTCCCCTACCCTATCGTGTGGGGTATCATTAGATAGGTCTTTTAAAAACATTTTGGGAAAGGGATTGTGGAAATCATTTTTCGATTTAGGGACCCGTTTGGTAAATCTTAACCTTTAAAGTGCAATTTTTTTTGAGTCACGTGTCCCCCCTCCCGTGTCTCAGCGTGTCCCTAGCTATATGGTTGATGTTTGGTATGTAAAAAAAAAAGTAACAGCAACAAACGAACGTAGTATATGTAATGAAATTAAAAGATAAACTGTTACAGCTAAGTATTATTTACAAGTTTACGAGTAACAGCTGATAAAATGAGAAGTAAGAACATTTTCGTATAAATTCAATTGCAATTTAATATTTAGTAGATATAACGTTAGTATAAAACTGAAAGTGTAAAGTATAAAACTGAAGCAACAGAAAACCCACTTCTTAAACCGCATTATTCGGCTGGGAGGGTGGCGAGACTACGGAACCCTCCATTGTACTTGGCCCGACTTGCGCCTGCCCGATTTTTTTCTCGTAAGAACTTACCGTAAACTACGCCTTAATGAATACATGATCAGCTAAAACTAAACTACTTCATTATGTATGCTTCGTTGTGTATTAAACGAAACAGTGTTTTAATTACCCGACTGTGCCGGATGGAGGGTAATGTTTCTTATGGGTATACAATACAAAGTATGTTTGTCAATTTCTTTGACACTACTGTTTGAGTGAAATCTATACTAATGGAGGTTATTCCATCACACCAGAATAGCTGAACGGATTTGGATGCAATTTGGCACAGAGATAGATTATAATCTGGAATGGTAGATAGGCTACATATCCCGAAAAAATGTACAGTTCTCGTGTGAGCTACAGCTAGTGTGCTATATATTTTTTAGCTAAGCAGTTGGGTTTTGTTTTGTAATTATTTAGATATTTCACGAATATAAAGTTACATTTCATTAAGTAATAATACTTAATCGTATTTTACTTAATGTTATTTATTTACGGGGTAACAAAGCGAATAAGTACCTAGTCATTGTATTACGAAATACGAATATTAAAAGAGAATTGAATAAAATGTCAGAACGATGTACAAAGAAGTTTTGTTGCGTAACACAAAGGAAGATGATGACAAAATGATATCATTTATGTTGATTCATCCATATAATAATCAAAATTAATATTCTCATTCATCTAAATAAATGAACAATCTTTAACATATTTTTTGTGATTAGGTTAGATTTGATGAATGAAATAGGTACATAAGTGGGTTTAAATGAAACCTTAATAAATATTTTAATGAATAAGTAAGTTTTGTCGTCAAAGATTTGCTTTAAATTATCTATTGTAGACCTTTTTTTAAAGAAATTAGACTATTTTTGCAAGAACAATCTAGGCAAGCAGTCAAATTGAAAACTCCTGTGCCTGCCTCTATGGTTTGTTAATACAAGAAATCTATATTATTAAATATTAACACCGGTTGTAGGGTTTTAATATGTCTAATACTTAAACACTGATCTCTCGTCTTAAACTATCTAACAGGTACACCTCTACCAGTTTTATTTCAGCACAAAGAAATAAAGAATTCACTACAAGTGTTTTCAAAATATAAACTTATTACTAAAAAGTATAGATAACCGAACAAAAACCGCCAGAATAATTCTTCCCGCAATTAATCTTTCAATACAAAAACGAGCCCCTGAAAAACTTAAAACCTCGTCATCGTTTTTTCTTTCGTTTAATGTAAAAGCATCTTGTTATGGTCACGACCTACATCCACACTAAATAGGGCAGAATATAGCAATATACCATGTCTAGGTATACTTAGAACTCCCTGCGTGGACCGGCCGATGCGCTTCATCCAAAGACTATTCAATTAACCACCTATACACGGCCTTTCTTAGAATCATGACATGAAAATATGCCTCTAAAAGGTTTCTTGATATAAAAGAATAAAAAATAACCCATTTGAAGCAAACAATACACTCGAAATACGAAACGTAGACGAAGCACGGAATAGTATGAAAACATTAAGTACATACACCCAGTAGTGTGGTTATAGAGTATCTATACAAGTAATGTGTTATATCTAGTGAATGTCACATGCATTTAATTAAATCTACGCATCGCTCCAATGCAACATAAAGCCGCAAATGCCTTGACTATGACCTTTATCACAAATACCACTCAGTTGATAAACGTATACCACGTTAAACAAACTCATCGATGAAATGCGCCAATCAAACTTAATTTATCTGATATCGGTTGAACAAAAACTTCTCCAAAGCCTTCAGTACCTACAGCTACAATCAGTTGTGTGTGTACGAACCGTGTCTTAGAAATAACCTCGTGTTCTCAACAATTATCAATGTAACCTGACTAAATATAGATTGATATTGGATGTTGCAGCCTCGTCCTTTAGGCTGGCCGCCACGAGTACCTGAACACATTGAATACGAGTCCATAACGACACAAATTGCTGCGTAACTCTTGTATATCTTAACACAAAGCGGGTTAGCAGTAGCACCTCCATCGAGCCGGTTGGGCACACAACACTATATACCTGTGACGCTGAGCAAGGACATGATGGGTCGAACGCCCGTCTGGCCTGGCTGGCCCGTCGACCCGAGGCGGTCGGCGGGGCCGGCGCCTCACCGGCCGCCACGGGGCGCCATAACTAGCACACGCGCGCCCGGCTCAACGCGCGGCCGGCGACCGACTGACGCCCCCCTACCCACTGTACCCACTAGTAGGTACTAGTCCTAGTGACGCATGCGCACTAGACACCTACTGACATCACCGGCACCCGGATTATTTTCGCCCGGCGAGGTAAATACCCTCACATCGATCGAGCCCGGTTAAACTTGATGCAATTATTGCACTGCCCTAGTCCTTACAGATGCAGTTTTAATGACTGCTAACGAACTCGGTTCCTTTGATCGCAGGTGTTGGCGAAGATCCAAGGATTACGTAGGAAGCTTTCTTCAGCTCCTTTTAATATGCGGCAATACTTGTAAGCTTTAGAAGAAGTTTGTAACGAGTTTCCGTTGTAAGACTTGTAAGTAATTACAGTTGGTAATTCGCAAAATGTAAATTTGGTTTTATCTTGTAGCTATTAAGAATTCTACTAGAGATTCTTTATGGTGTATAAAGATGCAAAGGATCCAGATCGTGGCCAGAATCCGCCTATGAAATGTACAGTCGTATAACGTGAAGTGACTACAATAAAATCTTTAACTTAAGATAGAAGTGTGATCTGATCTTCTTTACTAACGGCCGGTCTCAATAATCTACCTATCGACCGATTTGGCTTCTAGAGGTAGAATTTTGACATATTTTGTATGGAGTTTATGTCAAATATATACCTTTAGTAGCCAAATCCATCAATAGCCCGGCCGTAAGTCATATAATAGTATTCAGTAAGTAATTTATTAGTTTTCACAAAACCAACTTCATAAGACCAAGCAGACTGCATTGTTCGTCAACCTACTTGCACACAAATAACGAAAAAAAGATTGATCTTTACTTTCTTTTTAGCTGCAATGATCGGAACGCTTTAAAAGCAATCAAACTTAAATTCAAATAACGATTACATAATTCAGCGAAGTTGTGCTCCAAAAATAAATAATCTTGCGGTAGGAACGTTGCACGCGAAAACATCATTTATTACTTCAGGGAAAAAATAATCGTTAGGTTTATCTCCATTTGAAATGTCTGTGGCAGGCTTTCTATCCCAGGCTTTTCTATCACAGGCATGTTGATGATACCACGCTGTTTTGCGTTCAACGTCTTACAAAAACATTACCTCTATAGAACTCAATTACTTTCTAGTACCCAAAATTGAAATTAATGACGGAATTTATGTTCCTGGGAGTATGGAGTATCTCCAACTAATTTTATTCAGTTATTCTAAAAGTAATCTAATCCATTGCGCCGGTTACTGATAATTAATTAATTAATACCTGAATAACCGAGCTTTGCTCGGTTTTTTTTTAAACGACGTTTTATAAAAATGAAACCTAGCTAGATCGATTTATCACCCCCGAAACCCCTGCATACCTACTAAATTTGAGAGTTTCTTAATAAACTTGACCGACTTCTAAATAACTGCATTCGATTCATTTTCAATCTTCGTAAGTTTGACCATGTTTCTTCCTACCGTTCCGAACTTAAATGGCTCCCTATTCGCCAGTGACATAGTTTACGCGCTCTCACTACACTCTATTCTATTCTTAATTCTTCTACTGCCCCTTCTTACTTGACTTCCTACTTTCAGTACCTGCACTCAAATCACAGTAGAGATCTTCGATCTTCCGACAATCTACTTCTTTTATGCCCTGCTCATTCTTCTGGATTCGTCGGATGCTCTTTTATAGTTCAATCTGTTTCTCTCTGGAATGCCCTGCCCCCCGAAATTAGGATGGCACCCAATCGCCTTAATTTTAAATGGAAGGTACGCACTTTGTTCCTTGATGGATCAGCTGAATCATCACAACATTAGTAACATAAATATTTGTCTGTATCTATGTATTTATTTATGTATGTATGTATGTATTGTTGTAAGTACGTATACTATTGTATAGTTATGTATGTAGGTATATATGTATGTATGTATTTTTGTAAGTGTGTATACTATTGTATAGTTATATTGGATTTTAGTATTTATTTTATATTCTCTATCTAGCTATTTTTATTTGTGTATTATGTAAGAATAATAGGAAGTTTTTATTTTATAATTAGGTTACTGCACCCACAACCTTCCATTTCTACATCACCCTAAGGTAGACTGGCAGAGAATGCTTTTAGCATTAAGTCCACCTTTGTACAACTTTGTGCATAAAGTTTTAAATAAATAAATTTTATGAAAATTGCATTGGCCGTTGCCGAGATTCAGATTATATATATATGTACGTGTAAAGGTATAAGATGATCGAAACAACGTACTTGCGGCTTAAACTGCCACGCGGCGCACCGCACTCAGGTATAAAATAGACGTGCGGTCTATCACATACGGTGAGACACAAACGACTATATAGCTAACTGCAATTGATTTGTGGCACTTATACAATTAATAACTAAAAACACTAGACAAGAGTGAGTCAGACTCGATGGACGGACGGACAACAAAGTGATCCTATATGGGTCCCGTTTGGTACGGATCCCTAAAAAACATCGACTTCTGTTTGGATTGACTATTACCTATGTTAATAGTATTGATCAAAAATCGCTTAACAAATGCGGTCATACCTTATACTTATCAACTTTTGTTTGAGGGTTGAACTACATCTGGCATGAAGCATAGAAAAGTGCGATTCGGTGCGGCCAGATGTAGTTCAACCCTTAATGTTTAGCTTTCAACCTTGACTAAAGGCACCTCCAAAACTCATACAAATATTAAATGAAAATAATTTAACAAAGGAAGATTTTGTTTCACGTCAAGTGCTACAACCGTTTATTTTAATCGGCTACGAAATGGTTGAGCGAACAAAATCATTTTACGTAGCAATTTCGTAGCGAGAGGAAAACAATGTTGTGATGACTTTTTATTTATAATTTTTTATAAAGAGATAGCTCATGTTACATTTGGAACTTGTGTATATATATACTAGACTTTGCTAACGGCTTCTTCTGCGGTAATCTTACGTCGGACTTGTTTTTCATTGACATTTGTGTTTTTCAAAAATAAAGTCCTCTGTATAAAATTTCATAAAAATTAGTCGAGCTAGAGCCTCACGAAACATCAAAAAATGGTTGTGTGTAAAGTCATCAAAGATAATTTAACGTGATAAGAAAACATTGTAATTAGCAATCATGCCTGTGACAGTTTATTGAAGTGAAAACTTATTAAGCGTCGTTGTGCACTTTTTTTGGGTATTTTTTTACACGTGACCTGATCGAAAATTCGTACGACGGAGGGAAAGTAGAGGCTTCCTAAGAGATAAACTTCTTAATGTAAAATAATTATAATATTCTGAAAACTTACATTTTTTATGTAATAAATTGTCATGTTTGTGTACGATAGCGCAATAAATGAATATTGTATTTAACCACATAAATTATAGTACTTTTTTACAGATAAATAAAGCACGTTCATATTCGTACGAAATTATTCTCTAACCATTCCAAAATATTCAAAAATGCAAATCGTTAATGTTCAAGTTTTCACTTCTGCCGGCACTCCCTGACACGTTAATTATTTATTGTTTTTTTTTTCAATTGTATCTCATGTCGCTGCAATCGCCTAATAAACAACCATGCCTGTGACAGCTTTAGTGGACCCGTGCTCACACGCGCAGGCGGAATTGCTATTCGCGTTGCTTAACAACCAGTCAATTACTTACCAACCAAACGTGACCGTTACTTAGCATCCAATCAATAACGTGACCGTTGTTAAGTGATACTTTTTCGTGCGTGTATCCCGTCATCGAGTTATCACGTCAAATATATATTTATATTTTTTTTTTTATTTAGACTTCTTTGCATATTAAATGAATGGAAGAAAAAAACGTCTCAGGCGGGACTTGAACCCGCGACCTTAGGGACTTACCAGGCTTAAGCCGTTACCCACTCCGGGACCAAGACATGTCTGCCAAAGTCGAATTTCAATTGTCTATTGTCGCACTTATCTGCTTATTTCAGATTCAAATTCTGATTAGAAGAAATTATTATACTTGTGAAAAGTCATGTCATATCTAAACTATTTCCTTGTAATCAATACCTATATATAGATCATCTCACAACAGAAGTAATTACTGCAAGGCAATGCAGGGGTTAGCTGTGTTCTATTTGCGGTGTAGAGTGCTACGAACTACTACATGTTTGTTGTCTGCTACGCGCTGCGTACTACGGAGCTAAGAATAGCTCGTAGCGGGGTCTACGTTCGTAGAACTATAATAGCAACTACGATCTAATTACTTTATCTCGCTTTTTATTAGGCTTCAAAAAACATTCTTCTGAACAATTTTCTTCAGTATTTCCTTCCAAGATTTCCACGCAAGTAAATGAGATGTCTTTTTATACATGTAATCACCAAATTTAACACATTAATATCAACTCACATTAATGTTTATTTTAACAGTAATGTAAGTTGGTTTTGCCAACTGAGTGTTACCACTTGAAAAATAAAAATAAAATCACGTTAAATTAATAAGATATTTCTATAACAATGCCAAGTCAATTGAAATATTATTACAACCTTGTATTTTTCGAAACTAAAAAGTTTTATGAAACATTCACTCCACGTAGTTGCGCAGCTCTCGTGCAGTACTTCCTAGCAATATCTCCAGATAAATATATCTGCAAGATACCAATATGCCGCAATTGCACTAGCTTATAATTTCAAATTACAGATTAGGTATAAACTGACCTGGTGAACTTCGCGCCACCATAATTGAGTGTGGTTCCAATGACGAAAACCGAATAAGGATTTTCCTACCGAGAGTTACGTACAAATTTGTAAGTATTATAAATAGTTCAGGAATCAAGTCTCGCAGTTCTTGAGTGTCGTAATATATGTTTCTTGCGGATTAAACGGCCGTATCTTTTTTCAACTTTATCTTAGAAGTTTCATTTTTTCACAACTTCAAGCGACTGTATACTTGATTATATAGTTTTAAATTCAATTCGATATCTCCATGCATTCTCAAGATAAAGGGTCTTCACAGACAGACGGACGGACCGTTTGAGGTACGGATCCTTAAAAAGCTTAAAAGTCAAAAAATTACCGGTTTTTTTTAAAACTTTGCATCCAAACAAAACGGTTAGGCCATTTTTTAAGTATTAAAGACACTAACGAACAGCATTTGATTTTTATATTAAGATTGTAGTTATGGGCAAGTATGCAGAAATTGCAGTGTCGAGGGTCTGACGGCCTGGTGAGGAAATGGAGACTGCGATTTGATGTACGTAAGGTAGAATGACCCGAGGAGGTGGAACGAAAGAGGTTACGACCTAAAGAAGGTCGCTGATAGGGGCTGGATGCGGAAGGCGAAAAACCCTGTATCGTGGTCAAATTGGGACAGGCCTATGTCCAACAAATGAAGATGATACATCTAGGGGTTGCGACACCCCATATATAATACCGTACTATTCCTTCGACTAGTTAGCTATTTTATTAAGATCATATGCAGACACGGTCATAGTCAACCAGTGGATTTGCGAATATTTTGGTGTCATCTGCAAAGATGCTGACATTGTTTTGTAGGCAATGGTGAAGATCCAATGTGTACAGTGTATTTATCTAAACTAATATCATTAATGTGGAAGTAACACTGTCTGTCTATTACGTTTTCATGCTTGAACCGCGGAACCGATTTAGATAAAATTTGGTATGGAGATAGTTTGAGTTCCGGAAATGGGTATAGAATAGTTTATATACCAACTAGCTTTCGCCCGCGGCTCCGCCCTCATGGATGTCGGTTATCGCAATAAAAACTATACTATGTCCTTCCTCGGGACTCAAACTATCTCCATACAAAATTTCGTCTAAATCGGTTAAGCTGTTTGAGCGTGAAAGTGTAACAGACAGACAGACAGAGTTACTTTCACATTTATAATATTAGTATGGATATGCACGTGGGCGAGGCCGCTGTAAAAGTTAGTAAGTTGTTATACCATCCCATGCGTTAGTAGTAAAAAACAACATACTCTTTATTAAGGTGAGGATACACATAAACATTTACTAGTAACAGAACATAGAACATTCGCTGTTGAAACCACACTTCGAACATGACGCTCGCTGTTTTATTACAACCTGATTTTAAATACCAACGAGCGTTTCATGTAACGTTTTATCGAGCAAAGGCACGAGCGTGGGTGCCGGTAGTGTAGGTATGCAAGCCAGAAATAAATGTTACAGGTAAACGTTCACTCGCGTTACAGCATTTACCTGTAATTACGTCGAACACAGCGTCGAACATTCGCTAGAACGTTACATTACATGGAAATACTTTACGAAACTGAGCATTTGCCTATATTGTATCATTCGTTAGAATATTATTTTACATTATTATACTCACTCTTAGACAACTTTTGGAAAATGTAAGATTTATAATATCGGCACTAAGAGATGACAAATAGTCACCTAACGTTCAAGACTAAGAAGCATATTCTCAAATTTCAGTACACGTACTACTACTTTAACATTGGCGCTCAGTCACATTTGTATTTCGAGACAAGAATATGATAATGGGGAAGAGCGAGTGGAACGAAAGATTTCGGTTAATGTTAATTGGACATACATACGTGTTTGAAAAAACAGTTTGGTGTTCGATGTAAAGCAATAAAACATTAAATAGAAAACTAAGTTTTTTTTTTGCAGTAAACTACAGTGACCGTACTATCCAAACCAAAAAATGAGAAAAAACGCCTAATCTATACTAATATTATAAAGCTGAAGAGTTTGTTCGTTTATTTGAACGCGATTATCTAAGGAACTACTGGTCCGAATTGGAAAATTATTTTACTGTCGGATAGTCCATTTATTGATAAAGGCCATAGGCTATATAACATTACGCTACAATTAATAATCTTCGTCTTAATAACGCGACACTCGCGTTACGTTACGCTTCTTCAAAATGCTGTTTTTTTCTAAGACGAGGGCATTAAAGCAAAGGGCTTTAAAAGATGAATACGAAAATATATATAACCTATATGTTTAAAATGTAGTGACATAAAGGCACGGTATTAAGTTAAACAGCATTAATTAATGCCTCCGACTACATGATATTAAAATATGAAGGGCATCTTGTAGGCGGGTATGTTTAGTTTTTATATTATTATTTTTTAAGTAGAGGTAGGTAGGTAAGTACAGTAAATTAATCCTAAAAAAAAGCATAGGTAATGTAGATGACTTATGTCTCTATTCTATAAACACTCCATGTGGAATACTTGTATAGTCCTATGTAATAGAGCCTGTATTAAGCCTAAAGCCTAAGCTGGAGTGCCAAACCACAGGTAATAAACACTCTTTATTTATGCAGGTAACCGCTCCAATAAGTTTCGTTCTAACCTAGTTTACCAATAAACTATAACTTTGGCGGGCAGATGAATAGATTATAATACTTTATGAAAGTTCCACCAAAACTCCACTTCAATATTTATTGTAAACGTTAAAATTGAAAGGGATGTTTCATAAAATTACTAGAAACTGTCTATAAGAAAATTAACAAAACTTTAATTTATGAAGTGACAACGAACTCTTGTGTCGTTGTCCTCTATTGATATTATTATTCTAAACGGCTTAAAATCCCCGCACTAAAAACGGTTCCCTATATTGCAAGAGGCCTCATCACGAATATAAAGTAGAATCAGATTTGATAATAACCGATATGACACCCATTTAGTAGAAGAAGCCACAACATTCAAAGCAATATTGATTATCATAGTAATTGCTTAAATCACTGCGACATCCAATGATGTCGCAGTGATTTTAATTTGAAATAATTCAACTGCAATCAGTTGAATTATTTCAAATTTGAATGAAATCAGACAAGTATAATATACGTACTGTAATTATGATACAAATGGTAGTAATAGTCTTAAAGCATTTTGTATTTTATGTACCCTTTGTTCTGGTATTTCTAAGCACAAATGTTTACCAAACTCCAAACCGGAGACGATGCGTCTAAAAATACCGCAAAACGCGCCTTCTCCTACCCCAAATTCTACATTTAAAATTTATAAACTTAAAAAGAAAGTGTAATTGTTTGTGGCACAATAGCCGGTGTCCAATGCCGTGTCCACTGTTTGTTTGCGAGAAACCGTTCGTTACACAAATAATCTTTGTCAATGAGTTGTACCATCATTACGTAACTCGCACGTGGCGGTCGCGTCACTCGGCATTTTCCGACCTTCGGCGGGAACGACCGAGTCCGGATTCAAATATCGATCGCAACGAGCCCGCGAACGCGCGACACTCTGGTGACGTCACACGTTCATAGACAACACAACATCTTACCGACTACCCTCAGTTATTCAAAAGTCAGTTTTATGTCAAAGTGCTTTAAGTTGGATTTCGTTTGTTTTTGGTATTGTTTCAGTCCGTTTTTTTTGTGTGAGGGCATTATGTCGATGGCAGTTCCCCGCGTGCGAACCTCCTGACCCACATCGGGGCCGATGCGTAATGCGTATGCACCTGTTATAAGCTAGTACGATTGCATTACGTTCAACATGTGTGTACAACGTAGATACGCCATTGGGAAAACTCATTACTACTACTACCTACTGACTATAAGCGAAACATTTTTTCATTTCATTTTATAGGTCTGTAATTTGTAATATGTATGATTGAGTTTTGCTTCTAATAGTAGCGGCATTTTAAGGCTTGTTCAAGAGTCATTAGCTAATGGTGTTATGATTTCGAATGTCTTTGATTCTAATTAATAGATAGCGTCGCCTAATGCGGCAAGTCACTACAGCAAATGACCCCATTTACGAAACATTACATTTTCGACGGGATCAATGATTTACTTATGAAGTAAAAAAAGATTATCCACCTTACTTACCTTGCAGTTGCCTACGTAAATAGTGTTTTGTCTTAATCTATAGCATATATAATTCGATGGCTTCTACCTTGGAACAAATACCATTGTTCTGTGGTTCCTACGTATACTATCATTTGTTTAAAAATGCATCAAAGTCAAAATACTTTATTCACTTAGGTAACAAAATGCAACTCTTATGAACGTCTGACAAAATTTGGAATAGAATGAGTCTACTTTTAATGCCAAGTTCGCGAGAAGTAAAGCCACTGAGAAAAGAACGTGGCAATAAAAAATCATGTCCTTTTTTTAAACGCCAATTGTTACAATATATTTAAATATACAGTTATGCCAGTAAGGTGCTGCAACCATTACACCATTAAACTCATTAATTAAATTGATCATACCTCATTAAATTATATAAAGCTTTTATTTTTCTGTAAGTTGTAATGTCAGGGATCGTCATGCTCACTAAAATGTCATATGCGCTTACGATAATACGGTACCTACGCATAATTGATGTTTATTTCTAGTATTAATACAGTGTACGTCACTTTTTTTTACTATATCCTAAAATATTCTTCAGCACATGTAGTATATTGTGTATACAACTGATAATATGCCAATTGCTTAAACCGTTCCTTAAGTGATGTCCTAGCTCGAAGCTGATACATAGCTCGGACAGCCCTTTTCTACTTACAGGAAAGCGATTTAAGGATAGAAGTATGTGTAATGTTGTTGTTTTTTTTAAGACTCTACGTAGTGATAGTAGTAGAAGTAGTAGTAAATCTTAAACAAAACTATAAACTTCTATTTCTAAATCGCTTCAACAAGATGCGTTTTTGAACATACGATAGTATATGTAGAAGCCATCAAATTCTAAAATAAATTCAAAAATCGAATTAATAAAATAAACAAAAATATGTGCTTTCTTAGAAATGTTAAACAATGTGACACAAACACAAGATTTGAATAAATTCGCAAAATGTTAATCTAAGTAATCAACTCGACGTATAGCTACAAAGACTGGTCTATGGAACCCTACAAGAACTCTTATACTCTTATTGCAATAAGAACAATGACTTTGCCAACGGTTATACAACCTATACAATAAACAATTTTGTAGTAAGAAAATGTTACTTGGAAGAGACTATTAGCAATATTCTATTCTATTAGAAAAGAATAGAGGTTCATTTTTACACATGATTTACTAGTAATCTTGTTAACCCCTCCTGCTAAGCTAAATTGAAAGTTTTACGAATGAGTTCACATCAATAGTATAATGGGTATCAATAGTAAATAGCGATCTCTCGATTACCATCTCGATTACGAGTCCGACTTTTTAACTCCCATCTCTCGAGTCTCTTCAAAGAGATTCGAAAACTTGTTAGTTAATCACCCAGAATATTTTACACACAGAGAATTTTTAATATTTATGATCATGACCCTTTGAGAACCTAAATCTACCTACGAGGCGGAGTCGCAAATGCTAGTAGCCTAAATAGATGAAAAACTACTTTAGGTTGTGGTTAAAGTACCAGCAACAACACCAAACTCTTAGACAGAACAGTAGATACCTAGGTTTTTAGGGTTCCGTATCCGAAATGGCAAAACGGAACCCTTATAGTTTCGCCATGTCTGTCCGTCCGTCCATCTGCAGCTTAGCTCAGAGACTGTTAGTCCTAGAAGACTGTAATTTTGCATGGATATAGATATTACTTATGCCGATAAAGTGAAAAATAAAAAAAAATGGGTATCTCTCTTATTTGTAAAGTATGGATGTGATTTTTTTTCTCAACTACCCCATCGTGTCGGGTATCATAAGATAGATCTTTTAAAAACATTTAGGGGTTGTCTTGTATAAGTTGCTACTAATTTTGCTTTTAAAAAATCTGCCAATATTAACGTGCGGCACATGCTTCCACAGTTCTTTTATTAACACTAAGGTTTCTTAGATTTTTTTTATTAACAATTTCTGTACCGTTTTTGGGTTGTTTCCGAAAAACTGCGCTTCTCAACAAAATATGTATCATTATTTCAAATGTAGTGAATTGAGGAACAGCTACGGAACCCTACACTGAGCATGGCCTGACATGTTCTCGACCGGTTTTTCTCTCTGTGAGTTTGATAACTCATCACGACCACGGGGAAACGGCTGCATGGATTTAAACCAAAGTATGAGAGTGAGGGAGTTATAAAGTCAACTTTTAAACTATTAACTCAACTTTGAAACAGGTAAATTAAAATCAGTAGAAATGAGAACTTAAAAAATATTCGTTTTTATTCGTTTATATTCATCTTTGGGAGTAGAGACGACTACTGCAGAAAGTACAATAAAGTATGATCGAGATTATTCTTTTTAGGGTTCCGTGCCTCAAAAGAAAAAATGGGAACCCTTATAGAAACTGTTTGTCCGTATGTCACAGCCTATTTACCTCGAATCCGGGTACCTGGACCGATTAAGTTCTAATTTGGTACACGTATTAATTTATGGACCAAATACGGACGCGTAACGTAAATAAAATAATTTTGTAGGTACTTGAGAGCCATTTTTGGGAGAAAAACCTAGAAATTAAAAAAAAAACCAGACATGTGCATGTCGGGCCACGCACAATGTAGGGTTCCGTAGTCCGTCCGTCCCCCATCCGAATAATGTGGCTTAAGAAGTGGGTTTTCTGTTGTTTTTGTTTCATACTTACAAAGTTATATCAGGCGCAGGTGTGCGCGTTGACGCCGCCCGGTTAGCCGGCGACGTAGCGGATCCGCCAGGGAGCTCTCTTTCCAGACGCGCTCCGCCACCTCCTTCTGCGAGATGATGTCCTCGCAGAAGGGTGTGACCGCATTCCACGACCCCTCGCAGCTGACCATGGACAGAACCACTGTCGGCTACGAGAGGTCACTTCCGACCACTGCGGTGTGCTGGCTTCCAAACTCGACGCTGCTCCTCCCAAGCTGAACAGTGCTGGAAGGTGTGCTGCGCCGAGTCCTCACCGCAGTCGCAGTGGTGGCAGGCGAGACTCGGTTCCGTCCTAGCGACCGTGTGTAAGTACTTCCCGAGGCACCCGTTCCCGGAAAGGATCTGCACCAGCTGGAAAGAAAGGCACTTCCGCCTCCAAATCCCATGGGGGTGTTCCGGCCAATGCGCACTCCGCCTCTGCAGACACCGTGCGGTATCCGCGTATGGCCCTGACCGCCATAGTCGGCTGGGGTCTCCCTAAGCGGACCTTATACTGGACGGTCAGGGACGCCGCCCACACGGGTGCGCCGTACAAAGCCATTGACCGCACCAGCCCTGTGTACAACCGTCTACTCAAGGCACTGGGCCAGCCCAAGTTCGGCAACAGCCTCCCAAGTGCGGACGCAGTAGTCTCGAGTTTAGGTGGCAAAACCGCCCGTCTACCACTAAGCCCAGACACTTCATCTAGGACCGGACCTGTACGAGGACCGAGCCAACGGCAATCGAAGCGCCAGCAAGTGGACCGCGACGGGGCCCAAGGAATAATAGGGCCTCCGTTTTGGAAAAGGCCACCCCAATTACAAGCGCCTCGATGCGCCTGACCATTCGGGAAATTCCTAGGTTTGCCAGGCGCGCCGCCTCCACAAAATTCCCACCCCAGGCCGTGATGAGGGTGTCATCCGCATAACCGACGACATCTGTCCCGGGGGGGAAACCACACCGCAGGGCCCAGTCGTAGCCAATGTTCCACCCAAGACAGAGCCCTGCAGAACACCGCACGAGACGTCCCTGCGAATTACCTCACCCTCTCAGTCCTCGTACAGGATCCTCCTGCCTTCGAGGTAGTCTGCCACTAGCTGCCTCAGGTACGCGGGCACTCCATGATACCGCAGCGCCTCTCTGATTCAGCTGAATATCAGAAACCCAAAGGAGAACATCACTCCTCCACCGGCGACGGCCTCCTCCGATACGGCCCTCAGCGTCAGTAATATGTGTATCCGTGCAAAATTACAGTTTTTACAACAATCCCCTCCTGTGGAGCAATGGCTACGACTGGATCCTGCGGTGTGGTCCCCCCCCCCCCGGGATAGGGGTCATCTGCTATGCGGATGACACCCTCATCACGGCCCAGGGTGGGAATTTTGAGGAGGCGGCGCGCCTGGCCATCCTAGGTATTTCCTGAATGGTCGGCCGCATCGAGGCGCCGGGGCTTAGGGAGGCCCTTTCCAAGACGGAGGCCCTATTATTCCATGTGCCCCGTCGCGATCCACCTGCTGGCGCCTCGATTGCCGTCGGCTCGGTCCTCGCACAGGACCGAGCCCAGTTGAAGGTAGGGAACAAGCATACATTGTGGAATGCAAATGAAACAATATTCGGCCTGCGTCATCATAATTTGTTAAAATGCTCTCTGCAACGAAGCAATAACACAAGCCGTGATAGTTCTTTAACTACCGACTAGATGGCGCTGCGGGGGCCTAACCCGCAAGCATTAAGAGATAGAAAGATTTCATATCTAGTAACATAGTCCAGATAGGTGGTTCGCTTCTGGCCCCGGTTTGGCTACGGAAGTCTCGGGTTCGATTCCTGAGTCTGGATTTCAAATTTTTCTATCTTTCAAAAATGCAATTATTGTAAATATATAATTAACGGCCACAAAGCACACCTACACTCGGAACTACAATTTGTAGATCACACAAAGCGGTATCCCGTATGGTAATCGAACCCACTGCAGTCATACACACTACCACTGGGCCACTAAGACAGTAGATATAGGTCAAATTACTTTTTGTGTTACTTTAACTGAATAAATAAATAACTTAATTCACGAGCACAGATTACCCCCTAAGGGGGGTAATCTGTGTTCACGAGTTTCCATATAAAACTAATTTCCTAAAATATTGTTATATTAGGTAGGTACTTAATGTAAAAATAATAACAACACAATGATACATTCGATAGCATTTATTGTATTAAAAACATGTCTTTTATTATAACAAATCTATTAAATAAAATGGGAGGGATGCCTAGCTGATTGGTACAGGAATTAACATATTTGGTAAACATTATACATTGTCAAACTAAATTAAATACATTAAATGTAAAAAATATCATCACTATGTGGTCAACTTTTATTAATCTAACGTACAGGGTGAAAACCAGTTCTCCTACTGAATGATCGCCATTTGGTATCTATAACTTCTATCCAAAAATATCAAGTCAAGCTAAAGAACTAATGACAAATGTTTTTCGCACTTTAGTTCTTTTAAACCGCGCGGTTTAAGAAGACTAATTGACCGAATACCTTCGAAGACAATCCGCTTTCCACTGTGAATGTGCAACGCGGAAAGTCCAAGAGCTTGCAAGCGAATGGGGTCCAAATAAATCGCCAGTTATGCATTAGGTACACAATTTGCCCTATATTTTGTTCCATGTGCATTACATATTTTGCCCATTATAGCGGCAGTCACATAAGTCCCGCGTCGCACTATAAGGATCTTTAATATAAGCGATTTATTGTCCCCCTTTGTGTATACCCACAAATGTTACAGACTGTCAACTGTAACTTCGCAACAGGACTATCAAATACAATATAAAAAGCGATCATTTAGTAGAAAACTGGTGTTATAAATTACCGCTTTATTTCTCAAGAATTTCGGCCCCGAAGATAGTATTCACTTTCGCAACGAATACTCTATTCTAATCTCTATTCACGTTATAAAACTAATGTACATTGTGATGTTTTGTGATATAAATACTATATATTTCAGAAATTACAGAATCTTAAATAATAACATTTTTAAAAATGAGTAAATATATCAATTTAGTCTAAATAATTGATTGTAGTTCGATTATTCGTATTCATGCATATTCATAGGTCCTTTATTACATAATTTATATCTGTATAAATATTGAGGTAATTTTCGTTAAGAGGATAATGAGTTTTAGAAATATTCTTTACATACATGCCTCATGGAAATAGTAATAATAAAATAATGAATTTTATTTTATAGTCTCCCACACCGCATGGGTACTGGCATATACGCACAGGTACTGGCATGAGACACCAGCACAATCGGCTCATATTTGTATACCTACAAAGCAAGCAATTGCTAAGTTCTTAAGAACTGCGGTAGATGTCGTAAGTGGGTGGCTTTAAAACCACTTGCAAAGTCAAACAAATTTGAAGTCTAACGATATAATTTAGATTGTCGATCTAAAATCTCAGGTTCCATTTCTAGGTGTTCAATTCAAATGATTCCTTCTAATGTAACTTATTGTTGATGAAAGGATATATGTCATTTTAGTTCGAGGAAGCTTAAGTTTTTTATAGATTTTGAGTTATTGCCAAAATCACTGTGTGTAAGCTCCCCTCCACCACAGTCATCTATGCTCACAACTGTGCCATTATCTGTACTTTATAATTTCTGCCCAATTTCAGATGCTTTTCTGTAACCCAATCTGACTGCCTTACTTATAAAACATAGTTTAACAGATAAAAAAACAGAAAGCCAGTATATATATTTTTTTAAATTGATGACTCCCGCAGTAGGGTACAAGCCCTGTGTCGCGGGGGACTTTACAAACATACAAGTCACAGGCACAAAGAACACCCAGACTCGGAACAACAATTTGTGGATCACACAAAGTGGTGTCCCGTGTGGGACCACGACATCTTGTGTAGCAGTCGGACACACTCCCACCACACACACACGCGCCACCGACGCAGTCAAATAATAGTGAGAGGCAATAGACAATTTAGTCAAATTTTTAATCCTGTTTTTACCCCTGTGCAAATATTTAAAGCGGTCGAATCCATTATACTACCGTGGTGAACCAACAAGCCATTGAGCTTAGCTGGAGGGGTTAACAGGATTGCTAGTAACGTTTTTTTACACTTTAGTGGTTTTACGGATTTTACAAGCATTTCATGTATGGTTTTACGGATTTTGCGAGCATTTTATGTCTGGTTTTACGGATTTTACAAGCATTTCATGCATGTGGAGCTGTGAAATTTCTGACAGCAGATTGCCGCCATTTTCACAACTTTTAAAAATAAGTAAGACAATTAACAGTGGTATAATACTGGGATGGCGAACATTCATGTATTACAAGTTTAATAAGCCCATAGACATGCCGACAAATAAACTTGACTATTGAGAAAATAAATAAGGATGAGGTCTTCATATAGTATATATATATAGTAGCACTTCATAGTGAACTTTGGATCAGTAGCATGCCCAAAGTACTGTATTGCATGCCATTGGTTCGTCATCCCTGGTATAAAACATTTATCTATAGTAATATTATAAAGAGGTAAAGTTTGTGAGGTTGTAGCGGGTAATCTCTGGATCTACTGAACCGATTTTGAAAATTATTTTACCAATAGAAAGCCACGTTATTTGTGAGTGTCTTAGGCTATATAACATTACGCTATGACCAATAGGAGTGGAACATCAAAGGAAAATGTTGCCTAAACCGGAAAAAATTACGGAAACGAAGTTGCGCGAGTCAGCTAGTGTAATATATAATGTAAGCATCACCGCTATAATTTATGCCTAGTTTTAAATTATTTATTCAAAGTCGATAGATGAAAACTATCATTCATGATCTAATATTTGACATCAGACTTAATCTTAACATGGTCTATTGTTTAAAAATTCTATACAAACTGTACCAAAAAGTAATAATATCTATTTACCATAAACTTACAATGCGTATCAAGTTAATAGCAAATTACTACGCTGCTAAATTTTCTCGTACTACAAGCTAATAATATATTAAATATTCATCAATTTAAAATTCCTAAAATCATCTACATCTTTAAAATGTTATAAATACTAAAAAATGCATTAATAATTGATTTCAAAATACATTTTTAGTAATTATCATTTCATAAGACATTGTTCAAACCTTCAACAAACTTCAAATACTTTTCATGTCTGTCTGCATAATTATCTGAATCGTTTCGTCTTTCTTCAATGAACTTTTTCTCATGACTCAGCAATACATTAAAGAGTAAACTAGAATATATTCTATTGCTGTCATACCTCACAATTTTGGCTTGCTTCTGTCTTATTTCACCTATATTACATTTTCGGCAAACATTTTTGACTAAAGCACCATTCTGCCTAATCAAATCAAAGTGATCATAAATTATAGCTATCACCTCATGAACAATAAACCGTCTATGGTACCAAAGAGTCTCATGGAATTTATAAAACCTCAACAATTCGTCATTCAAAACTAATTCATGAAATAAAATCTCCAGTTTCCTACATTCTAAGGAATTATTTTGTGTACAGTTACAATTTTTAGCAACATAACCTAATAGGAAATTAATAATCTTATCATCAGAATATGATAGCAAATTGTCTTCAGAAATGTTGACATCATTGTTAAAATTTTTCACTAAAACCCTCACAAAGTTCTTATGGAAATTGACTTCAACACTATTCTCAAATAATTTCCAACTGTCTTCATTGATTGTGAAAATATTTCTTATACAAAATTGGCGATAATGGAAACAACTGAAGTCCGAAACGTG
Organism: Herminia tarsipennalis; assembly: GCA_945859575.2. Classification (NCBI taxonomy): domain Eukaryota; kingdom Metazoa; phylum Arthropoda; class Insecta; order Lepidoptera; family Erebidae; genus Herminia; species Herminia tarsipennalis. The sequence goes on along the minus strand of OX243845.2, from coordinate 16,270,043 downwards.
TTTAGATGACCAACGTTCAGAGAACCCGTATTCTTTGATATAGAGGGTGTTCAAATCATACTGTTTTCTGATACTTTTGAGAGAATTTAGCAGCCACATCCGATGATTCCAACTGTGATAATTGTTAGGACTCTTGTCAGAAGCCTGCTCGCAAATGTACAGATCTTCATTGACAAGATTATCTATGTAATTGCTGAGTACAGTCTCATCTGAAATAGTAAATTTAATTTATTAATATTCATTAAGTACATCCATAATAATATTATAAATGTGAAAGTAACTCTGTCCGTCTGTTACACTTTCATGCTCAAGCAGCTAAACCGATTTAGATAAAATTTGGTAAGGAGATAGTTTGAGTCCCGGGGAAGGACATAGATAGTTTTTATCGCGATAACCGACATCAACGCGGGTGGAGCTGCGGGCGAAAGCTAGTGAGTTTATAATTGGTATTAGAGGAGAACAACATGTAACCACAGCTCAATATAAAAAAAGACAAGGGAAGTCATGATATTAGTATGTCCATTGAAAAGTACTAAATATGACCTGTTATACCTGTCATAGATTTACATTAATTTCTTTTAAAAAAATATACAATTTTTTTTAAGTATGTGTATTTCACACCTGCAATCAGTCACCTAAAAATATATAAATGAGAATTAAGATATTCTTAAAAACTCCAAAAGTATAACTTAATCATAATATTGTCAAAGAAACATTTACCTTTTAGTATATCTTCTAGCAGCCATCTCCTGTATCCAAAAGCATCATTACATTTTGGCTTCCTTGATAATACCAACTTAGTGAATTGCAATTCTGATGACTTATCCAGCAAACATTTGAGGACCATTTCTCGCCTTTTGTTCCACAATGACGTTATTTCAGGATTCAACAAAATAGTAACATTTAATAATCTAGTCAACCTCTCAGAATTCATTGACGACGGTTTGGAGATTCTACGTTTTGGCTTCGTAAAATATTTGTCCATTAATTCTGAATAACAATACATATAAACATGTTTCACACACCACGACTCCAATCCTAAACAATTCTCTAAATGTAGGACAGGCGACTTATTTTGAAAATTATACTCCACGGGTACTATGTCGAACGCACATCTGAAAAAATCACAAATTTTAGTACACACGCTTTCTGTGAGACACAAAACTTATAGAAATTTTGCCAATAGAGAGTAAATATTTACAACTCAGCGTTTTTGGACATAACATTATCGACGTCTTTCAGTATTTTCTCAACCAATGCAAACTTATCTTCGTCCATGTTTGATTAATACAAGGTTTTCTTGTAGTAAATCTATTTGTGTACAGTAACAATTTGAAAATAGTAAGGTAAATATTTGAAATTACAAATAAAAACAAGCACTTTTTCAACCACGTCCAACATTTTCAAATGTCAATACAATTGCAATTTCAAAAGTGTCAAACAAAGTGACAGCTAATGTACTACCTTTTTTTTGTTTGGATATTCATCCAAAATAATTAACAATTAATAATTTAATATTTATTTTCGCCAATCAGTTTTGAATATTATTATTTCACACTTTTTCTAACATAATTATATTATTTTAGATTTTAAGATTACTTTAATGTCCATTTTTATTTTTCTATAAATATGTATGTATTTATAAATATTTAAGTAAGATTATCAGTTGTCTGGTTTCTATAGTACATACAAGCTCTGCATAGTTTGGGATCAGATGGCGTTGTGTGAGTTGTCCCACTATATTATTATTTTTATTTTCTTTAGTAGCGGACCCAGCAGACATTATTTTTAGAGTTTAGTCCGGTCAATAATATACGACGCAGCGACACACTGTGCCAGAGGAAGTTCAAGCTTCTGAACTTAGCCAATAGTTTAATATTTGCATGGAATTTACACTGCTTAGAACTCAGTTACATATACGCGCGCATGCCGACACGTTGACACCGTGGCAGCCGGACAGCTCCTTGTGCATACTCACGCATGCGGACGGCGGCGCTCGGATCCATCTCAAGTCCCGTCCGGTCGGCTCCGCTCGACTGGCACCGCACGCGCTGGTGTATTCTATTGTATTCTAGTCGATAAGAGCATGCTAACGGATCAAAGCAAATTGTGGCCGTCGGGCGGACGCGGTCGGCTGCTCGTGCGTTCTAGCGCATCCGGTATGCATCGCTTGATTGATGGAAATCATACATTAATGTAAGTAAATAACGCTGTGGTACTAACATAAACGTTACGGCGAAACACAGTTTCTAATGGCTTCTCAAAGTACCAACTTCAAAAATATCTAGACTCATTTCACAAAGTTCAAAAATGAGGAATGCGTCCGCGCGCAAGTTCCAAATTGAAATATGAAACATAAGGCTAAGTATAGAAGTTTGAATTTCCTGGCATAGTGTGAAATGCGCTGCACTGCGCTCCTGCGTCGTCCGGTTGGTGGAAATCGTACATTACGCTTGTTAACTTAGTGTTTTTTAAATTTAATTTAGCTATCACAATAATTGTTTCTTTTTATTCAAATAAGACGGAGCGGAAATCGCTAATTGATTTCCGTTAACCTAACATCTGTTTTGATTAAATGACGGGTGTAATGAGAGACGGGAATGAGTCAATCTCATTTGAAGTTGGCCGCCATTATGGCGTGACATTCGTTTGACGTTTACATATAAAATGTCGTCGGGAGCTTGACGATTGGTCTCATTCGTGAGTATAATCTATTAATCGAACGGTCGGAGCAAAAGCACCTCTCTGGTGGTCTTGTCGCTAATTAAAGTCGTGTGTGCAAAGTGTTAGCATTGCTTTAATGTCAGTAATGCAGTAGCATTCGTGTAATCAAAAGTAATGCGGGAGTCAGCATTGAAAAAAAAAATGTAAACATATGCAAGATTTTTTATGGTCCACAGATAAGACTACCTAATTTACTCTTTGGATCAGAAAGACCCAATCTTTGTCAGCTGTATGACAGATGCCGAAATATTTGCATGTTCTTTTCATTTGGGTGGCTATGAAATGAAAAATAAAATTTTGAGCAGTGTCTAGTAGGTAGTGTCGCTATCTCTTTGATTTTAAAAATATTTTTGAACATGTGACAGGTTAGCGAATGGCAGACCCCGACGTTTCCGTAGTAATAATATACTCTTTGCCCCGCCGGTTTTTTTTCGGTTACCTACTTACCTTTTGTTAGTCAGGGGGTTTTAAAATTTTATTGGATTCTTTTTTACGTCCGTCGTGGGTTTTTTCAACGTTTTGTATTTTATTTTTTATTACAGCTCCACGTTTAACTCGTAAAATATAAGTACCTACTTAAAATTCGTGATAAAACTAGATAAGAAAAAGACTATGAAGAAAATAAACTGAAACTGGCAACGACAGCCGCCGATTCAAGGGGGTGGCAACAAACTGAATGACCTTTTTTGAAAAATTTTGACACTGTACCGACTGTGTTTTGATCGGTAATTGCCCTCCCCCCTCGACAGTGGAGGCTGATGTACCGGTGTTCCGGTGTTTAATCAATTGCACCGACTCACACTTGGCTGGTTGAGTCACATGTTGCCCCCCCCTGAACAAAGTTCTGGATCCGCGCCTGGGTAACGAGACTTTATGATTCAAGGAAGAAAACTATATATAAAATGGGCCTGTGGCAGGTGGGTCGAGGGTTCGATCACCTCGCAATATATTAAAAATAGTAATAATATCTTGGTACAACTCACACAACGCTATCTGATCCCAAACTAAGCAGAGCTTGTACTATGGAAACCAGACAACTGATAAACATATTTAAATATTTCTAAATACATACATATTATAGATAAATAACACCCAGACACAGAATAAACCATCGTGCTCAGCACACAAAGTTTTATTCTGGGTGGGGATATAAACCCACGACCTCCGGCTCAGCAGTCAGGGTCACTAACCACTAGACCAACAGGCCAGTGAAATAGATGTGAATACGAATATAATTAGTAAAAGGAGAATACTAATTTCATTTCTCTCCGTGGATATAGATCCCGGCGTTACGCACCCCTAACAGCAGAGCTGCCGTAATTACACGTTGTTACATGGTGAAGGCGTGTAAAAACGTGTAACAACTTCAAAAATATTTTTAAAATCAAAGAGATAGCGCATAACAAATACTTTATGTATTTACCTTTTTGATTTTTTCATATGTATTGGTCACACGGTTCAAATAATAAGGGGGGGGGGGGAGTCAATACAGGACACTGCTCAAAATTTTATTTTTCATTTCTTAACCACCCAAATGAACTAAGACCATGTAGATATTTCGGCATCTATCATACAGCTGACAAAGATTTGGTCTTTTATTAACAGTCTGATCCAAAGAGTAAAATAAGTAGTCTAGTATGAAGACCATAAAAAATCTTGCCTTAGTTTACATTTTATTTTTTTTAAAGACTTTACAAACATGCAAGTTACGGACACAAAGTACACCCAGAATCGAAACCCAGACCCATTTATGGATCACACAAAGTGGTGTCCCATGTGGGAATCGAACCCACGACCTCTTGCTTAGCAGTCGGACACACTCCCACCGCGCCACAAAGGCCGTCAATTGAATGACACGTTGTTTACGCCTCCACCATGTAACAACGGCAGCTCTGCTGTTACACATAAACCTTAAACTGGCGTATGCATAGAACGTGAGAGCCATAATCCCTACCGAATAATATCTGAGGGAATAGAAAAAAAGCATTGTTTTATCTTCTCCTTGGACCAATTTTAGGAAGTTGTAATAAAACAAATCATATAGGATAGAGTGCGCTTACGCTTTGGGTTTTAAGCCTCATGTTTCAGAGCTATTACCGCTAGGCTACCATTTTACCTAGTAATTTCCTATGAGTAATAGTTCTTCTACAAGAAAGAAGGTAGGTACATAAGTGAACCTATAGGTAATGCACCTTGCATTAATGATGATTAGATCTCCTATGAAGCATGGGTAGGTATTCTCAATATTTTTATCTTATTAACGGTTTAAAGAAGGTATGAAAAAAATAAATGCATTCAATTCAAAAGTAATGTATTTAAAATAAGATTATAAACAACCTTCTAATCCTTATTGGAAGACACAACACTCTCCATTTCTTTAAATACACTATTTATGACAGGTGTGATATCTTTTACTGGTTTATTATGCTCAGACAACCAAATTGTTCCAGGTGCACCAGTTTCAAACATGTCAACGAAAGCTGCAACCGCCGATTCTACCCTGGAAAAATATAAAAATAGCAATCACTTGAACGCTACTAGGCTTCCCCTATAAGTGGGTACCAAATCTGTTATGGCTTATGAAGATACTCATGAAAGTAGGTACACCTAGGTACGTAGTCGTAATTCAACAAAAAACAAATATTTTATAGATTTATAGAAAACTAGCTTTCGCCCGCGGCTCCGCTCGCGTGGTTGTCGGTTATCGCGATAAAAATTCTCCTATGTCCTTCCCCGGGAGTCAAACTATCTCCATACCAAATTTCATCTAAATCGGTTTAGCTTATTGAGCGTGAAAGCGTAACAGACAGACAGACAGAGTTACTTTCACATTTATAATATTTCGCGATAAAAATTCTCCTATGTTCTTCCCCGGGAGTCAAACTATCTCCATACCAAATTTCATCTAAATCGGTTTAGCTTATTGAGCGTGAAAGCGTAACAGACAGACAGACAGAGTTACTTTCACATTTATAATATTAGTAAGTATGGATCAATTAATTGCAGCACGCCAACGACATCAATTAAATCCATTTTAAATAATAATAATAAACATTTATTTGCGTAAAAACATGGTATAAAATGGTGTTACAAAATTGTAGTAGTACGTACATGTTTTTGCTGTAACAATCACAGCATGCAAAAAATTCAGTAGTTCGGTACACTAGAATATTGTCTCTGATTCCAAATAGTGCTCATGCCAAAATTATTTCAAGAATACCTACTTCAAAAGTTAACAAAGTTTCGTTTTGAAGAAGGATTAGTCATAACTGATAAGAGCGACAAGTTCACATTGCACATGTAGGTACTTATTGTTCTGAGCGAGAAAGAGCTTCTCGAAGAGAAAGAGAGAAAGTGTGTCTGTGGAACACCACAGACACACTTTCTTGCTCATTAATGAGCCTGTAGTGACTGTAGCAACAGTATGCTGTCGCTGCTGTCACTATTTACTACGACTTATTTATGTACCTACGTGTAATTATTAGTTTTTTTTTCTTATTTTTTTTTATGAAATGTACTACATAATTTCACATAGGTACTTATATAAGTCAGATTTATAGATTAACTTCAGAGAATAAACATAACAAATAAACACACGCACCATATTATTAAATAAGCTCTATCGGTATCTAAAATAAATTTGTCTAAAAATCATCTCGAGTGTCATTTCACTCCTCGCCAAATATGGCGAAGTGAGTAAGGGATGTCCTAAAAAATTTAGGGTCTGCCGAAGTTACACCCACGAAACGCTGAAGTAAAACTCTCGAGGCAACTTACTTTTGGTACACCGTCCCAGCAGCCACTACCACGCCTGCGAAAACCTTTCCAAGGTTTGGTTCATATGTCCTAGCTTCTAAATTGTGGAGCAAAGGAGTATCAGTTGGTCCAAAGCACATTGTTAACACTCTCACATTAGTGTTTTCGTAAAATGGATCCATCTAAAATTTACCAAAAAGACAAATCTATAGGTACTAATATTATAAAGCTAAAGAGTTTGTTTGTTTGAACGCAATAATCTCAGGAACTACTAGTCCGAATTGAGAAATTCTTTTACTGTTGGATAGCCCATTTAATAAGAAACACTAAAGGCTATATAACATCACGCTACGACCAATAGGAGCGGAGCAACATTGAAAAATGTTGCAAAAACGAGGGAAATTGACGCAGACGCAGTTGTGCGAGTCTGCTAGTAATTAATATAGTAATTAATTAAGTAGATATAGACTTCGGTAGAATATTTCATTTGAAACTCACCGAAATACATTGGCTAAAATGTAAAACTGCCATCTTGGATCCGTTGTATACCGGAATGAAGGGGAATCTGGTTAATGCAGCTGTCGAAGATATGTTGATGATGGTGCCGCCAGCGCCTCCTTTATCTTTCCTCATGTGTTCAATGCCTTTCAACGTAAACGACACCAATCCTTGCTGTTAATGCACAAATATATTAAGTTAGTACCTACAAGATGTCTTGCATTCGATTCTCTATGTATCTATTATGTGGATACCCACCCAATTGACATTACAAGCGGTTCTCCAAACATTTGGTGCATCACTCATGATACCAGCATTGTTGATAATCACATCGATCTGCTTAAACCGAGCAAGTATAGCGTCAAAGGCGCTGGTGATGTCTTCTTCCTTGCTCACGTCACATTTAATGAACACCACTTTATCATTGTAGATCTTATTTAGGCGTTCGGCTGCAGCTTTGCCGACTTCTTCTGCCACATCTAAAACAGCTATGCCCTGTCATGAAAGAACTGCGTTAGTTGTAGTGTACATAATGAACGAATTCGTGGTTTTCCAAGAACTCCTAGGTATCTAGCCTAGTAGATTCTAGAATATATAATGACTAGGTACCTAACGTTATTATTTGATAGTAAGGTTACTATTCTATTATTCATTACTTCATAAAAACTATTAGGTACTTATAGTAGTAGGTTGGTAACTATTAGATGTCTACATAATTATTTATCTGACGAATATAATACAATTATTCTTATTTTCAATAAGTATTTGACTCGGCTATCTCAGTTTTATCATCAACACCATCTGATAAAGATATTTGTTATTTAAATGTTTACAAGTAGGCGTTTTGTTTTATGGAGTGTTGTAAAGTGCCTCTCGGACTTTACAGATAAAGATTTACTGAGATGCCGGTATCTCACACCACTTCACTCGAGCTTGCAACTTGTTGAAGAGATACACATCTGTGTAGGTATGTTCCTACTTACTTCAACATAATTTAAGGATACAGAAAACCGACTATGTCGGCAACAGCAAACAAAAACTGCAAAGGTTTCTTTCTCTTAAAACATAACTCGAAGTAGAGTCAGGTAAGTATGTAGCGCTTACTCTGACAGGTGTCTTTTGAACTACGGTCACAGTTCGAACTCCCTGTTGGGCAATGTTCTATTAACAGCTCCGCTTGGAAAGTGATAAGATTTTTTTTACATATTTCTTCAAAATACCTTCGCTCCTTTTTTCAGAAACACCTGCACATATTCGGCTCCTAGTCCTGAAGCCCCTCCAGTTATGACAAACGTTTTGTCTTGTGCGTCAAAATGTTGCGACATCGTCTTTTATGTTTAGCGTTTGAAGCAAAACTAAATATCATTTCAACATAAACTGATGTTATCTCTATAGGTACGTGCCTTATCTGCAACATTTATTTACTTTTTAGGGTTCTAAAAAGTAAATTAATGGGTGCCCACGGAAAGTATTTCTCGAGAGGGGAATTAAGGGCCCACGACTAACCTGTGCGCGGATCCAGAATCGTGTTCTAGGAAGGGGGAGCACTTTGACACAACACCGACCAAGTGTGAGTAGTTTTGCTCGTCGACGCGGACCAAATGTATAGCGAACACTTGAAAATTCAAAAATCTGGGGGAGGGCAATTACCCTGTTACACCTCCCCCCCCCCATGATATAACATGTCGAAAAAACTATCCTATTGGATTGTGTTACTGATTCTGAGCAAACTACTTTTAAGTTTGCATTATACCAAGAATAACGTTGTACCACTACCAATACCTGTACGTTTATTAGGTGTTTTTGTACGATTATTTTGAGCATGGTCCTTTCGCAGTATCTTGTTTGATTAGGTACGGCCTCAGATACATATCTATGGGTACGGTGGATACCATAATGCCGGACATACACCTTCGCACGAACAAGTGCGGTATGCAATAAAAGGTAAAATAGCTCTTATTTTTTTTCTTGTTCATAATTAGGTACACTAACATTTTAACTTTTGCGTTGCATTATAACTATTTAATATATGGGAATTAACGCGCATTGTTTACTGGTTTACTGCTCGAGACGTCAAGCAATTTTAAACTATACCAATAACCAATATAGGAGTTTAAAGATAACAGTTGACGTTTACTCTTAAGGTGCAAATAAATTGACTCTTAAAGCGCCAATAATTGGGTCATTTCTCCCTACGTTTTATTTTACGGAACACGATGTTCGAAATTTCTAAAAAAAAATTGTTGCGAAACCCTGGTAACTTTTCTGCAGAACCCCTGGGTTCTGCGGAATCCACTTTGGGAAACGTTGGTGTAGACAACATGGGCGAACTAAAGTGCTTTAACACATTCGTGGTTTTCTAAACATATAAATTTCAAGGAAATTCCCAATAAAAACACGATTTTTATCAAGTTTTTATGGCTTTATTTTCTTCTGAAAACAGTAATTACTTAAACCTACAGTAGTAAAACTAAGGCAAATAATGAAATTATATTTAGTGTGATTTGTTCTTGCTGAGTGTAATTAGGTTGGACAGATTTAAGCATAGGCGGATCAAAGGGGGTGGTGGCACGAGGGCACGTCCCCCCCCCACACGGTTGTCTTTTGTACCAAATTTCTTATTTTATATTGTACTAGCTGTCCCGCACAACTTCGTCTGCATAAATGTTCCCCGTTTTTACAACATTTCTCATTGCTGCAACAAACTCTTCAGCTTTATTACAAAACAAAATTACTAATATTATAGTATTTATTTGCTCATTTAGGGGCCCCTATGCCCCACACCCCTCCAGAACGAAATACGAAATTACGCCTCACTTGTCCGATGTCGAGCGAAACGAAATGCCCCCCCCCCCCCCTTATAAGCATGCTAGATCCGGCACCGTGCCATGAATAAAATCCTGAATCGACCTATGGATATATTAATAGCTACCGTAACGAAAAATGTACGGTACACATGGCGCGCGGGTACAACTCACTCTTATCCGATTTTTTTCTTATCTTTTGAATTGTCATTTTGACACTTTTGACACGTTATTCACCTCAATTGAGTCACTAAAGGTTAGATGCAGTTACAATAGTAGGTACCTCGTAGTAGTAGTCAATGATATTAATCATACAGATAGCGCCGTCAGATACCTATTTAATTATCATTTTTTTTTCAGAAGCAACATTTGAAATTACAAAGGCTTCAAAATAAATGGGACAAACCATGGTGTTTAAACTTTTAACTATTTGGTTCTTAAGGGGGCATTGCACAGAGTGAATTATCTATTTAGCGCTTAACACAGCGACACGGTCGCCGGCCTCGCTCTTCCGCACACAACTGTTACTTCACAGTGCCCAGGAGCGCAGGACAAATTAAAGTAGAATATTCGTTCGTTCGACTACGAACGTCATAACTACGAATTGCCCGTTTTTGCATTATTACGCAACTTCAAGATTAATTTGCGGGATCATATGAAGACATAACCTTAAATTTCTTTATATCATCTACTAGAAAAACTCTTTGACTAGCTACACAATTTTTTTCATGTCCTAATATTTGGGTTTTCTATATAATTTTTTGTCAGAGCCAAACCCTGTTTCGTGTAATCTACCCTTAAGTAGAAGGGGGCATTACACAGAGTGAATTATCTATTTCTAAATTGCCTAAAGCGGCGCGTAGGGCATTTTTGGGCGGTGGAAAACTATGAATGGCATCTATCTTATGATCGTAGTAACGTGAAATCGAGTAGCGTTACCACAAGTGCTTATTTATTTTCCGAAAACGACATTAATTTCATTTTTTATAAAAAAAAAATAGAGACTAGGTTATTGATATGGAGTTCAAAATGTTCGGCTCCAAAACGACTACAAAATCATGGTGTTTGGAGAGTTAGGTATATCTATCTTAACATTATAGAGCTAAAGAGTTTGTTTGTTTAAACAAACTCTGCAGCTTTACAAAAACGGGGAAAATTTACACAGATGAAGTAGCGCGGGTCAGCTAGTCCAAATATACGTATGAGGTATAGTTAAGTCCAAAATTAACATTGAATAACCAAAAGGAACCATGTGTGAATTGGAACGCACTTCATAGGTAAATTATGTATTTAAGCTGTAAAAGTTTAATAAAATTCAACATTATTTCGGTTTACAATGCCCACAACCTCTACCGTGCCCATAACCTTATTCAGAGCCTGGAACCGCGCCAGTCTCAATGTGCCCTATATGTATATCAATGTGTCCCACTCCCCCTAAGGATTTTTGGATGACACGATACTCTCAAGCTCTGAAAATATACGTTGTATGAGGGGAGTTATGTCTTTTGCTGGTTCATTTTTCGCAGACAACCAAGTTGTGCCAGGTGCTCCATTTTCAAACATGTAGACAAGGGCTGCAGCTGCCGAATCCACCCTGGAATAGTTAAGCATGATCACAATGATATTGTGAAGAATCATTTATAACTTTCTAAGCATTTTAAATAATTGTAAAATTGTGTTTGCCTCTTAAGGAGTAGAGGGCATAATATAGGTAGGTACTGGTTAGGGGCTATTCATTAATTATGTAAGGATCCAGAGCGGGTTGGCGATCGCAGTAAGGCTTTAAAGTACGTATACTTTAAAGCCTTACTGCGATCGCCAACTCACTCAAAAAGTGTGGCGATTATGGCAATTACCCCAAGGGGGCTGCTGCCTGTCCTCCGGTGCGACATCACATAGTCGCCTTGACGACACCCACATGAAGAGATGGCTGATTATTATAAATCATAATTTTATTGTAGTACATCCTTTAATAATATTTCCAGTTCGGCCCCGTACAGAACATTGATATCTACTTTCAAATGTTCTGACGAGCCCCGTATCATTGATACGGTTGAAACGGCGGTAGCTACGCCTTTGGTGGTGTGGAAGTTTTAACCTAAATCTTTGGAAAGGACATGTTTGATTTGTGGAAGCAGGCTCCTTTTTTCTACGCAAACGACGAATAATGTAATACGGGAAGATACGAAATACTGCCACTGCTTTATCTATTTTTTCGCATTGCGCGGATTACGCCACTTCTCTGCAACACTATCGAACACCTATAAGCATACCTCATATGAGATTTATAAAGTTCCTTACTTTTGGTTTATATACGTAGCACCCTCCACCGCTGCCACGAAGATATTTCCAAGATCTGGATCATAACACCGATCATCTAAATTCTGAACCAAAGGAGTATCTGTCATTCCCAAACACATGGTCAATACTCTTATGTTAGTATTTGCGTAGAACGGATCCATCTAAAAATTACAACGGAGTTACGAGTTTATAAAAACGTGTTTTTATTGTTTTTAAACTTTCGCGATTTTTATACATATTAGATATATTTCGGGACTTAATCGCTCGAATTATTTAAAGGTACGAACCTTTTATTTACCCGACGACGTTAGAGTCGACCCGTGACCACGATCGGTGCAATTCGATCGAAACGTCTGGTAAATAAAAGGTTCGTACCTTTAAATAATTCTCGCGATTAAGTCCCGTAATATATCTAATAAACGTGATTTTCTATCTAAATACCTACATTATGTTATACCCACCGAAATACATTGACTAAAGTGTAAAACTGCTATTTTAGAGCCATTGTATACTGGAACGAAGGGGAATCTGGTTAATGCAGCGGTCGAAGATATGTTGATGATGGTGCCGCCAGCGCCTCCTTTATCTTTCCTCATGTGTTTGATGCCTTTCAATGTTAACGACACCAACCCTTGCTGTTAATATACAAATAAAACAATATTAAATGAATATGCAAAAACAAGTTGTCATTATTTATTGCAATCGCCGAATTACCTACCCAATTAACATTACAAGCGGTCCTCCAAACATTTGGTGCATCACTCATGATACCAGCATTGTTGATAATCACATCGATCTGCTTAAACCGAGCAAGTATAGCGTCAAAGGCGCTTGTGATGTCTTCTTCCTTGCTCACATCACATTTGATGAACACCACTTTATTATCGTAGATTTTATTTAGGCGCTCGGCTGCAGCTTTGCCGACTTCCTCTGCCACATCTAAAACGGCTATACCCTATATGAAAGAACTGTATCAATGTAATATCTATAAATTTATTTTTATTTGTTTTCTTCAAGTAGAGGAGGACAGGGTCAAAAATATATTCTTCAATCCTACGCAATATTATAAAGCTGAAGAGTTTGTTTGTTTGAAAGCGGTAATCTCATGAACTACGGGTCCAAATTGAAAAATTATTATTATATTATTCACTGTTGGATATCCCATTTATCGAGGAAGGCCATAGGCTATATAACATCACGCTACGACCAATAGGATCAGAGCAGCAATGAGAAATCTTGCAAAAGCGGGGAGAAATTTACGCAGACGAAGTTGCGCGGGACGGCTAGTTAAATATATTTTACTAAGTGAGTTAGGTTAATATGTAAATTGCGCCAAAAAATCCTTATTGCTTAACAAACTACTTATATTCTCTAGTTAAATAAGAAAATAGTAGTTAATCATTTGGTTTATGAATGAAATAATATCGATAAGCTTTCGCGATTTGTAGACATTATGAAAATATATAATATATACTGGGTGGCGCAAAAGTAAAGACCCTATTTGGTTCAGCTATAACATTTTTTCTAAATTAGAAAACTAGATTTAGATTTTTTTAAATGTATATTTGTGCCATTAAATTTCGTACCATTAGGATTTAAAGATGATGTCTTTTAAATGGTGACCTCCAGAGTTGATACACATTTGAGCCCTATTTATGACATTTTGCATAACTTGCCGTAACACTTCCTGCGATATGTTCGTTATTTCTTGACGAATGTTTTCTTTTAGAGCTGCGAGAGTCTGTGGCTTGTTCACATACACCCGAGATTTCAAAAAACCCCAAAGAAAGAAGTCTGGACTGGTCAGATCGGGTGATCTTGCAGGCCAAGGCAAATCGCCAAAACGAGAGATAACTCGGCCTGGAAAAGCGTCCCTCACTAAGTCCATAGTGTCGCGCGCTGTGTGTGCCGTAGCGCCGTCTTGTTGAAACCAGATGTGCTCCAGCCCCAATTCGTCCAAACTGGGTATCAAAAACTCACGTAACATGGTTCTGTAGCGTTCTCCAGTGACAGTTATCGCATTGCCTCCAGCGTCTTCGAAAAAATAGGGTCCGATCACTCTGTCAACACAGATGCCACACCATACAGTAACTTTTAGTGGGTGTAGAGGTGTTTCTTGAATAATGCGCGGATTATCAGTGCCCCAGAACCGAGTATTCTGCTTATTGACATGCCCTGAGAGATGGAAATGCGCTTCGTCACTCATAACCAATTTTGAAGGAAAATCATCCTCTTCAAGGTTGAGGTTTATGACGCGCTGGCAGTAATCTAGACGAGCTCGATGGTCAGCAGGCAGCAGCTGATGAGTCATTTGAGTTTTATACGGGAACATCTTTAAGTCTTTCACCAAAATACGCTGCAGGGTCCGTCTGGAAATGCCCAATTGCGTGGCACGTCGCCTCGTTGATGTTTCTGGACACTCTTCCACATCTTCGCGCACAGCATCGATATTTTCAGCTGAACGGCCTGTTCTTGGTCTCCCAGACTTAGGTCTATCCAATGTTGAGCCAGTTGCTTCAAGGCGTGTGGCAAAGCGTCGAATTGTGCGACCAATCGGTGCCGGACGGTGGGGAAATCGTCGACGAAATTCACGTTGTGTTCTTATCACTGATGAATTATTCCGTAAGAACATTGACACAATTATTCCACGTTCTTGGGGAGTAAAACGGTCCATGTTTATTTTCAGTGTATTTTACATTTGTTCACTACACAATTTTCAACAACAGAATGACAGAAAATGTCATATAAAAAAAAAAAAGTATTTTCTTTAGTGCCACTACTTTTGCGCCACCCAGTATTACTTTAATTGCAACGGCCGTGGTCACGGGTAGACTCTACCCGTGACCACGGCCGTATTTTACCTTAAATTATTAACTCGATTGAGACTCGTAATATATATATTTTCATGACATAATATCGATTGTTTAAATATCGTTATTATACTAGATTCACGATTTCAATGTGAAAAAATCGTGACAAATCGACGATTGAACACTGAACTTTCGAGGTTTCGAAAAAGTATTGCCATCAAGATGCTTGATCAAATTAAAACTATATATACTAGTTAATAACGATGTTTTACGGATTGAAGTGAACAAATATGGATCATGAACAATATTATGTTTGTGCAAATATTTAAAAAAAAAACACCGGTTGGATGGCGGGCCCTCTGCTGTGGAGGCCCCTGGGCAGTGGCCCCGCGTGCTCTAAATCCGGCCCTAATAGGTACGCGAATCGACAAATAGTAGGATAAACGACAAAACACGACACTATGTATTAACTAGTCCGGCCATAAATACCTACTGTTACATAAAAAAAAATCTTTTTTCAACTTTTTAATTTGGAACGCGTCTATTATTTAAAGTTCTTTCGATTTCGCGCCACTTCGCATATTTTTTCGTGTTCACTAACAAATTACAATATGGATTGGGGTGTTAAAGAAAATAGGATTGCGGTGATCGCCTTGCACAAAGTGGGTATGGAGCCGTCGGTCATATTCCAGACACTTCAAAAGCTTGGTATCAGCATATCGTACTATCAACAGATACAACAACACTTTCTCTGTCGAAGACCATAAAAGATCAGGACGGCCGTGTGCTGTTAGAACTACAAAGGCTGTTAATGCTGTTAAAGCCAATATTCCTCGAAATTCCATTAGGAAGCAAAAAATCTTATCGCGAGAAATGAAGATTCCCGCTAGGACTCTGTCGCGTATTATAAAACAAGACCTGAAGCTCGGTGTTTATCGTCGTGAAGGGCACAGAAATATCCTCTTTACCGGAAAAAAAAATCACGATTAAAGAGCCCTACAATAAACAAAATGATAAAGTGTACGCTCACAGTTCTAAAGAAGCTGCTCAAGTGGTCGGAAAGGTACAGCGTGGTCATCATCCTGCGTCAGTGATGGTTTGGTGAGGCGTGTGTTATCAGGGCGTCACAAAGCTACATTTTTGTGAAATAAAATTTCAGCGAAAGTGCATCAAGAGATAGTCTTGGATCGTGTTGTGAAACCTCTCAGCAATACACTTTTTACAA
The DNA here is from genome assembly GCA_945859575.2 of Herminia tarsipennalis. Lineage (NCBI taxonomy): Eukaryota > Metazoa > Arthropoda > Insecta > Lepidoptera > Erebidae > Herminia > Herminia tarsipennalis. The sequence goes on along the minus strand of OX243845.2, from coordinate 16,253,925 downwards.
ATATACCGTGGACTTTCCAGCAGGCCTCTGCACAATCACAATCATGCGATCACAAGACATGAACTACCCAAGCCTGACTTGAAACCAACGTTCCGGACTTTAGCCCAGACCTCAACCCTTTAGACTACAAAGTATGGTAATTACAGTTTTAGAGGACATGGCTTGCTCTAAGCGACACGGCGACAATGAGTCTCTTAAAAAAACCTCTGGAGCAAGCAGTGGCAAAATTTCCCTTGGAAACAGGGCATCCATATGCAGTAAATCCATAGATTCGTGGCCAGACAGATTAAAGGCCTATATAAAAGCCAAAGGTGGTCATTTTATATAGAATATTGTTTTTATTTTTTGCTGAGACTTTAATAAATATTAGTAATATCACATTACTTCATTAAAAAAAATGCATTTTCATTTGTAACAGAACTTATTGCCGAACTAGATATTTACAATATTCTCAGATTCCCAAGCAATCATCTTTTGACCAAAGCCAAATATGCTGGTCCTTAAATGTCTAGGTAGGTACTTATTCCTACCATTACCGCCCTTAGGGGGGGGCGCGTCTGAGCTGTCGCCCCGGGCACCGAGGCTATAGCTATAGGGGCGCTGTGGCGCGAGGGGACACAGCAGTGACGAAGTCACCTGATTCATTTAAACAAACTTTTGAACCCCTAATGTTTTCGGTCAAAATAATTATTGCATCCGAAATATTTATCTTACGTTACCTACGTTAAGAAAATTCCTTTAAAATACACCTAATCAGTAAAGCAATAAAGAAAGTCATACAAAGCTTTAGTCGCCTTAGACTAACTATGACTAAGCAGAAGCCCCCTTTGAAAGCGGCGGTAGCCTAATGGGTAAGGTATCGGTCTCGCAATCGTGAGGTCGCGGGTTCAAATACTGCCCATTCTACTACCGACGTAAACATACTCCTAACACAAGCCTGTGAGCTTAGCTGTAGAGGTTAACAAGATTGCTAGTAATGTGGGAGTCAATCCCACATTGCAAGGTATCTTTGAAAAAAAAGAGCTTAAAAAAAAATAACCTGCGTGAAATCTTATATCAAATTCAAAAAAGCGTCAAATATGAAGTGTGAAGCAAGTAGTCATTATTTATAATAACCAGCTATTGTGCATAATCGCCAATTAATCATTTTGGCCGTAACATGTTAATGATACCTCGGTTGTATAATTGTGATTAGTAGTTTAGAAATTACGAGGGAACGGATGAACGAACATACATACATACGGGTTACAATCATAACCTTCCTTTTGGCTTCGCCGTAGTCGTATAAATATAAATACCTTAACGGGTTAAACTTTTGTAGATGAGGGTAAAAGTATGCGTCTTATTACCTCGTACTTTTTTTACCCCTTTTGAGCGGCAAACAAAACAATTCTCGCCAGTTCGGATAAAAATAATGTGAGGTTAGAATTTTTGTGTCCAAAAACCATTAAATAACCGTATTAAATCAATAAATCAAACTTACCTCGAAAACAACACGTAAGTACAAGACAATCAAAATCGTTTCTAAATTGCACAAAATACATAAATTGCGCCGCAGTTTTGATTTTTATATATTTTCTTAAAAGACGCGATGCGCACAGGTCTAAAGCCGTTGACCCAAATTAGCGGCCCAAGCGCCAGCGCTCCTGTGGGCAAAGCTCCCTCCCCCGATCTCCACATAAAGAAAACAACACTGCAAACTTTTACCCATTGCATCCTTTTACCCGAATGTCTCTACGTATATAACGAATATAGTTTTATTTAAATAAAAATACCCTCAGTTAATTAGTAACTCCTTTAATGATAATGATAGGTAGGTAGATACCTACCTACTTACTTAGTACCTACTACCTACTGAAGTAGGTATAAAATCTTCTTTTCAATATTTAGCATGACTCTATATTTCTTTTTATCCTTAATTCCGTCTGATAACATTATTTTACTTAACTTTATAGCACTAATTAATTTATGTGATAATTTATATCGTGAAGGATTACCAGAGAAGACAGTATCTTTCATAAACGGTTTGACATAATTTAACACTAATTTGACTTTAATTTGACACTATCAAAATTTATATCTACCACGGAACATGACAAACGACGAGCAAACCTAAACAGTGTTAAATTTTCTTGGACCACGGCATATAAAAATATCTACCTAGTAATAATAATATTATTCTTCATTTCCTCACTACAACAATTACATTTAGTCTCATTTTAAGAATCTTAATCATAAATTAGGTTTTGTACATTTCAGTAATTTATTGTGGGAGTCTGGTGCCTGAGCTAAGCTCGAAGCTTGTGTTTCCGGACACCAGTACCTACCTACTAACATGTTAAGGTCAAGGTAATCTTAAGTACGTACGAAAAACACAATGGTTATTATTGTTTTCTTTCAATAATATTATATGCACTCAAAAAAATATGTTTTTACCTTAGCTCCTTTACTAAGAAACACCTCGACATACGCAGCTCCCATTCCTGATGCCCCTCCAGTTATGACCAACGTTTTGTCTTGTGCTTCAAAATGTTGCGACATTGTATTTTATGTATTTTTAGCGTTAGAAACAAAAAATAAATATGCTACAATAACTTTATCAAAACTGAAAGTGCGGTATATGCCTAGATAATGCAGGCGTGTCTAAATTTATGATTATCATGAGTGTATGTTATCTGCAACATTTATATACATTTTGGGGTTACAAAGGTTGGCACTATGTATTTAATCTATGGTTGTCACCCATCACCGTAAACTTATCGTATATATTTATGACACTGTTACAAGTGTAAAACAAATTAATAGTATTGTAACCCATTTTGAATGACAGGAACTCCCAAGTTGCCTTGCTTGCTAATGAACTTTAACAGAATTTATGATTAATTAAATTATTTAAAAAAATAATCATCTCAAACAATGGTTTCATGTTCTGTTAGTAATTGTGACGTTACCTCTAACCCAGGGAATTATTCATTTTACAGGTAAGTTGCCATTGGCTTAGTAGATTTTAATTTACTTATATTTATTTCGAAGAAATTTATATGAAAACCGTCATAGTAAATACGAAATCCATTTAATTAAATTGTAAACTTAACAATATTTTGAATAATATAGTCATTCGAAGTAGTATTTTTATCTTAATCTTGTTTTGTTACGTTTACACTGGGGTTTGACTAATCCTTATCGATGATTTTATCGATGAAATAAATTCTAGCTTATGACACGACATATTATATTGAGGATATCAGTACCTATTTGCATCGGTTACAATAATATTTTTTATTGTACCTACCGATTTCTAGTAGATCCTATGGTTAATAAAAAAAATAGCCAAGAATGATAGCCCGACCAAGACGGGACCCCGTCTGGCAAAACACAGATTTTTTTGGAGTCGGAAGACATAAGTTGTAACAAAACATTATTGCAATAAAATATGTTTGATTTAATTTACTTTATATTGATTTAATTTGTATTTTTATTTACTTATCTAATTTTTAATGTTACTGGATGCGTAGGTAGTTTTTGTGAATAATCTATACTAATATTATAAAGCGGAAGAGTTTGTTTGTTTGTTTGTTTAAACGCCCTAATCTCAGGAATTACTGGTCCGATTTGAAAAATCCTTTTTTTCTTGGATAGCCCATTTATCGAGGAAGGCTGTAGGCTATATAACATCACGCTACGATCAATAGGAGCTGAGCAGCAATGAGAAATGTTGCAAAAACGGGGAAAATTTACGCAGACGAAGTTGCGCGGGACAGCTAGTTAACTATAATACAACAAGACAATGGTGGTTACCTAAATCGTGCCCGATTTAGCTAACCACCTATTGAATAAACTTAGGATAAACTACGCATATTTCTAATAATACCTATCGATATTGGTCAGCCTATACCTTTCAGACATCTCGTCACTAGCTCACGCATACACTGATAAATCCAAAATCGTCACACACATCACATTGTCTACTAGTAGTTTAACCTAAGTCTATGGTTGGCACTATTCGATGTGTGATGTCGATTCTTTCCGAAAAAGATCGATTTTTGGATTGATTGAAAGTTAATAAATCGATTTACAAAAAAAATCGAAGACTAAAAGATCGAAGAAGAAGTTTTTTTCGATTCGGTTTCTGAGTTTGTATTTACTAAATAAATGTGAAACCATATTATTCACCCCTCAGAGTCTTCCCTCATTATATTGTGATTGTCTTTACAATTTTAAAAAAATTGTAAATCTATAGATATACGTCTACTATCTAATTGTACTACTACTCAAATCATAAATTCATAAACCGAAATCTTTTTTTAAACATTTATCCTTTAAATAGAAAAAAACACAGCAACATATAGGTACAACAAAAAAGCCGTCAGTTTTGCGTGCCAGGGATTACCTATTTCAAAGAACAACATTAATTCGTGACGATTATCGCCACAAATATGCTTAGCCCGAAAAGAGAAAATAGCCCTGACCTGAAAACACAAACGCAGCACAGCTAAATATAAATTTTGGTTCTTTTAACCCTGGAAACTTGTTCATTTAGTTTCATACAATACCTAAGTATTATATTATGGTATTTCAGGACATATTTTAATGTGCAGTACGAGAGTATGACCAGTTTAGTGCACCTAAAAAAGTTCATTCATTTTTTTAAATACTCACCAAAGCCAAAAAATCGAATCTTGATATTCTAAGGTCAAAAATCGATTCATACAAAAATCTTATTTTTAAAAGTAGATTCTTCGATTAATTGATATCAGATCGACATCCCTAGTTGGCAGCGGAATCTCACTCACTAGCACCATTAAAATATTAATTCAACTAGCACTACCACAGAGTACATTTTTATTTATAGGAAAGCACAAATGTTGAAATTTTACATATTATAACAGAATAATACCGAGAGTAATATAATTTATGTACCTAACTACTAAGTAGTACTGTATCTAAATAGGTAAGTAGATATGTAGACACACATTAATGGTATTAAGGGCTGTGACGAATATATATAGCGATCACATACAAAAAGGAATAATATATACACGAACTTTCAATTGCAGGGCAAGAGCAACATTCGCAATGGAATGTACATTTTGACCACATTCGCGGTTTATAAAGCAGCACCTATCTATAAGTACCGATCAGTACCTATCAGTTTTTTACAGACACTTTAGTGTAATGTAATCAAGTTTTTTATCTAAGCCAAGGTCACACACACGCATACATCCATTCCCTCCATTCCATACACCAATGTTGATACTGCTCAAAGGCAGGCGCGGATCCAGAAGTTTGTTCTGGGAGGAGCAACATTTGACTCAACCGGTGTGAGTCGCTCGCATGACGGACGAGGGGGTGCATTTGATTCATCACCGGTACACCATCCACCACCACCGAGGTAGTCTGAGGGACAATTGCCTAAACACTCCGATCCAGTGTCAAAATCCTCAAATTCCCAAAGAAAAGGTCATTCAGTTGAGTTTGGAGGGGGGGGGGGAATAGCCCTGTTGCCCCCCCCCCCCCCCCCTCATCTTGTATCTGCGCCTGCTCGAAGGTGTCGAGGTTCCCATGCTAAAGAATGCGAATCCCGACACCTTGGAGCAGGCACGGATACACAGAGTAGGTAGTGTCAACATTCAACTCAACATTGCTTTTGATATTGGTCAGTTTACAATGTACCTATCTACGAATGTTTGTATGTTTGTGACCTTGGTTTAGATAAAAACAACTTGATTACAAGGTATGTAACTAAAACGCAACTACAAAATACAAATATTTTTTTTAAGTTGATGCCACGAAGTAGGAGGTGGGTACTCATATGTTTTATTTAGCACGTCAGAATATTCATTTACTTATTTTGTTTTTTGCTTTTTTTAATAGACTAGCTTCCGCCCGCGGCTTTGCCCACATGAAGTTTGGACTGCAATTTCACCCTTTTAAAGATTTGCTTTAGGCTTTGTAGTGGATGGTGTTTTCTCCACGAACCACTAGAGAACAAATAAACAGAATTTGGTACATACAATGCTAATTTAAAATCACGCGGTAGAAACCAGGGGAAACATTGTTTGTATATCTGTTAATGTGTGATATTTTATTTTTCTTACCAACGTTAAAAGTATAACAGAGGCTATTTAAGGGTACACCACGCTATGACCGGTAAGAGTGAAACAAGAATTATAGAGGAACGCTGTGTGGCTACAATACGATAAGGGCCCTAAAATATCTCTGTGTGTAATATATATATATACATATTCGCCCTACCCTCGGCAGTGGTGGTTGATGTACCAGTGTTAAATCTAATGCCTCCCTCCCTCCAGTCATGCGAACAACTCAAACTTGACCAGTTGAGCCAATAGTTGTCCCTCCTGAACAAAGTTCTGGAACCGCGGCTGATTTTGTTGCGTAACATTTTAAAATTTTGATAGGTATATCCTAAGATATTCATTGAAATCAAATGAAGTACTAGGCAGTTTTGTAGAGGCAGTTTTGTTTTTAATTAAATATTTGTTATGAATAACGTATTTATTTGGATAGGGGTTAATAACATGTTTATTAGAACACTTTCGCAAATAAATGTATTATATCAGAACTGATTACCATAAAAAAGGTTATAGTATCAACTTTAAAAGACATTTGTAGTCACGGACTTTTTTTTAGAACTTTTTAACTTTAACCGTTTACGCAGTGCATGCAACGGAAGCTCTCAAAAGGAATATTTTTCCCCGTTTTGCAACATTTTCCATTGCTGCTCCGCTCCTATTGATCATAGCGTGATGTTATATAGCCTATAATCTTCCGCAATAAATGAGCTATCCAACACAAAAATATTTTTCGATTCGAACCAGTAGTTCCTGAGATCACCGCGTTCAAACATGCAAACAAACTCTTCAGCTTTATAATATAAGTACAGATAAGTAGATAGGTACTAACCTACTTTGTTAAATAATTTACTTTTGAAGTTTTGACGTCTGTATTTTTGTAGGGTTCCGTAGCCAAAATGCCAAAAACGGAACCCTATAGCTTCTGTCCGTCGCGTAGATAAAAAAAATGTGATTAAACTTTAATGTGTGGTCCCCATACACAATTCAATCCAGTCTTTTAAAAACATTTTAAGGTTTCTAAAACATTTTTTTGATAAGTGTAAAAGTTATTTAAATTGTGCCCCCTTATCTTTTGAACCATGGAACCAAACAATATTATAAAGTAGCGCATACAATACTTTCATAAGTATGTCACAGATAATATATTACTATACTAGTACTTATGTATTAAAATTATTTTGGACATGATCGGATATAGGTCATGGATAGGATCATTGAGTTATTGCCGAAAAGGGTATAGGTGCTACTGGTGCAATAGCCTCGGATTTTTCCATACGGCAACGGCCCCAGAACCCTACACTGAGCATGGTCCGACATGCTCTTGCCCGGTTTTTTATTGTAGTATGATTTTATTTTTCGCTTCTTAGTGGGGTCTGATGTAGTACCCACAGAGAAAGTAATCACTACGTTTTGTAGTAGGTAACTGTGTAAAACCTCATTGGATGTAGGGTCATTTATTGCTGAGAAGCTCACCTTCACCTGCTACTTCACGATATTGTGACGAGATGTTGCTTAGTAACAAATCCAGTGCCGTAACTAGGACGCAGACCCTGAAGAGGCGCAAAAATACCATTAGAACTAATATCAAGGGCGCAACAATTGAGGGCACGAGGCGTACCACCTCCAAACCCCCTCCACCGTCGTACGAGGTACTTAGGCGGTATCGGGTGATCAGCACCAGGCGCATAAAAAGCTAGTTATGGCACGGCTTACATGTTACAGTAATCGAATCACAGCCTTATATGAAATATTATTTAGTCCTACCTCCGCCGGTCATGTGTGGTCGTCATCGTCAGTCCTTCTTCACCAAATGGTGCTTTTCGAGAGTAAATACAGGAATTACAACAAAATGTACTCGAGGCACTAGGCCCGCCCAGGTTTGGCAACAGCCTCCCCAGTGAGGTCACAGTACCCTCGAGCTTATGCGCCAATATGCGGAAATGCTCGTCGAAAAGTCACCGCCCGTCTACCACTAGGCCCAGATACTTCATCTGGAGCGCCAGAGCGCTTCACGGGGCCCATAGAGTAATATGGCCTCCGTCTTTGAAAGGGCCCCAGTGCCTCGATGCGCTCAACCATTCGCAGCCTCCTCAAAATTCCCACCCGAACCGTGATGAGGGTGTCATCCACATAGCAGATGGATGAGCACCGCACCGCAGGGCCCAGTCGTAGCGGATGTTCCACAAGAGAGGCCCCAAGACAGAGTCCTGTGGAACACCGCACGAGACATCCCTGCGGATTACTTCACCCTCTCGGTCCTCGTACAGGATACTCCTGCCTTCGAGGTAGTCTGCCACTAGCTGCAGCTGAATGGCAGACCTGCATCGTCCGGCATTTGAACGAGGTCGGGCCCGATCTGTCGGACGCTCAGTACGGCTTTCGTGCTGGGCGCTCGACCATTGGGGCCATTCTGCGCCTAAGGGCCGCATCGCTAATCGGTATTTAGATATAGGACTACAAATTATTATTATTTGTTTATATAAAGATAACTAGCAATGTGGGATTGTGGTCCTACATTACTAGCAATCCTGTTAACCCCTCCAGCTAAGCTCAATGGCTTGTGTTAGGAGTGGGTTCACGTCGGTAGTATAATGGGCAGGATTCGAACCCACGACCTCACGATTTCGAGACCGATGCCTTAGCCATTAGGCTACCACCGCTTCGAACCGCACCGCTTTTACATCGAATTTAGATCAACTTCTGCATTTCTGTTTACGTTATTTTTGATGGTAGGTACTATTCTGGAACACTGTTGGTTCTCGAGATCTCTTACTACAACACTTTTTTCTTTTTTTATTTGATTCTTTATTTATATGTATATTGTATAATCACCTGTAAACTGTACAGTACAGTTTACTAGCCACTTTGTATGAGCCGTCCTTAGTATTGTGACAAATTTTGAACCTCCCACTTTTTAGGGTTCCGTAGCCAAAATGGAAAAACGGAACCCTTATAGTTTCGCCATGTCCATCCGTTATCCATTTTGCTTGGATACACATATCACTTACGCCGACAAAGTGAAAGAATAAAATCATGAAAAAAAAAAATTATGTACCTAATTATTATTAAAGCCTTATTATAAAAACCTATTATTATAAATTATTATCTAAAGTGGGGATGTGATTTTTTTTTTCTCACCTACCCCATCGTGTGGGGTATCATTAGATAGGTCTTTTAAAAACGATTTTTAGATTTAGGGATACGTTTGTAAAATATTAAGCTTTAAAGTGCACATTTTGTTAGAGTCAAGTGTGGGGGACACTTCACTCTAACAAAATGTCCCCCCTGCCAGCTAAATGGTTGATGTTAGGTATATGAAAAAAAATATGGTAGTAGTATATATACTTAGTAAAAAAAATGCACCTGCCCGGTGTTTGTTTCTATTTAATATGCCTATGGGAACACCTAAGTGATTATCATAGCAAAATTAATAAATGGACACACCTAAAACTGAAAGAATAATTTATTTTTCGTAGACAATAGGAGCCATGGCTCGTCACCACTTACTTAAGTTATAATCTGTAAAATACAAACACTATATTCATATAGTATTTCTAATCTGAAGCTACGACACTCTCCAGCTGTTCAAATACACTTTTTATAACGGGAGTAATGTTTTTCACAGGTTTATTATCCACAGATAACCAAATCGTTCCAGGTGCTCCATTTTCATACATGTGAACAAAAGCTGCCACTGCCGAATCCACCCTGCAATTCAAAACACAATTTATATAACTTTAACTAGGTTTATGAAATGTCTGTTCTATATGTTATATGAAATAGATCGAAATAAACAATTGGAAAAATATTAAGCATATTCCTACCACATTAATTAATCTAGGTAATCTCTAATCTAAATAAAAGTGTTAATTTCCATACGAAATAAATATTATCGATATCGATTTTTTAAATTTATGTATTTATGTTTTGGTCCTTTGGGATTTCCTAATTTCCATTTTTTTCTAAACAACAACTACTGAGGGTTGAGGCGAACAAAGAAAAAAACAAAGCCATCTTGCAGTGTCTACTAACACACAGCAAATGAGTTTTATATCGAATATCACAACAACCGAAATATAAATCATTATATAATTTATAATGATTTTTATGTCGGTGGTTGAGATAACCTTCACCTCAGACCTTCACCAAGCTTTGACCTCTATGCCAAATTTTCAACAAAATCAGCTCTAAACAAATCTTTAAAAAAAACTTTTCCTTTTTGTACACAGCTACGATTTTTCGTTTTTTTTTTTATTATTTAATTGTGATCTTTTTAAGACAGTGCTAAACTGACTGTGACTTCTAATACGATCCTTTGAAACTTTTGCATTGAAACATGTATTATTGAATTTATTTAATAAAAATGCGGCAATGTGTAGAGTAGATTTCTAACCGTCAAAAGTGTATAGGAATGGGAAGAAGAGGAAAGTTTTATAGGTTTGTTGTGTTTGATTTTTTTTATTCAATGCAAGAAGGGCAGGAGCTGCTGTAAAGAAAATTTATTTTGTTCGATCAGTGATGATATTTAGTTCTATTGAAGCAGAAATTGATAATAAACCGTTATAAAAAACTAAACTAATTCAACAAATTACAACGATCGAGACTTGATCGTCCTGGTAGGTTTAGGACCTACCTTAATTTTTCATCAGATTCTGGTACCTAATCATAAACATATTTTAGCCTCGAAATGAGGGCCACACAAAGACTGATTTTCAGAAGATGAAGAATTTTAGCCTTTTTTTAATATAACATTTAAGGTATGCAACTTTAGTAGTTTAGATTTTCGTCCAACAAATTTATCCCTCAATTCACCCACATGAATCTAACCACATCCACCCAACGACCTAGAACAATCAGGTGCAAAAAGAGGTGTTAAAATTTTATCTGGAGTTGGTATTAACATATTAACCACCAGTATTAGTTTAAAATTCGATATAAAAATTATGATTTATATTTGTGTAATTAATGACGCCGATTTTAAAATCAGAATAGAATATTGGAATTTTACCGACAACAGAAAATTGCCACAGCGCTTATCACTACATAGGTACTAATGTCGTACGAAGGAACTGGACGTTACTTTGACTGGACGTTATTATGACTGGACATTCTGATAAATGGACATTATTGTGGCTGGACTTAAATATGACTGGACATATTTGTAACTGGCATAATACTGATTGGTCATTTTTTAACAGCCAAAGAGTATACACCTTTATATAGCAGCTGCAGCTAATTTAAAATAGGTGGATATACGAAATATTGTGCCCGTATATCCTGTACACCGGTCTGAAAATCCAAATACTACTTACTTTTGGAAGATATACGGACCAGTCTCTACCGCTTCCACGAATGTATTGCCAAGTTTAGGATCGTAACATTTGGTATCTAAATTATGAAGCAAAGTAGTATCTGTCGCCCCAAAACATATTGTCAATACCCTTATATTAGTGTTATCATAGAATGGTTCCATCTAAAAATGAAAGCAATAAAAATAATTTAATAAACATGATTTACTATTTAATATTCACATAGATTCACAGACGAACCTAGGGAGGCTATGAGTATTTAGAGTTTAAAAGCCCCCGAAACCTATTTCACATCAGAACTGAACTCCCTCAGAGTTCCTGAGAAATTTAGTTCGGCCTCACCCCCGAAAAGTAATAATTCTGGGTACCTACACCTATAAACTCACCGAAATACATTGACTGAAATGTAGAACAGCAATCTTAGTGCCATAATAAATCGGACTGAAGGGCAATCTGGTTAATCCAGCTGTAGAAGATATGTTGATGATGGTCCCGCCAGCGCCCCCTTCATCTTTCCTCATGTGTTTGATGCCTTTTAATGTAAACGACACCAATCCTTGCTGTAATGGCACAATAAAACTAAAACGTATTAAAGGGAAATGCGCAAACATGTCATCATTCATTTAGATTGCCCAGTAAGTGGATACCTACCCAATTAACATCACAGGATGTTCTCCAAAAATTAGGCGCATCACACATGATGCCAGCATTGTTGATAATCACATCAATCTGCTTGAATCGAGCGAGTATAACGTCGAACGCACTGGTGATATCTTCTTCCTTGCTCACGTCACATTTGATGAACGCCACTTTATCATTGTAGATCTTATTTAGACGATCTGTGGCAGCTTTGCCGACTTCTTCTGCCACATCTATAACCGCTATGCCCTGTCACAAACGATCTGTATTACTCTGATCTGTGAGTCCAGAGCGGAAACCAATGATGGCGCCAGGACTCCATTAGGCTCGAACCCAAGTATTTTAACTAAAAAAAATTTAACCCCTTTTGGCACCCCAATATTGGGGCGCCAAAATATGATGTCGGTCCAACCTAAATCTATGCCTACAACATCCCATCTTTTCTTTGGCAATATGTGGTAGAGTAAATATTCCGCGGATCGGGCCCTGCCTATGCCTGAATCTTATCACCTAGTGAGTGTTAGATTAATTTGGCGGATTCTGAATAATTAAATTTATAATTATAAATTTAATTATTAAAATAGGAATTACAGAAAATATTAAGACTGGTGAGATCGGTTGGTGTTATTGTAAGAGTCAATGTCAATGCACAACCCCTCCTCGAGCGAGTCGGATTAGCATCTGAGAAATGTTATAACTACTGCCAGCTCCCTCCTAAAGCGAGACTCTCGCATGTGGCCGGTGTTCCAGGTGTTATTGCCCCCCCCCCCCCCCGTTCATCTAGTAATAATAGCCTAATCTAAGTATACTATAATTGGATTGACTATTTATCTGACGTTTATCCACAACACAATCTGATAACATTCGATATTGTTCATTTGTCTAGTAATTAGATAAAGGTATCTGATAATTCCTTTAATGGACAGATTGGGGAGAAGGTATCTCACGTGATATAGGTATACAACTTGGTGGTTGTAATCAGGCTATCGTGCAACTTCTGGGTAAGTGTTGATAGAGAAGCACGGTGTGGGCGTGATACCGCAATGAGACCGTATATTATAAAAATAGAAATCTATTCCTTTTAACAAATGGCAGGTAAATTACCTACTGAAAAGGGGTAACAAGATTAAGAAAGAAAAAGATTGAAAAATACTGACCTTAAAGCCACACTTAGCTATAGTTACTCTCTAGTTACTCTTCACTGTAGGTACTATAGACGAATATCGCCGAGAAAGACAAATTTACAATTTAATAATTAGAATTATGTACCCACCTTGTAAACCACTTGTTTTTTTAATATACACCACATTTGAAACACAAAATACCTTAGCTCCTTTATTAAGAAACACCTCTACATATGCAGCTCCTAGTCCTAATGCCCCTCCAGTTATGACAAATGTTTTGTCTTGTGCGTCAAAATGTTGCGACATCGTCCGTTATGTTATGCTATGAAATTAAAACTAATTAATCTAAAACAACTTTAACGTAATCTGATATTAATCTGTTTAAGTAGGAACCTTATCTGTATCTATACCTATCTACCCTTTTTTTAGGATTCCACACTTAAGGAGCCCAACCCTATTAGTAAGCGTAGGTATACCGTACATCAATAACGTCCACACCGACTGACTCAGTCGAGACGGTGTAAACGCGGCTACCTCATGAGTTAACTACTTAGTCAGTGTGGACGCGGTTAGGGCTGCCTCGGGCGCACATTTTGCCTGTGCTGAGCGTTCCTTGGGGTCGAGTCATAGGTTTTTGGTAAACGGTACACGTTGCGGTATAAAATTGCCTCAGTGTACGTTCATTTCTATATATAAAAATGTACTCTGTGGTTTGATGCGGACGGTGGTTTCGGCGAGGCATTTTGGATGCTCGAGGCTCGAGGGTTTTTGATGGCTCAGCCTGCCTCCCGAGGCTTGCTTCTGTATTTTCGGGCAAACTACTAAGACAGCTTCTTTGGTAACATCGGCCGAGATTGAAAAAATGTTCAACTGCTCTTTAACTTTGTATCCTTTTTAAAGTAAATAGTTTGGAGCACTCCCATACACAAAAAATCTTTGGATGACTTCTTATTTTTCTCAACCGTAATAACCAAGTAAGTATCGGAGATGTTTGCTTGCTTCGTATTTGAGATTCAGATCAATGTTTCAGAACGAATTCTGAGCTGAGTTGTCATTTGTCAACTGTCAATTTAAACAATCTTCTGTCAAACCAAACAACCTATTTGCTTTGTATTTCTTTCCGAAATTCTTTAGAAATAGTTATTCTATGAGAGATTATTCAATAAGATTGGTCTATTAATACGTGCTAAATACAGTTAAACATGGTATGGTACAAAATCACTTCTGCGGTTTATTAGCATGACTATTGTTACCAACTTATTTGATTACATTGTTTCAGAGTGCGATATTCAACTTTCAAAGTCTACTGTCGGTAATACTACTTCTAATATGCACATGTGCTTACTTGCGGTCATTCTTCCCCAGTATTGTGGATCGTAATAAGACTGGGTATGTATAATGTAGCTGATTTATAAACTTTTTGTGAATAGTTATGTTTGATTAATTCGAACAACAAAAAGTTTACATACCTATAGGGATTGCGCCGGGATTCTTCAATGAGGGACGTGGATATTCGCTCAACAAGTGTCTTAGACTTATAGAAACATACAGATAGGTTTATAATAATAATATAAAAACAGCCTTTATTTCTGACAGATATTTCACAATGTTTGTTATACAATATGTATTTTTCTGCCTCAATTACCTCCTCCAGCTGTCTCCACCTTTCTCTATCATTTGCGACTTTAATCCATGTGCGTGCTGTTATTGCTCTAATTTCATCTGACCATCTTGTTAATCAAAACAATTTAAACATTACAAAATCTTTAAGTTTATAATAGCAACCAATACTATGAAAGAGTTTTGTGGAAAATCAGCCCAAAGGCTGTTTGAATGTTCTAACCCAAAGGATCAAAATACTACATTGTTCTAACTAACATATTGAGTGTTTAGTCAGCATACATATTGATAGGTATTATGGTAGTAGTTTTTTTTTTTTTTTTTTTTTTAAAAAGACAACTCCCGCATTAGTGTACAAGCCCTGTGTCGCGAGGGACTTTACAAACATACGAGTCACGGACACAAAGTACATCCAGACTCGGGACAACAATTTGTGGATCACACAAAGTGGTGTCCCGTGTGGGAATCGAACCCACGACCTCTTGCGTAGCAGTCGGACACACTCCCACCGCGCCACAGAGGCAGTCAGTTTGTGAATAAACAATAATGCAATAGTAAACATTGATTGCACCATCTTAAAACATGCTTACTTATTGCTACCTGTGTGTCTGTGTTTTAGTCCTGCATTGTAACTACAGTCTCGCTAATCCCATACTTCAATAGTTTGGCACCTTGCCTTCTTCCGTTCTGCATTTGCGAACTTCATCAGTGTACCCTGAAACCTATAACATTCTCAAGTAAAATCTAACAATCTATATTAACATTATAAAGCTGAAGAGTTTTTTTGAATTGTTTGTTTGTTTGAATGTGGTAATCTCAGAAACTACTAATCCAAATTGAAAAAATCTTTCACTATTGGATAACCCATTTATCGATGAAGGCTATATAACATCATGCTACGACCAATAGGAGCGAAGCAGCAATGAGAAATGTTGCAAAAAACGAGGGAAATTTACACATATGAAGTTGCATGGTCAGCTAGTGTCAAATAAATGGCTACTTAAGCAATATTAAAAAAAACTGATACTACTGTTTTTTTTAATATCCTGCTTAGTGTCTAACTAACTAACGCCATTGTAACCAACTTCATCTTTATTTACTGGTACCTAATAGTATATTTCTTATATTTTCAGTTTACTTGGAACATTTTGGAAATGCGCTAGGATTGGTGAAAGGAAGTCTCCTTACGTAGCAGTATGTTGTGTTATAATGGCATTTAGTATATTATTCCTCACATAATATAATTTAAGATAAACTATTGGTAAATTATCTATTTTATAATATTTGTAAATAAACATTAAGATTCCAAAATGATTATTCTTTTTATTCCATGCTTTAGTAACTTTACATATGACTAGTGGTAGTTATAAGCTTTCTATACCAAAATCACCAAAAGATTACCAAGACAAACATCTTAACTTTTTTAGAGTAGAACCACGATTAATTAACAACACAACAACAACGCAATTATCCAAACACTGACTTAGTTTAAAACATTTACATTCCCATTGAAGGACCACATATCCAATTTGAATTTTGAATGTGAATATTCGTATATTCTGAGTATGAAACTTTACTAAAGATAGTAAAGGTTCATAAACAATTGTAAATACAGCCATTAATTTGTAAAAGTAAGCATTCAAATATTATAATTGTTTAAAGGTGTCTCAAACATAACTTACATATTATACAAATATTTGAATGAAAACTTTTAGTAAAAGATTTGTAAAACTATTTTTTAAATATGAACCCTTTCTGATCACTGAATAAAAAGAACGAGCATGGAAAAGGTGATCCCTCAATTGATCACCATAAAGGTCCTCCTATTCAGAAACCGAATTCGACGTAGGTACTCCGCATAAAGGAGTGGTTTTACGTAGATATCAATGGAATTTGTAATTTCCGTATGGTTCTAGCGTTAGTAAAAGTACTCGAACGATTGTAAAATAAACCTTTACTTAGTGTATTTAGTAAATATTAATCCGTAACATTTGTAAATTATAAGTGAGTTATGTTCGAGATATGGGTGCCTGTCAGTCACGATAGCGGAACCACTTTTAAATGACTAAAAACTTTTGAATGGTTACTTTTACAATTGTTTGAGAACTTTTACTAAAGGTTGGCGCATTTTAAAACTCAAATTGGACATGTGGTTGCAGCCATTCGTGAGTTCAAAATTGTCGATTTTATAAAAAGGTTTTTATATTTCAACGTTAGTACATTTATGTATGTTAATTTTTAATGTACTCTACTGTTTTTATGAAAAAATGTTTTTCTTTGATCTTGTCCCAAAAAACCAAATTTCGATTTTCCGAACTAATCTCGGTCTCGATTAGTTCGGATAATCGAGGTTCTACTGTATATATTTTTGAGACTATTTCTATACCAGAATTTAAAAAAAAATTGTCAGTCAATTTCTGTGACTCAGCAGTGAACAAACAGATAGAGAAATCAGCATGTTCAAGCAAATATTACCACTATAGTAATTTTTACAGGCATTTCTTGCCAATTATTTCATTCAAGGGACGTAAACGGGCCATTTTTTACGGCAATTTGTGGCGGCTCTATTGGCAACTAATTGCTCGACCAATAATGGCAATATGTCTGCAATTGTATGGCGCATGATTCAGTCTCCTAAACAGGCTACACAACCCGGCAACAATAAAATAGAGAGGGACTGAAACAACAACAAAATTGTCCGGGCAACATTGCGGACAATTGGTCGCTCAGCGATCGTCCAGCAACCATCATATCAATATTGGAGAGTACTGCCATGTTGCCACCATTGCCTTAAAAAATGACCCGTTTAGACGCCCCTTTATTACCTACCATAATTGAATGTTTGAAAGATAGAAAAAATTGAAGTCAGTGAGACTCGGGAATTGAACCCGAGACTTCCGTAACCGGGGCCGGAATCGAACCATTTAACTAGGATTATGTTACTAAACCTCAAATTCTTCTATCTTTCCTGCACGCGAGTCAGGCCTTTGCTTGCGCCATCTAGCCGATAGGTCTGGAATCCAAAAATGCAATTAAGTATTGTATTAACATTAGGTACCACTGTCAGTTTGTGGGACTGCTTTCAATATGTCACACTCAGAGAACATGTTACAGATTTATGTCTCATTGGACTTTGACAGTGAGAGAATAGCGTGTGCACTGTGCTGGCACACAGTATCTTGTGTTGTTGACACAGAGACCTTGTCGGACTTGTCGATGTACGCTAGTACACCCAGAGTTATATCGAGTTGGTTACTATGCCATTAAACTCTGGCGTAAATACTGCCTAATTAGTGTAAAAATAAACTCTGCCTTTTTAATTTAGGAAATAAACACCATTTTCACTGTGTACGCTGGCGTCCCGATCAAGCGTACACATGGCCGTACCTACTCGAAAACGGCTAACTGTAAAGCAACAGAGTTTACACACAAAAATACTGCTCTAATACTTCTCCCGCTATGCTAAATTTCATACCGATTGCTTTTGTAGGAACAGAGATATTGAACAAGACTTTTCAATGACATTCGGAGCTGGCGTTATGGCAGCGTACACATAATAGATAACTGGCAATCCTGTTAACCCCTTTAGCCAAACAATGGCTTGTATTAGGATAGGATTCAGGTCGGTAGTATAATGGTTAGGATTCGAACCCGCGACATCATGATTGCGAGTCCGATGCCATAGCCACTAGGCTACCGCCGCCGCCGCCGCGCCGCTTGTACCGTCGATTTGATATGTTGGGTTCATTTACAAATCAATTAAAGAAATTTGTCAAGAGAACTTGATGTTAAATCCATACAATTTCTATTTTCCGCATGAGTTATTTAGATGTGCATTTGGATTGAGTGATCTTATTTATTTCGTGACAAAATCTTATTGTACCTACATTTTAAGTAGATTATAAGGGAGGGATCCCACCACCCACCCTCGATCTGTGAATCACCACGATTGAAGTAGTAAGGAAATTTTCTTACTACTTCAATCGTGGTGATTCACAGATCGAGGGTGGGTGGTGGGATCCCTCCCTTATAATCTACTTAAGATGGATTTCCGCCATGTAACGCCTGATTCAATCGGTTATCTTGTACCTACATTTAATAAAAAATAGTCAAAACTCATAGCCCTAAGTAAACAAATTGCCACTCTCAAGGGTCTTTAGTTATTGCCCTAAGTGTGGATCACCAAATTTAGACATTTTGAAAAAGCAGCTACGAGCTAAATCTCAACAAAAACTTACTATATTTTCATGATACATTTTCAAAACTTACATTTTTTTTTAACAAATTGTCACTGTGTTTTCAACCGACTTCAAAAAGGAGTAGGTTCTCAATTCGACTGTTTTATTTTTGTATGTTTGTTCACCGATTACGCAAAGACGGCTGGACCGATTTGAAAAAACGTTTTTGTTTTTGGAAGGGTACACTTCCTGGTCCCATTGTCATCAGATCACGATCTGATGATGGGATCCTGGAGAAATCGAGGGAACTCTTAAAATATTAAAGGCAAACCTACATGACTACTGATTTAGGTTTATTTCATAGTGATTCGTGCATTTACTCTTAAAAAGCACCAATTGGTGAAGTGGAACCGATGATGAAGACCACAAATGACGAGCGGACCTATTTAATATTTCACAGTTTGCGATTTAGTTACTTTAATATGGTATTGAGTAGCACTTTATTCTCGTCATACTACTATTACACAATGTAATAGAGCTGATAGTGAACTCCTTAACAATTAATGGCCCTGCATGGGGGCAAGCAATATTTTGTAAAAGGATTTGAGCAGTTGACATAGGCCTATTGTAACTTATGTGAATTATAAACCAACCCACTAAAAAGTGAGAAATAAAAACATTATAAAAAAAAATATTACCGTCTTCAAAAATAAATACCTACAAATAATAATATTGATTAAAAATAAAAACAAATTAAACATTTTGAAGTTGGTGCCAAATAAAACATAAAGACTAAGTTCATGGCACCAACTTCAAAATGTTTAATTTGTTTTTGTTATTCTAGGTATATAATTTTTTGCTTTTTAGTTGCCTTGTAGGTATTTATTTTTGAAGTTTTGTAAATAGTTTTTTAAAAACCATCAAGGCACTTAAATTAAGCTAATTCCAGGCATCTATGACAGTTTCATTGGATCACTCAGTACAGACACCATTTTGTCTGAGAGATTGTTGTAATAAGGTTTAGGTTGCTGAGTTAAATATTATTATAATTAAACGTTAAAACGTTTACAAGATAATGGAACTTATCTGATCCCCCTTTATAAATTTCCTATTTCTATTTAAGCAGTGTATTAAGTCCATAGTCAAGTACATTATATTCAAGGTAGGTACTTAAGGAATAAGTAAAACTCAACATAATTTTCTGTATTTTTAATTTTATATGTGTCTGGTTTCTAAAAATAGAAAATGCTAAGGGATAGAATATAAAGAGATTACAAAACAGTCACAAAATCTAATACTAATCATTATAATATACCTTGTAAGTAATTTTTCATAACTCAATACCTGTAATTAAAACAAATAATATCAAATGTATGTAACGAATTGATTACAATCTATATAGCGGCGTGTATGCAGCAGCCAAGTGATATGCAGATATTAACAAGTGCAATCACTTTACAAGCTGTGCCATATAAAACTGTGCATAATAAACATGCTTATAAACATCGTATTGAAGTATAAAAAACTAACATACCATAAATATGACTCATATTCTCAATATAAATAATAATTATCATAAAATCAATATAATTTTATAAAGTTTATTCGTATGTGTACTAAAACTGCAATTCCAATAAGCTTATTTATTTCGTCAATATGCGTTAAAAAAAGGTAAAAATTCAATAAACGTAAAATATTGTAAAATATTTCAAAATATTAACAATATCAACTCCTATGCTATGGATAGATATAATCTCTGAATCTCAGTACAAATTTTTATCAAATGGGCCAAATATTGCATTATCTTATCACTTTTTTTTACAATTTTGTGGAAAATCTAGTGCATAATACGTAACACTAACATGTCTAATTGGGCTTAATTCAGTCTAAACATTGTTCTATAGTAAGCTAAACACACTTAAATACAGCGACGACACATCCACTACTCCTACAACAAGCTAGTCTAAATAAATAAACTTCGATGCATTGATGCGCGTTAAAATATCAACTATTACAGTCATTTTGAGAATACTTCAAAATATTACAACTACACTGAAACACAAAACACCGAGAGTACAGGAGTTAGAGGAAAGTTAAGACAAACACACATACATCAGTCACGAGTCAGGTACTAACTCAGATCACTTCAAAGGGCTCATTAATGTATAACGTAAGCAGATTTTTTGTCATTTTCAACTCCGCCCTCACCCTTGTCAACAAAAATAAACAAATATTCCCCCCATACCCCCATGTAACGTAAACATCCTTTTTTTTCGCATTTCCATAGACACAAAACGCGCCCAATTTACAATATTCTATACAAATATTGTGGACGTGATCACCATCCAACCCCCTCCCCCCATGTCATCAAAAATTAGCAAACCAATGACCCCTTTGGTGTTTACGTAATTCTAGTCATCTCGGAACACCTTTAAAGTGGTCCGAGTTGGTACGTGACCGCGGTCATGTCGCCCGCGGTCGTTGTTTCAAAAGAGTGCGTATGAAGCTTGCCTCTCGGTGTTTAGTGACTTATGGCCGGTCTTGCTGGTTTCGCTACTAAAGTTAACTTTAACAGACAGTCAACGATAGATATCGGCCGTTAAACTTTTTGAAACAGTATGATATTGAAAGTAGTGTAGGTATGTATAATAATTACTTATATCGGAAAATTGTATTTGTGTACAGTTTCTGCATCAAATAACAATACATAATACTTAGTAAAATACGAGACGTTCCATTCTTAATACTATTAAATAAATAAACAAGAAAATGTTGCAATTTGCATCGAGTTTCGTATATAATAAATATACTAGCTAAGAACTTGTGATGTATCAATAGAGTGCTAGTATATAAGTACAGATTATATGGCACTAGAAATATAAACTGTCTACTATAACAACTTCATTGAGCAAGAAAGGGGGGAAGTACTGAATAAGTTGTTTAAAGATTTGCCAGATTCATATTCCTTTAGTCTTCATGAAATAGCCGAAAACAAATAGGCACCTTCATAGAAATCTTATCATATAAGAATGAGGATTTAATTTCAATAAATGCAATCATAAAATCAAAGAAAACAAATCACCAAAAAGTATAATCAAACATTATCACAGAGACTCCAATGTATAGTCGAGATGCACGGCAACGATTTTAAGTGCAACATTAAAAAATGTTATAATTTTGCAAACATTGCTTGTCTGTCACTACCATGACTCACGTCTATCACATTCATACACTTTACCTAGTACATTTTTGGTGTCTTATTAATGATGGTCGAATATTACCCTACAGTTATCTACACCTAGGTATACTACTAAAATAACATGGGACTACACAATAAAAAAAATACAACGTGTGCTAATAAGGAATAATATTATAAATGACGGTCTTTTGGCTTACTTCTTACCGATTTAATATTATTTAAAAAAAAAAATTACACATGTTTAGTCTTGGAGGCTGATCGCAATGTTTTTTTTTTTAATATTGACATAGATATTTTTTTCTCTATTCATAATACGTTAATAAAAATATTTTACCTACACTTGGGTGCAATGAACTCATACACATTTTGGGATTTTTTGGTTAAATTTATAATAAAATCAATATTTGTTTTTAAATAATAATTTATTAGTGCTTACAAGATTCCTTCAGGGGTGATTAAAGTAATATATCAAGATTATTGAAATCATTAATAATTCGAAATACTGAGCACTGAAACCCAAATGAGGGTATTTTGATCAATATTGTTGGACTTACTCCAGGTAAAACCTGGAATAGGTCCCGCAATCCGTACTACCTACTCCGAGCTCACCTATTCCGATATCACTAAGGTAAATTTATCATCACTTAAGTGGTATCATTGGATAGGTGTTGAAATAATCTTTCAGCTCACATATAAAATGAAAGTTCGTTTATTTTAAAATTTAGAAATATGAGCATAACCCATGTGCGATTTCATTGCACCGAAGTGTATATAGCTAATGTTTAGTCTTCTTCTATTCTATTTGAAAATAGAAAATAAAATAAAGACAAAATTTTCGTTACTTGAAATGCTGATATAATAAAGTATTGGGAATAAGGTGGGTATGATTTACGATGCCGCCATTCATTCCGTTTTATTATTAACGCTAGTTATAAATTAAATATTCGAATAGTATAAAAAGGATTATTAATATTAGACCTAATCATTACAAATTTAAAGCATTTTCAGTAAGAGGCATTCTCATAATTACAATGATCTTATGTTTAGTACTGCTGGCAGAATTAATACGCTAGCTTTATCATCTCATTGAAGCATAAGATCCGTCTGCTATATTTATCGTAGAATGACCTCTCAATAAAAATAAATACTGAATATCTAAATATATATATAGAGCATATTTACGCTCAAATAATTACTCTTATAATTAAAATAAATGCTCATAATTAACTTATATAACTAAGTTTAGACTTTTATTTGATTCGTATTAAATCAATAAATAAGTTCTACAATACTAGAGAGTCGTTTTTTTTTTTAAATTTTTAAATCAAATTGCATTACGTTGGAAGTTAAAGATTATAAGGGTATATACGCACTTCAAACGTTACCTTTTGGCACGAATAAGCATTAAATGAACATGTAGAATGCGTATGTTGTACGTAAAGTAATACAAGACTAAAGCTAACAATGACTATGAATGAACGACTATGAGAAAGTTCTTACATCTACGCCGGAGGACAACATTTCTACCTGCTATCGTTTCCATTTGTCCGATACATTACAGCTTGTTTTACCCTGTAATTAAATAATTAGTTAATTATTTTTTAACACTAGTAATATATATTAACATTTGCACCTTGTAAAGTGCATGAATTGGTTAGGACAACAATTTTAATAAGAGGTATATTTTGTGTTCTTTATTTTATGTTTGTTTGTAAAACACTATGAAGAAATGGAGGCTAATGCGGGCATTATTTTCTATACTAACGTTAAATCGCGAAAATTTAAAAACAATTACCGTCATTGAGTTATTGCCGAAAAACTGCGTTTCTCAACAAAAGGGCGTAAGTGACATGAACATACGCTCTTCTGCTGATGCAATTATTCAAGGCTGCGGAACCCTACACTGAGCATGGTCCGACATGCTTTTGTGTTTTTTGTTTGTGTTGTTTTTGACGTTTCTTAAAAATACACTGATTTGATTTTAGTCAAATACCCTATTTGGCTCCTAGAGGTTAAATTTTAACATATTTTGTATGGATCTTATGTCAAATATATAGCTCTAGTAGCTAAATCTATCAATAGATACATTAATGAGAATCTCCAAAAGTACTAGTCCGATTTTGATAAAATTTGCTATGGAAATGATTTTAAACTTGTGGATAGACATAGGTTACTTTTTATGCAAGGGAACAGCTGACATACATATAAACAGGTCTGCTTTACCTCCAGAACTAATAGCATCTATGGAGAAATAAATGTATCACATAGGTATAATTTCTTTCAACATACCTGTGTTATTGTAGTCGTACCCTATCTGATCATCTCGAGATACTTGTGCTTATGTTTGGTGAGCATCTCTGTGACTGTGACCAGTTTGCGGATGGCCGGCTGGGTCTTGGCCAGCCCTTGTAGCTCCGTCAGGTGAGACACGCATATGTGGTGAAGGGTGGCCAGCTCCTTAGCTATAATAAGATATACATGGTGATTTCCTTCCGCTCTTGGCTTCTTTACATTACAACAAATAACTTCGTAATATAATTTTTGGAAAAAAAAAATACAAATGAACCATTCACCACCTACCATCTACTTTTGTCAAAGTCAAAGTACATTATTTACTTAGGTTACAAAATGCAACACTTATGAATGTCAGACAAAATTAGAATGATTCTACATTTAATGCTAAGTTCGCAAGAGCCTATTTGCCTTTGCAACATGCGATTCGATTATTATAAGAAAAAACTACTTATTATACAAATATTTATAAACCACTAATTATAAAAATAAAGCCTATAAGAAGATACAAGGCCGAACAGTCATAGAACTATCTATCACACATCTGAGAGACCCCAGAGTAAAATCGATGTTTCTTTGTCAGGTTTAGGACTTAAACCTCACAATAAACAACGATTTATCTCCGTTCAATAGTCTGTAGATGGTTAAGGTCATAAATCCAAAAACAAGTTGTAGGTGATTATGGGTTAATATATTAAATATTTTCCAAAACTGATATTACAAAGTTATTTAGTATTATATAAAAAACCACGAGCGGGAGGTTATCAGTATATTACAAATCACCCTGTTTATTATTTTATTTACAAATCAACTTAATTCTGCTGTATAATAATCACTATCTACGAAGGCAACATATCTATACTATAAACCACATTTTAAATCTAAGTGACTGTATTTTATAGCACTACAACAGTTTCGTCTTCCTGTACCTAAAAGATTTTATTATGGTAACTGACTAACACTTTCGTGGATAGTTTGTGTCAGTATGATTGCCTATATAGACTTATTTAACTAAGTTATACAAAAGATAAATTAATTACATTAATTAGTTTACCCATAATCATCGAGAAAACTTAAAAGGGAATTCTTAGAGTATAACTAATATAGTTGCACTATTAGTCATCATCAATTGATGATGACTAATAGTGCAACTATATAACTACTAAGTAATTACTTATTGTATCTATAGCAAGAGGCTAATGTTGTGAATACTGTAATTTTGCCTAACAGAAAACGTACAAGCTGTTTGTTTCCCAACATATAAATAAATTGGCTTACCAATATCAAAATTGTTGTTTGTGTTTGGCGTCGAGACGCCAGGATCAGGGACATTGCTCAGCTGATCCAAAAACACGACCATACGCTCCTTGTTCTTCAGTATGAAAGGGTTCACCACTTCCATGTATGGTTCCTAGGAAAGTTAAAAAAATCTATATTATAACAGAAACATATCTATCTATATCTGCACATAATAGTACATCATGAAATAAGACCGATAAGTTAGTAGCAGCTTCAGACTAACAAGTGATTTGTTGAAATTTGACTCTTTATTGTACTCGTAAGGCACCTGTCTCACCAACGGCGAGAGAGCGAGTAGCGATTTTATCGCTCAAGAAAAGTACATATTACATTACCAGTCTAGATCCCGTAAAAACAAAAGAAATACAGATATTAATAGTTGATCGTTGACCGTTTGCACTACTGCCGGCGAGCACTCGCTCTATACTGCATGCGCTCTATCTAATATGCATCTATCGTACGTTTCTTGAGCGATAAAATCGCTACTCGTTTCTCGCTCATCGCCGTTGGTGGGGCAGGTGCCTGATGCAGGGTCTAATCATTATCAAACTTAGGGAGCTTTCAAATTTGATGGAAAGCGCCGCCCGAAGGTACCGCGGTTACAGCGCTGCAGTCATTATCATTTCAGCGAATGTGCATTCTTTTAAATTTTTTTAATCACAAAGTCTCGTCGCCGGTTTCAAGTTTTTTTTCTTTTAAGTTTTCTTCTTTGCATCACAAAGTCTCGTCCATATGCAATTATCACGAATAGTATATTTGTTCTGTGAGTTTACACGTTAAACGCGGAGCTGCAAAAATAGCGATACGTTAGTTTGCCGACATCTTTACAACTCCATTCGCGCGTTTTTGTTACTCATACTGTTACTGGACTTTAAGGTCCAAGCGACCAGGTCATTACAATCCGAAAAAAAAAATGTTACTCATATGGTTTTACAAAACAGCTCGGCCGAGAAGCTGCAGCCAGACGCTTTGCAGCAAGTTTGAAGGTGGGCACCTTTAAACTTGCTGCAAGCGTCTTTTTATTTTTTAAATAAGTTGGAGGCCACGGCAACAACTCGCAGACATAGTAAAGCGAGCACCTTGGCTCCGAACTCGATGAGGTTGGCGAGGTTCTGCAGGCACTTGGCGACCATGAGCAGCGAGCGCTGCGCGTGCGGCGGCGGCGCGCCCACCACCAGCCCCCACGCGCGCGGCTCCACCAGCGCCGGGCAGATCAGCCGCAGGAAGATGAACCCTGCACATATCATGCTTGTTGTACAACCTCTTCTGATACAATAAACATTATTATTATTATTAACCTAAATTATTACTAAATGAAAAACCTGACTGAAAAATTATATAGCCTACGACACTCTCACAGTAGGGTATTTTACTGTGTTTTGGGTTTTTTTTTCGGCTTTACCTATTGTTTGCGAACTTGGCAGGCATTACATGTACATGTAGAATCCTGTCGTATCACAAAAGTGGTTTTGCATCTAAAGTGAGTAAAGAATTTTGAATTTTGTTTAAAAATGATTGTCTACTATAATTTTACGTGGTAACATCGTATGGAAACATTGATGACATATCGGCGTTCGCGTTGCTTAGTAACCAGCCGTCGGGGGCTTTCGCGCTCCGGTAAAGCGATCGGAAGTCTCAGGTTCGATTCCTGGGTCTGAACTTAATTTTTTTCTTTCAAAATGCAATTAAGTATTGTATTTGTTAACTAATACATGTTCAACCACCCACCTGACACAACTCTGGTCCGCACGAACCGTTCATTGGGCCACTTGGCTACCGCAGCTCGTTGTAAACAACCGCACAGGTACCGAACTGGCCGCGGACATTCGTCGGGAGATGTGAAAATTGATAGTGTTATCTGTTGAATAAAATTCAACACACAGTTATTACTGTACTATTCAGAAAGAGAGATAGAGCAGTATACTTCTTTAACTTTCTCTCTCTCTCTCTCTCTCTCTCATAAGGTCTCGATCATAAGGGTATGCTGTTACCTACTCCGATATGATCTTAGTTCGAGAGACCTGAGCGAAATTTCCTTCACATATGCCACTGTGGCGCAGTGAGAATGTATCCGCCTGCTACGCAAGAGGTCATGGGCTCGATCCCCACCCAGGATAAAACTTTGTGTGATAGCATGATGGTTTATTCTATGTCTGGGTGTTATTTATCTATAATATGTATGTATTTAGAAATATATAAGTAAGTTTATCAGTTATCTGGTTTCCATAGTACAAGCTCTGCTTAGTTTGGGATCAGATAGCGTTGTGTGAGTTGTTCCAAGATATGTTTAAAATAGCATATAAAATGCTTGAAAATCACAAAAAGAAGTGTATTTCCTCAGTTGTAATATCTAACTTAACTTACCTGGTCCAAAATCATCAGTAGAAATTCAGCATTGTTACACGCGTCGTCAGGTGAATCCATCTTCGTAGGATTTAGTTCGGCTGACTGTTTCGCATCTATTAATTTTTGAACCGTTTCTGATATAGCCGCCTGTGAAAATAGGACATACATTAATTGATATCAATTTTAACGATTAGGAAATGCGAAATGTTTATGAAGTGTGCTATCAGTTTATGTCTGTTTTGTATACTTTACTTTTATAATAAAATTCCTAATGTTCACTATAAATTATTTGAGTTCTAAAATAGACTTTTCGGTATATTTTTGTATCTCACTCTAAGTTACAGAAGCTCCAGTGATAAACATATGGATGAAGTTACTCTTATAAAAATAATAGTATTTTTTTTCTCCAATTCAAACGCTACATGATGCTCAAATATGTATAAAAAAGTATCTTTTTATATTACTGTGTACTGAAGCCATAACACAGATTCCCATCTCCCTACAACGGGCGAAAACAGATTGACGCACACATAGAAAAACACATAAATAGATCTCGTTCAAATTTCCACTGCGCATGTCAGGATCGTCCGTACGTGCACGTATACGTGTGCGTGCACTTGTTGCTGACCTGAAAGCCTGAGCTAGGTAGACCGATGTGATACATGTGTAGCGTCAACATACCTGCAGGAAGGTCTTGCAGTGCGCGCGCATGAACTCGTCGACGAGCGCGGTGGCGAGCGAGGCGCCGCGGAACATGGCGCGGTGGTCCGTCTCGCGCGCCACCTCGGCGCTCACCAGCTCGCGCGCCAGCTCCGCGCCGCGCCCGCACTCCGTGAACGCGTGCAGTAGAGCTACAACAAATATGTCTCTACTGTTCACTCTCTCCATAAATAATCAATGACAAAAAGAGACAGAGCTATAATGAAATTCTAGTTGTTGTTTCCCATCCCTTTCTGTCAGCATATTACGGTATGTTCAGTACGAAATAAAGATTTCTTTCTCTTTCTTTTTTCTTCTTCTATTTGGTCTTTCGGGCCGGATTTGAACCAGCGACTTGTGGAAGTACAGTATTTCCGATAGAATTCAATCGGAAGATAATTTTGTCTGACATAACACTATATTTAATGAGAATAAAATTGAACCCAATATACGTAAATACATAATTGAAGGTTGACGTGCCATTCTATATAACAGTAGCAATTTTCAGTGTGCGAAAACGTAAAATAAAACGTGATATAATGTTTATTTGTATGTATGTTATGTATTTAAGTATATATATTTTATTTTTTATAATGGATTGTATTTATCATACACTAGCCGTCCCGCGCAACTTCGTCTGTGTAAACTTTCCCCGTTTTTGCAACATTTCTCATTGCTGCTCCGCTCCTGTTGGTCGTAGCGTGATGTTATATAGCCTATAGCCTCCCTCTATAAATGGACTATCCAACAGTGAAATAATTTTTCAATTCGGATCAGTAGATCCTGAGATTACCGCGTACAAACAAACAAACTCTTCAGCTTTATAATATTAGTATAGACAACGACCATATAGCCAGTATAGATAACCAATATTGCATGTCAACAATGTTGGCTTTTGGTTGGTAGAGAATGCTTTTAGCATTAAGCTCGCCTTTGTACATTATTTTTGTGCATTAAGTTAATAAATAAATATTATATTAATGATTCATCAAGTCAAGCTCAGTATTGCTGGTATTAAACATACTTACAAGTAGCCAAAGGTTGTCTATCGGTGCGGCACAGATCAGCTAATGCCTTCACCGCGGGAAGTCCTGGTTCTAACAGCAACTGCCGTAACGGATTGTACTCTTCTCTAGGCATTACTAATTCTTGCATGTACCTACAAAGCAACAACAAATTAAAGCTGACTTCAGACTTCGTGCCCAAAAGAGCTGTAATGGTAGGTAACTAATTAGTCTTATAAAAGTTCATTAACTAGCAGATTGTCGACAACGGGAGAGATGCCATTAAAAACACTTTTTAAGAAATGTCAAAACGTAGATTTTAACTATCGGACTATGACGTCAGTATTTTCTCGTCAAATCACTTATTTTTATGATATAATTAATGATAAAAATCCAACCGTACACAACATTAACGGCCGGTCTCAATAACCTACCAATCAATGGATTTGGCTACTAGAGGTAGAATTTTGACATATTTTGTATGGAGCTTATGTCAAATATATACCTCTAGTAGCCAAATCGATAGTTATTTTATTGAGACCGGCCGTTAATCGAAACTTAATTGTCGGTAGTTCAAATGTCAGATTTATTTATAAATTAATAGGAAAGTTTAGCTAGGAAACTATAGTCTATTTGAACACTTTAGTAGTAGGTAACATACCTAATACGCAGTCTTAAAGATCCCCATTCCCCAATAGGCGTCATACCCACGAGTGGGTACCATTCTTCGATCTCCTCACCATTCGCGAGTTTGTCTAGCTCTATCGTTAACTCTGCAACCTGCTAACAAAATTGTCGTGGAAGTACCTTTTAAAATGATGTAAGAAAATAAAATAGTTATAGTAATTTGAACTTTAACACACAATCATAAATGTCACAATGAAATGTATAAAATCTTAAGATATTTAATCATGGAGATCGCCTTACTTCCGATTCCTTTCCTCTCTTCCCAGTATTGTGGACTGTAATGGTGAACGAAGTTACATCTGGAGGCACGTCACTGTAAAAAACGGTACAGATTTGATGTTTACGATTTTTCTGCTTGCTGTCTGTTAAAGTGTACTGTAATTACACTATATATTATAGGCCTATTCGGCGTCCTCAGATTTTTAAATAGATAAAAGTCTGTTAAATGAGTGACTAACTCGAACACAAACTTCGTCCAGGCGCCGTCAGTGCTTCGGTGCCTGTTCAGGAACCACACGCGGAGTGCGCTGAGCCATAATACGCGAGCCAAGCGAGAGCTAGTATTGCGTTCACACGCGATATTCAACGGGAACGGACACGAGCACAAGCATGTAAACGTGCTGCTAGACTGTTGGTGGTCGCGCTCGCCGCTGAACAATACCGGGCTACTTGCCATGGTGCTTCCCGGACTGGATACCGCGCAGCAACACACTTTATTAAGGTATAAACATAAGGCACTAACTCGAACACAAACTCGTCGTCCCAGTGAGGGTCTGGCGAGGGCCTGGGCTTGGTGCGCGCGACGGGAGCGGCGCCTAGTGTCAAGCGCAGGTGCGGGCGCGGCGCCAGGCGCGCGGGCAGGCGGTGCGCGGTTAGACATCGTACGCGGAGAGCGCGGAGCCATACCACACGGGCCACCTGGCAACACATAACATGTAATAAATACAACTAGAAGCCCACCCAGGATTATATTTCATAGGAGGTCGCGTCCATGTGTGAAATATGAGAACGAATAAAGCTGGCAACAAAACGTTTCGGCGAAGAGTTTGAACCCTCAAATCCCCCGCCCCTGGGTAACACATATGCTTCGTCTCAGCGCATAATGTCCTTTTCTCTAAATCTCCTTTTCTCAGAAGTAATCACTTTTAAACATCTACGTACAGTACTCCAAAAGTAATAATGCGCATAGAAATCTTCGGAAATCTTCGTCATTGTTCGGCAACGGTCGTATTACCCGAGCGTCGAAAGACGATATTTATATAGAGTGGTTAAGAGCAATTTCTCTATGCCTAATTTTATATATTATGTGTTTTGTGCTAAAACAGATTTGATTTACCTGTAACGAAATTTGATTCGATAATTCCATGTAAGTAAATAGCGAAAACGCTACAATCATTGTTGGAGTGATTAGTTTTCAAGTGTCTTACCGAAGTTGGTGTAATTATGGAGGAAAAGGTTTAAATAACATAAGGTTTTATTAGAAGGAGAAAAAAACGTTTTCAAATAGAGGTTTACATAAAATATAATCAAAATCTCAGTTCAAATTTGTTTACAGCACTAATCATTCCAGAAAAATAATACAATTATAAAAAAATTAATCAGAATCGAGGAAGACCTCTATTCCCGACATCGCAGATTCATCAGAAGTTTCATTATGCTCTTGTTCATTTACACTTTCCTCACTGCTATCACCTGTGTAAATAATCAGTTTATCGGAATAACTATCGATTCTTGGCTCAAATTTTCTATATTCATCTTCGCATTGAACCGCATGATCAGAAACTTTTTTCCATTCTTCTGGTCCTATTTTATTGATTTTTTCTAATATAGCATCTTTAACTGACGTCACAGTCATTGCAATATTTCTCTTGGCCACGTGTTGCTTTATTTGGGACCAAATATTTTCAATAGGGTTAAAATCGGGATGATATGGTGGCAATCGTATAATTTTATGCCCATGTTCCTCCATTATACGGTCAATGGCAAATTCTGTGTAATTTTCTTTGTATCTTTGTATAATTTTATACAAATCGGGTTTCAGTTTCTTTGGGTCATGCGGAATGTTGTGTTGTTGTAACCAAGCTGTCATTTGTGGTTTAGATGTGTTTGAGTTTGGTGGTTTCACAGACAGCTTATTATGATATGGGGCGTTGTCTATTACCAACACACTATTAGGAGGCAAGTTGGGAATCAATTGATTGCGTAGCCAAGTTTGATAACGTTCCGCGTTTATTTCTTTATGATAGTCACCTTCTGAGTCGACACATTTATGTAACATTAGAGCCCCTGGGACGAAGCCTTTTTCATTGCCTGCGTGTACAATAATTATTCGCTCTCCTTTGGAAATGGGTTGTTTGATACCTTTTTTGTTGCTATCTTGCCAAGTTTTACCCTTAGTATGTGATGTGTGCACATACGACTCGTCCATAAATACTATGTTTCTACCAGAACTCCTCAGCTGTTGTATTTCTCTGAGATATTTGATCCTTTTTAGGCGTATATCATGTTTTTCCATAAGTAATTGTCTGTTATTATCAGTTTTCAGAAACCTAAACCCCATGTCTTTCAAGATCAACCTTAAAGTCTCGGCACAGCCTTTGAAATTAATAGCTTCGATCAACTTTATTCTTAAATTATTTACAGTTGGGAGTTCTTTCAGCGTCAATTGAAAATTGTATATCATATTACGAATAACACAGTAGTCGAAATCATCAAGTACCAGCCGAAATCTACTTTTAGGTCTTCCTTTTTTCGGTGTAGAAAATTTCTTTGATTGATTATGTTTTTTTTCGTTTAAGATATTACTCAAAGTTCGTCGCGAAATTCCTGTAGCTTTTGTAACACGGTCTTGAATTTTTTTAAAATAACCATCATGGTCTCTGTTGAAAACATTGGCTTCATTTAAGAAATAAAGGTACACATTAAATACCATTTGCCGTGCTTGTGAATTAAGCGGTTTTCCACGTTTAAATTTATCCATTTTGGAAGAATTCGTCTGAAAGAAAATGGCATGGGCAGAGTTAGGTATATATTTTTTATGCATGTTTATCTATTTATTTAATTTAAATAAATCTCATTTTTTAAATGTTTTTCTAGTACTTAATATGTATTTAATGTAGGTATTTTATTTTTTTAATATTAAAAAAACGTGAAATATGTTATTTATTTTCCTTTTTTCAAAATATACTATTTAAATCTGAATAAGCTAATTAATGTTGAAATTATATTTACCAAGAAGGGTGTGTAATAGCAGCTCTATATATTTCCACAAATAGAGAACACGTGCAGTCACTACCAATATATAAAGACGACTGACAGACATTTCGCTGACCGGCGACAGCTGCCGAACGCCCGATTTGTTTTCGATTGTGCACACATGATATTGACTCCTATCTCTTTTAAACAAGGTGCAAAATGCAAATGCCTTGTTTAGGGCTCTTACGATTCCATGATTCGAGTGTTTCCGGGAATACGACAATTAGCGAAGATCTGCATGTGCATTATTAATTTGGGAGTACTGTACATGTAACTGTAAATTCAGAACATAACGTGCAATCGGAAAAAAAATATCATAATATAGTCAGAGAACGTGGGTTCGATCTGGGGATCGAACCCACGACCTCTGACTTAGCAATCAGGGTCACTAACCAATAAAGTTAAACTCAGTGAGACAAGAACTTGGCAATAAAAACTCATGGCCACATTTTTAAATTGTTATATTTTTAATTAAAATTTGATTTAATAGACCAACAGGCCAGGAAAATAGTCAGTCAGTACATCAAACAGAGATAGAAGTGTACAAAAAATTATTTTTGACGGTGGTCAGGCCAAGTGTAAAAGAAAGGGGTTGGAGACGATCGACTTTAATAATAAAACTGGCTAGAAAAAGCGGAGAGTTTGAACCACCAAACCTCCCGCCCCTGGCTACGCCTAAGTTTCTCAGCTCTGGCTGCAGCCGTGTCGTATTTCTTTTTAAATTCGAATTCTCACCGCACGGTTTATATGTTCCCTACACAATATTCACAAATGCATGCGTAAATCACATATTTCTATGAATACGAAAATAAATTCAATAAGATTTTATCGCAGTGCAAATCAAACGTTAATTTTCTACAAGTCAACTTTTGGGAGATGAAGTTAGTTGTCATTTGCTTAATGCACAGAATTTCAAATATTATGTAAAATCAGATTACGGTCTTCACCCAGTGCTTTGCATCATACTAAGGCTGTAACCGTACCAACATAGGCGAAACAGTTACTGGTATAACATAGGGTTAAACACACGTGATTATCAACAACAACATTATTAACATGAAATTCAATAAGACGGAAGGCATTAAAATTTGATACGCAAAATTAACAAGAATAACAATTTGCCATATTATTGATATTAAATAAAATAAGACAATTATCGATCTAAATTATGCGCAATCATTGATAAATTATCGCTCATTCAAAAGCGGTTACCTAACCCACCTGCAAAAGGAAATAAAAATTGGAAGTTTGGCTAGTATTTGATGGTCATCCGTGGCGAAACGATGTGAAATATATAAAGCTTTTTTACAAAAAAACATCTAACCGACTACAATCACGGCTGAGTTGCTGGCATATATTGAAGAGTTTCGTTGTCTATCTCCGAAACCCATTATCAGATCTTAATGAAATTTACATGGGACTATTTCAGAATAAGCCTCTTTCGAACAAAAAAAGAGTTTAGAAAATCCATCCATATGTGACAGTAACATACACAAAAAAAAACCGAATTGATAACCACCTCATTTTTGTAGTCGGTTAAAATTTCTTTAGCAGCTATTGACAAAAGTAAGAAAACTTAAATGGTTGCTAAGCAATTTTCTTGTTAAACATTTCACGTCTATTTTGGCTTTTAGTATAGATTGTCGATCGGATATCTTATTTAAACTTAAATTTTCTCGAGGTTCAAACAATGTTCAACTCACCTTGCACTGGTGTTTAGCCTGCTGCGGTACACACAGGGGCCGCAACGCTTCCAGCCAAGCGCGCTCCTCGCTCGCAGAGTTAGCGGCCAGGAACGTGTGAGTGGACAGACACGGTAGCGCTCGCTCCACCAGCTGGAAGCAGAACTCGCGCTCCCATAGAGACTCGTGCACCTAACAATAAGAAGATAGTGTTAACTCACAACACAACTTAGATCCTAGATTACATTTATGTTGAACAAAACCAATGCAACAAAAACACAATTACGCAATGATGGTTGTAAATTAGAAAATTAAAAACACGACTGAATTTGTAGCAGCAAAAGTATATTCGAAATTGTCTAAATGAGAGCATTATTTTCATACCAAATTGATTCCTTGAAATAAATAATGCTGATTAAGTCATACATACTTATAACTTTTTTATTAGGGTTCTGTATTTATTGGAATAAACCTATTACTCTGTGTCATTATAACCTAATCTTAATTCACAAATTAATATTTAAAATGTATGCACCGACAAATAAATTATGGCTAAGTAGATATGTTTTAGGACCAATTTTAAATTTTGTGTCTGTTCCAGTGGATTCGACAAATGGTTTACATTCCCAATTAAACCGGATTCATATAAAAAAGAGGTGGTACGAAGTTCGTCGAGACAGCTAGTATATCTATAAAAGTTTCACCGTCATAAATGTTAATTCTACAATCAGCTAACAGTGATTCTCTCTCTCCCTGATTCTTTTCACATCCCATTACCGAGTGTTGGTCATCATCGATCTTACCATACACCTCACAATTTGGTGATTTTACTTTTAATGAGATGTCCGAATTTTCTAAATGAAAAGTGACCAGATCGTAACCCGTCGGTGTCATTGAATGGTTCTAATATTACCCAGAGGGGTAAGTTCCACCATTTATTCTAAACCTCTAAACGGATTTAGAAGTGTATACCTGTACAGGTGTTTAAGACATATTGTGCAACTAAGAAAATAACAGCACATGAATTCAAGAAACACTCCTTTTACCAGGAGATTAAGAGACCGCTTTGTAAATAGGTATTTCTCAATACATACCATTATCAAAACTGATTACCTACTTACCTGATAGAGATAAGCACAGGAAAGATCAATCAAACCCTTAGGTTTTGTCCTCTTCGGCGAGTCGTAGAAGTACAAATGCGTATCAGTGCCCTCTTGCAAAAGTACAAAGTACAATGCCTTCCATTTCTTTGCCCCCTTGTCCGACTTCTTGTTCAAATAACCCTGGTGTTTGATGCCTTTAGTCTTCTTCAGACCGATTTGATCTCTGCATTCGCGTAACGTCGCATAGATCTTTTCGGCTGCTGCGCCAGTTGTGTTCTGCTGTGGTTCGATTACATGGCCCTCGGCAATTAGCTGAAACATACAGTATCAGATGACGTTGTGTGAGTTGTCCCAAGATATTATTATAGTATGATTTTTACTTTACAGTGAATTGAAAAACGTCGTATAAAGATTTGGCCTGCATAGAAGCTGAAGTGTCCTATGTCAGGTAGGAAACTTCAGCTTCTATGCAGGGTAAGTCTTCACAAGTCACCCGTAAATGACCAATTAAATTCACTATCTATATCATACATGGCACATTCAACTGTTGCAAAACCACTTGACTGCACTCGGTTTAGTTTTTGCCGTAAAACTATCACCTTTATATTGTTTCCATATTCCCTATAAATCTTAATAATAAAAGTGATCAATATTTTAACCATTATACTAATAACATAATAAATTGTGTCAGCTCTAGTGACATATTTTTAAGTTCTGTATTAATCAATATGAAATGTAAATTTACTTTCAAGCACACAGAAGAACTGATATGTCAAAGATATATGAGCACTTTGAATATGTAGGTAAGTCAAATATTTTTTATCTTATCATAAAACACGAGTCTTATGATAATATTCCACTGTTTATTTGTGATATAACCACAGTCGTACACAACAAACAAAACAAATATTATCAAACAACTCACCGGCTGTCCCAAAGTATGTCCTTCGACTATCTGCTCCTTCCTGTATCTATTGATAACGGCATCTAAACATTCAAACGTTCGACCACCCATCAGATACCTAACCCCTTTCTTCTCTATCCTGAACCTCTGGATTTGGTTGTTAATATGGAAGAACAAGGAGTAATCCCCGGGCGAGTTATCCGAGGGTCTGACTAGAAAACTCCCGGGACCAGCCTTGACTAACATGTCTACTGCCTCACTCTTGGTGCAGTTAGGGTGGAACCAGGAGAAAACTGTGTTCGGATCAATCGAAGGGTCTAGATCCTCGACTAACTCTCTGAAAATCATTCCTTGTTCCCCAGTCCTGTAGGACAAGAGACAATAACATAATTATAGAATGTGTTTGATTGTGACAAATAAATATCTTATTAATATTAAAAATTGGTAAAGAATATATTGACGAAGTATGATAGATTGTGGCTAGCACCGTGTCTCAGGGAGGATGCCTGTGTGCAGTGAGAATGTTCTGATTTACATAAATAAAAATAGTTTCTTTGGAGATGATCTATGAAATATTAGATCAAGTATTATTTTTATCAAGAAGTCACGGATTTTTCATACATATTGCAATTAGCCTTGGCATTCACATAATATTTTGTATGCTGTAAGTTTTTTAAATTTGTTAAATAATATAACGTCATCAAGTGGGTAGAAAACTTTGTTTGGCGGCAATAGTATGTTACCGGGAGAGGAGGGTAGAGTATCTAAAAATTTTCGAGCGTTTAATCTATATGGACTAATATAATAAAGCTGAAGAGTTTGTTTGTTTGTTTGAACGTGTTAACCTCAGAAATTACTGTTTCGAATTGAAAAAATCTTTTAGTGGTGGATAGCCCATTTATCGAGAAAGGCTATATAACATCACGCTATGACCAATAGGAGAAGAGCAACAACGAAAAATGTCGCAAAAACGAGAAAAATTGACGCAGACGAAGTTGCGCGGGTCAGCTAGTCAATAATAGTTTGACGGTCTCTCAAGTCTTACTACAAATACATTATTGCGGCAAGTATTCCGTACGGGATCAGTCTATACTAATATTATAAAGAGGTAAAGTTTGTGAGGTTGTAGGGGGTTAACTTCGGATTTACCAAACCGATTTTGAAAATTCTTTTACCAATAGAATGGTCACGTAATTTGTGAGTGTCATAAGCCCAACGAAGTGGGCAGAGTTCAGCTAGTTCTTTATAAAAATAGCTATTGAGCTACTTTTATTTATAACTTGCTCTATAGCTACAATAGAATCTGATTCACGTGGCTGAAGGTCTTCAATTAAAACAATTTTAATTTATTACTTTTCGTGATATTTTAAGGTTCTTCCTTCCTACAACATATAAACTAGATTTATTTTGTTCTGACAGAAAGTACAATGTTATTGTACAGTATCACGACAAGTTTACGAGTCCTTGAGATCGCTGATACCAAATCAAACGTAAGCCTTTGAAAGGAAATTACTCATTTTATAGCCGGATGTGAAATCGGAA
Source organism: Herminia tarsipennalis (assembly GCA_945859575.2). NCBI lineage: Eukaryota > Metazoa > Arthropoda > Insecta > Lepidoptera > Erebidae > Herminia > Herminia tarsipennalis. Next base: position 16,214,948 of record OX243845.2, on the reverse strand, counting down.
AGCGATATTCATATCAAGGCAAGATATCTGATATTTTTATCTATGCAACTCAACCATTTTAAAAATTGCCTACGTTATTTTTCGACAGAGAACCATGTTGTGATTTTTGTTAGATAATTTCAGCTGATATTGTAAACGGATCCTACGATAAGTGGTTGTTTCGATTTAGGATGTAATCTTCGAAACTACAAGACCGACTTTGATTAATTTTGTTACAGATACAGCTTTAGTTACACATTTGGGGAAAAACATAAGCGACTTCTAACTTATACTAGTGAATCCACCTTTCACTAGTATCAAGCTAATAATAATTATTATTATTAATCCGTGAACCCCACTATCGGCTTATTGAGCAAATGAGTTTGTATTTTGCGATGTGGATATTTCTCCGAGTCTGTTTTTGAAGGTTCAAAGTGGGGTATCGTAACAATATCATGGAGAAATTCCGTTATGCGGCAACGCCATTTGCCAGAACGTGTTTTTGGGGGTCAAGTTTTTCAAGAATGGATGATGATGATAGTAATAATACTAACTATATTTATAAAACATGCTCCAGACGGTTGGAAACTAGCGTTCCCGACAAGGTGACCTTGCTTGTTTCCAACAGTGTAGACTGTTGTAAACCAAATTACTTGGTACTTGGTTTGCAACAGCCGTCTACACTGTTGGAAACCAGCAAGGTCACCTTGGCGGGAAGGCTTGTTTCCAACTATCTGGAAGACGTTTAAATTAACTCTTACCTATGCGCTGTAACCCAGAGCCAGCCATCACCCATGTCATTGTGCAGAAAAAAAATATCTCCCTTCTGGAAAGTGAGCTCGTCTGTATCAGGCATCTTGGTATACGGTAAAATCGCTACTACCCTCTGTGGACAAATAACCCTTGGTTAAAACACGAAGCTATTTAGTTGAATTATAAACTTTCCTTAAAAAAGGCTTATGCAATTTTCAAACCCAAATAACTACATTAAAATCAGTTAGACCATTTTAAGGTGATCATATAACTACCACACACAAAAATAAAATGTGTGGCACTCGGGGTCTGCCGCGGTAAAGCTATTGCATGACATTTTTTATCAACTAAAAAAACATTTTTTTTTTTATTTTTTAATTGAATAAGTTAAATAATATATATTTTTTTCTTTTTATTACATTTCAGAGCAGCTCGTCTCGATCCGTGCGAGCTTCGTACAGTCGTACCATATACATACACGTTAAGCGAACGCTCGGCTGAGCTGCATGGTAGGCGGAGTAGGGGTAGTAGGAGTGGTAGGTTTTATTTTCGTTACGGAATTTCTTGATTCGGTCGCCGCGCTCAAAGCCCGCGATAAAAGCTATATAATAGCTTACAAAGATGCATGTGCATTATGGACGTATAGCTCTTTTATGAGAGACAAAGTGTTCAAAAAAGAAATACGTATTTACATAATCTCAGTTTTGTCTCTTCTGAGGATACGGTAGCCAGATGGTCAAAGCATCAGATTCGCCATCGAGAAGTAGTCTACTCACTCTTGATACAACGCAAAACGCAAGCATTTATTTATGACTGGAGAGAGGTTATCAAAGTATGCTGCTAACGTGTAAACAACAGTCATGATAAAAAAAAATGTATACAAACCTTTTTGTCATTGACAGGTTCGGGTGGTGGAACTGGCTCAACAAGACGCTCCCGCTTCAGGAGATCAGAGCAATGGCTGTAGAAGCCCACCAACTCAGTGAGAGAGTCGAACTGACGACCGCCGATGTAATAGTCGCCACATACAGCTGTAATTCTATACACAAATATAAAAATATTCATATCTATATATATATATATACACGACTGTTATTATTAGACATACAATTTAACATTAATAGAGACTTATAGAACATGCAAGACTGTTCAGATACCTACATATGTTATTTTTTAGATATTCTAAAGTATTATTGTAATATTGTTGTGTTATATTATAATGAATAACAATAGGAAACTTACTTTTTATAGCATAAGCAGGAATTTTCCTGCTTATGATTGATTGATTATTATACAATGTTGTCATATAATTATCCTCATATGCTTCGCTTGGCTTTTTTTTTAAACGATTTTTTCTGAAAATCTAACCTAGCTAGATAGATTTATCGCCCCCGAAACCCCCTGCATACTAAATTTCATGAAAATCGTGATTAAATTCAAGAATTGCTTGTTTAAAGGTATACCATCGTAATTAATCTAATTGGACTTACCTAAAGTGATTAATGCCAGTACGCCCTAAATAACTCAATACATAGGATCCGGGTTTTCTGTCACTCTCACGCACTGTAAAGAAAATAATATAAAGATGAAATGTCACCTATTGTCTCCAAGCCCTAGTAGATGTAGGCCTACTCTCTTTTAAAACGAAATTTATGAATTTTCCTTTACATCAATTTCGTAAGTTTATGGGGACTATTCTAATTAATTTTTGCAAAAGAAGTTCGTACCCATGGACGACTTTCTGGAACGAATGAATTAAATAGATGTTCTTGGCTCTGTTTATTACCACCACATTTTTGATCGAAACTTCGTTTTCATTGAATTAGAGTAGGCCTCCTGATGTATTTGTTTGTAAGGGTCTGGCTACATACAGCTACTTGCATGCGCAAACAGTTTATGCAAACATTTGCGACAATAACTACATGGTATCTACACGATAATGATAAACAGTTTGCGCAAAAATTGTCACAAACTGTTTGCACATGCAAGTCTCTATGTGTAGCCAGACCCCTGCATAAACTGGTTGGTGCCAATGTTTACATAACGTTTTCATGTACATGCTTATTTGTGCGAATCAATTTTGTACAAATTTGTGGTTTGTGCAAGTTATTTGTATGGTATACAGTTTTGCCAGCTTAACGCACATGCTTACTTATACAAACAAGAGTTTGTGCAAATAAGATTGAGTGAGTAGCCGGGCCCTATAGTCGAAAATAGTATATGAATATTATTATTAATATATATTATTTGTATGACTTTGACATGCGGATAGCTGAAGTTACTAAAATGAATTAGATAACTTTAAATTTTCTTTTAAGCTTTTATTGCATGCAGACGAAGTCACACTTCGTCTGCATGCAATAAAAGCTTATTATCATAAAAGAAAATTTAAAGTTACCTAATTCATTTCACAATAGCTAGTATTTACTAATTACGTCTTAATTATGTTTGACTTTATCAATATAACAATAGATTTTACAGATGTTTGTCAAACCAAATATCATATAATAGGTTTGACAAACCTTGCAGAAATCAGGTGCAATGATGAACATGAATAAAACGCAATTTCAAACTACTGTCCACAAATTCTTACATAACCACTCTTGTTTTTGGTTTTTCTTGAGTGATTTTATATTAAAAAAGTAATGAAAAGTTTGAAATATATATATATTTTTAACTAAATAATGGAATAAAACATGTTGCTTTGACCTTGATGAGGACAAGGTTTTAACACAGTCTTACTGTAACTGTCAAGTAATCAAATTTACAATATAGAGTATATTGGTGGGAAAATAGCACCAACTCACAATTTAATAGTTTGTTTGTCATAGAGCTTTCTAACTAGAAATATGAATATGTGATAAAAACCAATCTTTGTTGCATTGCAAGTGAAAACAACAAAGATACATTGTTCTAACAATTCTTAAAGGAAATGTCAGATAGTTATAATTGCATAACATTATTCTCATACAAATGGCATGGGAATGACTTGATTAGTCATTGTCCATTAAACAATACATATTACACAAGCATGTCTAATGACTTTTACAAGAAAAGTGTACTCATATAGAGATACCACAATAGGGATGTTGACTGTTATGTATAATATTAGATATATTTCGGGACTTAATCGCGTGAATTATTTAAAGGTACGAACATTTTATTTACCCGACGTTTCGATCGAATTGCACCGATCGTGGTCACGGGTCGACTGCAATTCGATCGAAACGTCGGGTAAATAAAAGGTTCGTACCTTTAAATAATTCACGCGATTAAGTCCCGAAATATATCTAATATGTATAAAAATCGCGAATGTTATGTATAAATCAGTCTTTTTAAATAAAACAACTCTCTATCATGGGACTATCATGGGACTATCATGGGACAACTGATCCTAAACTAGGCAGTCTATACTATGGCAACCAGACAACTGTTAAACATATCATACTGCCTCTGGAGTGTGTCCGAATGCTACGCAAGAGGTGTGATCCACAAATTGTTGTTCCGAGTCTGGGTGTACTTTGAGTCTGTGACTTGTATATTTGTAAAGTCCCACGCGACACAGGGCTTGTACCCTAATCCGGGAGTTGAAAAAAAAGAAATACTATGAAAGTTTCTATTTTCATATATACTAATATTATAAAGCTTTTTTTTTTAAGCTGAAAAGGTTGTTTGTTTGAATCCGGAAATCTCGGGAACTACTGGTCCGAATTGAAAGAATATTTTTCTGTTGGGTAGCCCATTTATCAAGGAAGGCTGTAGGCTATATAACATCACGCTACAGTCAAGAGGAGCAGAGCAGCAATGAAAAATGATGCAAAAGCAGGGAAAAGTTACACATACAAAGTTGAATGGGTCAGCTAGTATCACACTTCACACTAATATTATAAAGGCGAAAGTTTGTAAGTATGTGAGTGTGTATATTTGTTACTTCTTAACGTCTAAACGGCTGGAGCGGTTTTGATAACATTTGGTATGGAGTTAGCTGACACCCTGAATTAACACATAGGCTAATAAACCAGGGGTAACACTGCGGGGCTCAGCTAGTATGATTATAATACAAATATATGTGTAAAGCATTTTCAGATATACCTATGCCACAATCCTCAGCCTGTATTGGTTCACTGCGGGACATAGGCCTCACCTAATTTATGCCACAACAATATCCTCTTTACTACTTACACCTCCTCCTTATCCATATTACTTACACTATTGCCTGATTAGTTTAAAATAATTTATTTTAATTATAGTTAATGAACATATAGAAGCGGTGGTAGCCTAATGGCTAAGGCATCAGTCTCGCAATTGTGAGGTTGTGGGTTCATATCCTGCCCATTAATAATAATATCTCAATAATAATAATATCTTGGGACAACTCACACAAAGCTATCTGATCCCAAACTAAGCAGAGCTTGTACTATGGAAACCAGACAACCGATAAACATACTTATATATTTCTAAACACATACATATTATAGATAAATAACACCCAGACACAGAATAAACCATTGTGCTCATCACACAAAGTTTTATCCTGGGTGGGGTACGAACCCACAACCTCTTATGTAGCAGTCGGATACAGTCCCACTGCGCCACAGAGGCAGTCAAATTATACTACCAACATGAACCCACTCCTAACACAAACCATAGAGCTTAGCTGGAGCGGTTAACCACATTGCGTGTGTGGAGCCACAATACTATATAGCTAGTTATCTTTAAGAAAAAAATATAATAATAAATAGCTTTGGACCAAACAAACAGCAAGCATCTAGACTAACTTCATATATAAACTTTTGTACTAGCCAGAACTGGACATTTTCCATGACCAGAAAAGACCAGACTAGTTCTGGTCCAACTAGTCAAAGCAACAACTCTTTGAAAGCTAGTTATCTTTTTATTAAAAAATATATATTTGTATAGATATCTTATGCAAATACTGGACTATGACTGATGACTATGATTTTTTTCTAGTTAAATCACTCTTTTACAATATGATTAATGATAAATTATTTAACACAAAATTGAACAAGGAATTAGTCATTGACAGTTTAAATGCTAGTTTTATTTACTAATTACACTTTTAGATTTTTTGTTTACTTAGAAACAAGCCTATTTGGAGATAAGGTAATCAACCAAAAAAAGATCGTAAAATACTTTCAACAAACATAAAATTAAGTAAATTTGGCATATAATTCAAAATACCTGCATTATTTATTTACATAACATTCTAATTTAATGATCAAGTTTGCAATACTTAATAAATAAATAGAGGTTAAAATAAAATTAGATAAAGAAACTTAATTATTATCAGGAAGTCAAGTATAGATAAGATCCTAAGTCATATTTATTGCCTAAATATTGTTTGAGTCTTACTGTAGTGCATTTAAGATTGGTATAAGTATTTTTTTTCTTAGATGCATTGAGGTATGCTGTATATATCAAATAATGTATATATACCTAGTATAAAGATGTTGATTTTTATTTATTTATTTATGTAATTAAAACGGTTTACCAACACTAATTACATTAATCAACTTGTCTTAACTATGATTATAATAGGTATATATCCGATACAAAAATTAAAACATAACAAATTATTAATATTTATGACAAATTGAAACCACACAAATATTGCGCACCAAATGCTTATCAATGTTGTTGTGTTACTCCACAATGTTGTTCAGGATTGTTAATGCTTGTGGGATTGATTGAATTTTTTTGTGTGCTAACATTAAAATGGTGCTTATTTTCTTCATTAGATAAAAGCTAATATGTCAAGATTATTATACCTAAGTAGCTGCCAAGCTTTCCAGCAGCCCAAAGTCTTTCTTCAGAGGTGTATCTGTCCAATCTGCCATGGTACCACTCAGTCTCAGGTGGAGCCAGCACAGCTTGTCTCTCACCTGGAGCAACACCAGTAGGTAATATTGACATTATAGAATAAACAAATCAAATAAACCAAACATAATTAGAAAATACTAGTAGTAACTTTACCGTTTGTACTGGGACCGTCAGCCTCATCTAACTCCAGATCAGCTGTTAACTCCGCGATGTCGCCACCACCGTCCTCTGACTCCGTAGATGGTGAACCTAACTTATCCTTTACTGGGGGGGCAATCGGCGCCCCCATACCTCGAATCAAATCGGCCATCTTTCAAAACACTACCGATTCGGCGTAAATTCACTTCACTTATAAGAGTTAGAATAAAACCAGTGACTCATAGTTTATCCAGGAACAGTTTAATTTAAGATTTTTATGGAAAATCTGAAACGTGTTTACAAAAGCAAAAAAGGAATGAAAATCACAAGCCTAACACGTCTATACACAGGCCAAAAATGGTAAATTTAGTTTAGAATAAAAACTCAGTAAATTATTTTATCATATTTAAACATGGATTTCTGATAATAATAAATTTGAGAGAAATTGTGCTCTGTGAGGATAATAATAAATATATTAATTTTTCAATACTCGATACGCCCGCTTCCACAGAATAAAAAATAAATAGACTGATTCAATCAGTTCAATCACTCATTTCAATAAAATTCTTGACATCAAGTGACAGTTCTTACAAGATTAAAAAAATTAATGGTAATTTTGCCAAGGCTACCAATAGAAATACAGATAAATTAAAAAATATAGTTAAATATAAATTATTTTGAAAAATATATTTTTATCATTAAATCATAATTTGAACAATTTGAAATTTTAAGCCGTTTGGGCCATTATAGTCATTACTGATTTGATTAAATCGTAGCGTATCGTAATGTTCTAAACTCATTGATGAATAAAAATTGCTTGTAAAAGAATGTACCTTTTGTCGTAATAAAACCAATACCTTTATTAAAGGGTCTAAAATTGTGTAAAAATAGAACTACCTACTACAAGGAGAAATTGGTGGACGGAGGGTATAAAATATATTACAAATTAAAAATAGGAACGTCTAATATTACTTACTATGATGATTCCGTTAACCTAAAGGGGCATCTAAACCAGCCATTTTTACGGCAATTTGTGGCGGCACTATTGGCAACTAATTGCTCGGCCAATAATGGCAATATGTCTGCAAATATATGGCGCATGATTCAGTCTGCTAAACGGGCTACACAACCCGGCAACAATAAAATAGAGAGCAACTGAAACAACAACAAAATTGGCCTGGCAACATTGCGAAAAATCAATCGCTCAGCGATCGTCCGGCAACCATCAAATCAACATTGGCGAGTACTGTCATGTTGCTGGCCACAGCATTGCCCTTTTATAAATTCATTGGCGTGTGCGTTACCCCAGCAGAATTTTGTCTCTTTTTAAGATTTCAATGATAGAGTTTTTTTGATAACTCATGCCGTTAAAATGTGCGCAACTTTTTAAATTTGTGCATCCAGCCGTTTTAAAGTTATTCACGAAAAATAGATTCTGCTGGAGTAACATCACTGCAGCAGAATCTATTTTTAGTGTCTTTAAAGGTAGCTTTTGATAAGTGCAAAATTTGCATGGAAACTTAAAATTGTGTATCTTATAGTTTTTATTTTATTTAAGTTTCGGCTGGGGTAACGTTTAACCCGTGGCTCTTGGTAGAGAGTACTTATATTTTTTAAGTATGTACCATATTATTGCATTGTTGCAGAAGATACGCGAGAATACTAAATTTGTGCTCCATTGAACGTCAGGGAGTGGTAAGTATTAATTAAGCTTCCAAGATTAGACCCAAACAAACAAAAATTTCAACTTAAATAAAAGCCTAATATAGTGCGAAAACCACTTAACAACATTTGACTAACATCATAAGTTAACTAAGCTTGTTGTTCATAGAATATAAAACATGTTTATGAAAATTAGGAACGAAACATTAGGTTTCTAGGTCTTCTAGTTTGGAAACTACAAGCAATTTTTTTTTATATGTTTCATAAATTAGTAAACTGTGTAATTCTAACTATTTAAAAAATAAGCGAATGTTATTAGGAGAACAAATTACTTTTAATATTGTTCAAAAATATACAAAATTATGCTGAATAGTTTGCTTAGTTCTATTCAGCAGAATGTTCTGCTGTTAGATCTAGCCATCAGCAAAACCTTACCCCAGCAGAAATTTAAAATAAAAACCAAAAGATACACAAATTCAAAGTCTTTATAGTGCACAAGAAAAAAAAATACAAACATACAATAAGTACAAAAAAAGTAATTATGTACAAAGGCAAAAGGCACAAATTTAGGTTTATATGTACATTTTGCACAAATTAAAAGCTACCCTTCTAGCTATTTCATATCTATACCTATAGGATCACGAAAAAAAATCTACTGGAGTAATGTTACTTTAGCAGAATCTATTTTTCGTGAACAATTTAAAAACGGCTGGGTGAACAAATATAATAAGTTGTGCAAATTTTCAATAAAAATCTGTTATCAAATCATATGGACACAACATTCTGCTGGGGTAACGCACACTCAGTGGCTTAAACAAGACCTCTTTTGACCTAGACTTAGGGTTTAATTTTCAAAGTTCTCCAAAATAAAAAAAACGAGGACATTTTATTTTCTTTTTTAGTACATTGAATGAAACATAATTAGATCACAGTATTAGTTCATTTTACGTCTCTATAATGATCTCAAAAGACTGATATTCAAAGCCGAAATAAACGAATGAAAAGTGAATTATTTTGATTTGATGAATGAATGATGTGTTATGTATTTTTGTGCCGTGCGGCTGGCTGCTGGAAGAAAATTTTCATTTCATCTGCGATTTCGAGAACTTTGAGATTGATTGACTTGCGTTGACCAAACTGTTGTATTAGTAATATTGACTAAAATTAAGTGCTGTCGTATAGTTTTTGTTAAGTACATTATTTAGGTAAGTTCTTTTTCAAATGCAAGGAAATTTATTATGTGTACGCCATTCTATTTCGTATATTGACGTTGTCAATTTATATTTTACGCGACGCCATTTTGTTATCGCGAACTTTCTTTGTTCTTTGTACCTACTAAATTCGATTAAAACAAACACACTAAATTTAAAGTTTACTCCGTCCTCAAGTAGCTTCCCTCTATTGTTGCAGATATCATAATGCAGATTTTTGTGAAAACGCTAACTGGCAAAACTATTACCCTTGAAGTTGAGCCATCCGATACTATTGAAAATGTAAAAGCTAAAATTCAAGACAAAGAAGGCATTCCCCCAGATCAGCAGCGATTGATCTTCGCTGGAAAGCAGCTAGAAGATGGCCGTACGCTGTCAGATTATAATATACAAAAGGAATCTACCCTCCATCTTGTATTGCGTCTTCGTGGAGGTATGCAGATCTTTGTTAAAACTCTGACTGGCAAAACGATCACACTTGAAGTCGAACCTTCAGATACGATTGAGAATGTTAAGGCTAAAATTCAAGATAAGGAAGGTATCCCCCCAGATCAGCAGAGATTGATCTTTGCTGGCAAACAGTTGGAAGATGGGCGCACTCTTTCAGACTACAACATCCAAAAAGAATCCACTTTACATCTCGTACTCCGTCTTCGTGGTGGTATGCAGATCTTTGTCAAGACTCTAACTGGCAAGACAATCACATTGGAAGTTGAGCCTTCGGACACTATTGAAAATGTAAAAGCTAAAATCCAAGATAAGGAGGGTATTCCCCCGGACCAACAGAGGCTGATTTTTGCAGGGAAGCAGCTAGAGGATGGCCGCACCCTTTCTGATTACAACATCCAGAAAGAGTCTACACTTCACTTGGTCTTGCGTCTCCGTGGTGGTATGCAGATCTTTGTCAAAACTCTTACAGGAAAAACCATTACTCTTGAAGTTGAACCTTCAGATACCATTGAGAATGTGAAGGCCAAAATCCAGGACAAGGAAGGCATCCCACCAGACCAGCAACGTCTTATCTTTGCTGGCAAACAGTTAGAAGATGGACGCACACTTTCAGATTATAATATCCAGAAGGAATCTACACTCCATTTGGTCTTGCGTCTTCGTGGTGGTATGCAGATCTTTGTCAAAACTCTCACTGGCAAGACTATTACCCTAGAAGTTGAGCCTTCAGATACCATTGAGAATGTTAAGGCCAAAATCCAGGACAAGGAAGGCATCCCACCAGACCAGCAGCGTCTAATTTTCGCAGGCAAACAGCTAGAAGATGGACGCACTCTTTCCGACTACAACATCCAAAAAGAGTCTACTCTTCATCTTGTACTCCGTCTTCGTGGTGGTATGCAGATCTTTGTCAAGACTCTAACTGGCAAGACAATCACATTGGAGGTTGAGCCTTCGGATACTATTGAAAATGTAAAAGCTAAAATCCAAGATAAGGAGGGTATTCCCCCGGACCAACAGAGGCTGATTTTTGCAGGGAAGCAGCTAGAGGATGGCCGCACCCTTTCTGATTACAACATCCAGAAAGAGTCTACACTTCACTTGGTCTTGCGTCTCCGTGGTGGTATGCAGATCTTTGTCAAAACTCTTACAGGAAAAACCATTACTCTTGAAGTTGAACCTTCAGATACCATTGAGAATGTGAAGGCCAAAATCCAGGACAAGGAAGGAATTCCACCAGACCAGCAGCGTCTTATTTTCGCCGGCAAACAGCTGGAAGACGGACGCACACTTTCCGACTACAATATCCAGAAGGAATCTACACTTCACTTGGTATTGCGTCTTCGTGGTGGTATGCAGATCTTTGTCAAAACACTCACTGGCAAGACAATCACTCTGGAAGTTGAGCCTTCAGACACCATTGAAAATGTTAAGGCCAAAATCCAGGACAAGGAAGGAATTCCACCAGACCAGCAGCGTCTAATTTTCGCCGGCAAACAGCTCGAAGATGGACGCACACTTTCCGACTATAATATTCAGAAGGAATCTACACTTCACTTGGTCTTGCGTCTTCGTGGTGGTATGCAGATCTTTGTCAAAACCCTAACTGGAAAGACAATTACCCTAGAAGTTGAGCCTTCAGACACCATTGAGAATGTTAAGGCCAAAATCCAGGACAAGGAAGGCATCCCACCAGACCAGCAGCGTCTAATTTTTGCTGGCAAACAGCTAGAAGATGGACGCACTCTTTCCGACTACAACATCCAAAAAGAGTCTACTCTTCATCTTGTACTCCGTCTTCGTGGTGGTATGCAGATCTTTGTCAAAACACTCACTGGCAAGACAATCACTTTAGAAGTTGAGCCTTCCGACACCATTGAGAATGTTAAGGCCAAAATCCAGGACAAGGAAGGAATTCCACCAGACCAGCAGCGTCTTATTTTCGCCGGCAAACAGCTGGAAGACGGACGCACACTTTCCGACTACAATATCCAGAAGGAATCTACACTTCACTTGGTATTGCGTCTTCGTGGTGGTATGCAGATTTTTGTCAAAACACTCACTGGCAAGACAATCACTCTGGAAGTTGAGCCTTCAGACACCATTGAAAATGTTAAGGCCAAAATCCAGGACAAGGAAGGCATCCCACCAGACCAGCAGCGTCTAATTTTCGCAGGCAAACAGCTAGAAGATGGACGCACTCTTTCCGACTACAACATCCAAAAAGAGTCTACTCTTCATCTTGTACTCCGTCTTCGTGGTGGTATGCAGATCTTTGTCAAAACACTCACTGGCAAGACAATCACTTTAGAAGTTGAGCCTTCCGACACCATTGAAAATGTTAAGGCCAAAATCCAGGACAAGGAAGGAATTCCGCCAGACCAGCAGCGTCTTATTTTCGCCGGCAAACAGCTGGAAGACGGACGCACACTTTCCGACTACAATATCCAGAAGGAATCTACACTTCACTTGGTATTGCGTCTTCGTGGTGGTATGCAGATCTTTGTCAAGACTCTAACTGGCAAGACAATCACTCTGGAAGTTGAGCCTTCAGACACCATTGAGAATGTTAAGGCCAAAATCCAGGACAAAGAAGGAATTCCCCCAGACCAGCAGCGACTTATCTTCGCCGGCAAACAATTGGAAGATGGACGCACTCTTTCTGACTACAATATTCAAAAAGAATCGACGTTGCATTTAGTCCTCCGTCTGAGAGGTGGTATGCAGATTTTTGTTAAAACATTGACTGGTAAAACTATTACATTAGAAGTCGAACCATCGGATACTATTGAAAACGTAAAAGCTAAAATTCAGGACAAAGAGGGCATCCCACCTGATCAACAGCGTCTCATCTTTGCTGGTAAACAGCTTGAAGACGGCCGTACTCTTTCTGATTACAACATTCAGAAAGAATCTACTCTTCACTTGGTACTTCGTCTCCGTGGCGGCAACTAGGTTTATGCTAAACCATCTATAGAAACAATTACGTTATTCAAATTCACATAATATTCTAATCATTCCAAAAACAGTATCTTGTTCAAATACACATTCTGATTTAATAAATGTATACTTCACACTTTATACAATTGCTTTATTTTAGATTACCACCCTAACATTATGGTTTAAATGATACGCGCTTTTTTGTCATCATGGCGGAAGTTTAAACTACCTAAAAAATGCAAAAAAACTACCTCGGGTACGTTACTTCTTACTCCCTGAACGTTCACTCGTTCTGTTACATCTTGGCATATGGGTCTCGGCATGAATTTTGAAAAAACTAATTTTATGTTAAATGAACATGTCGTGCCGAGACCAATTTACGTCGAAGGATCGATACCTACTCGAAGTTGTCCAAAAGTACATCTACCTTGGGCAATTAATCCAGCTTTGCAGAAACAACTTTGTCTTTCCTAGAGGTCGACAGAAGTATCCAATTGGGTTGGGCAGCGTTTAGGAAACTTCGTCGAGGTTTCACTTCGCCTCTACCGCAATGCCTGAAGACCAAGGTATATAACCACTACGTTCTTCCTGTTATGACCTACGGTGCCGAGACGTGGACACTTACCTACGGTTGAGCTAGTCCACAAATATAGCGAGCTATGCTTGGGTTTTTTTTTAAAGATTAAATTCGCAATGAGGTCATCTGACAAAGACCTAAAGTTCCCGACGTAACTCGCTGTACGGTAATGAGCTGGCCATGTTTGCCGAAGAACCGATGGCCGAAAGGGGGGCCGATGAAGGGCCGATGGGGCAAACTAGTCCTAGAGTGGAGACCGCGACTCGGTAAACGTAAGGTAGGACGGCCCCCAGCCAGATGGACCGACGACCTAAAGAAGGTCGCTGGGATGGACTGGATGCGGAAGCAGTTCATTTTGGACACGGGCTCTCTTGCTCAAATTTTTTTGGGAATCTTTGCTTTAGATCTACAATTTAGTAAGTGGGGACTCGCTAAGCCTAGAGCGTTTGCTGTGCGATATTCTCAGGTAGGTACGTAAATTAAAAGGATTTAAAATGTATTTTTGATTTCTAGATTGTCTGCCAGGATCTTAGCAACGGGAGCTGACATTATTTTTTTAATAAAAATGATAAGTTAAAATTGCAAAATGGCAGAATGGACCGATAATCTCGCACATCAGCTCTGGGCTTAGTAAGTGCTAGTTTACTCTTGGGCCTACATTTAATGAATGGTAGGAAAAAGGGATTTACTAGGCAAAATTACAGGTTTGGTAAAAAAAAAAACAGGGAGCCGTTCATTGGCTCTTAGATCAGTAGGTATATAAACTATATTCAAATAGGCGCTCCTGTTTGCCGCCTGATATAAAACAGAAGTAGGTATATCTATAATGCATACAAACAAGAAACAATAACACTTCATGGATTTCCCTTCTCCGCTTCTATAATGAAGGTCGTGTCTATCCATGTTGAAAAGAATGTTCAAATAACTAGATAATTACATAAAAATCTCTAAAAATAACCTTCGTCGTAGAAATGAAGGCCGTCAAGGTCTGTTAATTTTTTGAAGGTGACTTAGATTCTCCAAATAGTACTTAACTACCTACAATAACACAACTGCACTGCATTATTTAGAATGTATTTATCTGGATAATCACCACTGACATTGGTTGAAACTTTATCCCAATTTTGTCACCAGTGTATTGGTGATAATGCCAAACATTAGGCATACATGACCGTGCACATTCTTATGACGTTTTAGAAATAAAACCAGGGTAAATGTTTAATTGTTAACATTTTATTAGGAGGCGAAAACGAGCAATAAGTTTTGGGATAAATTTTAATACAAATCAATAATATTTGCATTACATCTCGTAAATCGTCAAGTGTTAAATCTATGAAATTACAGTATTTTAAAGATTACAGTAACATGAACAAGAATAATAGGTAGGTACACCATAACAGACGTAGGTATTCGCATCGATAGCAAAACAGTTTAGGAGCCAATATAATGATAGTGATACCTGACACTTAACTATCCATAATTTGTATGTTTACAAATCACTTTTTAAAGGTAATGTTACTTGTCTTTTACTTAATGGGAGCAACATGAAGGTATTTTGTTTCTACCAGAATTCTTCAAAGTTAGAATTGTTTACTTATAGACTAAGGTATAATTTGATAATAAAATTGTGTCTTACAAGTATCATTACCATTCCGAACAAATGATTTCACATACGTAACAAGTGAAGCAACACTGAATCAACACAGTATAGGGCTACCACGGAGTGTTCACTGAGCAGTATTATACACTGGATAATAATAGACCCAAAATAGTACTGAATGTAGGATTTCTGATAGCTTCTTGGAGTTATAATAAATAACGTACCTACTTTGATAAAATGCCCAAAAATCTGAATGAATGAATCATAAGTGATTACAATAAATTTTTACTTGAAAGATGTTAGACTGTATTTTTGTATACCTTGTTTGATTATGGTCATACAACATTTCACATGATGGGCTATGGAGATAAATACCTGTTTCTAACATTCATTAAACCCGAGGAAAATAGTTTCGACTTTAAATTACTTTAAATATAGCTATAGTTTTTCTAAAACTCTGATTTTCGAAAAGTATGGAATACAAATTAATCAGAATGTTCATTACTCAGCAGATACTTTGGGCCTAATGTAGATTATAAATATCCTAAGTGAGAATGACTGCTCAACGCACACCGAAATATTACATCCATCATTTCAATCACACTTACACTCCCAAGCTATTAGAATTTTTACACATTAAAAACAACAACAGTCTAAATTCCGCTCTGTAGGACAGTGATAAGATCGTTCTGCTTTTGATAATATGGTATCAGTATATTTTAGCGATATGCTGCACAAGACGGTAGACGGTCAGTGTATAGTCTACGTCGCAACATCTCACATTAAACATTGAAACATGACATCCTCATAACATTGATGAATATATTTATATACTCAAAATACTTATATTAAGAGACACTTGAAGATAGAACAATTTATTTATGAACTTACATACAACTAACATTAGATCTAGGTATTGTCTTTTGTATGCCCGAAATGTGATACAATGGGGTCCGTTTACGACAATAATGATGCGATGAATTTATTTTAAATTACTTATGTTCAATATTACTGCAACATCAATATTGGACAAAGTGAATATGACGATTTAAGATCTTAGCTCACAAGTGCATTATTAAAGTACATTTAACATTACTATTGTATAGAGGCCATGTACAATTACTAATTTCGATATTTTTGGTATCAATCATACACATTAAAATATAGTTAAAATAGGTAGCTTAGATAATGTAATGACTAAAGGACTATTATGCGAATTGTTGTTAAAATAAAATGGGGTAGTCGTACATAGCAATGTAAATATAAAACAAATGGTAAGACAACGCACCAACAGCATGATATCTATATTTTATCACAATTACATTATAATATGTTTCATTATAGCTTTTAAATAACACATCAAACATTGAAACGCCATAGATTTCTGGCAATATCAACAACTCTTAATGACTCCGTCCCATATATCGCATATTAATTACATTATATACGTTACATTGTATACTTTCTCCATTTAGTTAAATAATTACCCGCAAACATACAACTATAAAATCTAATCGCATGTGTTAACTAGTTATATAATATAATATAATAGTCCTAACAAATACTATGTGTCGCTCACCTGTGCCATCAATGTACGGTACAAATAATTATAACATAGTAAACTAAATAAACTAATTATACGTCAAGGGATAATACTATACAAGGGGTACGCATCTACAAAAATAGATGCCAGATATTCAACTAATATACAAAGGTTAGTTTAAAAATATCACCTTACAGCGGTACAGAATTCATACTGCATCACGGCAGAGCATTCAGCAATAATATATTGCGATTGACAATGACGTATCACTTTGCTTAAAATTACCAAACCTCATATCGCATCCACATGCTATTGTGTAGTTCACTTAGGTACTTGCCACTAGTTAAACTATATTGTTTAACTTTAAACTTATAACGACAGGGTCTTAAGTTTTTAGGAACCAATGTCCTCCTGTCTTTTGTATCTGAGCAAAGGTACTACGACCGATGTTGGTATATTTGGCGCAAGTCATATTAAAACTAAAACACCTATACATAAAATAACGGCGATTTACTTTAAATTAATAACTAACAATTAAAATCGTCATGAAGTAAAATGGCAACAATGGTTACAATGATTTTTCTATTACATTATTATTTTTAATAATAAATAATTACTTATTTTGGCAATAAATGCAAACAGTAGGTAGGTATATAATATTTTTTTAATAAAAATAATGTTCGTAGCATTATCTCTTTATGTTAACTAGATAATTACCGTGAATTCCATATAATTCTAATCAAAAGTTTATTATTTAATTGAGTATTTTACCTTGTGAAAAAAAATATTATCAAAGAAATGATGCCACGAAAAACGAAGTAAATGCGGTAAAAACAACACCGGAAGACGAGTTTAACCGATTAAACCACAAAATTCATCAAATTATACATTCTTAAAGGGTTATAATAAACATTTATCCTTGCCATTGAGCTTTTGACACAATAATCGACTCCAATCTAAGTAATACTGCGTAACGTAACGACAGAACGAATGAGTCAGTGTAACACAGTTTCATTAAAGGAGTATCGGCCTACTAAACTTGTAGGTTATATTCAATTTGAGATTCTAGATTTTATAATATAACACCGGAGTTTATTTAAATACAGTAATAACAATTTGGATTACATTCAGTCGCACGCGAACTCACAAAGAATATCTGCTTCTTTAGTACTATATTTCAAGATTATAACTACCCTTCATTTCTTTTGACAGTTATAGTTGTCACTTGAACTCTTATGAGCCTATTATATAGGCCATTTTTTCTTTTTTTCCTCTTGCTGCCTTAGCAAATTATTAAAGGACGCGTGTGACTGACTGGGTTCCAAATTTCCAATCCTAGATACTCGTTCAAGTTGTTACAGTGGATAGTGTTACAGCAGCAATATACTGGGGTTTGGGAGGATATGAATGAATACGTTCGTGGTGGGTGATATATATTTGTTTACATGTTGGGTAAGGGCACAGTGATCTGAACGTAGCTGATCGGGAAGTAGCCGGTCTTGCCATTGATGGAGCCCTCGAACCAATTATCGTCAACTTTGTTGATCAGTGTGATCACGTCATTCTCCTGCAAAAAGTAATATAAATAATTAGGTATATCATAAAATCAGTCATGGCGCTACATAACTATCGATAAATGATGTATCGATGGTTGGCCTACAAAACTAGTCTCTATCGATAAGGCTATTAATACTTTTGATAATGAGCATAATTTTGATTCTAATGCTATTAAGTCTGTTTACCCGCAAGGAATATAGGCAGTTTTACCCTATAAACTTAAAAACTATTGATAGCATTACTTAAGACTTTTAATATTACACCGTGAATTTATAGCCAAAAATTTAGAACTCCACATGAATATCGTAGTCTATAAAAATATCAATTTAAGAAAAAAATAACATTTTTTATTATAAAAATTGGTTTGCGGAAATTAAATAAGCATTTGTGGTAACGCTACTCGATTTCACGTAATCGAAATAGATAATACGATCATATGATAAATGTCACTCATAGATTTCCACCACCCAAGTGCCTGACTCGCCGCTTTTGGCAATTTTAGGTTCATTTTTTATAAAAAAATGTTAATATTTTATTGAACTGATATTTTTATGGACTAGGTTATTGATATTGTGTTCAAATCGGCTCCTAAACGACCACAAAACCACGGTGTATAATTCAATAGTATCGATGGTCCCAGCGGACGGTGACGAGTTTATGAGGTCACGATAGCATTGTTAATCTATCGGTACTCATTCGATAGGCAATGCTATTCAGTAATACTGTGTAGATGAGTGGGCCCAACCCTAAAGTAGAATTGACTACGGTGCATGGTGTACAGAAGAGGATACCCAATAGTGAACGATCCATATCATTTTAGATTAAAATTCCAAGATTGCTGAGTATTGTCTTGAGCATACTTAGTACAGTAGGATCAACGTAACTTGACCGGATTGAAGTTAGGTTCTTATCACTTTAGCGCATGTCATAGAGATGCGACCCTAAAATTACTTACGAAAACGATTAATCTATACTAATATTATAAAGCTGAAGAGTTTGTTTGTTTGATTGTTTGTTTGTTTGTTTAAACGCGCTAATCTCAGGATCTACTGGTCCGATTTGAAAAATTCTTTTTTTGTTGGATACCCCATTTATCGAGGAAGGCTATAGACTATATAACATTACGCTACGGCTAATAGGAGCGGAGTAGCGACGAGAAATGTTGCAAAAACGGGGAAAATTTACGCATACGAAGTTGCGCGGGACAGCTAGTTATGTATAATCGATTAAAAATACTAACAAAATTTTAATTCAACAATAGAAAAATACTATTTAAATGAGTTCATAGTTTAAATTTAGAACAGTTACAGTAAATACTAAAGAAACTTTGAATAACAATTTCTTTGCGAAAATAATCACAAAAAAACATGAGTTAGTAATACTAATTATGACAACGTAATGCGTAATCGCATCTCTGATTCTCTTGGTTTAGTTACCGCCCCCGCCCCCCGCTTCCTGTCACCATTTACTTACAAAGAATGCATCTGCGCAACCACTTGTCGCCTACTTCAGTCGGGCCTAGTTACGTTGATCCTACTGTATGTACTAACCCCCCACTCCCCCGAAGATGGAATTTGCACCCCCCTTTGATTAGAGACGAGTTGGTACCTACTATTATATTGCTTACCTTGAAACCTAGTTCGCCTTGATTCTCTGGTTCAAAGTCGTAAAGAGCAGTGCAGCATGGTCCCTTGTTGGGGGCCATCGGAGTCCGTGCGGGAGACTTAACTGGCGATGGCAACGGAGAGGCTGTGGAACACTGTGGTTTAGTACTAACTCATCAGAAAATGTTGATCTAGCAGGAACCTTTTCATATCAAGCGGGTATTCTAAAATTTAAACGCATTCAGATGCAAGTGCATGACTTGATGTAAAATGTACTAGATTCACTAGGGAATTTATTGGCCGCTAGGTGGCGTCACTCGTATTTGAGGTATCTTTCAAAACTAAACTAAATGTAACACTACAGACGAGTGGGGTTCAGCCACCCTTACCCCCTTATTATTCATAATAGGTTGATAAAAGCATTTTAACTGGCGAATGTGATGTCTTTGTTTTTTATTTTATTCTATTTTCAAAAATAAGAAGACGACATAACATTCGCTAGTTGAAATACTGTTATTGTATTATAAATAACAGGGGTTAGTTAGGGTTTAATTAATTAATATTCGAACGTGGCAAGGGTAATATAAAAACGTACGTTAAAAAACTGTTAAGTTTTAAATAGAGGTCATGCTTAAAATAAGAATAAAAACTATACTAATACTAGAGTATAGGTTCAAAATTAAAATGTATTCAAAATGTGAGGACAGAGGGTTAAATTCAAACTCGCTTGGTAGGAAAAAGGCCCATAATAGATACTACGCGATATTTAAACAAGCTTTTGAATGTAATTTAACAAAAATGACCCATAAATCTGAATTACTTATAAAGGAAAAATGTATGATGCCAAAGTAGAAATATTTTATACAGATGCAAGTCAAAAATAAGTCGTAGTATCTACCAAAAATTAAGAGAGTTTCAACACTAAAACGGTCACGACTATGATAATTGGATAGAATAAAGTCTCCATTACAGAGTATCTAAGTATGAGTTCAACGCAAAAGGCAAAGCAAGATGACTGACTGTTTTCTGACGTAAATAATGAAGACAGGGTAACTTTGACCTGTTTCGGCTTGCGAAAGTCGTAAGCATTTTTAGTGTTAACTTCCTCAGGGGTCGGCTCATAATGATGCAGAAGACAAGAGTCGAAGCTTCAACTCGTCGACTGCATCAATATGTATCGCCTTTAAATGATTTGTATATGTATATTTGACATTTTAATATATGAAGACTAAATGTTATTTTAGTCCTTAAATGTAGCCAAATGAATGTTTAACAATGAAATTGATATGAATACCACAATATTTATGGCCACAGTGAATTTAAGCCAGTGAGAAAACTCGATACAAATTTTATATTGTAACTTTAACGACAGGCAATGCACGTTACTACGTACGAGACGAACCCACTCCTAAGACAAGCCTCTTTCAGCTTAACTGGAGGGGTTAACAAGATTGCTAATAATGTGGGACCCAATCCCACATTGTTAGTTATCTTTATCTCAAATGAGGAGCGCGATGTTGTGATATTCAGAGTTTCTTTGCACAAACATGATTGAGTTTTCCTACTAAATTAGATCCACTGTGACACAAAATACCGAGATTACGGGAGGTAACCCTTATAATGTCCTCGCTTGAGCAAAGCACACAGACATCGTTCAGGGACATGGAATTACCATTTCGGTGCACGTGCACCACTATTCCGAATTTACAACTTACCCAAAATGGTAGTACCTAATTGTAACTTTCTCAAAATGATCACTTTCCCAAAACGTCTGCTTTTCTAAAATAATCACTTATCTTCAGGCGAGGATCCAAGGTGGGGGGGGGGGTGGTGGCAACAGGGGCAATTGTTGCCCCTACCCAGACACGACTGAATTATTTTTTTTTTCAGAATTTTGACACTATTTTAACGGTATTTTAACAGGCTATTGCCCCGCCCCTCAAAGCGGTGATGGGTGATGTACCGGAGTTGAATCAAATTACCCCGTCTCCCCCCTCATACGAGCGACTTTCATTGCCCGATTAGGTCCAATGTTGCCCCTCCCCTAAACAAAGGATGATTCAGGATCGGCGCCTGCTTATCTTTCCTGAAATGTCAATCCGTGTCCATGAGCAATGTCTATGTGTGTGTTACTAGAGCGTGCCTTTTATTCAGATTACCTTTTATAATCTCTATGTTACTATGATGCGGCAATGCTGTATGACAGTTGAACTTTACAAATCATAGTAATTTAAATATGAAGTATATTGGAACGTAGTTCCTTATCGCACATTTTATTTTTTATTACTAAGATTTATAACAGTTGTATTGCCTTAGAAAGATGGTATTAAAAGCACTACAACATGCCATAATACACAACACACAAACGTAACCTAATGTCACAAGGCTTCCTGAATGCTTACTATGAATTTGACATGCATAGCAATGTCTTAAAGTTAAAAACTTAACTGTAGCAAAACGTACGGATCCTTCAAAGTTTTTAGCTAAAAACGCAATACACTAATACCCTATATAAAAAAAAATACAAAACCTCACACGCCAAGACATATTAAAAAAAAAATATCACTCCAAAGCAAATTTAAATAAAAATCTACCTACAAGTGTGTAGTTTTGTTTAGGTATAAGCTTCCGCGAATCACTGTGTAAGTCAGCGTACGGATTTATTAAAATCAAGCATTTTCAAAAAGTACTCCGCATTCATGTGTTTTATATTTGTATTATATATTATGACGACTTAGTGAAAGATTGCACACATTTTTAGTAACTACTGTATCTAAAGTATAAGATACAGTAGTAGACAGCATAATCACATTTACTTAAAAAGCTAAATTCGACAATATTTAATTGTTTTTCAATCAATCCCTCCACTGTTTTTATAGTTCAAACATTTTTTTTGACGTGATAACGTCTTGTAAATTGATAAAACAGTGTCACGTGCAACGGTCATGTTATTGATTGGTTTCTAAGCAACAGCGAATGGCGATTGCAGCGACATGACATGCGATACAATTGGATCTAACGTTATTGATTGGTTGCTAAGCAACGCGAATGGCGATATGTAATCAAAGTTTTCTTAATCACGTAAAATTATCGTCCGTAAACAGATTTTACAGACCAACATTTTTTGTCATAATTTATTAAGGATTAAGTTTTAGTACTTATTTTTAATAATTTTAAATATTGGTAATATTACATTATCGAAAATTTTAAGAATTGAAATTAAATATTCTATACCTACCACATCTTTGCCAAACAAAGATTTGTGTAGCACTGGTAAATGGCTCTTTATTTAGTCGCGTAAAATCCGAATAAACGATATGCAATCTGTCACCAGTGTGTGTGAATGTTAGGGGTGTATGTGTGTGTACGCGTGTTACCGTTGGTTGAGCGCAGTGAGTTGCCGGAGCCGCCGCCGGGGAACAGTTCCAGGTTCGACGGGGGCTTGTGCTCTGGCGTACCGGCGTTCGAGCCCGCTTCGCGACGACAACAGATATCAATACTATATGTATACGCCAAGCTTATATTTTTCTTTTATATTCAACATGTTCGGACCAAATTTTTAAAGTTATATTGTCATTTACGATAACGAATACTTACGAAAGCTTTGTATATTTATATGTGGCGTTCTTTCAAGAAAATGTAACTCAATTGTCCCTAATTATATTGGGTACAGTTTCAATTCGTAAAAGTTGAATGTATTAATTCGATGTGTAGTTCTTGACAAATGCGATGTGCATGTCAAACGGTTCGTCTGTAGAGGACTGAACATCGAACATCTTTAGAAAGACAGAAGAAACATCAAATATCGACTACTCGCAGAAATATATAGAGTAAGATTGTATCCTACCAAAAAGAAACGTATACACTTCTAAACATACATATATCAGGATTAAAAGTGACATTTAATATAAATACGAAGAAGACGATTAATTACATCAATTAGTTTTGCCACATATAAATAGGCTATTTTTTTTTGCCGTATAAGCAAGTTGTTTTCGTACGAAATTACCACATATATAAATGTGAATAAATTTATATATGTGGGTATACGCAATTAATATATTTTATATTAAGAAAAAAAAATGAGTATCAATTATAAAGTAATTTAGGTACGAAAACATCACTCACATTGGCAATACCGACCAATATTCGTCAACCTAAATAAAATAGGGCTATATGGCAACACTAACGAAATTACACATATTAAAATCATTGGAATAGCAATACAACTATTCTTATTTTACTTAGGGATTATAGGACATTGGATAAGGATATTCGGTAACCTGTAAAATAAAAGTTTAGCACTGTACATCGGACCCCGCCTTTGGGTGCACCCTGGCTGTTATTAACAAAAGAAAAGAAGCTTAATATAAAATAATATAAGTGTTATATCAGTATCTACTGCGTGTGAGCCTATCTATACCAAGAATAACCCCATCTCATATATTTTTATTTACAAAAGCTTTCGCCTATCAGAATATGCAAATTAGGTCCCTCATGGTTCATGGCACATAAAGTAGTAAGTACAGTTAAGATTACCAGAAGTTATGTAAAACCTCGCGAGAGTTTTCATATTTCTTTGAGATTTTAAGACTCATCAAGAATGCATGAATTTCTTTTTCTATTACTATTGAATGTCTCTAATTTCCTTTTCAGATTTCTTTTTTTTTTAAATTGATGGTGTTCGGTCTGTCAATGTATTTCAATTATTGTATTTAGGGTATTCCTTGGCCAAGTTTTTTAACATTGGGTTAACTATCTCTATGGTTTGAAAATCGATACGATGTAACTAACTCTACCAAGCAGCCCATAGGCGTACTCAGAGGGAATTTGAGGGAATAAGGGGGAATGGGGGTTAAACCCTCCACCCCCTCCCCCCAAGAAATAGTAAAAAGTAGGTACATATTATACATTTAGCCGGTGTTTAGACAATTGTACCACGAAAAATGATCCTGTTCTGAGTATGCCCATGAAGCAACCTAATCGAATTCCCAAAAATCCTATCCAATATAAAATTTCAATTGTAAATATTTTCAATTCCAAAATCTTAAACCCAAAGTGAAGTAAGTGTACCTATAACTTTATTGTAAAGGCGAGTTTTAGGACTATTCATATATAATTCATTCATAAATAATATAATAGGTCATATATTTACATATTTACAAGTGTAGTCTGGAACACGTAGGAACCCTTATTCAATCATAATACTTTAACAACAGTATATTAACGAGCGAATGAACAAAACGAGCCTTCTTCTTAAACAGAATGTTGAACAAAGACAGATGATTCGTTACTTTAAATGGTGTATTGGTGTTATTAACATATTATGGTAAGGTAAATATGTTTTTATTTTTTCTCTTTACCCGACTGTGCAAGAAGGAGGGTTATGTTTTTCGAGTATACACTCGAAATTTATATCTCGTATGTATATTTCTTTGGCACGCTCTGGAGCCTAAATGGCTTGATGGATTTTAGCTAAAGAGGTATCGTTATATTCGTCTAAATTGTGAGAGTGACAAAAAACAAGTGTCAAAATTAAAATAAAACCGGGCAAGAGCATGTTGGACTATGCTTAGTATAGGGTTCCGCAGACGTTGTTACAAATAAATGCACTATATATGAAAAAAGTAATATGTGAAAAATTGCACCAGCAGAAGAGCATTTGTTCATGGCGCCCTTTTGTTCGGAAGCGCAGTTTTTCGGCAATAACTGAAAGACGGTATATCCGATCGTGTCCAAAATAATTCTAGTTCTAAGTATTTATTAAGCACTTTCAAATTATTTGTTTTTTTTTTTTGGGATTGTGTTTTTGCAACTTTCGGAGCGATTATTTTCAAAAATATTCATTTAATCAAAAAAGTTTTTAGAGATCATTCGACAGGTCTTTTAAATACATTCTGTATGTTTTTAAAATACCTATCTAATGATGTGCCACACGTCAATGTTTGTTATATTTTTTTTTACGGGCTTCTGTTACATGTATGGAGTTTGGTAATAATTTACCTTGTAAACATTCAATTTTGTATACGAAACCTACAAAAGTAGTTACGGAAGTTTAAGTACCCGTTCCTCCTTAGTCTCTTCGGATTGTTTTTTTTTTTTGGCAACTGACGCGCTTGGTCTAACCACCACAGGATTATATTATTACAAGAACTTAGTACATACATATTTTATATACAAGAGTGTGTTATTTAGTTAATTAATTGAATATAAATAATATTTCAAGCATTTTACCCAATACCAATTTTTATGCAGAAAATATTAGGCTTTTCTTCTCTGTTAACGTTTTTAAAAAAAGGACGTAAGAATATTTTCTCTCTACCATTTATTTTAAGTATGATGTATTATAATATTTTATTTATGTAATATTACTATTAAGTGTATGTAATATCTGGTATGTATATTATATTATATGTAAATAACATACTTTTATGTATGTAAGTATAGTACTTATTGTATAAATATGGTTTAATTTTTTTTTTAACTTTTATTGTTGCACTCCCGATTACTCTAAAATAACATTCTACTCTAGAACTTAAAGGTTTGCGGGTAAAAAACTCAATTTTGAGTCAAGCTCGCCTTTGCACACAATTACTTTTTTGTACATATTGTTTTTTTTTGTATACAATAAAGAATTTGAATTTGACATGATTGGAATAAATTTAAAGCCAAATTAACTACCGAATAAATTAATCCATATAAAAAGTCACATTGATGACCAAGATATACATTATCCATTCTCTGCATGTTTTATCTCTTTATGTCTAAGTTCCGTTCCAAGTACCTACAAACTTTAATGACAATAAATGATGTTAAAGCTGTTGTTCACGAATATGATTCGTTACCCCCACCTCGACCTTGTGTATGAACTCTGTGCGATGCAAACCGACAAATGTGCCCAGAAGCGTGTGAAATGATCATGAAAAATGAATCGGTGCGTAATACACATTTCGACTATGGACTGCACAATTTACAGGTACCTTCACCTTTGTTTCTCTTTATTTACCGTCCGGTAACGGATTCTATTTCCATCCCCTTTTAACTCAAGAGAGATCCCGCTAAATGTTGTTTGGGATTTCTAGTTCGCACAACTGAATAGAACAAAAGGAATGGAGATACAGAAAAAATCCCATTAGCGGATGCGAATTTTATTCAACCATTAGGCTAGACTCGATTTTATGAGTAGAATATGAAGCGATGTATCGATTAAATTTATAAGTATAATCGATGTAATTCGCTAGCGAGTCTACCATCAAAATTCCACCACCGTTTGAACAGCAATCCATAACCAAAACAAAACAAAAATATACAGCAAATAAAACCTAAATCACCTGTCCAAGGGTCCCTTCCATTGAACTGATTTCTTGGCGCCGGGTGCGGTTTGAACCCTGGCGCGGGTTTAGTGTGGGTACGACCAGGAGAGGGTGCTTCCCAAGCCCTGAAAGGGTCTGAAGAACTAAGGTCACCGACAGAGGAAGAAGGGGGGATGTGTTGGCGTGGACGGGTTAAACTTTGGGTGGAACCGTACCGCCTACCATTGTTCAGATCGCCGATGCCCTCGATGTGAAGGTCGGCTAAGGTCTTCGGAACGAACTCCATCTTCGGACGGTTCACCGCTTCCTCCTTCCTGGAATGTACAAAAGGTAAAATTGGTCAAATCTATTCCAAACTTTTAATAAAGAAATATGAGATGAATACGAGTTATGCGATGCACCGATTTGTATCTATCCAACCAATCAAGTCGAATCAAATATCAAATGATAAAAACAATAAAAAAATTGTATTGTTGTAAGACTTACTTTTCCATAAGTGCAGAGACGAGTCCTTTGAGAATCTCTGTACATTGCTGGTGGTATTCCAGTAGTCCTTCGGCGAAGTATGTGAGCTGCGCTACTTGCTCGACCTACGAACGTAACAACATACAACATTAACGGCTAACACTCACAAAGAATACAACTCATAAGAAATATCTAAAGATTATTAGAAAGTCCCGCTTATTAGAGCGTGACAGCACGAATGAAGTTAACGTATGAGAAAGCGAGATCAATAGATATATCCTATTAGTTGTATGACTACATATTATACTTACGTCATTGTCAAGTAGATTGAACATTCCAATCTGGGCGAGTTGAAGCGACTCGGCGAATTTGTCCTCCGCCTGTCGGATCTCGTCGTCTGCAATATGAGCGCCTGATTGTACGGATGCTTCGCAAACGTAACGCACGCGCGCGAGTACAAAACACGCACTCACGCACGCAAAAATTAGTTACAAAAAATGAATAAACAAAATAACAAACAAAAACATGTGCATACAAACCAAACGTCGAAAATAATACTCAGGTAATGATTGATGGTAAGGAGCGACGCGTACGCAGGACAGGAACAAAAACATGAAAGAAACGAGCGTACATTATACAATTTGTACATACAAACTAATAAGGCTTCAAAAAAAGTGTTAGCTTTGCACTACAGGCCTATTGTGTTAATGGTTAGGATTTAGTATTCCCCACGTACCCTGCCTTGTTGTGTTGTGACTTGGGCTCATGTAAGGGCTGACGGCCCTACCGGGGCCTGGCCAATACATTTGGAAAAAAGAAAATAAGAACTTAAGAGATAGAAATAGATAAGAAAATAATAAATGAAAACAATCAAATAGAATAATAATATAAACAATAGTAGATAATCACCTTTTGCCTGCCTCCGTCGTTTGCAATCGAAGTCCAATCGTCGTCCCTGTAGTTTCTTTCGGTGGTGCTGAAAAAATAATTATAAAAAAAATATGATGTTTATTAAGAAAAATGGTCACTTTTTTTAAGTAATACTTAACTAAATCAACAAATCTGCATGTACCATGAATGTAAATGAATGTGTAGACGTAGTATATGTAGTGGTGACAGAGTAAGAAGACCCGATCTCATCTTTGGTGTCGTAAGAGGCGACTAAGGGAAATACACCGCAAAAATAAACAGTGCGAAGAGAGAGAAACTTGAAGCAAAACCCGATATAGTATCTCCCGTAAGACACGAGTCAGGTTCCTCCAGGAACTGATCTGGCGTCGCACGTATTGACAAGTCATTCCCGTGAGTTCTGTCAGTTAGGTCGAGAGCGTGACGCAAGTTCTGGGCATGCTTGCGCCACCTAAATCGCGTCCCAGGCGATACAGCGTCCATGGAGAGGGTAGTCACAAGAGAAAATGCTGAAACTCTTGTGACGCCGTTTCAAAAATCTCAAAACGAATAAAACAATTTCCTTACCATAACTTCCTTAAGGTCTTTGGTCTGCAAATGATGAAGTGGTTCGAGGAAGTTCTGCTTGATGTTGTCATCGAGTGAGTATTTAATATCTGCCATCTGCTTCAGGGACTCACCCATTTCAATGAGGCAATTCGCTAGAAAGGTAAATCAATGCTTGGTTTATTATAGTCGAAAGATCTTTTTAGTTTTTCCTTCACATTGAGTTCGTTTCATTGGTTACCAAAAGAAGTGTAACTGTTAGGAATTCATTATTGGATTACTGGGAATACTTAGGTTAGATTTGCATAGTAATCGTTAATAAGGAAACCTTTTTGGAATTCCTTATATTACTTGTAGCTAAACTCACAGTTGGTTCGATTGTATTTTGATTGATAGAGGAAATACGAATAGAATTAATTGACATCAAAAAACGTTTAGTTAAATTTCCCCATTATATTTCTGACTGTACTTTTATCTAAAAGTAATGCTAGTTTTCTCATTTTTTTTCCTGAAGCAATAACGGATCAGTAATACCCCTTACTGCTTCGTACTGCTCGTTGATAAAAATTATCTTGTATTAAAAATGTCGTAACCTAATCCTGTTTTTCACACCATGACTTATGTTAGCCAATTCATCATTTTGCTTTAGCTCTCGTGGTAATTGCGACGTGACTTTTGATATTAGATTGGCTTAAATAAAAGCGTTAGAGAGAAGCGACATATAATAAAAGGACGATCTTCAAGAGAGTATGAAGTTCAGGAATAGCTTACAGAATACAGTATCTTCGCCGAGTTTCTTGCCATAATGGAGCATGCAATCTCCAAGTACACCCTCTGGCTGAGGATAAGTGTTGCTCTTGGCCTGCCCACTTAGTTTACTGATGCCTTTCACAGCTGCCATCTTAGCTCTAGCCGTGGGGTTTGGCTGAAGGAACTCTTTTGTCTTCGTTTGTAACTCCTCCACAAGTTCGCATGTGACGTCTGTTTTCTAGAACAAATATAGATTTTAGTGCAGCAGGTGGATTTAATTTGCTGTAAAATGGGGATCATTTGAAAGAATGAATGTCGTGACATTTCATTACATCACTGAGTTATAGCTAGCTACTATCGTAAAAGGCATATACATAATATTTCGGAAGCTCAGGAATCAAATATACTTCGAAGCAGTAACTTTATGTAAACGTTCGACATTTTATTACATTCGATTGTGAAATATCAATCCGAATTCATATTTCACTCAGATTTCCGTAACTTCGTATTCGCAGTTTTATTATATTTGAGTACAAGGAATAGTTAGTAATACACTTACTCTTTCCATTTCCACAAAGTCCAAATCCAATTTCGTGCCTTCGGCACCACCCATCTTTTCTGTGACATACTGAAATAAAAAAAAAACATATATACAATAATCTGAAATGAATTGTAGATAGATTGACGACATACCAACGATGTTCATGCCGGTAGAAGCACGTAACTATAAAATGGAGTTCAAGGCCACAATGGTAAACACCTATGAAACGATTACTAATGTCAATTGGGTAGAAATAACATTCTATTTAAGAATAATTAATGTCCATGTATCGATATACTGTAGACAGCCTAAGAAACCAAGAAATGTATTCAATGTAATAATGTATTGCGTTGGATGGATTCTTTTTCCACTAATATGTAAGTAAAGACGGCACAATGTAGCAAAGGGTTATATCAGGATTTATCCATAACGTTCCAAAGCCTTATACTAAAACCCTGCGAGAAAGCTGATTACGGCAACATCCCTATTAAGCTCGTATCTTTTAACGATGGTAGGAGAGGCCGCAGTTAGTACCGAAGCAGGTAAACTGATATTACAATGTAAATTTTGTTGTGATAGAATTACATGCTGACTACTAACTTCGCATTCTTAATAAAGTTGGCAAAAACAAAAAAAAACAGCCTATTAAGATTAAACGTATGTATGCTACTAGTTAAACTGGACAATAAAACAAGAGATTTGTGTCATAAAGAGTTAAAAACGTAAATGCACATTGCATATCGGTAAAAGTTCATACAAAGGATAAGCCGCGGACGTACCAGAGGGGGAAACTGAGAACAAAAGCTCGGGTCGAGGTCTAGCCTTGGCCGAATTCTGCCGCGCTCAACACTCAAATCGAAATTGTAATAACTGAAAAAGCTTCTGCGTAAATGACTCACTACGGATACAATCAGTGGGTAATATTAAATTTATTATTAACTAACCATATTTTGAAACCCATTCATCTATACCTGTCCTGACAGAAAATTTTGGCAGTTAATGCCTTTTATGTTGCATCCACTAAGAAAGGTTTTTTAGAAATTCGTCCCCTAAGGACGGAGGACGGGCAGCAGCGTCCTCTGCGTAACTAAAGCCTTACTGCGATCGCCAACCCGCTCGCCAAGCGTGGCGATTATGGCAATTACCCCCAGGATCTACATACCAGTAGGTTCTACTGGGGAGACCCGTGCCCAGCAGTGGGCCATCATATGGGTTGATATGTATGTATGTATGTATGTCCCCTAAGGAGGTAAAATAGGGATTGCAAGTTTGTATGAAACTCCGTCCGTATTGAAGTCAAATCGGTGAAATTTTATACTTAGCTTTATCGTTTAAAATAAACAAATACGTGTTTCAGCGTTTTTGAAAAATAAATACTTTAGAGAGTAAAATAGGGGTTGCAAGTTTGTATGAAACTCCATCCCAAGATTGTGTAAAACTCCGTCAGTTCTGAAGTTAAATCTATTAAATTTCATATTTAGCTTTTGGGTTTAAAATAGGGGTTGGAAGTTTGTATGAAATTTGGTCAGTTACATACTGACCAAATTTCAGAAGAAAGTAAGTAAGATCTGTGAAAATTGGTGTTTGGCTTTATTGACACAAGTTTTCAATAAAGCCCGTTTGGTTGTAAATAAAGAAACATGTACGAAAGCGCAATCGACCCTTATCGGGGTAAAGTAATCTACGCGGGTTAAAAGTCGCATGTACAAAATACGTCCTAATAAGAAAGTTTAACTGATTACATTAAAATATAACAAACCGCAAAAAATACAATGTCTACATTTAAAGGCAAAGATTTTCAACCGTTATTAGCCTGTAGGTATATTTTCGTAAACACATTTAAGGTGAAAACTTCAGCGTTTAAATTATCTTCGAGTGGCAGAAAGTATGTATAACAACCACAACGATTACCGAGCTGAACCAAAATTGTCCGATACCGATCGATGGTGACTTTGAGACTGTTCAATGTTTTACTTTTATCACTTCCTTGTCTAAAGCTGTTTATGTTTGTTTTAAATACAAAATGTTCACATTGAATTAAGATATTCTGTAGCTTTATATGTGCTCAATCAGAGGATACCATTAACATTTAAATTGTTTGAGCGATAGAAATAATTATTAAGATTTATGTGGTTAAAGATTTTAACATAGCATTCATAACAAAATATGAACAGTGCACAAATCTTCCACCACAATTCCAAAGCTAAAAAGACTATGGAAAAAATTGTCGAGAACGATATTTCCTACCAGTACTTGTTATCCGTAAAAGAATATTCTTGTCGCGTCTCGTAGCTGTCATAAAAACAAGAATAGACATAAACATCGTTTGCGGGTCAGATGAAGCTATAACTTTTAGATAAGAAAAATGTCATAGGTTGTATGTAAGACAAGGCTTTTCACAATATGCTATTGACTGAAGTACTACAAGATGAACGAATATTGTATAACATAAGTTTCAATCGGGAAAATCCTCGGTGAAAGGTTCAATGCATAAATAATACGGCACCTGTACCTTTTGTCATTATTGTTCAGAACTGTTTTAACTTAAGTACTGAGGATGAAAGGATGGATTATCCTTTATAAACAGGAGGATATGTAGAGGGCTCATCGTAGATAGGTATATCTTTTATCAATTTCAATAGCGTATAGGCCTTTATGATGAAATGTCAATGAAATTATCAGAGTATCAGCGGATGCTTTAATAATGATAATTCTTAAAGCATCAAAATTACAAATTGTCAATACCTAGAGTAAACAGCTTGTTGAATATAATACGAAACCTGGAATAGTCACCCCTTTAAACATCACGCTAAGTGAATTCTCGTTCCAATGTCGCAGGACTCGAGAGCTGTGCGAAGGCCGTAATAATTGGGGCACATCGTCGATATAGGGCAGGCTGTAGGTCACGGACATCCCCACCCCTGCGCGCACCTTCTATTTTACTATCTACCACTACAGATTTTTCAGTAAAATACGCGTATTATACAGGGTGATTTTTAATATCCTAATAACCTCCCGCTCGTGGCTTCTTTACATTATACTAAACAACTTTGTAATATCAGTTTTGAAAAATATTTAATATTTTCACCAGCAACACCTGTTTTTGAAGTTATGACCATAACCACCTACAGACTATTTTGCCGGAGTAGAAACGTTTAGGCTCTAAATTTAAACATTGTGAAGTTTAGGCCCTAAACCCACGACTAAAACAACGATTTTACCCCGGGTCTCACAGAAGTGGTGGTATGTGGTTGTGTAACTAAAGTACATACTTCTGTGACACAAGAGGTAGGTGGTTAAGGGATAAAATGTATTTTTGTTTAATACAAATTTATTGGGTGTAATGTAAATAAGCCACAAGCGAAAGGTTTATTTTACAAATCATTCTGTATAGTACATATTCGAAAAATAAATGGTGTGTAAAAGTTTAATATACCGAGGAATATTGATATCCATTAAGTGAGGTTGGTTTAAAACATTCATTTAAACGTTGAGCGATTGAATGTTTTACTTTTGATTGACTGTTAAATATCGATATGTCATGAGTAAATAAAGATACACGTTTAGGCCTGTGTTTAATCGATGTTGTTACTACGCTGGCAAATAAGCGCACTGCCTGTTTGATGATAAGCAGTAATCGTATCCCACGGACATCAGTCAAATATATTGATTATTTGATTGTGGGAACAAATCCCATAACAAATTATGGAACAACGTCTGTGTTGACTCCTCCGATTTTTTTACCTACACAAAGTACACCCAGACTAGGAACAACTATTTGTGGATCACACAAAGTGGTGTCCTGTGTGGGAACCGAACCCACGACCTCTTGCGTAGCAGTCGAACACACTCCCACCGCGCCACAGAGGCCGTATATGAAATGGTACTGTATGTCTTTTTATGACGTTAGGTGTAAAATGCGAAAGAAAAATCTAAACTCTGTATAGCAATTATCTCAAACAGGTTCTGTTGTCATTAACTGAGAACAATACTTAACATTCAAGGGCATTAGTTTATTAACAATCTAATTATGCTACGTCGAAGATCTGTACAGTAAATTAACCGTTATAATTAATTACGTTCAAAATGACATGAATACGAGTAGAAAGGGTATTCGGGTTAAGGTGACATGCGCGCCAAGATTAGCGAATGTGCGCTTTATCGTATCTATTTATTAGAAATTGTATGAAAAAATAGAATCACCGCAATGGTGATTGCTCAATAAATATCAGCACAATTTATTTAATACAGTTTGATTGCGTGTGGGCTAGTGATTGATGTACAGTATTATTTAAACATAATATGAGAGAATTTGCGGTGATAAGCGGAAACTGTGCTAGGAACGTGTCCCAATTTATATTATTGAGCGCAGTAAAATGTAATGATGACGATGTTCAGTATAGACTATAGGCAATTCAAATAATGTCTGAATTTTATAACTGCATGATTTTAACAACTACAAAGATTGATTAGAATATTGTTATTGAATTATTGATGAATAAATGTTAAGGTACTTTGTTTAAGTCGCACAAATGTCACATGCAACTGGATACTACTAGTGCATATGAATAGTTTCTTTATTTTTTTAAGGTAACTAGCAATGTGAGATTGGGGTAACTTAATAACAAACCTGTTAACCCCTCCAGCTAAGCTAAATAGCTTGTGTTAGAAGTTGGTTCACGTATACCCATTATACGTGAACCAACTTCTAACACAAACTATTTAGCTTAGCTATAGGGGTTAACAGGATTCGAAGCCGCAATCTTACGATTGCGATGCCTTAACCATTAGGTTATTGTCACACGTTCCGGTTTCAATCCGGCGCCGGGTACCTTGACCCGACCGGACGGACGTCAGAACGTGTGAAAGCTACCGTACCCATACACTTCGCGCCGTTTACCAGATTTTAAATCCGGATTGAAACCGGAGCATGTGAAAAGAACCTTAGGCTACCGTATCTTAGTGACAGCAAAGCAGTAAGATTGTATAGTAATTCATGTTCCATTGTATCTTTGACTTTGGATATTTGCTTGACTGTGGATTAACTCGTATACACGTTAATTAAACACTGTAATCAATTAAATCAACGCAGTGATTACGCTGGCGGTAACTACTCCAGCCTCCTACAATCGATTCTATGACCGAGCTCCGCAGTCGCCAATATCCGTTCACTACCTGATTTATGATCAGAAATATAAACGGTGGACAGATAAAGATGATAAACCGTATCTTTTGCCGTTTTATTTCGATATGGCCTTGACTGTTTTTATAGGATTTTTATGGTCAAAAACTGTATGGGGCGCAGATCAGCCAGATTATAGGCGGCAAAATGTTTTGTGGTCCGGTAAGTCGTAAAACGCACATAAACCCCGCTTGCAATACAACAACAGATGACAATTTATTCATAAAATGAGGTATTTAAAGCGAAACAAGGGAAAGTTAGGACGTCACTGGCCAAACGACGATCTAAGATAAGACCTCCCGCTCCTGCGGCAATATACAAGCAGAAAGAATTTATCTCAAAAGATAAAAGGACGCTCTAAGCGTTTTCTTTATTTAGAAAGAAAATTCAGTCAAATAGAATCCGGAGTATTTGTATCCTTTTGTAACTCACTGCGTAAGCACGTAATCGTGCGGTTAAAATTGTATTGTAAAGTTATTAAAGCGTGTTTGTTATTGCCATCGTAAAAAATAAATAAAAGTTACCCGAAACAATTTTTACTTTGGTAAAGAAGTTTGTACACATTAGTTTTTAGTGTAACGTAAATGTAAAATTGAGTACAATCTTAGTAGGTATATATTATTCACAAAGACATAGTTTTTCCGAAGGGTACCTACTAGCAAGATCCAAGGTCTCCCCGAGACTCGACTGAAATTAATTATTATTAAAAAAAAAAAAAAAAAAAAAAAAAACAAAAATTATGTACCTATGTATTTGTATGATATGGGCCTTAGTAGCCTGAAATAAATGGTTATTATTATTATTATAACATTTTTTTGAGAATTTTGACACTAGACCGGTGTTTCGACAGGCAATTCATACTACTCTCAGCGGTAGTGGCTGGTGTACCGATGTTGGATCAAATGCACCCCCTCTGCTCCGTCACGCGAGCGATTCACAATTGGCCGCTATAGTATACTAGAGATGTAGAAAAGCAGTTTTTCAGCAATAATTTAATAACGGTATATGCGATCATGTCCCAAATTAAAATAATTTTAGTTAAAACTGCTTATTAAGCTAATTTTGTGATTTTTTTCGTATTTCCTGGCGCATGGGGGAGGGGGACACAATTTCCAAAAATATTTACTCAATGAAAAAAGATTTTTAGAAACCTTAAAATGTTTTTAAAAGACCTGTTGAATGATGTGCCACAGGTTAATGTTTGCTGAAATTATTTTTTTTTACTTTCTCTTACATGTATGGAGTGGCCCCCTAAAAATATTTATTTATATTATTTAGCTATCAAAATAAATAGCGGCTACTAAAAGACACTTTTCACCAAATTTCATCAATATTCATTGAGTAGTCTTTGAGTAAAATGCCTGTGACATACGGGCGGAC
Organism: Herminia tarsipennalis; assembly: GCA_945859575.2. Classification (NCBI taxonomy): domain Eukaryota; kingdom Metazoa; phylum Arthropoda; class Insecta; order Lepidoptera; family Erebidae; genus Herminia; species Herminia tarsipennalis. Next base: position 16,178,007 of record OX243845.2, on the reverse strand, counting down.
AGATAGACAGACAGACGAACCTTACGAAACTGAGACTGACATAAGGGTTCCGTTTTTTGCCATTTTGGTTATGCGCTTGTGTCTTTGCTCGATAAAACGTTACATCAAAACGCTCGTTGTTTTTAAAATCAGGTTGTAACAAAACATCGAGCGTCATGTTCGCAGTGTGGTTCGAGTAAATTTTAAAACAGTGAATGCTCGATGTTGTTACTAGTAAATGCTCAAGTGAATACTTACCTTCAAAGATACTCCACCTTATTATCCTAAGGGGGTTTATTTAAATAATTTACAGCACATAATCAAATCATACTTATATAAGACGTGATCATACTAAAATTTTCCAGCAAGTACGTACTACTATCTCATTTGTGAATCGTTTCATAAATTCATTACTCACTACGTGCTTTTGCGCTCAAACGATATCCCCTGAGGACGAGCCAACAGCCCTCAGTTTATTTTTCATCAGGTTTTAGGAGACTAAATAAATAACAAACCTGGCTTACTTTGCAAACTGTGAAACATTTTGTTCATTAGCAGGAAGCTAACAGTTACTGAGAGGAAACTAAGTTGACGAAACATCCCTGGATTGTTATATCATCTGAATGTTGTAGCCTGGAAATCGCGAGGAACGGTAGGGTTATAAACTTTAATAAAGTCAGCGCGCATTCACCCGGTTAATTGAAAAATATTCCAGCCGAATAGATGCTACAATATGTCGCAGATGAACTGTTGATTCTACTGGAAATTGAATTTAAAATGGCCGGTCAAGAACAAGCCGAGGTCGCCTTATAAATGTTCTCTGCATTTGCGTTTTTACAACTAATGAAAAAATAGTAGACTCAATAAAAATGTAAACACGCGAAAGCGCCACTAACTGTTTCACCCATTTCATGACTATTAAGAAAACTAATCAATGTTGTCGTGATAAAGACAAAAACCATAAAAAGTAATTTCAGACAAAAACACTGTGACCAGAATATAAACGTTTTGTGACTGTCACTACTTTGAATTTTATTATATCTAATCATAACTAATTTATTCATAACGAAAATGTTAGTTGTATTTTCTTCGAATATAAACTTTTGTTTATTCGAAGAATTTCAATTTCGGCGTACTCGTAACTATTCAACGAGTAACTAAATACTTTTAAAAGCACTGAATTTAACGGGAATTCATAACTACCGGTGTATTTTAGACGTTCTTCTAATTGTGAGAAACCTTAATGGAAATAACTCGTACTTAAATTTCAAAAATATTTGAACATCTATCACTTTGTCTACGGTCATATAACATACCTAATTAAACTTTACTACACAAATAAGCGTCTGGGGGGGGGGGTACATGGGGCAGGGGGGTGCCCTGGATACGCTTTATGCATCTGCATAATCATGTTTCTCAAATAATTGTGTTACATTTTATTAAAGGAGAAAATAAATAAATCATTATTATTATTACTAAAACTAAAAGAAGGAAAATACTATTCTAGGAATGGGGTGGTCACGTTGTAATCATCGACATTTAACTCACTAAGCGTAGGTTGTCGCCAGCCTACGCAACCTACGCTTAAATGTTACCATTTAAACATCCAATTGACTATTTTTAACTTAGCAACTAGGTAATTATAGCTAGTGGGCCGTGTAATACGGAGTTAATTATAAGGTGCCTATTGTGTGTCTTAGACAGCTTCTGTTGAGCTCAGGCATGTGGTGTACAATGGGTCTAATACAAGTGACTGTCAAGAGCATGATTGCACGTATAAACCCTCTTAAGTGGTAAAGGTGCACCGTTCGACTTTATGTACACATAAAGATTTGTAGTTTGCGTTGGTCCCTGCCTGTATTGTACACAACGTGAACGTGATGGTTACTAGATCAGAACTAGTATTAAAATGCTTGCTAAATCCAAATCCCTATGTCCCGGCTTCGATTCCTACCCAATATAATATCGACGTGAACCTACTTCTAACTAGGTAAATTTTGGTACGAAAACAAAAAAAAAAAATATGCCTGATAACTCTTTATCAGGCATATTTTGGAAACAACTTAGATAAGAAACAAAAGTTGAGCCCCACAGAAAGTTGTAAAATCAATAAACTACCATGGCTGTGATATTGGAGTTAAAGAGGACGAAGAGGGCTCCCGTTTGGAATGCATGAGTGTCACCCACAGAGGCGAGAAAGTTCCTTGATCATTGTGACTTTTATGCTGTGAATGTAAATTATATAAACCTATACAAAAGGGCTTTAGTGTTTATCCAATCGTAGGTACAATCAGCTTAGCACCCATCAAGCTGGGTGATTATAGCGAAAAACAAAGGGAATGATTCCATCTAGGACCTTTGATCAGGACCTAAGGATTGTGGAAAAATAATATCAAGGTTATTGGGACTGCCATATGATAGCAGACCACGCTGGAACTTACAAAGACTGCCTGGACAGAAAGTGCTGTACAAAATCAAATTTAAAACGTTTTCATTCACTATTACAGGCATGTTTTTTCTTTTATGATAATTTTTATTATTATTTGCTAGCATTTTGTAAAAAAAAATGATAGTTTTAAAATAAACTTTATAAAATATTTTCTTAATTAGAAAAATTTAATTTCCTGTATAAATACATTGCCATTTAGCTCAAAAACCAGAGCCAACGCAACAAAACGATTATTATTTTCGTATTCAGCAGACCCTAATAAGATTGACTAATAAATCCCATGCCGCAGAATCAATGTTGCCCAGTGCTACCGTAGTACTATTACTTATTCTGTGGCAGTGCTATCTTAAATGATGACAAATATAAACAATGAATAAATATAATGAAAAAATATAATATATTACAAAATGTTTAAGATTCTAAATAGCATCATTAGCAATGAAACCTGGATAAACTTTGATATTCGCCGTCCACGTTGCTGTATCTGTGAAGCTTTAAAGTTTTTAATCTCAGCTTCTTATTTTTTGTAAGTCTTGAACAGGGAGTTTTAACGTTTCATAAATAAACTCTCTCACCTGATTGGCTTTGTTGATTTGTTTTTTCAGTCCGGCGAAAGCCATGGTTGTAAAGTTGCCTTATCTCGAACTAATTTATCTGAAAAGAGAAAAATATATTTTATTATTAAGTTTATTTAGATCTAGAATGTTTTACAAGCTACGTCGTCTCAACGTCACAAAATTAATCTTGTAATTAACAGTATACTACATAATTGGGGTGTTGACTTTCAAGTCAAATCAGTATCTTTTTATAAAAAGTCAAAACGACCAATTCTATAGAAATGTGTATGGAATAACAACCTGTGACATCATAAGTTGCTATTGTCAAATCATTACTTTTAATGTTCGTTTTTATGCTTTTAAATTCAAAAACATGTTAAATTATAAAATAACACTTATTTTCAGAGCATTTTAAGATCTACTATTACCCGATTAGTATAAAATAATTTACTTTTACTGTAGGTCAACTACCCAATTTAATATGCTAAATTTTATTTAAAAGAATAAATATATATTTTAAACAACTAAACTTTTATTGAGTACCGACACTATTTAATGTTAAATGAATATTAAAGGTCAGAAAGTACCTTAAAGGTCTCATTAGTGAATATCTTATAAATCTTTTTATCATCAGAAGTAGGTAGTATTTCGTTTTTAAACTTTCGCGATTTTTATACATATTACTTAGATATATTTCTGGACTTAATCGCGTGAATTATTTAAAGTAACGAACCTTTAATTACCCGACGTTTCGATCGAAACGTCGGTTAAATAAAAGGTTCGTACCTTTAAATAATTCACGCGATTAAGTCCAGAAATATATATATATATATATATACATATATATATATATATATATATATATATATATACATATATATATATATATATATATACATATATATATATATATATGTATATATATATTATATTACTTAGATTTATATGTATACTTCGACCAGAGAAAGTAATTCTACCAAATTTAGCCTTATGAGTGCTATATCACCTCAAATCACGCGTGAGAGCTTATATTATTTGCCTAAAGCTCTGGCAAGGACGAATTTATAATAATCAAAATTTAAGTAGAAAAGGACGCCGGTTGATATAGCACTGAATAAAAACAATCTGTGCTGCGAAATACTAGCAACAAAAGTAAAACCCAAACTGTATACGGTCTATCATATATCGGAATTTAAAACTTTTACCTACACTTTTATCCGTGATATTGTTGGGGTAAACACTGGGCAATCCGCAGCTATACAATAAATTGAGCTCTGAAGCCAAAGCAACGTGTCGTAAAGTTACAATAAAGACTAAAATAATGAAAAGAGGCAAAGCCGTTAATCCAGATTAAAACGATTTCAATGGTTTAGATTAAATATTAAAAAAAATACACGAATGTTTCACGTAATAAAATAATTATTCTGTACGTGTTTCGCAGAGGCCGAGCAGTAAAAAGCACTTACAGTTATAAAACAGTTTTAACACCGAAACTTTTATCATTGGGCGCAAGTCCCTCTTCTAGAACGGACGAGTAGGGTAGCCGAGTTTGTTATTGGCACGGTGCCACATTAACGGATCGATACGGTCGCGAGAACCGTAAGTAACATTATGTAATGTCTGGCTTGTTCTACAATAACCCTATTACGATAGTACAGCTTAATGTGCCTCGTGAGTACCGTGACCGACGACTGACCGCTCTCACCCTATTAACAGCCAGTTGATAATCTATTAATGTTATCCTCGGAATTTCGTTCAGTCGCTGGTAGAAAAATCTTTAGGGGTGTTATCTTAAACCATTAAAGAGACCATTAATAAAAAACTTGCGCTGTTTAAGCTTAATTTAATTTTAGATAAGTTTAATTCCATTACCAATTTACTAAATTGGGTGAAATTACATTTAGAGTTCGTAATGAATATTAAACAGCTACATTTGCATGCTTTATAACAAATAATAGAAATTGATTATGCTTAGGCCATCTGGGGGATTGAAGGTCTAAAGACGTTTAAACGACAGGTTATTGTCCGCAGCGGTTACCTAGGCTCTATTGTTTAAATATTTTAGTAATAACTGTAAAATAAATTAATATAAATCTGTTAAGATGTTTGAGAAGATTAAGAGTACTTTATGAGCTTATTAAAACTTTGTTTGTTCAAGTGGAATTACAAAACATATTTATTTTGTGATTTTACATCGCTCCACATTGTGTAAAATACCTAGTTAACCTAGTATTTATAAACAAGTTTGTAGCCTACTTCGTCTCATGAAAGCTCAACACAATTAACTTAGCTTACGCGTGATACATACAGTAAGCGTTTTATCAACCTTATCACGATACCAATCACGTGACAAATGTCATTAAGATAAACGTGGTATATAACACGGCTATATTCAACAGTAACGTGTTGGTTTGACCTCAGTTACTCCGACCAGCCTTTTTAATTAATAAGCATTAAAGTTATAAATCAGCCGACTTTAACTGGATTCGAGTGGGTGTAAAAATTTTCCATAGATGGATTCCCCTTTGACATTCACCGCTCTAAAAAAATGGTTGTCTGTAAAGTCGGTTTACGGACGTTAATTTTACGTGATCTTAATTTTTTTCCATCTATGACAGTCTATTGACTGTCATAGATGTAGGTGCAGCTACATAAAATCACTTAACATTTGCACAAGTTCAAACTGCCCAGCACAAATATCACAAATACTTTTCGCAGATTTGAAGTTTAAATACCATTGTAAGTTCTTTCCTTCTAGTAGGAGAGCCGGTGGTAATATTTCATTAGTTTTAGGGCACCTTGAATAACACCCAAGCACAGAGCCACAGACTTGGTTAGGGAATAGCGGGGCTAAATCGATTAACCCTTAATTTTTTAAGAACCATTTTTTACAACTTAGACTTTACATTTAATATTTAAAGTTACAATAATATATATAAAGAAAATAATAATAAGCCTATTTAGTTTAAAACTAAGACAGGCGCTGTCAAAATTATTTCACAAAAAATTATAAAAATATACTCGAGGCACGCTGAAATTTGAATAAGATATTATTTACAATTAAGATTAAATGTTTAAAAATACTGATAATATCGGTTGGACATTAATCGTTACAATTATATTAATATTATTATTATATTTATAATTTAGAGTAGTTTATAAATATCTAGTATATATATTGTATTGTTTATGATAATAAAGGGTTTACCATAAAACAATAAAAATAAAACAATTGTGTTCAGCAATTGTTTGAATAAATGGTGACATCAATCCAGAAAAAAAAATCGAAGTAAAATACAAAAGTACTATAGAAGAAGCATTAGAAAAGTTTACAGCGTGCCTCAAATACCTACCAAAAAATTACCATCGGCTCTTGGACTATTTGATCATTTGCAATATTGCTTTTGTTAACCGGCTTATGTAGCTGAATGTACAATAATAACCAGAACTAGCGAGACTATGTGCTACACGGGTAGAGATATATTTTATAAATAAAGATAAAGATTTATTTATTTGCTAAGACACGTGTACATAATAAAACATGGTTAGTATGGTAAATGTTTACATAACCAATAAATCCAAAAGCCACTAAGGTCCACTCTGTGGATTTATTGCTTTATTTTATGGCTGTGACAGTGCAGAAATTAATAAAATATTGCTATTCAATACTAGTACTAAACCAACAACAAACACAATTTACAATTAAATAGCAGAATAAAGCAACTGATGCCAGTGTTTATAACTTGTAACAATGTATCGTAAATACACGTTTACAATGTTTGTGTTACAAGCTTTATAACCTTCTCAAAACCAACCGTAGTACTGAGTGCTACACGTGCTACGACGTAGCACTTTACAACTGCTAACTTAATATTAATGTCGCCGTCAAATAGCATAACACGTCTTTATGCAAACGGCGTCGACATTTTTACAAAACGCCTAAGGCAAATTGTAGATGAATTTCAGTCTACTTTGATATGTAGTTGTAGGGTGACCATGATAATAAAGCTTGATTTTGTAATGACTTTTCACTTAACAATAGTATGGTTGTAATAATATAATAGAGAAGTATATTTTTTGCTTATTAAAACTTTAATTTGATATTTCCGGCACTCGGTGACCGCTACCGGGGCCCACTCGCTTCCCTCGCCTGCTCGTACGCGCGTAGTCGCAATTCGATTTAATGAAATAGGTACTTACATAAACTTTATTACTATATACTTGTCGGGTGATACAGATTCTGCGGACATCAGTTTTCATGGATACCAAAATTTTGTCCGTAGCGTATATACATATGGCGACAGATTACATTTAGCGTAGGGCTTATTGTAAACGTATAAAATGCCGACACCGTTTCTATAACGCCGTGTTATCTTGTTTGCTTTCTACATTAATATATTATGCTTATTTAATTACTTATGGAGTTATTCATTCAAGGCGCGTCTCATGCCGTTGTGTTTTCGTAGCAACAGATTCAAAGTTGTGAACCTTCAATTATTTAATATATGTTGCGTAGAATACATTAATATTACTTTAAAAAGTCGTACAGGATGTCGATTTAGTCAGTCGAATCCTTGAAAGGGGCACCCCCTTTTCAAGGATTCGACTGAATTAGACCATGATACTGAACCGACATTTTAGAAAAAAAAAAACTTAATTATTTTCGAGGTTCTTCGGATTCTAATGTTAATTAAAATTAAAGATCCTCGCTTCAACCCGCGACATCGGTTTTACCGCACTTCAATGTGTGACTTTGTACTTTACCGAGCAAAAACAATTGTTATTTATCAACATAATACATGTTGGTACCCCACCACCGTACTAAGTATATTCATTGTTACGCGTTTACTTCTCCGTCATGGGCATATCTATCAAATATTTCGGTTTAGCATCATGGCCCGATCACCCCGCTGCAAGAATTCGTCTGACTAAATCGGCACCCTGTATAAATAAAAACACAATGGTCGAATGTATTACACTTCAAAACGGCTGCAGCTGTTTGGTAACAAGGTTTGTCAAAAAGAAAATGTCACTTACTTTTTATACGGACATTTTTACAAACTCTTCTGTAAGTGTGAGAGTGAGACAGAAAATAGCAGAGTAACCTTCAAAAATATTGATAGAATTGACAGCTTATATTCTTAAATTGTTTTATTAGGACACTCGTGCAAAGTCGGGATGGGTTTTACAAAAGTTAATTATCTTTCTCTACCTGTTCCGCGCGGCTCATCCGCCGTTGATATCTGTTGGCTTTAGAGTAATCTTTAAAAATATTGATAGCATTGAGAGATTATATTCTTAGATTGTTTTGTTAGGACACTAGTGCAAAGTCGAGATGGGTTTTACAAAAGTTTATTATCTATCTCTACCTGCACCGCGCGGCTCAGCCGCCATTGACATCTGTTGGCTATCGCAATAAAAATGTAGCCTACCTATACTCTTTTTCAACCTTCTATACTGCATTACAAATACGAAGTCCCTTTTGACAGATGGCTATAGTAAAGTACAATTTTCAATAACTATAGGTACTAAACAAATATAGTAAATCGTATCATCGTTGATCGAAATCACTAATTCAATATCGTCGCACTGATCATCGTCGGTGTATAAATTAAATTTATAAAAAGAAAAAATCTTTAGGTTAAAGAACCATAAAAGCGTAAATAATTTAAGGTAGAGGGGACCTTTTTTTTATTATCAACAAATATATATGTTCTTAAACTTTCGCGATTTGTACACATTACATAATTGTATAAGCTACGGGTCTTAATCGCGTTAATATATTATTTTATAACTCGTAGCCTATAAAATTATACAAGAACCAGTACATAAACGGTTTCATGGGAACAATAAATAAATTATTATTATCTCAGTTAATTTTCGTTTTTTGATACAATATTAATAACAATTTGGGTGCAACTGTACCTACTGTATCTAATTATCTGCGTACATATCTATAAGCTATTAGATATATTAATGTTTATTTTTATAAAATCTTCTATGTTTTTATATTTTAATCTATTTTTGATCATTTAATGTTAATGGACTTCTTTGGTTTAATACTCAATATACTCTGCATACGGTATCACTTGTTGTCATGTCACTATTCCCTATTAATTCTTTTTTTTTTCGTCAAAAAGTGGGTCCCTCATTACTACCAATCCTGTTAAGCTCAATGACTTGTGTTAGGAGTGGGTTCACGTCGGTAGTAAAATGGGTAGGATTAGGATTCGAATCTGCGAGCTCACTATTGCGATTCCGATGTCTTAGCCATTAGGCTACCGCCGCTCGAAATTCAGACGGCTTGTTTACTCCTTGTCGATAGACAAGTTGTCAACTTATGTCAAAAGGGACTTCGTATATGAAACAGAGTATATCTACTTCCATACAAAATCGGCTTAGTACTTTTGAAGATGTGTGTTATATGTGAAGTAATTTTTTCAGCTTTATAAGAATATTTTATCCATAAATGGCCATAACTTTCGTAATTTATTGCCCAAAATACGGCTCGCATGTTATTTACAAAAATGTAGAAGTCGGAACAAAACCTGTCATACAAAAAAATGAACAATGTTGACTTATTCTGTAACTCATCAACGCCCAGGCCCTTGAACTTAAGACCAGGTGAAATTTTGCAGAGGGATTACTTTTGTGTTGTGTATAAGAGATAAGAAAGGACTTAAGAAAACTCAAGTTCTAAGGCACTCGTTCCATCGCGGGCGAGTAGCGAGCAACAATCAACTATTTTATCGCTTAAGTATCGTACAATGATGTTGTAGATCCTGTTCGTGTAAACAACAGAGATGCAGTATAGAGAGTACTCGCCGGCAGTGTGAATGACAAACTATTATCGCGTGCAGGAATAGATAGAAAAAAATTAGGTCTAGTAACATAGTCCTGATAGATGGTTCGATTTCGGCCCTAGTTTGGCATACGGAAGTCTCGGTTTCGATTCCTGGGTCTGGACTTAAAATTTTTCAATTTTTAAAAAAGTATTTATTGCATTAATAAAGTAATTGGCAAGAAATGCCTATAAAAATACTATACTTATTATCGGTACATCTCTTTTGTTTACACTGGATGTACATACATATGTACGTTTCTTAAGCGAGAAAGGAGTGGATAGCTGCTCGCTTTCTCGCCGTTGGTGGGACAAATACCTAAGGGGGTTAACAAATTTAACGCGAGCTAGCATATAGTAGATTTCGAAGACCCAGCTCATGTACTATTTAACTGGGCTTGCACAGACAACAGTAGTTTACACGAGCTTAACAAAGCGAAATACACTCCAACGCAACTCAAATGGATAAGACGTTTTAAGCTTGATGTAGTCGAATGTAACCAATATCAAATCACACATGTATGTGATTCACCGTGACCCGTATCTCTCAAATTCTGAGGGGCCGTAAGGTATCATTGCATTGCCTCTGTTATCGTTACTGACTTGGTCGAACTTGGCTGTTAAATTAACTTTGACAGTAAGCGAATTACTGTGCTGGCGCATCTGTGGTTACACACAATCATCAATCATCTGTTGTTATATACGTGCCGAACGAATCTAAACCGTCATGGATATGTGTAGAATGAATGAATAGTGATGATTTTTAATGTCTAAAACTAGGACGTATTGGAACCTCCACTTTATGAAGTCGACATAAGTAAACCTAAACGAACGAACAATACCTATGACTGCCTCTGCGGCGCGGTGGGAGTGTATCCGACTGCTACGCAAGAGGTCGTGGGTTCGATCCCCACCCAGGATAAAACTTTGTGTGATGAGCACGATGGTTTATTCTGTGTCTGGGTGTTATTTATCTATAATATGTATGTATTTAGAAATATATAAGTATGTTTATCAGTTGTCTGGTTTCCATAGTACAAGCTCTGCTTAGTTTGGGATCAGATAGCGTTGTGTGAGTTGTCCCAAGATATTATTATTATTATTATAATAATTGTTCTCTTTTTTTTAGTCATATATTACAATATACGCGTATAATATGCTGATTTTAGTAACATTTCTTAAACTTTAGCATCAAAATCTTTCATTTTAAAACAGCTTATATGTATATCAATCCTTAACTGACAATGGTCTTTGCAGACGGTCTACAGGAGTCTTAAAAATCTCATCGAGCTGAGAAGAAATCAGAATAAAATAAGAGTGTACGGAACGTGGACTTTCAAATCCTATGTAGGTAGTTCTCCTTACTTAAATATAGTCCTGTTTCACAGACAGCTTAGTTATGAAAATTAGTTATCAATACTAATATTAAAAAGCTGAAGAGTTTGTTTGTTTGAACGCAATAGTCTCAGGACTACATGGTTTGTTAGCCATTATAGATAGAATTTAAAAAAAATCTTACTGTTGGATAGCCCATTTATCAAGGAAGGCTATAGGCTATATAACATCACGCCACGACCCATAGGCGTGCAGCAGCAATGTCAAAAATGTTGCAAAAACAGGGAATATTGACGCAGACAAAGTTCCGGGTCAGCTAGTATTAGATATGCGAGCGGTCTTCAACGTTACTCATTATAATGTTATTAAAGTAACCCAGTGAACGAGTCCCGATAATTTTATGCCACCTCTACGGTTTCAAAGCAATTTCATTTGGAATTTATTTTTTTATTCCGCTTAGTAATAATTTGCAGACGTGGGTCTATTTGTTCAGGCAGTTATTATTACGCGTGTAACTTATAATTACATTATATAAAAATGTTATATTTATAATAGGTTAAGTTATGCATGTTTTTGTAAAGCTTACGCTTGTTAGAGTTTGCAATTAATAATAATATCTATAATAATAATATCTTGGGACAACTCACACAACGCTATCTGATCCCAAACTAAGCAGAGCTTGTACTATGTAAACCAGACAACTAATAAAAATACTTTGGTGTTCCAATATCACTGGTTAATTTCTTTGTGGCTTTTTTCATTAGATCATAAAAATACTTATATATTTCTAAATACATACATATTATAGATACCCACGACCCACGACCTCCAGCTTAGCAGCCAGGGACACTAACCACTAGCCTACACCAATAGGCCAGTCAATTCTGCATTAACCACAAATATATTACAGAAATAAGAACATAGATGAAGAGTAGATATCTCAAGAATTAAAAATGATTGCAACATCCCAAGAACACGTAACGTGTTCGAGGAAAAAACTTTATTTGCCACAAATATTATTCTTAATTAACCACTTTTTATAAGCATTCACTTCGTATCTGACGCTGTACATATTACTTTACCAAGTAACGCAAGAGAGGATATATTGATGTGATAAAAAGAAGTTCAACATCCCTAAAGTACTAGTTCCTATCCAACATTAATTATAGGATTATATGTAGAATAAAAGAGCTTTTTTTAATACCATGACAGCACACGTCCTTAATTACATATTAATATCACAATTCTGCCACATTACACACACAAAACCTTTCGGAATTCATAAAATATTCAAAATGAATGTCGCTTTCCATAAGCGTTTTCACGCTTTAACATAAAACAAATCTATTAAAGAAACAGTACAACATATTATGTTTTCTCGACATTATTTCATCCCTAATGTACTGTCTGTTTACGACGCATGACTGCGAGAACGTCAGATAAATTAATCTAGATGTCGTACACTCATTTTAACGAGCTTCTTCTTACTAGAATGAATTCATAATCAAATGTATCGAGGAAATTGACTGTGTGAATGAACGTGTCACTACGGCTTCTCATCTAAAGAACATTTCGCTTCAATTAACACTCATAACACATCAAAGATAATATCAATTCGGGTTCATTAGTTCAGATTACAGCACGTATATAAACCTCTTTGTATAACCTCGATTAATACCTATTCAAATTTGTCTCCAATAGCCATTGATCCCCTTGGGCTTTCAGTAAAGACCATCGAGTGTTCCTGTACGCGAATGATAAACGAAAATCCAGAATTATGCAAATCATTTAGGTTTAATTTTATTTGCACGTAGACTTTTATTAACGAAAGTAAAGTAGGGAAAAATGTAAACATCAAACAAATCTAATTTAGGTCAAGCGGTAAATTTCATTTCAGTTGTTAACATCTGCCTATTGTGGCGCCTTTGGTTTCACGAAACTCTACACTGGTGTATATGTCGGTGTACATTCACGTTTGATACAGCGAAAGTTATTTCGGGACTAGAACAATGATGAAAATGACGGAACTCAGCCGAACAGCGTCGCCACAATGATAGGGATTTAGCGATGAGGCGTAAATTTCGTGCTGTCAGAAAGGGTCAAGGCTTTATTTGAATGTTACAGATTTATGTTAATTAAAGAGGTGGCAACAATAATAACAAATTATTAGACTTTATACTTTGAAAATGTAATGAAAGGTACCGAAGTAACCTTTTGCTTTGAGTAACGTGTGAAACACATGACCTAAAATTCAATTCAATAGTTTCATATTATCGTAAAAGGTTTTTTTTATAGAACACGAATACATAATGTATAAAATGTATTTTCTTGGCATCGCCCGTGAAGCGTGCAATACACAATAGTATTCCAATATAAGTTTTACGCTGTAATAGAAAACTTGTAACAATAGTTGGCGATCTTTTCTGTTCACATTTTGCGGTAATGTCGGAGGTATTAATCCAAGCGACGTAATACATACTATATTACATGTTATAAATAGGTGTACAAGGTAAAAATAAAATGTACAATGTGTGATACTTTCCGCTGTAGAAATATGGACCCTGAATAATTGGATCGTGACTTTTGTGATATATTGTTGGAGAATATATCTTAAATATCTTAGATTTCAAATTGAATCAGTGCGTTGATTGTGGGAGAAGTTTTCATTAAAATGTGACTCCTAGAGTAAGTACATCAGGCACGAGAATATTTATAACTAGCTGTCTCGCGTAACTTCGTATGCGTAAATTTTCCCCGTTTTAGCAACATTTCACGTCGCTACTCCGCTCCTATAAGTCGTAGCGCAATGTTATATATCCTCGATAAATGGGCTATGCAACAAAAAAATAATTTTTCAAATCGAACCAGCAGTTCCTGAGATTAGCGCGTTTAAACAAACAAACAAACTCTTCCGCTTTATAATATTAGTATAGATATAGAGAGCTAAAAGGCCTAATATATAGAATGGACTTGCAACATTATAGATTTCTGTTAACAAAGCTGAACCCTGGATTTTACAGCTGATAGATCTGATTACGAGTGTAACAGTCCGTACGAAAATACAGAAGACAGACGGTCAAAAGCCTTAGGGGAAACGGGACAATTTTACTCACAAGCATATTAAACCCCATCTCCCATCGATAAGTTAATTACATGGATATGTTCCCTAACTATTAACAGCTCCCGTGTGGGTAACCAGGGAAAAAAATATAATAAAGCTGTAGAGTTTGTTTGTTTAAACGCAGTAATCTCAAGAACTACAGATCTGAACTGAAAAATTATTTAACTGTTGGATAGCCAATTATCGAGGAAGGCTATAGGCTATATAACATCACGTTACCACCAATAGGAGCGAAGCAGCAATGATAAATGTTCCAAAAACCGGAAAAATTTACGCAGACGACGTTGCGCGGGACAGCTAGTAACTAATAAAGCGTTATCTTTGTACGAATATATTAAAATAAAAGCTATTGAACCGTGCAATAAATTAAAATTATAAAAAAACTGTATAAAACGAATTATCAATCTGAATAAGGCTTGTTTTTTGTATACAGTGTATTTAGATCGCTGAGCCGCAAATGGCACATGAATATTCCTCCTATCACTGCATGTGGGTGTTGTGAAAGAGGTTGATTGGAGCGTGGGCGTACTACACTTATAATAAGGTAACAACTCCCACTCTGTTTTGCGGTACCATTTAAAGTATACAGGCATGTGTTTCACTTGGTGTCTAGAATAAGACACAAAATAATGTTATATTATATATATTACGGGTCTTAATCGCGTGAATAATTTAAGGTAAAATACCTTGTTTATTGCGCAACGTTTCGACCGTATTGCAACGGCCGTGGTCACGGGTAGATTTTTTAATGACAAAATGCTCAAAACTCGGAGATGTGTGGGTGTTCCGGTAAAGGTCAGTCGCGCGTTGCGCAATCAAGCGTTGTATTTTTTATATTCAGATAAATAATAAATAAAACTGCGTAATTCAGTGTGTAGTCAGTAGTAAGTGAAATATCATAGTGATTTTTTGTTGTAATAAAGATCGGTACACATGGTACAATATGTATATATCACATGTCATGCAGCTGTCCTGCATAGACTGTGTAGATATCAATGTTAGTCTCGTATTAAAAAGAAACAGCTGAGATTTTACGGATTCGACATTTCGGTTCGGGATACGGTTATAAGAATAACATTATATCGGTTTCATCTACGGATATAAAATGATTTACGATTATCTATTAGTTTCGGATAATCGCGATTACGCATATTGGATTTTTGAGGTATATAAGTAAAATACTATAAGTAATAAAAAAAATTATTAATAAACCACTAATTGGGTTTATTTAAGTAATTATTAAAGCTATCTATACATTTCTTAAGTTATCTACTTAGAAAAAAAATTGTAAGAAAATTATTATTAAACCTAGTTGTTTTCTAATATATTCTTTAATATCTTTTTATGAGCTATTACAACACATCATCAGTCTGCAAGAGACACGCGCCGCTAAAGCGTCAGTGTGTCGGCTCGGCAGGCAAAACCAAAAACCAGGTTTATACTACGCCCATATCCGAAATTATCCGAAACTTTTATATCGGATTCGGTTACAGTTACAGGTAGTTTTGTATTTCGGATTTCCGATAGATTCGGTTTCGGTTACGGTGCTTCATAACATCCCTGCTGCATTGTACCAATTAAAAATCTGTAGATAACTGCAGTAGTGACGTAGTGAATTCAAGTCTATGCGCTATTATTCAAGATAGATAATGCTAGATATAAAAAAGCGTCTCTCCTTCGCGAGAATAGCAACCAGCTCTGGTTTTGTACAGATGCAATTAACTCGGTAGTATATACGTATCCAAATTTACAAAAATACCATCCGGCTTTTTCGGCAACACATTATATAATTATATAACTACGGGTCTTAATCGCGTGAATATTGTAAATTCCTTTTTTAATGCCCAACGTTTCGTTAATTTTATAATGTGTACAAATCACGAAAGTTTATCAACAATTTTTCGGTAACAGCCAAATCGGTAGATAGTTGTTCGCGGCAATTAAATTTTAATAATATTGAACATAAATCTATACTATTATAAAGCTGAAGAGTTTGTTTGTTTGAACGCGATAATCTCATTAACTACTGTTCCTAATTGAAAAATTATTTTACTGTTAGATAGCCCATTTATCGAGGAAGGCTATATAACATCATGTTATGACTAATAGGACTTTGCAAAAACGGGAAAAAATGACGCAGACGAAGTTGCGCGGGTCAGCTAGTCTAAATTATACTGACTTAATCATGGATATCTGATATTAAATAATCCACCCCGATCGGAATGACTCAATAAGTAATCTGTTTTTCAATCTGACACGAAATGTCTAAAAGTAAAGTTAATTGCGAAAAGCACTCGGAGGTTTCGTGTCATTTTGCCAATTTAAAGGATAATAATGATCATTTATTTATCTTTCCTTTTCCAGAAAAATTGGTATAAAAAATAAATGTGATCGTCAGAGGAACAGACATCGTATAAAATCCTTTGCTAATGCTATGTATATTCAGCCTACAACCCCTTGTCTGTTCACACATGCGTACATATTAAAATATTATTTGGCTGTATTCCCCCTCGGCCCACATGTGAGTGTTTGGGTGTACGCCTCTCAATAATTCACAACTACTTAAGCTAAGTTAAAAAGTGGTTACAAAATTATAGCGTAATGGTAAAGGCACAAAGTGGCGTGCAATTGGAGAGGCCTATGTCCAGCAGTGGACTGCGATAGGCTGATGATGATGAAAGGCATCGGAAGACTGGTATGATTACCATTACATTATATTATAGAAGAGGTGAAGAAGAGAACTAACTTATGCGACAATGTTGCTAATTAAAAAACTCAATGTCACCTATTTAATCGAATGTTAAAAGGCAGTTTTTCGATTTGGCTGCTTTTTGATCTATGGTTTTAGGGGACAGGAGACACTGTCACGTATCGCGCGAGTGATTGATTTTGGTAACATCATTGTCCATTGTCATCAATAGACCATGCTACCTGCTTACTAATAAACTGCTTTTACACTTGTTCCACACCCTAGTAGTGTAAACTGGGTCAGATGGTCTGTGATTCATAGTTTTCAGAATACATCGAAAGATAATAATAATAATAATATAATAATATCTTGGGACAACTCATACAACGCCATCTGATCCCAAACTAAGCAGAGCTTGTACTATGGGAACCAGATAACTGATAAACATACTTATATATTTCTAAATACATACATATTATAGATAAATAACACCCAGACACAGAATAAACCATCGTGCTCATCACACAAAGTTTTATCCTGGGTGGGGATCGAACCCACGACCTCTTGCGTAGCAGTCGGATACACTCCCACCGCGCCACAGAGGCAGTCAGATCAGTAAGGTGACGCAATATTAGCACAATCAAGTCGCACAGGAGTGATCTTAAGTTGCCAGTCGTACGTTCCAATTTACGTCCTAGAATCTTGAAGAGTGGCTAGTTCGGCCACTCTTCCAGACATTTGTGCACTACAATATCTACTAAGTAATTGGGCCATCTCCGTTAAGACTGGCAACATTATCTTACAAAAAATCTTTGACAAATATGACTGGTGGGCTGTGTACGTACTACCTACCTATTATGTAATAACAAAATAGGTAGGTAGGTAGTACCAATTCGATTTAATTTACGTAGTAGTGGGATTGGTAGCATATTTGATACCATTCGGCTACCAGGTAAATTGATACCCTTTAATAGCTATGATCCTTTCCAGCTACGACAAAGAGGCTTTCCATTTCATCCTAAATAAGTAACTAAATTTAGAAATAGTCCGAATTATGTTCCAAAAATAAATTATTGTTCCAATTTATACATTAAGCAGTGAGGGACATAAATTTGATTAACATTCTATTGTTTGTTGATTAAATAAGACCTTTGAAGTTCACACGTAGGCCGAACTTTGTTATCACGAACATAAATGGCGATTAATGTGTTATGATAGGGTTTACTAAACTGACATCATTATATGTACGAATAATTATATTGTTAATTTATGATTTGAATCTGTGTCTTAATACTATGGGAATAGGATTAATTATAAGTTAAATAATTGTTTATTGAAGAGATTAAATTACCGAGAAACGTAAACCTTTGATGCTTTAATTAAAAGGCTTCTGTTTGTCTAAATATAGCTTAAATAAAAATAGAACGGATTAAGGGGATGTTGTCTGGATGATGATTATTTCGTTTACAAAGTACAAAGGATTATAGTTATTTTATTTTTACAATAGGAAATATAGTAGTGGTATAAATATTTATTATTTCTCTTTTATAAATAATTTCCATTACTGAATTAAAGGTTTATTTCATAAATACCCTGAAGCTTAAAATACTTGAATATTGACTTCCTTAATCTGCACCATTTTATTTGAGCGCATGCATTTCTTATATCCGAATAAGAAGATCATCTGAGTTTGGATATTACGACATTAATATTGCAGACACATCAAAAGTCAATCGAATAAAGTAATATTTGTATTGTTTAATATTTTACCTTCTTCTATCTTTTGATCTTCAACTATGTCCCGCGGCTCCTTTGAGATCACGTCACAGATTCACTTTGACGGAATGAGAATAATTATAGTGACAGTTTGTATTCGTAGTGCTACGGCGTAGCAGTCGATAGTAGCCGTAGCATAGACGCGACTGAAGCGCTCGTAGCGCTACAGAGTCGTAGAGGTGCGCGCGCAGTCTCGCCTCGCCCCTCACATATAAACCCGATATCAATCCGGTTCCAAACAATTTCGAAACGGTTTGCGAATATTCGATTTAAAATCGTAATTTATTGACATGTCGAGACTTAATGTCCAAAACGAGAAAAAGGTTAATGCTGACATATAATTACGATGTCATTTGGAATGTGTTACAATTATTAATCTAAATGTAACTCATTCCAAATATATTTTTTGTCTACGGACCAAAAAAGAAATCTATCGAGAATGTTATGAATCATGCTCTTTTATCAACATAAGTTCGATAATATTCATACTTATATTTTTTGATAGCATAATTGCTACAATTAATTTTGATAAATAAACGTTTACTACTACTACGTTACTCTTTACTGTGTTTACCCAGAAACCTGTTCCATAGTCTCTGATAGTATCAAGCACAGACTTGGATTACTAATGGCTTTAAAATCTTGGGTCCGTAACCCAGACAGGATAAAGCGTAATTAAACCCTTACTGTTTTGTAAATTCTCAAATTTCACTTGAAACTGCTGTCTTGAAACAAGATTACGATGGGTCTAATGGTAACTGATTACCGGTTCCAATAATAATTGTGTACAAAAACAAACAAGGAAATCTTGTGTAAAGACCGTGCAATTAAACTGTCGTATTGTATCTTTCGTTTTTTTGTTTTTTAAGAAAAGATAAAGCTCCAAGGCTAATACGCTAACATAATTGTAATTACACTTTATCTCTATAACAAAGGCGAAGAGATTGTGCGTTTGAACGAGCGAATATCCGAAGATACTAGTTAGATTTAGATGAAATTTAGCATGGAGAAAGCTTGAAGCTCGAGGAAGGTTTCTTCTGAGATTGGTCTAGTGGTTAGTGACCCTGACTGCTAATCCGGAGATCGTGGGTTCGATCCCTACCCATGATAAAACTTTATGTGAGGAGCATGATATAGTTTATTCTGTGTCTGTGCGTTATCTATCTATAATATGTATTTAGAAAAATACAGGCTGTTTGGAAGATCGATGCAAAGCCGTAAAGCTGGTTTAGAACCATTTGAACTAAACTTGTCTTAGACATAGTGTGTATAATATTTTTTGATACCAAAACTCAAAATTTTGCAGTTGTACAGTAACAGTAACAGTTGTTGTGTTGTAGAGTTGTGAGTTGTCCCAAGATATTATTATTATTATAATTTAAAGAGTTCTATTTTGAAGTACAATATACTGATAATACAATACAATTAAAGTACAATATAATGATACAAAACTAAAATACACTCCACAATCTCTCTTTCGCGGGTATTTTACAATGTTTTTTTCGATTAATTAATGTTAATCGATTTTATTGGTTCAGCACGTAACCAGTTTTAGGTTGTCTCGTATCTACAACTTGTGCTCATAGTAAGTCTTGTATTTTTCCAAAATTATAATGACGATCTACTGAATGACTTGTTTCAGTATGAATACGTATTTTTGGTCTGATTTGAACTTATATATGTTGTTCAAATTACATTATTTATTGATTTAAAATTATTCGATATTAATTCATTAAAAAATACTCGAATTTCCGTAGGTTTGTTTACTCCAAGTTTGTCAAAGAGAAGTTGTCAAAAATGTATAGTTAGTTTGTGAGGACTATACATAGTTTTGAATCGACTTTTAGGAAATTTGGGTTCTCTTAACAATATTGATGATGAATTGTCAATTCCAATGTCCATACATGTAACAGTAGCGGAACATTTTTTTTTCCAGTAAACATCTACGTGTGGCACATCATTGGATAGGTCTTTTAAAAACATTTTTGGTTGGTTTCAAAGATTTTTTTGATTAAGTGTATATTTTCGGAAATTATCGTTCCGAATGTTGCTCAAAATGTGCCCAGCCCCCCCTTTAACTTTTAAAGCGTAGGGTCAAAAAAAAAACGAAAATGTTTACAAGGGTAACGCTTAATAAATACTTTTAACTAAAATAAATTTCAACACGATCGAATATACTATAGAGTTATTGCCGAAAATCTGCGATTCTCAACAAAAGGACGTAAATGCCATGAACATAAGCTCTTCTGCAGGTGCTGCTGCGACATGACACATGGTCCGACATTCTCTTGCCCGGCCTTTTTTTTAATCTTTACAATCAATAAAAAAAAACTAAATACAAATGCCAACACATTGAAATTGTATTCTGTACTCTCGGTTTTATGTGGCACTAATAACTCGCGAGCAGCGCGCGATCAACTAGGGGCCCGCGATATGCCGGCGAGCGGTCACCGAGAATCGCGGTAAGCATGCGAACTTCTTTTGTTCTGTGATGCGAACACCGGGTTGTAGGGTTGTAACCGAGTGGTCCACTTGCGAGCGAGGCGATCCGATGCCGATACGGACTTGATGTAGTGAGCGTTACTCTTTACAAATCCAGATGAATACTAACCGTTGTTTATTGTGAGGTTTAGGCCTTAACCTGACGCAAAGCAATGATTTTATTCCAGGGTCTCACAGACCTCGCAGTGAAATCATTGTAAGTGGTAGATGGACAAAATTTAATATGAATATTACAAAATTATTTGGTGTAATGTAAAGAAGCCAAGAACGGCTATTAGGCTATTAGTTTATTACAAATCACTCTGTATACAGAACAAAGGTTTCCAAAAATTCGTCTAGTGTACCAAGTTTGAGCGCTTTGTTGAGCGTTTGTTCGCAAATTGAAACGTAACATGAAATGAGGAACGTTTTATGAATTATGTAAGCGTTTCAACCGTCTACGCTATATTTGCGTCCTCAATTTTTAAGGGGGCATTACACTGAGAGAATTATTTATTTAGCGCTACGTACACAGCGACACGATCGCCGGCCTCGCTCTTCCGCACACAACCATTACTTCACAGTGCGCAGGAGCGCAGGTCAAAATAAAGTAGAATATTCTTTCGTACATATGTTAGATTACGAACGCCATGACTAAGACAATACGAAAATGCTCGTATTTTGCATTTTTCCGCAACTTCAAGATTTATTTGCGGGATCATATTAAGACATATCCTTAAATTTCTTTATATCATCTACTAGAAAAACTCTTTGACTAGTGACACAATTTTTTTCATGTCCTAATATTTAGGTTTTCAATATAAATTTTTGAGAGAGCCGAACCCTGTTTCGCGTAATCTACCCTTAAGTACGTCTGTATTGTATTCATACCTAGTTTTGTTCTAGGACGTGAAAAACAAAGAGATGTGGCTCTCGAGCGCATTTTGTTTCATTGGTATGAACAGAACTTTGTACCACCACTACAGCGAACACCGCTGCATTGCCAACTTTGTCCTCCACTAAATAGATTCATTTTCTCGCCCAACACCGGAACTTTTTAATTTAGAACTTTACTGAAAAATGGTAAGCCATTACTGAAATAACCATTTGTTTATAGATCGATATCTAAGCTAAAAATATCGGTACGTAATTTATCAATGTCGCAGAGATTTGGCTTGAGAAGGGAAACATAATCCTTTTGATTTCGTAGCTTCGCAGAAAAATCCCAACGTCGTCAAAGACATTAACTGTTTCTATACGAATATTTTATTTATAAAATATATAAGTAATATTTTATTCAGGACCTTCGTTCTGAACAAACTTGGGAAGCTTTTGGCAAGTTTATTTTATGATAAAGAGCATTTCAGAGGCTTCGTGTAAAAAGTAAATTAAGAACTGAACTGAAAATTATAATTATCAACGATTCCCAATTCAGAATTTTATAAAACAAGGACCTTGTCTGCTCGTTTTATCGAGACTTCGATGGAGACATCGTTTAATATTTTTTTCTCTAGTAATAATGGTAATAGTGTTTATAACTAACTCATAATGGGAATAAAATACCTATATGCTACGCTCTGTAATATACTATTTCTTGAATATTTAAATTTGTTCTTCATGAGTAAAGCTGACGTATATACGAATAGAGCTTAGTTATTTTATATCTTTATAGAAAAGAAGATACAAGTGTCTCATCACGATACAATCAAAAAAATCTCGCAACGACTGGCATAAATCACAAAGCCAGAGAGGTCTGAATTATTACAGTGTAATGTTACCGATATGAACTTTTACCCGAGTTTCACCGTACCCTCAGGTATCGCGAAGGTAATCTATCCATATCCCATTCGAAGGTAAGTATCATCGACGTAAAGAGTTAAGACTAAAAGCATAGGCGTAGGCCGTTAAATAATGGGGTCGGTAACTTTCGCTTATAAAAAATGATACAGCACGGTAGGTAATATACATTGAAAAACTTGTTTTCTTATTTCATGTTAATTTACTGTTGCCAATTATATACTGACACGGTTTCACAAAAATGTTAGGAAGCCGAAACTTGTACCCTAACAACTTGTTATTTTTATTTCTTAGCATTATCTGCGATAATATTCAATATCTAGTTTTTGAACATGGCTACGCCCGCGTTGATGTCGGTTATCGCGTATAAACTATCCTATGTTTTCGCATTATATGTTGCAGCTCACACCTCCTCAAGGTCTGTCGGCAACAAAGAGATCTTCATAGTAACCCAAATTTTCAAACAAATAACAAAATGGTAGCGCACGTCAAATAAAGTGTCAAAGGGATTCTATAATTTGTAAGAAAATATAGGTTACTATGGACATAATTCAATTTTTCTAACAAATGACAAAATGGCAGCGCACGTCAAATAATAACTTTTATAGGCAAATATTTGAAAACTTTGGCATTTTCATTGTAATTTTCGCAGGGATCTCTAATACAGTCTATGTTGCTTTCTATTGGTGAAAGAATTTTTAAAATACAGCTTAGCGGTTTAAGCGTAAAAGCGTAACAAACAAACAAACACACTCACTTTCAAATTTATAAAATTAGTTAGCAGCTTTGCCCGCGTGGATGACTGTTGAGGGTTAATTTTCGCTTTCAAACGCAGAAATATGTGTTTCTTTAAAAATGTTGTTAATTTAACGTCTTCGAAATTTCACCATCTCTACGATCAGCGGTTTAGGCTGTGCGTTTATCCATCAGTCAGTCAGTCAGGACTTCGAATTTTATATATATACTAGGTGCCCGGCGAACGGGGTTCAATTTTGAATCTAAACCATCCTCGAATTCACTAGAATACACACAAAAAATGTTAAAATCGGGCCAGCCGTTTAGGAGGAGTTCAGTGACATACACACGTGCAGAAGAATTATATTGATAAAGATAGATAAAATATTTATTAAAATATTCTATAACAATAACTAAGTTCTAGGAATACCAAGCATAGTTATAGGAATAAATATATAAAGCGGCGGTAGCCTAATGGCTAAGGCATCGGTCTCGCAATCGTGAGGTCGTCGGGTTCCAATCCTGGCCATTATACTACCGACGTGAACCCATTCCTAACACAAGCCATAGAGCTAAGCTGGAGGGGTTAATAGGATAGCTAGTAATGTGGAACCCACAATCCCACATTACTAGTTATATTTAATATATATATATATATATATATATATATATATATATATATATAACTACTAAGTAACAATACTTATAAGTATTGGCTAGATACTATTATAAGTTGATTTCTGATCAGCCCAAGTGTGCAAGGTTTTATAGAAAAAAATAAATCTTTTTTTCATCGATACACCTATTCCCTATCGTCAAGTTAACAAAAGAAACTACCCAACGCAATTCGTGACACTATTTTTAGGGCCCATATCTTCGGGCACTCTTGAAGCATAAATTATTCACTGAATCGAATGTACTGCTCACATAGATCTCATATTGACGGGTAAACTCGATGCTACCTTTAGAACACGTATCGATTGTATCCATAAATGTATTCATAGCGAAACCAGGGCTTACATATTTTTGTTAAGGTGTTTACACACAGTAAGAAATCTATCCTAATTTTATAAAGCTGAAGAGTTTGTTTGTTTGAATGCGATAACCTCAGGAACTACTGGTTCGAATTGAAAAAGTATTTTAGTGTTGGATAGCCCATTTATCGCTATCGGAATTCTATAGGCTATATAACAATACACTACTACGTCTACTACACACGGCTATAGGCTTTATAACTGCACGATCCAACAGTGAAAGAATTTTTCAATTCTGATCAGTAGTTCCAAGATCCGGAATAAATTTAAGAATAAGGATTTCTCTTTCAGTTATAAAAATTGTTCCTATTAGTAACCCTGTACTACCTACGCTTCGCTGGTTCTACACTCTTATATAACTGAGTTCGTTAGAAACGAGATGAGTTCCTGCGCTAAACCGATGTCGAGTCCAAGAGCTGATAGTAATTTTTGGGTAGGCTTAGACCTGAATGGGAGATAGCGGGGCTAAATAAACTTCTAAACTACGATTTTACGATTAATGTGTGTTATTCTTAATTATAAATAGGAATCCTATTATGACCTAGATTATGCTGATATTCCTATGCCTACTGCGTCACACACGCGCCGACATATAATCCAAGCTGGACGACTTACGACGTGAGGCAAAGGGGACGGGACTGAAAATCAACACCCGGAAGACCCAGGAAATGAGGTGCGGGGCAACAAGCTCTTTGCTGTTGCTCATCGACACAAAGGCTGTGGAAAGAATCCACAAATTCACTTACCTCGGTAGCGTAGTGACGGAAACGGGAGAGACCGACATCGTTTCGAGAATCGCCAAGGCAAGAGCAACCTTCGCACATCTTCCTGTATGGCAATGACGTACACTGACCAGAAGATCAAGCTCAAAATAATCCGTTCCAACGTAAAAACCGTGTACGGGTGTGAAACGTGGAAGGTCCCAAAGGACATCTTGCGTCAACAATTACACAAACTTTCAGCTTGCCTCAAATACCTACCCTAAAATTACCATCAGCTCTCCTACTGTCAATCCTGATAATTTTGTTTGTTACGCTTTCACGCGAAAACTACTCAACCGATCATCATGAAACTTTGTACACATATTCTTGGAGGTATTAGTAACATAGGATTATTTAAAAAAAAAGGGGAAAATTTACACAGACGAAGTTGCGCGGGACAGCTAGTAAAATTATAAAGGCGAAAGTTTGTGAGTATGTGAGTGTATATGTTTGTTACTTCTTCACGTCTAAACGGCTGGAGCGATTTTAATAAAATTTGGTATGGAGTTAGCCGACACCCTGGATTAACACATAGGCTAATAAACAGCGGGTAACACCGCGGGGCACAGCTAGTAATACATATACCCTTCAGCGTACGTTGCACATGGCATATAACGTAAGACATATAAATAGCACCCAGTCTAGTAGTTTTTATAACGCTGGAATTTGTGGAATGATGTTGTACCTATCAGATGTTTCTCTTCAAGTGTTAATGTGTAAATTGAATGAGTGATATCTGTTACCAATACGTGTAATTTTAGACATAGCCTATGGAGAATTTAATAACTCATTTCATTACGTCAAGGATGTCTGCGGTTTAGTGAGTCTTAGCTATCATGTTACATCATCATCTTAAATAAGACATGGAGCATCTAGACAAGTATATTGAGATTGGTTGTCCTTTTACCAAGTTTGTTAAGATAAACGGCTATTACACTACCCTGAATCAGGGCCCTAAATCGAGGTGGCCTTGAAAATTTGTTAGAGAATTAGGGCCCTAACTCTTATTACACCGCTCTTTTTTAAGGATTTAGGGTCCCTGATTCAGTGTAGTGTAATAAGCGCATTAGTTGACTGCGGCGTCAAACGTATCCAGCGTTATTCTGACATCGAAAAATAGTAATAGCAATTTACCCACTGTGCACTATTAAAACTTTGGCTTATTTTTTTTCAAATTAATTTCATTCTCATTACAAAGATGAGGGACTAAATTATTATAGGTAAGTATTAAGTTCCGTGTATTAAAAATGATTACGAAAGAAATTTAATTTGCGTTGACAAAAAGTGCTTTAATTAATTTCGTGCTTTTCAAAGAGAGAATAGATATACCTTAAGAATAATAATATCTTAATTTATTAAAAACCAACGACCTGCTCCGGCTTTGCACGAATTTTTCTTCACTATTTGTTAATATAACAAACTTTATCATTACCTATAGTCATTTTTATAGACATTTCTTGCCAGGTACTTTATTAATGCAATAAATGCATTTTTGAAAGAGAGAAAAATTTGAAAGTCCAGACCCAGGAATAAAACCTGAGACTTCTGTATGCCAAACCGGGGCCGGAATCGAAGCATCCCTCGTTTGCGCCATCTAGCCGATAGTTAGAGAACTATTACGGCAATTGTTATTGCTTCGTTACAGAGAGCACTTGTAACAAACTACAAATTACGATGTCGCAATTTTTTCTATCTTTCAAAAATGCATTTATTGTATTAATAAACTTTATCATTATCAGTATGTTGATTAAGGGTGCATACAGACAGATAGGAAAAGAGACTTTATATTTATAAGTACTACGTAATAATGATTATCAAAACGACCTACACATATTTTATTAAATTAGACTATAAAAATACCCAAGAGCATTTGTCACGGTATCCTATAAAGAAGACTTACAAAAACCAACAAAAGAAGTTTTATTTACACTTATAAAAAGGCATCTAATGTTTAACTGGATAGGTACACGGAAAGGAAGTCTCAGAGGATTCCATTTATAAGCTCTAAGTCAAATAAATTATATAAGCATATACCTCAAAATCCAAAAGAAAATAAATGCGAGTACATTTACCAGAAACACTTTATCACTGTTAGAGGAAATCATAGTTAATTGAAACCGATTCCTCCGTAGGCTGTTTACATGGCAACTAAACATTACTCCCACAGATTCTACCCACGTTAAAGAAGCAGTATTGCCGACGCTTTACATTGTTATATCGTTTATTTTTATTGTGCCAATAAACCTAATAATAAGCGAGATATCGTTTACAGATCCTTAGACAATATTTTTATCAGCGCTATCTTGTTTCGCTCATAAAAAGTGCTATCTCTTTAATATTTTAGGAAAATATTATTCCACATCCCTGGTTGGTTTTCGAACTCGGTAAAATGTTATTGTTTTTACAATAAATACCTCGGAACTCGATTAACATACCCGTGTTTTTACTATTATAAACTTGTTCTGAAAATTTGTTCTCGTTACGGCCGTAATATTCTATTGTATATTTTACTGCTATAAACTTTAACGAAAATATAAACAGATGCCAAAGGTAATGTGTATTTACCATTTTAATTCGGCTTATTTATTTTTCCCAGTGTTCACGTTTATGTATGCATGTTTCAAAGATCACGTCGGCATCATGCACACGTGCTTAGGTTTGAATATTTATTGCAACTACTACCTATACCTGTTAACACAGGCCGCCTTTGCTTACTTACGAACAACGCAGAGAAACATAGTTAATAAAGGTAGGTACTAGTTACAGTTTTTGAGACAAAATATCAAAATTAGCTTCCTAACCTTACACGTAGAAATCCAAACCAATTGTGTTGCGAAATCAAGTTACAATTCTCGTGAAATACATGCACAAAACGTATAACGCATACAAATTCTATTAAAAGCTATATGACGCCAAGTTATTGAGTTCATATGTTTCAATGGACGGATTTGTAAGGAGTGTGCGGTGACAGTGCGCCTCGGTGCCCTATTAATCTACAGGATTCTGCCGTATCGATCTTCTTGCCTGGTTAACGTGCAAATTCCTTCTCGGCTCAAGGCACTTCAGAAATGTACTTGGAACTACTCAACAACGAAATTCACCACTTGTTCCGTCGGAACTATTTAAACGTGAGGGATAACACTACAAAGTTTAGAGGTACAAAATATATAATTGTGTAAGTGGTTTGGGGGCGAATCTTACCAATTTCTCTTGATTACGAAGAGCTTCTTTGTTCTTAACTTAAAAGTATCTTCAACTAGAGGAAGAGTAAGCAACTTGTTGTTGTATTTCCTGTTTGTACAAGGCCCTATTTTCCCCCAAACATTTTTACATAAGCATGAATGTTATACAAAATATTGATAATAATGAAACGAAATTGTCTTACGCACTATAATTTACAATGTGTTATTATATTTCCTTTCAAAATTGAAGAATACAGTCGCTTCAAGGCTAAAAAAGCAAACTCCATTGTGTTGCGGTAATGTGTTTAATTTCACTGCGGATACAAACTTCATTACTATAACTATTTAGAATCTATTTTTGTAAAACGTTTATTGTACAAACATGCCAATTTTAATTCACTAACAGAGCTGCTTGCATGTTTTATGTACAGATGAAACTTCTACAGACAATTTCGGCACAGTGGCAAGTCTTTCAACACAATCAACACCTGCATGACTGTAATTACACATAAAAGATAACAGCGCCCCAGTAATTGTAAACAGTTCTCAATATTTAAACTGCAACTCGTGTGCTTCTATATTCTGTTTAACTAAACAAATCTGATGGTAAACGACATCGCACAACTCTTAACAAATGTGTGTTTAGACTGTTGATACCACAAAAACCTAAGTATTGTCTTATCGCACAATGCCCATTAATAATTCTGATAAAAAATGTCAGCGGTGTTGTGTACAATAAAAAGTTAGATAATAACGTTGGGGACATTGATCCACTTCTATCAGCGTTTGCATTCTTCTACGATTATCTAACGTGGTTATTAAATTCTGTCCACATGCCGAGGGTGTTTTCGGACAGCCAATGTCAGCAAATCTGCTACTGTTTTTATTTTTACGAGCGACACGGTGGTGTCAAAGTGAAAATTGTGAATGATGTCACGCGTTTACCGTATGTATACCTATGTTTCGAGTGGCAGGTATTTTTAGCTAGGACGGAATAAATCAATTTTAAATTTTAGGTTAGATTTAGAACGATGGTAAATATTTTCGTTTGTGGAAGACAACATTATGGATGATTTATAAAAACGAAGAAGTAGAGATAAGGGAGTATATTCGTAAATATTAAAAATAAAACATATTGATAAGTCAAAGACAGTTGTACACGTGACGCTCTGTACGCTCAATGAGTGACCGATCTTTTCATTCAAATGTCTGGCTGGTTGGATCGAAGCGAATGCGCGCGCATCCTCCGCGCCACCGGTGACGACACGACACATTGGTTTAGCTTATTCCACAAAGAACTCCAATCGTTGTCATTTCCATCTCTAGAACATTCTTTGAACCCAATTTTCCTACGATAATAATACTTTTTTATTACCCTAGTTTCTACAAATGCGCATTTCCAATAAAACTAAACTATTCACCAGTCGTTCCAACAAAAAATATTGATAGGTTCTTGTGCTTTCTCTCTGAATTCCAATTCAACTTCTGTCACTGTTTTTACTCGATTTCAGCTCGACTTTTTATTAAAATGCTTATAGTAACTCTAGACTAGAATTTACCAAAAAAATATTATTGTATACGGGTTAATGGCATAGGTACGATCTGTCTGTTAGAAGACACACAGTCTTGTTAAAAAATCTGCTAAGCGTGTCAAAATATGATTATTTTTGTAGACCCTGAACTGGAACCCATGCCTAACGGGTTTGTATTTAGATAATGTTACTAATTGTTTTTTTTTTTAAGATAACTAGTGTGTATGTGGATCGGGTCCCACATTACTAGCAATCTTGTTAACCCTTCCAACTAATCTCAAAGACTTGTGTTAGGAGTAGGTTCACGGCGGTAGTTTAATAGGTAGGATTCGAACTCGCGACCACATGATTGCGAGACCGATGCCTTAGCCATTAGGCTACCGCCGCTTCCAAACAAACTATATACGAATCATTATATCTTAGATTTAATTTCAATTTAGGTGAGACATACATCAAAAGACTAAAAAGAAC
Organism: Herminia tarsipennalis; assembly: GCA_945859575.2. Taxonomy (NCBI): domain Eukaryota; kingdom Metazoa; phylum Arthropoda; class Insecta; order Lepidoptera; family Erebidae; genus Herminia; species Herminia tarsipennalis. The sequence goes on along the minus strand of OX243845.2, from coordinate 16,147,267 downwards.
ATGATTAGCAAACCATTCCAAATATAATTAAAAAGATAATAATACCATTTATTCTAATCTGACATTTTCGCTGTTACTATTTTGGTACAGAACTAAAGAACACATTTCACGTAATAAACAAGATAAAGAAATTCGATTAAAACTTTTTACGAATTTATACTCTCCCTGGCGGCCCTAAGAGGCTCTTGACGACACCCAAATTTTATGTCTGAATTCTACGTTTTATGTCCACTTATTTATTATTTTCATATCCATTTCTCCGAAAAAGAACTCAGTAGATTTGAACAAGGTACGTATTTCAATTCTCATCTCTCATTATTTATTTTTAATTTGAAACGCTTAATTATAATTTCATACTCCAGGTAATACGGTGATTATATTCGTGTATTAAAAATGATTTAGAGACCAGACACAGAGCATCATAGATGGTTTGTTAAACAGGTCGAACGATCCGAATGTGAGTCAATGTGTCAGGGGCACGATCACATAAAGAACCGTTCGGAAATGTGGGTCGCGAACTATAGCGGGAACCTCACTGTGCCTCACTCACCCCTAGCTACCCATCTCGTTCCGTCCTGAAGCTATTACGAACAACATTAATATCCGATTAAAAGATTCAATTTGGTATTTTGATTTACGACAAAAACCATGCAGATCTGTTGGATCTTATTGAAATGGAGCTGTAACGATGAGTTTTGTTACTATTTAGTACATTTTTAGGTAAAATTTCTTGCTTAAAACTTTTAGGCATGAAGGTCGTTAATACCTGAGCTATCAACGGAGAAAGTAACTTAGAAAAGGAGATTGCTATCTGAAAATTTAAACCTAAACCTAAATGTGGCCTTGGGAGGATTTCTTTTACTTTATAGAAATATATTTTAGCTATTGGATACAACTACATAAGCAATTTTATAGTATTTAGGTAAGTAGGTGTCCGTCGTTCAATAGTCGGTACGCAAAGCCTAAGGCCTGAACAAAGGCTTACAGTAAAGCGGTCCTAGACTAGCGCGTGGGCGAGATGCCATTATCTGGTAGTTCAACATCTCGTGGCGCCCGTCTGTCTGCCGTCATATTCCCGCAGAGCACAAGAGCCAACTAGGTCAACACCAACAATATACCAATAACATTAGCCACAGAAAAACTAAACCAAACACGTTTAGGGATGCTACTTTAACTACAAAGACAAATTAGGCTTATCCATATTTGCATAAACATAGAATATTTGGTAGTATAATTAAATTTACTACAGATTGTAGAGGGCTGGGATATTAAGCTCGATAATATTTTAATAATTTTGCTTCCTCCAAATTGCGGAGCTGTTAACGCTTAATATTCAGCTGCGAAATTGGCGAATATTGCCCCTCATTGACCACAAGACATTATTAAATAATGCTGAGATCATTTCTTCTGGTCTAATGGACAAAACACAATATTAATAGTAGGAGTATCATACCAATGAATACTGTTGTCCAATATCTTTCATTTTATTTTCCGACTGTAAGGAAGGGTTATGTTTTTCGCGCGTATCTTGTATGTATGTATGTAATATTATTTATTACCTGATATCTCACAATCCACTGAACAGATTTATACAAATAAGACGTCGTTAGATTTGTCTTAATCGCCCAAGTGGTCTTACATATGTGACGTTTGAAAAAAAACAAACATGGCGGCTGTGATATCTCAAAATGAAGTGGTGTGAAAAGAAAGTTGTTTTGAATACTGCAATATGGGTATCAAATTAAAGGGCTCATCCTAAGCATTTCAAAAAGGTATAACATGATTACGACTGTAATAGTAAGAAAGTTATTTAGCAACCATTCTTTTTTCAATTTTCAATACTTGACAATATAGGCGTGATAAAAGTTGTTGTTACATGTTTCTACAACACTAAAAAGTATTGAATAAAAAAATAAATCATAAAAATAAAAAAACCCGCCTGCACAAAAAACATGGAAACAAGATACCCTAGATCATTATATAATTTCATGCAGTCGGAGGCACTTCACTAAGTTCATCGAGATTCATTCATTTATGACTGCATAAAACTATATAATACTAAAAAAGTTAGTTTGCAACCATTCTTTTTTCAATTTTCAATACTTGACAATAGCTGTGGTAAAAGTTAGTTGTTACATCGGTTACATCCATCGGTTACAACCACTGAAAAGTATTAAATAAATAAACCGTCTGCATGAAATGATTTAATTATGTAGGGGGTCTTGTTTCCATCTTTTTTGTGCAGGCGGGTTTTTTTATTTTTATATTTTTTTTTTTTGTATTTTTCAGAATGGTGAAATGGTATACAATCAAAATACTTTTTTTTATCCACTTAGGATACAAAACAACTCTTGTGTTGTGATACGCCAGGATTCTACATAATATAGATATAATGCCAAGTTCGCAAATAATAGGTAAAGCCAGAGAAAAGAATATTATGGCAATAAAAACTCGCGGCCACTCTTTTCAAATCGATAGTTTTTGTTTGAATTTTTTTACATTCAAACATTAGGTAAGGTGATATTTTAAATAACGGTTACTTGATTTAAAAACAGCACTGGTAGTTGCTTATTTTTCGTGTCCTGTTTATGCTAAGCCTGCCGATTGCTCAAAAGCAATATGGACTCTTTGTAACAGTACACAACAGTGACTCTTGCTACATTTTATTTTCCTCTACTTTTATTATCCGTTATTTCTAATTAACGCTTGTAGCATATTTGCCTTTTTTTTTTTTTTTTTTTTTTTTTTTTTTTCTTTTGGCGGGAAAAATTCCTGACGAACACCCCCACCGTCCGGGGAAGACGGTAGGGGTAGTGTGGGGTTTGCACCCACTAAAAAACCCGCCGTGTATCGCTCGCCACCTTCGCGAACGGGCCGCCGGAATGTGTTATACCGTCGGCGGCCCGCCCAGTGGCAATGCCCGGACGCGATGTTGTTGCGTTCCGGGCATTTCACACCCACGCGGCCCCTGGATACACACAGGGTGCCGCGCCTCCACGGAAGGCCGCGGGCGGGGCAGATTACCCCGTACGCCCGCCCGCAGCCCCACCTAAGGCGGCATCAGGCGCAGATATGCGCGCCGACGCCGCCCGGTTCGCCGGCGACGGAGCGGATCCGCCAGGGAGCTCTCTTCCCTGACGCGCTCCGCCGCCTCCTTCTGCGAGATGATGTCCTCGCAGAAGGATGCGACCGCATTCCACGACCCCTCGCTCCGGACCATGGACAGAACCACGGCCGGCAGCGAGAGGTCACTTCCGACCACTGCGGTGAGAACTCGACGTTGCCCCTCCCAAGCTGGACAATGCTGGAGGGTGTGCTGCGCCGAGTCCTCACCGCAGTCGCAGTGGTGGCAGGCGGGACTCGGTTCCCTCCTAGCAACCGTGTGCAGGTACTTTCCGAAGCACCCGTGCCCGGAAAGGACCTGCACTAGCCGGAAGGAAAGGGTCCCGTGCTGCCGCCCCGCCCACTCCTCCAGGACCGGCTGGAGCGCCTCCACGGTTCTAACACCTGCCCGTGGAGCCTCCAGCCGGCCCTGCCACCGGGCTATGATTGCCCGGTGTGCCTCACCGCGCCAAGCGCGTAGCTCCTCGGGCAGAGGCACCGAACCCCCTGCCCGAACAGCCACCGCCCGCCGATACACTTCGGCGAGCACTTCCGCCTCCAAATCCCACGGGGGTGTTCCGGCCAATGCGCACGCCGCCTCTGCAGACACCGTGCGGTATCCGCGTATGGCCCTGACCGCCATGGTCCGCTGGGGTCTCCCTAAGCGGACCCTATTCTGGGCGGTCAGGGACGCCGCCCACACGGGTGCGCCGTACAGAGCCATTGACCGCACCACCCCCGTGTACAACCGTCTACTCGAGGCACTAGGCCCGCCCAGGTTCGGCAACAGCCTCCCCAGTGCGGTCGCCGTAGCCTCGAGCTTGGGCGCCAAAATGCGGAAGTGCTCGTCGAAGAGCCACCGCCCGTCTACCACTAGGCCCAGATACTTCATCTGGGCCCGGACCTGTACGAGGACCGAGCCGACGGCAATCGAGGCGCTAGCAGGTGGACCGCGACGGGGCCCATGAAATAATAGGGCCTCCGTCTTGGAAAGGGCCACCCTAAGCCCCAGCGCCTCGATGCGCCCGACCATTCGGGAAATCCCTAGGTTGGCCAGGCGCGCCGCCTCCTCAAAATTCCCACCCCGGGCCGTGATGAGGGTGTCATCCGCATAGCAGATGACCCCTATCCCAGGGGGGAAACCACACCGCAGGGCCCAGTCGTAGCCAATGTTCCACAAGAGGGGCCCCAAGACAGAGCCCTGTGGAACACCGCACGAGACGTCCCTGCGGATTACCTCACCCTCTCGGTCCTCGTACAGAATCCTTCGGCCTTCGAGGTAGTCTGCCACTAGCTGCCTCAGGTACACGGGCACTCCATGATACCGGAGCGCCTCTCTGATGCAGCTGAATGGCAGAGACCCGAAGGCGTTGGCGATATCGAGCGATATCGCCAACATCACTCCTCCACCGGCGACGGCCTCCTCCGATGCGGCCCTCAAGCGCAGAATGGCCCCAACGGTCGAGCGCCCAGCACGAAAGCCGTACTGAGCGTCCGACAGATCGGGGCCGATCTCGTTCAAATGCCGGACGATGCGGGTAGCGAGAATCCTCTCCAGCAACTTCCCCGCCTCGTCCAGCAACACGATAGGCCTGTAGGCCGCAATTGAGTCGGGAGCCCGTCCCGGCTTCGGAAGGAGCACCAGCTTCCCTGCCTTCCAGCAGTCAGGGAACCGTCCGGACGCCAGGCACACGTCGAACAGTCCCCTGAGGCGGTCCCCTATGTGGTCGAGGGTCAGGGCCAACACCCGGGCGGGAATTCCATCCGGCCCAGGGGCGGTGTTCTTCGAACGCATTCGAAGAACAGCCGCGCCCACCTCCGCTTCGGTGACAGGCGGCACAGTTGTGTCGGCCTCCCGGTCGTCGGTCTCATCCTCGGAGACCATCGCCGGGGGCGCGTGCTCTGCCTGCAGCGGGAATAGGCCCTCGACCACTTCCGCAAGGAAGCTGGGCTGGAGAGTCTCGGTAAGGGGGGGGCCCGCCGAGCGGAGCTTGTTCAGCGCCGCTCGATATGGGCGACCCCAGGGGTCACGGTCGAGACCCTCCAGCATCTCCTCTCTCGCCCTCTCCTTGGCGCGGCAGATAGCCAGCTTAAAGGCGTCCCTCGCTTGGCGATACGCCTCATAAAGCTGGCTCTCCTCCTGGACATCGCGGTGACGAGTCCGGCTGCGGGTATAGGATCTCCGCGCACTGATGCAAGCGGCGCGGAGGGAGGCAAGCTCCTGGGACCACCAATACACCCCCTTCCTTGGGGTACGACGTCGTGAGCGGGGCATGGCCGCATCGCAGATCTGCGTAAACGCATCGCGAATGCGGCCAGCCATGACGTCCACCTCCTCGGTCGGAGGGGGGGACGACCACGATGCAACGATGGCCGCCTCTTCCAGCAAGTCCCTGTCCAATGCACCCACAGCCCACCGCGGAAACCGAGGCGTTCTGCGCGCCGTGTGACCCCTACCTGGGTCCTGGATCCTGGAAGACCGGGAGAGCTCCAATTGGATGTAACGGTGATCCGAGAGCGTCTCAACCTCATCCAGGACGACCCAGTTCCTTACTCGCGCTTCGACGGCAGGGGTAGCGAACGAAAGGTCCACTATCGACCCCCCCTGCCGCCGAACGCACGTGTCGGTGGCGCCTCTGTTTAGGAGACAGAGACCCACCGACGCCGCCCACTCCTCAACCGCCGAACCGCGGACGTCCGTGCTGGGTGACCCCCACGCCGTAGATTTGGCGTTGAAGTCCCCCAGCACTAGCACGTGGCGAGGTGCCAACCGTCGTATCGAGGTCTCCAGGTTGGAAAGGAAGACCTCGAAATCGGCAAAACTCCGGTTTGGGGAGAAGTACACTCCGTAGAGTGTGACTCCCCCCCAGTCGGCAGCAACATATCCCGAGCCCTTGTCCCTGAGCGACAAGGGCAGGGAATGAAGCGCAGCGGAGCTGACGATTGCCACGGAGCCATCCCGGTCGCCTGCCCAATTCGGGCGGGGAGGAACAAAGTAGGGCTCCGCGGCTACGGCGACACCTATCGACCACTCCGCCATGGCCTGCAGGAGAAGGTCCTGGGCAGCGGCGGAGTGATTGAGGTTCGTCTGGAGGATGATGGATGAGTTACCGCTGTCCATTTAGGAGTGCGGCACTACATCCATCACCTCCACCTCAGTCGGCGGCTGAGCTCCGGGGGCAGCCTGGGTCGATTGGCTGCTGCCCGGGAGTGGCTTGGAAGCCTTGGGGGGCTTACATCCCTGCCGCCCCATCATATGATTGGCGGGCAAATTGCCCGCCGCACACATGGGGCAGTGGGGGGCGGCAGAGCATTCCGCCGCCCTATGTCCCTGTTGACCGCAGCGGTAACAAACTGTGCTGCAGTCGAAGGTGCTGGTGCACCTGGGCCTTAAATGCCCCGTGGCCATACATTTGTAGCACCTGGCTGGCCTCTCCTCCAGGACGGTGATCCTCGCGGAGGAGAAGCCCACAAGGAGCCGGCCCGCTTCGGCCAGGGATTTGGCCGATGCCACGGGGCAGCGCACCCAAGCTGCACCCACTCCACCGGGACCGGGGCGGATGGCGCCGACTTTCACGGATCCGGAGGCACATTGAGTTTTGATTTCAATGGCCTCTCGGATGTCTTCGGCCGTGATTGAATCATCCAGGCCCGAGACGCGCAACTCTGCGCACTTCGTGGGCCTGGCAATCTTCACGCCCTCCTTACCCGCAGTAAGCCCCCGCAGCGTTTCCGCGACGAGGTCCGCCACTTTCGCACCGTCCGGACCGGGACACTCTAGAATCCTGGCCCCGGTCTGGGCTTGGCGGAAGGAGACCCCCGCGCCAAGATTGTTGGCGTTAAGGGTCACCCTCGCTTGGCGGAAAATCTCCGCGTATGACACGCATCCACTCCTCTCCGCCTCCGGCGATAGCGTCACGACGACAGCTGCCGACTTGGGCGGAGTGAGTTTCGGCTTTTTCTTGCCACTCTTGGGGTGGGCTGGCAGAACAGCGTCAGGTTGTGCTGCTTTCTTAGCTTTGTTTTTCCCACGTTGCTTCTTACGCCCGGCCGTCCGTGTAGCATATTTGCCTAGCGTAACCCATATTCAATGTCGCTAATCTTAACCAAAATAAATCTGATATGTCTATATGCGCTTAACTAAACCAATACAGGGTAATAGATTGATAAAATAAATAAGTATATTACACAGTAAAAACGATAGACTCCGTTTATGCGCAGTGAAAGTATAGACGTTTTACTTAGGCTGGGCACGCACTAGGCAACCATGAAATACTGCCTGCTGTTAGAAAAACGGGTCGGACATTACGGCAGACAGTTGGCAGCTCCCAGCCAGAGCGAGTATGTGTGTAATGTATGTGGCTGCCGTCCGTCGGCGCGCATTTGTCGCAGCAGTCAGACGTATTTTTATGTTCTGAACAAGGAGACTATTAAAGACTGAAAAGTAAACACTACAATTTTATTACTAACTAGCGGACGCCTCGCGGTTTGACCCGCGTAGTTCCCGTTCCCGTAGGAATACAGGGACAAAAAATAGCCTATGTCCGGCCCGGGGTTAGTGTAGCTTCTCAACGATTAAAAAAAAAATTCAAATCCGTGCAGTAGTTTCGGAGCCTATTTAATACAAACAAACAATCAAATCTTTCCTCTTTATAATATTATTACTAATTATTAATAAAGAAGTGAAGAGAATAAATTTGAATTTATTTGACTTTCGTGACTATGATTACCATGATTTGACACTATGCTTAGAAAGAGAAGGTGAGTGTCTTTCAAAGCGAGACAACACGATAAACCGTAAGCACAATGTCTCCAGTCTTCACTATAAGCATCTTGGTTCGGAAAATTATATTAAGTGATAACTGGTTGTAGATTCGCTGCTTAAACTGGCTGCTTAAATATATTAGTCGCCGCAGCATGGCTGCCTAGTGCGCGCTTAGCCTAACTCAACAATTTTCTCTCGCTTTCGACTAATACCATACGCGACATTACTTCGTATCGAAGTTAATTGGTATATACTCGGTTATAAAATGGAAACATACGCTACGTATTGTAACCCTCCCGAGACCTCTTGCCTCGGTTTGGACATGAACAAAACAGATCACTAATTGAAATATACTACGGTGGAAACTAATTCAGTTAGAACTAATTAGCTAATAGAATATTTGATGCCTATATTTCTTTATCTCTCTAAACTACGCGTGCTACTATCGGGCGCCAAAAATAGATTTCTTAATTTACCTTTTAAAGATATCTTCAGACTTGGCTACGGAAGTCTCGGGTTCGATTCCTGAGTCTGGATTTCAATTTTTTCTATCTTGCAAAAATGCAATTATTGTATTTGTAAAGTAATTGGCAAGAAATGTCTATAAAAATTACTTCAATATTCGGCCTGCGACATCATAATTTGTTAAAATGCTCTCTGTAACGAAGCAATAACAAAAGCCGTGATAGTTCTTTAACTACCGACTAGATGGCTCTGCGAGGGCCTAACTCGCGTACATCAAGGGATGGAAAAATTTGACATCTAGTAACATAGTCCAGATAGGTGGTTCGCTTCTGCCCCCCCCGGTTTGGCTACGGAAGTCTCGGGTTCGAGTCTGGATTTCAAAATTTTATCTTTCAAAAATGCAATTATTGTATCCTCCAGCTAAGTTGCTAGTGTTAGGAGTGGGTTCACCTCGGTAGTATAATAGGTAGGATTCGAACCCGCGACCTCACGATCGCGAGTCCGATGCCTTAGCTATAGGCTACCGGCTTAATATAAACGCGTAAGGTGCATTTAAAAACATAATGCCGGAATATTTTCGAAAGACCTGAGAGATCATTGCATATATGTTTTGGCAGTTACATTTGGCTTTAAATGTGGAACAATTGCTTTAATTCAATTAAAATGTACGTTTGAAGTTAAAAAAAAAATGGTAGTTAATAAGCATACAGTCCACTAATGGTTAGCAATTACCGTCACCACATGGCTGCATCACGCTAGCAAAGTCAGGGTTACTTTCTCACATTGCGAACTTCGTTTTAGTGTAGAAGTTACTATACGAACAGCTGGTGTATTTCATAACCCTTTTTCTACGACGCCCATAGAAAATACTTTCATATCTTTAGTTGGAACATATCAACAATTACTCTATACCTCACCTCAATTCTCATTAATATCAAATTAAAAGTAAACCGTTTAATTTCCATAACCAGTCTGGCAAATACACAACCACTTAATTTGATTGCAGACTCGTGATTCTGTTTCGAATAAAAACTTAAGAGCGGTATAAAGAATTTGTATCAAACATCGTAAAAAGCTGTAAAATCCAGTACCCAGCGGGCTGGCCCAATTTGTGACGGAAGCGAAAACCATTACGGTTCTTAGAAATAGATGTCGTGTAACACGACGGGCATCAGGGGATTTTTTACATGAGATGAATATGTACTAACCGGAAAAAAAAAGTAGGGAAATAAAACCTTAGTAAGATCCTCAAACGCGGAAACATCTGTTTCATTTGTGTTTCAAAGATCTAGTTACATTCCATTAGAGGCATGTCTGTTGATAAATAACAATGTGTGTATTAGCGTTTGGCTTTAATAGATATAATAACAACGATTGTGCCAGTAAGTATGTAAACGGAAATTATTTACGTATTTATGGATTTATAGGCACGTTCTTCTGCCTTTGAAATACAAATATCAAACTCTTCACTTCTATAATTGATAAAAAATATATTGATATGATTGAGAATGTTCAATACATATCTACGTGTTATGCATTACAGGTGTAACAGAACCTATCTGTCGTATGGAAACTTGCTAAGTAAATACAGACTTACAACGCTTGAAAGCAGACTAAGTACTGGGTGGCGCAAAAGTACGGGCACTAAAGAAAATACTTTTTTTTTTTTTATATGACATTTTCTGTCATTCTGTTGTTGAAAATTGTGTAGTGAACAAATGTAAAATACACTGAAAATAAACATGGACCGTTTTACTCCCCAAGAACGTGGAATAATTGTGTCAATGTTCTTACGGAATAATTCATCAGTGATAAGAACACAACGTGAATTTCGTCGACGATTTCCCCACCGTCCGGCACCGATTGGTCGCACAATTCGACGCTTTGCCACACGCCTTGAAGCAACTGGCTCAACATTGGATAGACCTAAGTCTGGGAGACCAAGAACAGGCCGTTCAGCTGAAAATATCGATGCTGTGCGCGAAGATGTGGAAGAGTGTCCAGAAACATCAACGAGGCGACGTGCCACGCAATTGGGCATTTCCAGAGGGACCCTGCAGCGTATTTTGGTGAAAGACTTAAAGATGTTCCCGTATAAAACTCAAATGACTCATCAGCTGCTGCCTGCTGACCACCGAGCTCGTCTAGATTACTGCCAGCGCGTCATAAACCTCAACCTTGAAGAGGATGATTTTCCTTCAAAATTGGTTATGAGTGACGAAGCGCATTTCCATCTCTCAGGGCATGTCAATAAGCAGAATACTCGGTTCTGGGGCACTGATAATCCGCGCATTATTCAAGAAACACCTCTACACCCACTAAAAGTTACTGTATGGTGTGGCATCTGTGTTGACAGAGTGATCGGACCCTATTTTTTCGAAGACGCTGGAGGCAATGCGATAACTATCACTGGAGAACGCTACAGAACCATGTTACGTGAGTTTTTGATACCCAGTTTGGACGAATTGGGGCTGGAGCACATCTGGTTTCAACAAGACGGCGCTACGGCACACACAGCGCGCGACACTATGGACTTAGTGAGGGACGCTTTTCCAGGCCGAGTTATCTCTCGTTTTGGCGATTTGCCTTGGCCTGCAAGATCACCCGATCTGACCAGTCCAGACTTCTTTCTTTGGGGTTTTTTGAAATCTCGGGTGTATGTGAACAAGCCACAGACTCTCGCAGCTCTAAAAGAAAACATTCGTCAAGAAATAACGGACATATCGCAGGAAGTGTTACGGCAAGTTATGCAAAATGTCATAAATAGGGCTCAAATGTGTATCAACTCTGGAGGTCACCATTTAAAAGACATCATCTTTAAATCCTAATGGTACGAAATTTAATGGCACAAATATACATTTAAAAAAATCTAAATCTAGTTTTCTAATTTAGAAAAAATGTTATAGCTGAACCAAATAGGGTCTTTACTTTTGCGCCACCCAGTACATGAGGCAATGAATTTATTCAATACTAGCTGTCCCGCGCGAATTCGTCTGCGTAAATTTCCCCCCTTTTTTTTACTCCTATGTTACTTCTAATACCTCCAAGAATATGTGTACAAAGTTTCACGATGATCGGTTGAGTAGTTTTCGCGTGAAAGCGTAACAAACAAACTTACATTCACATTTATATATTAGTAGGGATGTTACTTCTAATACCTCCAAGAATATGACATATTCGTATTATTATTATAAACTACTCAACCGATCATCATGAAACTTCGTACACATTGTGTACAAAGTTTCATGATGATCGGTTGAGTAGTTTTCGCGTAAAAGCGTAACAAACAAACTTACATTCACATTTATATATTAGTAGGGATTGTACGGAACTAATTTGATTGCATGGAGCTATCTCATATGTTATGCTACATGGTACGGAGGACCGTCCACAAGCGACAGGTGCGTGCAGGCAAGTTATTTGTAAGACTAACTCGGGACTGCGCTCACCTGTTCTTACAACATGACCTTCTGACTCCTACGATATGACCTTTAGAAAAGAAAAAAGAAAAGATACATTTATTCGTTGCATTACATTAAGTTACATAAAATGTAGTGCCTCGCGGTTGCAACGAATAGGTGTCCAGTTCAGCATAAGCTAGACTTAAGAGCCTGGCGCTGGTTTTCAACTGGAACTCAGCGAAACGTGTTCGTGTGTGTGTGTGTGTGTGTGTGTGTGTGTGTGTGTGTGTGTGTGTGTGTGTGTGTGTGTGTGTGTGTGTGTGTGTGTGTGTGTGTTGTGCATATTGACATCTTCAAGTTGAAGTCTCTCATACTTTCCACATTGTCATTGTTCCACATACACTATATGATTTACTAATTTAATATTTGCCACTGTTTCCTTTTGTAAAGCACTATGTACCTCTACTAACATTCAACTGTATTTAGCGGCTATATTTTTATATATAAGTACTCCACAGTCCATCTGTGAACAGTGCGTGGGTTGCAATATTGTATACATTGTTTGTGTTACTAAAGTTGAAACTATATACAGTAACTGTTTGTTGTAACTTTTGTTATAAATAAATATATATATATATATATATATATATATATATATATATATATATATATATATATATTTGATGTTAATTCGACGAATTTGAAGGAAGTTGCCCTAGTTTGGTCAGGCTAACCATTTTCCATTTGTTATACCTTACAATTATGTCACATTGCGACGAATTTAAGGGCAGATTATGTCACTGATTACGACTGCCGTTAAAATCTATCCATCAAGGGATCCATTGAAAAGTTACAAGTATTCTCCGAATTAAATCTGGATCAACTAGTTAAGACCTAACAGTTAGATGAATATAGAAGAATTTGCGGCGCATCATAAAAATCAATTTCCTACTTATAACTGAAGTTTCAATTTTAAATTGAGCTAGACAGAGCTGGTCTGGAAATAAGAATGAGTTATTTTGGTTGGCACTCGCTAAGATAGGTGAGATTCTGTTCAGCCGCATTGCGGTACTAACGTGTGAAACATTATTGTGAAGACGTAAAGGTTTACGCTATTTTTACAATTTATTTTGGTCTTATATTTTAGTCTGAAATCTAATTCGTTGGAGTGGATATCGAAATGAATAACAGGATGCTACGAGCTTATGTAATAAAATAAAGGCTTCGTGCCAACCCAATTCACGATTTTACCAAAATAAACAGTTCTATGAAATAATAACCTGGTTTCCGCGATTTTTTTGCGTGTTGTTACCAAAAGGAAAAGTTGTTTATGTCCTGCACTATAGCTTAAGCTAACTTTAGTAAACTTTATTTAATTACTAGCTGTCCCGTGCAACTTCGTATGCGTAAATTTTCCCCGTTTTTGCAACATTTTTCATTGTTGCTCCGCTCTTATTGGTCGGCGCGTGATGTTATATAGCCTAAAGCCTTCCTCTATAAATGGACTATTCAACAAAAATATTTAATATTTTTTCAAATCGGACCCGTAGTTCCTGAGAAGAGCGCGTTTAAAAAAACAAACAAACACTTTCGCTTTATAATGTTAGTATAGATTAGGTCGGAGGTTTAGCTTTAAAAACGTAAAAGAGGTGCTGTCGCCTTCACAAATAGCAGTTTCACTTTCGACATATATATTAAAGTATAAGTTAAATTTTTGTTTCAGAATATAACTAGGTAATATATGACAAAAGTAAAACTTTCAACTATTAAAAAATTAAAACTGTGTTTTTAAACTCTTGGTCCCTAGAAAAAGTATTTTTATGAGCTTATTTACTTAAAATTGTATCAATCAACAAAATCCCAACGCAAAAATAAAGAGTCACTCATTGAATCATTGTATGTTTTATTGTGCATATCGCATGAGTCAGTCAGATTGAAAGATTGTAAATAGATAGGCAGACAACAATTCAAATCTATACTAATATTATAAAGCTGAAGAGTTTGTTTGTTTGTTTGAACACAGTAATCTTAGGAACTACTGGACCGAATTGAAAAATTACTATTCTGTTGAGTAGCCCATTTATCGAGGAAGGCTAAAGGCTATATAACATCACGCTACGACCAAAAGGAGCGGAACAGCAATGAGAAATGTTGCAAAAACGGGGAAAATTTTCGCAGACGAAGTTGCGCGGGGCAGCTAGTCTATACTAATATTATAAAGCGGAAGAGTTTGTTTGTTTGTTTAAACGCGCTAATCTCAGGAACTACTGGTCCGATTTGAAAAATTCTTTTTCTGTTGGATAGCCCATTTATCGAGGAAGACTATAGGCTATATTACATCACGCTACGACCAAAAGGAGCGGAGCAGCAATGAGAAATGTTGCAAAAACGGGAAAAATTTACGCAGACGAAGTTGCGCGGGACAGCTAGTATGTTATATATTGCAATAATTCTCTTCGTATTTATAGTGAAATTTCTGATCACAGTTTTTCTTACTGTTCAGCACTACTTGTTGCTACTTGTAGATCTGACAGCCGTGATATGACCCGTTTAAGTTAAAATTTTAACATTCGCCTAGTACGCCTTTACAAGAACACTTGTGATGTCATGTTTGGTTTACGGGAGAAATCTTCATTTTTGTCCGTTTACTTCAGTTCTGGTACTTATTGGACTAAAGTATAAATATCTATACATAAAAAGAGGGGACACACAAGGACAGGATTGTAATCCTACCCACCCCCTCCTCCGCGAAAGCGAGAACAGTAGGTACGTACTTACACAGTATTCATTTGGACGATGAGTCCCCCCCCCCTCAAATTACAAAAAACTTCCCCTGAAAAATAATTAGTGTTGCCCAAATTCAGTCTTGGTCTTGCAGTCTTGGTCTTGTTCTTGCGTTTTTGCAAGACCAAGACCAAGAACAAGACCGCGTATTTTTAGCAAGACCAAGACCAAGACTGACCGTGCAAGACTTGAGCAAGAACAAGACATAGCCTGCAAGACTCTTGCGTCTTGCAGCTAGGACTTAGCGCTATTTCACTGAGTAGTTAGGTGTAACAGTTCGGTGTATAGGTAGGTACGCTTAGGAATTCTATGAGACGCAAAAAACTGTATCAAAGAATATGAAAAACTGGACCTATGCGCATTACGACTAATACCATAAACATAGCGAATAAAAAAATATCTATTAAAATCAAACTGAGTGCATGCATAGTTATGTTTTAACCATCGGCACTTTGATAATGCGGCATCAAAGGTTTTGTACTTACTTCTCAAAGAAATTTGCCGCTTTTCGGAAGTACATGGTTATGATACACGCGCCGGCGGCTTCTTTTGAAATCTAAAACAATCGTTGCCGCCACGCCGAAATCATAACATTTGACACTATTTGATTGCCGCCATAGGGCGAAGGTATACTCATGCAAAATAATTTCCTAGTAGAGTACCTACAGGTGTTCCAAAGAATAAATAAGTTTCAGAGTGCTTAGAATGAAAATGAATACATTATACTGATCACGCAAGTAGTATTATGATTAGGATAAAATGGTAAGGATAGGTAGTAGATGTCATATTAATTCATTCTAGTAAGTATATATTATAATATTGATTACTTATATGGTTTTAAACTAATTACTTAGGTACTATTATTGTACATTTAGTCATTATATTTCTTAAGTTTTTACAAGAAAAAATAGCAAAAAAGTGTTCAAATATCACCCGTTTAATAAATATTGTAGCCACTTTTAAATATACTTGAAACGTGTAAAAAAATTCTACAAAACTAATAAAATAATATAAAAAGCGTAGGTACTTACCTACTAATAAAATAAAAAGCCTGCGATAAGAGTTTTGTATTACTTACCAGCCCGAATATCTCTGAGAGAGATGATGAGAGTAAGTATTTACTAGCTGTGCCCGCGACTTCGTCCACGAGGAATAGTAACTTTGGAGGTATAGTGACGTTCAGGACTTATTTATTTATTTTAAAACTTCTGTCATCAAACATACAAACGAACTCTTCAGCTTTATAATATTAGTATAGATGTACGCCAAAACATTCACTTATATGTAAAGAATAGTGATTGGCACTAATTCTATTTTATTCACGCGTCGCGTCTGTACAAGTAGGTAATATTTAGTGTGTGTTTGTACGCCGCACGCGGCATTGTTTGATTTGCGGCGGCATCCTTTTCATAGAGCCGGCACGTGGCGAGGCGGCGCGGTAAAGCAAGGAAACGTACTATAAATAAAGGAATTATTTTAATTCCAGTCATTTCCAATTGAGCTGTGCTTCGAGTCTAACTTGATAATTGTTTTTACTAATTCTCGTTGTTTTCTAAAAACGTATCACGTGTACAATTTAATATGAGTGACGAAGATTCAAATTATTCTAGTCCGAGTAACGAGAGTTTGAGTCACAGATCTAAAAGACCCAAAAGCAAATTTGAGGAGTTTTTCGAAATAATTCATGCATCCCAAACTGCCTTCTGTAAATTGTGCCAACATAAAAAGATTGAAATAAAAATGAAAAACAGAAACACTTCAGGCTTAAGGAAACATCTAATATCTTTCCACAAAAAGGAATCAGAAATATTTCTTCCTGTTAAACCAAAATTAAGTGGAGATATCACAAGCTTTTTAGTAACCGCTGGAAGTGGACAGGTAAGAATATTTTTTTAACAGTTAAAAGAATTTTAACTCCGCGTAGCTATTCATGCGATACTTTCAAAAACGCCATTAACTTACGTAAGTATTTTTGAGTTAGTGGTGTTTTCACAGTTTTCATCTAGGGGTGCGACATATTAAGTATGTAATTATCGTCTTAAATATTTTTTATAAACACCCATATTTTCAGTTAATCGGCCAGTAACAACTAAGTACTTTATTTTGGTAAATTACAGTACAGTGCAACCTTAATATAACAAATATCAATTTAACGATTTTCTCGATTTAACAACAACAAACCTCCTCCTCTTATACGCTCAAACCTAATAACACAAGATTTATTGTTTTGTTTCAGTCGGAAAACAGCAGTGACAACATCACGACAGCTACAGTTGATTGGGTGGTGAAAAAATATCTTCCCTTCTCATTTTTCGATGACGAAGCTACACAAGTATATTTTCGACGTATTTGCCCTAATATGGTGTTTCCTAAAAGGTCTACACTTAGAAGGAAAGTCAAAGAGCGATTTGAAGAGCTCCAATTGAATCTCAAGGAACGACTTCAACAATTATCATCTAAAATGTCTTTTACCATTGATGGGTGGACGTCAATTGCTGGTAGGAGTTACTACGGGGTTACTATTCATTATATAGACAACGCATGGAAGTATCAATCTGTAGTTCTTGATTTTATACCATCACGCGGTCGACATACTGGGGAAGATATTGCAACGATTTTCCATGAATGTTTATTGGAATATGGCATAATTGATAAAATACAAGGTATCACGGTCGACAACGCAACTGCAAATACCAAATTCATGTATGAACTGGGCAAACAGCTGCCGCCACACTTTGATTCAGACAATCAACATTTCCGGTGCTTTGCTCACATTTTAAACCTTGGTGTACAAGATTTATTAAAGACCTTAGCATTACACTGTGAGTCTGACACTAACGCGCAAGATCAGCAGTACGAAGACTATGCAGACGAAACTGAGGATGAGGAAGATGAAGAATCTGCACCAAATATTGCTGACTCGCGTACATCTGTAACAAAGTTACGCAGTATTTCCAGTAAAATAAAAAGAAGTGAGATAGTGAAGAAGAAGTTTCAGTCTGCTTGTGAAGCAGCTGGCATGCCATCAAATCTAAATGCCATTCTTGACTGTCCAACGAGATGGAATTCCACACATGATATGATTGGATTTGGTTTAAAAGTGAGAGCGGGCATTGACATATTGTGCAGTTCTGTCACCGAATTAAATGATTTTCAAATCACAGCTAATGAATGGCAGGTACTCGAAAAATTACATAAATTTCTAATAAACTTTAAACTTTTAAGTACAAAACTTGGTGGAGACAAATATGTTACATTACCGCTAGTCATTGTATCATTCAATCTCTTGCTAGATAAAATTGAATCCATGGTAAAACAGTTAGATGAGAAACCTAATTGATCTGAAGTGGATGAAAGGCTCATTCTAGCTTTCCAAGCAGCTCGAGACAAAATGCTTAAACATTACAAGAAGAGCAACTGGATTTATTGTACTTCTTTAATTTTAGACCCAAGGCATAAGGCTCAGACTTTTGACCTGACAATGTGGGGGAAGCAACTTAAAACAGAAAGTCTGCGCAAGTTCAATGAACTTTATGAAGAATATAAAAGTCTACACTCACTGAACAAATCTCTGGAATTACCAGAAAAAGAAAATAAAGTATGTGATGAAGATGAAGACGTAATAGACTTTGATAAACTCTATGAATGTCCCTCGACGTCATCTGGATCTTGTCTTCAAGGCTTAGTGATAGACGAGTTGGAGGAGTACCTGAGAAAACCAAGAACTGCCAGCTCGGAAGACATTTTAGATTGGTGGAGGACGCATGAGACAGAGTATCCGATTTTATCGAAAATGGCCCGTGATTTTCTCTCAATACCTGCAACTTCAGTACCTGCTGAGAGGTTATTTTCTAAAGCATCATTAGTAATTAGAAAACATAGAAATAGGTTAAGTGATGAGTCAGCCAGATGGTTACTTTGTATTAATTCTTGGTCAAAAAAAATTATATAAAGTATCATAACCTAATGATAAAGCTGTTGATTTGTGTTGTATTTTATTTTTTATTCAAATAAATGATAAATCGTAAACTCTTTTATTAAATTTCTTATAAGTTGAGGGTTCAATCTCTTTCTAGACAGATAAGTATTGTTCTTTAAAATACAGTCAAGTTATTGTAATTAATTTGTTTTTTTACATGTTTTAGCAAATGTAAGCTTATAAATCATAAATGTTTATTAAGAAACAGTTACTTCCATGGAAAACGACATATAGGTCAGTTGATTTTTCGAATTTCTTATCAAATCTTCAGTTACTTATTAATCTGCTTGATCTTTACTATGGCTATGTTAATTCAAGCTCACAATGTTCCAATTCTAATACGTTTTTCTAAGATTTAAAGTAAACTTTAATAAATAGTAATAGACTAATAGGTAATTGCAAGACTTGCAAGACTCTTGCTGCAAGACCAAGACCAAGACCAAGACTGGGAGCGCAAGACCAAGACCAAGACCAAGACCAGGTGTATTGGCGCAAGACCAAGACCAAGACTGGCTAAGTCTCGTCTTGTTCTTGCATTTGGGCAACACTAAAAATAATCCTGGGTTGTCCTATGGTACACATAAAAGATATTGTACACCACATCTAGGTAACTAATTATTCATCTAACATATTGATACGAAAACATTACGTATAACTAAAATGTGTCTGTGATAAGAAATAAGTGGGTTAGATCGGGTAAACGAGCCAAGCTGCGGTCCCAACTGACCTTTTAACCTTTCTCGAACAGTTAAGAGCGTTAGAGCAATAAAGCGCTTTTATTAGTATCTCCATAGTATCACAATATAACTCCATAGTTGGAATGAAAAACTCATATAAACGAATTAACGTATATATTAAACTACCTAATTTAAATAAAGTTAGGAGGGGTTTATGTATTTGACGAGTGTGTTCCTTTGTGGCATTATAAATATACTAGCTGTGTCCCGCTGTGTATGTGTTAATCCAGGGTGTCAGCTAACTCCAGACCAAATTTTATTAAAATCGCTTCCGCCGTTTAGGCGTGAAGAAGTAACAAACATACACACTCACAAACTTTCGCTTTTATAATATTAATGTGCTAAGTCATTTTGATGATTCATATTAATCATGCGAGTGTCACCGAAGACATAACAGCAATCAAAATTCAAAATGGCGACAGCCAGACACCATATTGTGAAAGAGAAAAGACAGCCAGACGCCATATTGTGAAAGAGAAAAAAAATAAAGTCGACAAACTTTGTCATGTGGGGTATCATCTTATAGGTATTTTAACATCATAAGAAGGTTTCTTAAATCATTTTTCACTTAAAATCAGCGATTTAAAGTTTGTTACTAACTATTTACACACAAATTTTCGGTAGTTACAGTTATTACGTTACGTTACGTCTTACAACTAAGCACTAAAATAATTAAATAATAAAAAAAAAAAAAAAAAAAAAAACAAATAACCGGCCTGCTTAAAAAAGATTGAAACAAGATAAAAGTTCACTGGGATTCATGCCTCCGACTGCATGATATAAGGTTATCTTGCTTCAATCTTTTTTAAATAGGAGGGTTTTTTGATGTTTAATTTTTTTTCAAACGGATTTTTACAAGATAAAATACGCGCCCCATTAACACATTGAACCTTGAACCCAGTTAATGAGACCAAATCAACAACAACACTATAGAGTTTTTAATAAGAACAATTGAATTTTTTAATAAAGAATATTCAATCTGACCTACATGTTCTTCTGTGGTATACGTAATCAGTGCCGTAAGTAGTATTTTATGCAAACCGTGTTTATAATTATAACTGTGCCACCTCAGACTGTGAGAACCTCTGAGTGATCATGGGTGCCCAACTGCTCAACCTCAGGCACTACTAGCGAGCCATAGGCCCACTGACCGTGTTCAGTGGAGAGGACGCAATACATGATCAAAAATTTGTTTATCTGTCATTTCTGAACTCTTCCAACTCAAAGCCCTATGTCCGAGCGCGTCGCTGGTGACCCTCTAGATTTAATGAGGAAACAATTAAATTTATTAAATGTTTGACCCCCACAAAGGTACAGAAAAAAAAAAAGAAAACCTAATATTTACATAATATGATTAACTAACAATAACTATACGAAAACAGGAAGTGCCTCTGTGGTGCGGTGGGAGCGTGTCCGATTGCTACGCAAGAGGTTCTGGGTTCGATTCCCACACGGGACACCACTTTGTGTGAGCCACAAATTATTGTTCCAGTCTGAGTGTACTTTGTGTCCGTGACTTGTATGTTTGTAAAGACCCCCGCGATACAGGGCTTGTTACTGCGGGAGTCTTAAAAAAAGTGCCCTAATTTATTTTCCTTAAAAGGTCTAGGTTAAAACTTCACATTAATGGGATAAAGAAATACCCTTTCGTCAGTCAGCTGGATTCCTTAGCGTTAAGCCCAGAGGTTATTTTTTTTTCGAATGAACTAAATATATGGTAAAAATGCTTTCTAAAACTTAAGTTAGTTTTGTAGCACTATATTAATTCAAAATAAAATTTACGTTTGTCAGTTCAGATCATGTATGATCTGAAATTTAGTATATCCCGTGCAGAATATCATCAGAATTACATAACTAGCTGTCCCGGCGAACTTCGTCTCGACTCTTTTTTTTTGTAAATCGGGTTCTATTGTGAATCTAAACCATCCTCGAATCCCCTTGAACTCACACAAAAAAATTCATCAAAATCGGTCCAGCCGTCTAGGAGGAGTTCAGTGACACGCACACAAGAAATATATATAATAAAGATTAGTCAGTCAGTATAACTCTGTAGCAGATTCTGTCAGTAGCCGATTAAAGTCCTGTACGCCAAACGCTGAAGAATCCAGCTGACTGACGGAAGGGTATTTCTTTACTCCACTAATATGCATATAAAAAAATTGCCTTTATAAGATTCTTGTTTTTGTTGGCGCTCTTCTCCAGGTCTTTATTTACGTAAATCAAAACAATAAAAGGTGCGATCAACTGGTTGTTAACAAAAGAGACTTAACGTGAAAATTAAACAAAGATATAATAAGTACTCCATTGATTTCGTAGACTTATCATAGTAATCATTTTTTATCGATACCTAACATTAATCCCAAGCCTTTTACATAAATTATAGCATATTATATTAGTCACAAAACCGGACATACCTTAAATAAAATTATATTTGAACACGTATTACTCCCATTCCCTGTTGTCAGCTACAATATAAACAATTAACAAGGTTGACGACCTCATTATACGCATCATATGGCCAACAAAGATAAAAAACAGTTTTAACATAACATTTTTTTTTCATTACTTGGTAAGAGTAATAAGTTAGAAGTTGTCTTGGCGCTAATTGAGAGGGACCGGTGGCTTGGGAGAGCGCGGGCCGTTACTAAAATAGACGGACCCCCGCGTCGTCGACGTGAAAGTGCACTTTATGCAACTATTAGTTAATTTACAAGTTGCCCTTACCGATGCGGGTCGTCACGCTACTCTATGACTGTAACCATATTGATTTTCGATACTGGGACCTGTTTAGCTCTAAATAAGCGGTGGCTCCTATCTGCATGGTTCTCGTGATAAAAAGTCGCATTATATTTCTTTCTCACACCAAATTTAATTAAAATCTACCTTGGACATCCTGTACATCCTATGTTATTACTTAACTTTTAAATTAGTAGATACATAGATAGTTAGTTCCCCTTATAATAAAGTTCGTACACAATTAGTTTCACTTAGTCATCATTACACTATCGTATTATCAAAATGAAATTATGTACTTTAGATAAACAAAAACACACAATTTTTGTGTCATAAACTGCGACATTAGTAACTATTTAATATTATCTATGTTCCTAGGAGATAAACCGTCCAACAAAGCAAGCACAGATAGATAATACTTGTGTATACTATGATAGCTGATTCACTTGTTATGGGTAAAGATTGTCATAAAATTATTCCCGACTGAGAAGTGCCCTTGTGCGTTGATCAAAGCGTTTTATCTAAAGAGGTCCTGTTCATTATGTTCTTGGAACTAAATCAGCGATGAGTAACAGCAAGCACAGATCTTAATGATTACACTTGATTGACGGTTACTTCCTCAATAGCGTACCTATATTTCTACACAACATTGTTAAAAGCCCCGAGTAAACATATCGCAATAACAACTCACCAAATTGTACCTACTATCGAGAATGAATGACTTCATTCACGATTGTAGAATTTGGTACTTATTTTTGTTCGTATGTATCGGCAATCGTTTTTGTTTTGATTTTTTTTAAGTCATAACTGATGATGATCCAATATTGTTTATGTCCAATTGAATTTGTAATACATTGGTCATTAAACTACCTATAGTATAATGAACGATAGGTACGCGAGTGCCCTTGATTTGATAAATTTCATATCTGTTGGACAATGACAAAGATAAAATATAAAAATCTCGTGTCACAGTGTTTGTGGTCGAACTCCTCCGAAACGGCTCGACCGATTTTAATGTTTCTATTTTGTACTTTTGGTAGGTATGAGAATAGGTCATGAAGTTTTTTTTTTAAATCGCAATTTTAGTAGGTAAATATTTTTGTATAAATTTCAGAACAAAGGCGAAGTTAGAGGATCCTTAGAGGACCTAGCTCTTACTCCAAGCACCTAACTACAACACATGAACGTAGAAAGTATATCGACCATGACGCGGCAGTGGTCAGCGTGTGCCAGAATAGAATTATAGTTTTGTAAACAAATACAACATTAGCATTCCCATTGCGGTATTTAGCTGCATTAGGTTTTCTTTCTACAGCTGTTTGCTAAAATTTTTCACACAACATCAGGCAGACTTGATGATTTTATTAAATACTATTATTACATTAGGACTCATAAATTCATAATACTAGATTATCAACTTGTTTGATCAAAACTACACTGACGGACTTATAAACTGCATCAAAGTAATAGACGACTTTGAAATAAATATTTTAACCAAGTATGCAAACTTTCTATACAGATTTAAATTGAAACCTCTAGATTGGTTCGTGAACTTTAAAACAGCGTAGGATCATATCTTTAAGTTTAAGTTTATGTACTGGAAAGGACCTTAAGACCTTTTTTGAAGAAAAAACAGAAGTTTAAGGAAAAATTGTTTAATTAAAAAATTGGTTTTAACAATAGACACAAACTTTATGCAAGGGTTTATTTGTGTTTTAATAAGGTGTATTACCCCCACGTGCCCTTATTACGGATTCTAATCGGTTCCGCATAGATTTTATAAGGGTTTTTAAAAGATCTTGCGGAATATTGTCCCATTCTTCTGAAAGTGCTGTTCTTAGTGCTGCCACTGTCGTAGGCGAAGGGTTTCTCGCATATACAGCTCTTTTTAAATTGTCCCAAACATGCTCGATGGGATTAAGATCCGGGCTGCGTGCTGGCCAATTCATTGTACGTATCCCAACCTCTTCGCAATAATGTTGAACTTGTGCAGCTGCATGCGGCCGGGCATTATCCTGCATTAAAGTAAAATTTTCGCCTATGAATCCCATGTAAGGCACCACGTGATCTTCTAATATCTCTGTTATGTAGCGATGTGCTGTCAAACCCCCTCTATTACCGTTTTGACGGACCATGTCTATGAACACAAGTTCTGTTCGCCCGTTCATCGATATGCCACCCCAGACCATACATGAACCGCCTCCAAAAGGAACACGCTCCTCAATGCAACTTTGAGCATATCGCTCCCCACGTCGACGATAGACTCTTCTGCGACCATCTGCACCATATAAACATGTCCTACACTCGTCCGTGAACAATACAGAGGCCCACTGCTCTTCTGTCCAATTCAGGTGATGACGCGCAAATCTTAAGCGAGCTTGTCTGTGAGCTGCAGACAACTTTGGACCATTTGCTGGTCTAAAAGGGGTGATAGCCGCTTCCTTTAACCTTCTTCTTATTGTTCGTGCACACACGTTTTTTCCACGCACTTCATTAAGCTCGGTTTTGATGTTAACTGACGTGAGGAAACGATTTCGCAGGGAAGTTGTAACAATAAATCGGTCATCACGACCTGTGGTTGCTCGAGTTCTGCCTGTACCACGTCTCCTCCTGTAAGAACCTGTCTCTACAAACCTTCTGTATATTCTACAAACCGTAGACTGGTTTAAATTTAAATTTCTACCAATCGTTCGTTGATCCAAGCCCTCCCGCACCAATGCTACAATTTGTGCCGCTTGTTCGGACGAAGTATCCATATTATGGTTCAAAAACTCTCGATGTGTTAAAAAACTAACCCAACAATTATGCTGGTAACAATAATTCAATTGACCAAACAAAAAAAATCAATGAGAATTAATTTAAAACTTTGCTATAAATAACACGCAAATCTGATACTACGAGTAAATTTTCTTTTCCCGGCTATATTCATTTGTTTTACCGCAGTTCTATTTTTAAATTTAATTTTTTTTTAAGATTAAGAGCCAGTCTTTCCATATTTATATAATTTAATCTAAAAAGTTTGCATACTTATTATAAAAAAATCCTTTTAGAGTAAACCTGAACTTTGATGCAGTTTATGAGTCCGTCAGTGTATAATATTTTAATATTAAGAAGGCCTTTTTACAAAATATTGTATTTGTTAAATACTAGGTAATCCTCGCAATTCGTCTGCTTAAATTTTTCCAATTCATACAAAAATACTAAAATCACCATTAATAAAAATACTTTACGACCTATCCTCAAACCTACCAGATATTTAAAAAAACATTGAAATTGGTCGAGCCATTTTGGACGAGTTCTATCACAAACACCTTCACACGAGATTTTTATACATAATGTACCTATTAGATTTAAGAAGCTTTTTCTAAAATATAATGTTAATTAATAGCCTTTAGTCTGTAACTATGAGATAGGTATACTCAGATCTATACAGAGCTATTCACATCGTGGGGGGATGAAGGTTTGAAACCACCCCCCCTCCGAAATTGCAAAACAGTAGCTACACTATACACATTTGGGCGGTGTTTAGTTAAGTGAACCCCCCCAAACCCAGGTATGCCCATGATTCACATTACTCATAATTATTATGTTCAGTTCAGTGCTAAATAACATAAAATCTTCCAATGTTTGTCTATCTAAGCCTGGCATATGGTGTACAAAAATTATGAATGACATCAGACACATAGCACACCTTCAAATCATGGGTGTAAAGAAAAATTATCTACAATGTTCACAAATCTCAAGTTTTAAGGTTCAAAATCTTCTACATTTAATGTGGTCAGTAGTAAATTTCATTTGTACATCTGCGCAGCAAGTTATTAGCCTCAATTAGAAACAAGTGTCTGGTCAAAAATAAAACTTCATTTATGATTAATATAGCACTGGCGGGAAACAGCAGTCAATGATTTAAAGTTATTATTGATATAAAACTTTGATAATTATACTCTGTACATGGATTTACATATGGACGGTGATAAAATGTTAGTCATTACTTTTATTAAATTGAATTATGATTTGAAATGAAGGACTTAAATGACATTTAGCCAATTTTTTTTTTACTCCTGCTATAGGTTACAATCCCTGTGTTACATGGGGACTTTACAAACATACAAGTCACAGACACAAATTACACCCACACTCGGAACAACAATTTGGATTGTGTGTCTCCCGTGTGGGAATTGAAACCACAACCTCTTGCGTAGCAGTCGGACACGCTTCCACCGGACCACGGAGGTGGTCAGATTCATCAATATGTCTACTAATCTTATTGTTGATAATTTTGGGGGGGAATAAATTTGTTTAAGCATGACTTATGAAAAAATGTATGAGATAATGCTATCTTATCTTAATGGTTATAGTAACTGCTAACGGATGGGTCAAACAGTGCTCACATGCCATTTATTTTTAATAGTAACTACTGCCTTCATGCCTAAGTTTTTATACTCATAAGAGTATATTAACACAATAAACATCAATAAGTATGTGCAAACCTTATTAGATTAATTGTAAATTAGAAACTTGCCAAACACAATATTATGGTATTAGATTGTAAATACATTTCATTTTTTTTTAGTTATAAAATGGCAATTACCACAAGAGTCAGTTACAGAATATCAAAGTTTGAATTATAGCACAGCTTTAAATTAAAATTATATCTATTGATAAAATGGGTAAAAACATGCTGGTTATAAAGCTATTCTTATTCAATTTTATATATATATATATATATAATAAATACTGTTTTAGCATTAAATTTAATGTTATTTTTCCATTCAAATGTATGAGTGTGTACCTATTCAATATATTGTGTTCATTATTACTATAGTCACAAATTGTACAATGGCATATTTAATGTACCCTTGATGTGAAATACTTATTTTTTTCTTGTTAGAACTCTTACACCTGAGACAGGACATGCTCAAAAAAAGTTTTGCTTTGTGATTATGTTATGAATGTTATAAAAAATATTGGTAAATTGTATCTACAACTATGAACCATCGCTGAATGAATTCGGTTTCTTAGCTCTCACAAGGTACAAGAATTAATTTGTAAATATGTATGTGATTGAGATAATAAGAGATAATCCACTTACCAGTAATGCTCTTACACCCCGGCACACAGATGTTTCAAAATATGTACGTTATCAGCACTAATAGTTTAAAATAAGGTCCTTCAATTAAAATCAAATCCAATCTGGCCTTGGGTCTTTATACAGATCAATACACAAAAAACAACCCGTTCAACGATTAATAGCGTTGGCATACATAGTTCAGATACAGAACGTTACGTCAAAGTTGTCAAAGAAGAACAAGAGGGATCCAGAAACTGTCACCGGTCTAAAGTATAAATGTAACTAAAACTGTACTTAAATCAATAATAAATAATTATTTTGAGTAAAAACATGAGAGTTTATGTTATAGTTAGTTTATGTTGAGAGTAATAACTTTCAGTTTCACATTTTTTTCGTAGGATTTAGTTTGATATATGGCAATACTATCAAATTACAGGTTATTATTACTTAAGTTCGAAAACCTCAGCTGTACATTAATTCAGACAGTTACATTAAAATAAAACATTATATTTTTGGCATTTAAACACATATTATCTTCTGTATTTTAAAATTCTACTAAAATCAATGTGTATTTGTTTAGAGAAATATTGAATATATTTTTATTATATAACCTGAAATATCGATTGACAATTTGACTAATAATATTCCGAACGGACTCAATACTTTATCTCTTTCTTTCTCTACGTCATTCTCTCACGTTCGATGTGAGGTGTCAGAGAAATATTCGTGATAATTATTAAAAAATAATTAGATCTTGAAATGTTTAGAAGATTTATTTCTTTTGTTAAATATGTATTACTTTAATAAAGGCATGCCAGTGACTTTGTGTTACCTGGGATTCATCTAGCGAAGATTATTTTTGTTTTATAGTTCATTATGAACTGTCACCAAGTATTAAGTGGTGCCTGTAATTCAGGAGATCAATGTTTTGCTGTTGGTTCAGTGGAAGGAATACCTTTTACAGTAAGTACAATGATTACCTTTCGCGTCATTGTTGACAGCCAGGTCTCGTGACTTAATATTCTTTATGCCTAAAGTGGTAATTGAGAAGTAATGTTCATAACAGGAAAATCTAATTTAGCAGACTTTGATAAGCATAACAATTTGGAGTCTAAACACTTTTAGTTTGAAAACTAAATACTATTATCTTCTATTGTTTGTCATTGGATTCTGTTTCATTACTAACCATTAGTTACACAGTTCTATACAAATGGAATGAGTTTCCTTGAATGTTAATTTACAGCATTCATTAATAGGTAGATATTTAAATAACAATATTACTAAAGGCGACTTTGATATATGTGGTTTTAATGTTAAAACACAGCTATTCTTAGCTAAATCTTACTTAAATATAATATGTAATGACAATATTTTCATAATTTTCTGATCATAATTTGTAGTTTTAATATTTATGTAGATGTGCTAAAACCATTCAACAAATAAGGTTTTCACTAAAAATATAATTGTTCTGGTTTCTTTGATTAGTTTAATGGCAAATATAACTTGTATCTCTGTAAACTGCTCAACTGTTTTTTATAAAAGGTGTAGGAATAGTTAAACTTTAGTTTGATTTAGTTACTAGATCTTTCTGAAGAAAGAATGTTGAAGTTAAGCAAAATATAGTGTTTAGTTAATTGTTTAAGTACATAAGGCTTATGAATACAGTCAAGTTTACCTTCATTTTTGTAACCAAAAGATTGTTAGATACAATTAAATTGTTCTCATTAAACAGTATTGTATTTCATACATAGAGGGATAATCTATGGAAATTACCAATGCATAACATAACTGAGTGTAAAAACACAAAACATCTCATAGGTCTATTAGATACCATATTATCATCAAAATGGAAAAAAAAATAGTAATGAAAAAAGATGTTATTGTTATTAAATATCTTTTGTTACATTTATTTCTAGTCTGGTCTGGTCTGGTCACTGGTCATTATGATCTTATAGGTTTATTTTTAATTAATGTTTCATAAATATTTGTATATTAAGTAGTTTTCTTACATTAATCGAATTGTAATTTTTGTAAGTTGATGCTCCCTCCCTCATCATAGGCCAATTCATTTAAAACTTGATTATACCCACTACATAATATGGTTACTGCTTATGTGAGTTTCATGGTGTAATGGTTGCAGCACCTTACTGGCATAACTGTGTATAATTGGCATTTCAAAACAGTGCCCATGAGTTTTTATTGCCAGGTTCTTTTCCCACAGCTATACTTTTGCAAACTTGGCATTAAATGTTGCCTTCTATTCCAATTTTTGTCATTCATGTGCATTTCATTTTGTAACCTAAATGAATAATGTACTTTTGACATTTGTCAATTTTATTTTTTATTCTACAGGCATATGCAGCAGGATGTAACATAGTAATCTTAGCCTCAAACTTTGAAAGAGTCCAAATCATTCCTGGAGCAATCCACAGCTATGTTCGAATTGGCTCTCTGGACTGTAGCACTGACACAGGAAAGATTGCTGCTTCTTATGGAGCTGAAGTTTGCATATTTGAACCAACACCATTGATTCATACAGCTGCTACCACTCATGTAAGTATTTGCTTTGATCTTCTGTTTATACTGGATGCAGATTTAGTTGGTTGAATGATACCCCAGCTAAACCTATAAAATAAGAGAACCTTTTCGAAATTCAAATTCGAAACCAAAGACAACATGCTGAGTTGATATACTGACAATTGGTTAAAAAAAAGAGGCAAGTACGATTTTTTTATTGATATAACACACCCCACTGGGATTCAACAAACTAAATTGGCATCCAGTGTAAAAAACCATATAAAAATAGCTGTAACTAATAATGTCTCCAATAAGTTTGATTTTGTTCACCATTTCAGTCTTTTTGGGGTTGAATTTGCAATTATTGTCTGCTCAATATCAACCCAATTTGTTCAAGGGCTTTAATACAGATCACATCATAAGTAAATTCCTTAAAATTATTTTAACAGGCTAACCCTTTGACAGTTCCAATCAAGATTTATTTGGTTTAAATTTTAACCACATTTTTTTGTCAGATAAGTATGGCTGAAGATAAAGTATCATTGTGATATTTCAGGATGTATTAATCATTTTCTAATATTAATACACCTGGCGACACCAACCAACAACACAATTGAGGTGGCAATAAGTAATACTAATTTTTGATCTCATTAAGAAATCAACCACAAAAATAAGAGTACCTGAAATGATGTAGAAAACATTAACTATTGCATCATTGTATTTTTAAAGAATTTTTATATTATAGTTTTGGTAGCAAAAGAACTTTATAATCCGACTAGTATTTGCCTGTGACTCCGGCCACACAGATGTCAGATATCATGATAAAAATTAACCAATGTCTTTTCCCAGAACTCTATCTCGATACCATATTTCATCTAAATTGGTTCAACAGTTTACACATGAAAATGTAACATATAGATGTTTTCATATTTATAATATAAAGTTTATTCTTATTTTATTTACCTTTTAAATAAATTGTTTTGTAGCTCAATAATATAAACAATATGATTGTGAAGTCTTTATGATGACAGTTTGGATTGTAAGAACATCTGCACTTAATCAGCTTGAAGATAGCATTATCTTGGAATCAATCATGATTTGGATGACAATGTTCAATGCAGAAGTTATACAATTAGTTAACATGTCTGTTGTACTTGTAAATTTTAACATTAAACAAATCATACATATTTATATGGACAGTTCTAAATGATACCTTATTCAGTATATATTATGTAACATTAAACCAGCTTAGTGCAAGTTGGACTCGCGCATGATACTTTCCGTGCCATTATCTATATAACATTAGACACTATATTCTAATATCATGCAAAAAAGGGCAAACAAAAAACGCGTTTGTTGTATGGGAGTCCCATTTAAATATTTATTTTATTCTGTTTTTAGTATTTATATAGCGGCAACAGAAATACATCATCAATTAAAAAAAATATGGTTTAGCTGTCACGGTTCATAAGATACAGCCTGATGACAGACAGACGGACAGTGGAGTCTAAGTAATACGTTCCCGTTTCAACCCTTTGCGTATGGAACCCTAAAAACAAGTCTTTTAAAAGCTAATATATTTCTTAATATTGTACTTGTAATGTTAATATGAACTGGTTATAAGTTTGATAACATTCCCAACGAAATTGATTATTAAATAGATAAAAGATACTGGATTAAGTAGGATTATGAATGAATTGAAATGTTATCATATTAATGTTTGCAGTTTGATTGTTTAGTTGTTATAATACCTTTGAAAGAGGTAGGGGTTCTGTGGGAGTGTCTTCACCTTATAGAAGACCTAGATGAAGCTACTTGTCTGTCTGTGAGAGAGGGAAAGAAAATAAAATAAGAGGGATGCATAATACATGTGGTTTACCATTATTTTTTATTTATTAAGTACAACAAACAGTTACACTAATAGCTTATTAAATAATCTAAAGCTAAATAACATACTTATAGTGCAACCAGCTCCTTTGCCCACAAATTAAATACATAGTAATTAAACAGATAGTAGTATTCAGTTGAAATAAAATGTAGCTCTATTATAATTTATGCCACAAAACAGATATATCATATTGTTTATTATCATTGTTTGCTGTTGGCCTGCTAGCAATTAATTCATGTGACATTTTAATTGGTGTTGTATAATTATCTCAGTCCAGTGAATGTTAATCCGCCGGAGGATAAACAATATCTCTACTAAAGTTACTTTTTATTTTACAATTTTATTTAAAACTGTATCATACAATTATATTCTCCCTCATATGAATAATGTCAATTTTCTTGTGCCTATCTGTTAAGTCAAGAACGTCATCTATCTATATGCAAAATTTCATCCAAATCCATTCAGCTATTTGGACATGATTGAGTAATAAACATCTAAAACTTCACATTTATAATATTAGTAAGATTAATAACCATGAAGATAAACAGTTTTATGGGTATTTATGAGGTTTACACCAAGGTTACTTGGACGCAACTCAATTCACGGAACCATTACTATTGCAGAAGTTTTATATGTGACATTTAATATTCACCAGGTCCCGTACAGTAAAAACATAAAAGAGATTCGTTAAATTGCTCTTTAGATTAACGATGCATTGTAGTCGCTATTTTATGACGCTTAGAATCACGTCACATCTAATTTGCTTTAGTTACATATTTGTCAAATGGCATTGGATTTTTGTGGATTCTCGTTATAATAGGTAGGTCTCTGACCCCTCTACGAGTAATGATGGCGAAGCGCCAAGTCACTATAAGACTGCAATTTGCCAATCTGTATGATATAAAATTGTATTCATACTCAGAGTTATTATTTAATTTAACGCGTCTTGTGAAATATTTAGGGTTTAGAGTATCGGTGGGTGCAAACAGGCAAGTTGGTGGCGGACGGGCCGATCACTGCGCTATCATGGAATCTCGAGGGCACCCGACTGCTCACGGGCGGCAAGTTACTGCAATTATGGCACCAAGCATCGCTCTATCAAGATGATAGCCAACGTGAGATACTTTTATGTTTAATTTGTCACCTTTATTTCAAGCCTTATTATCACTGTTACTATTCAACCTTATCTCTAAATCAAATTAGATAAGTATCGTGATTTTATGACAATCTCGATATGTCTCTGTTTTATTTTACAAGTCGAGATTTATATATCCAGAATGAAAATGATTTAAAAAAAATATACTGCGTAGCTATAAATTAAATAAATTACATAAATACTTTTTACAGTCATAATATGACTGTAAAAATTATTTATGTAATTTATATTATATACAAGAAGGACAGCACTGTACATATGTCTAACTCCTCTAGCAGGTCGCGTTTACTCGAGATAAGCTAAACTCGGCAGTTATTTTTTTGTCGAAGCATTACTTTTATTTTTATATAAAATAAAGGTTTATTTAATTCCAGCGAGTTCAGGTGTGACATTCCAAATCGGGGGCGACAAAGATGACAAGCCGAAGCAGGCGGAGGAGGACGAGCCGGTGAGTTTAGCGCGCAGATTGCGATACTGTGATAAGATAAAAACTAACAAACAATAGGTTCTACCGTCCGCTGTTATCATTGTTTTGTTTATCTATTATGGTCTGCATAACTATATTTAGAGCTGTAGCAAAGATCAATTACATACCTACTTTAATTAACATTAGCGCTTAAGAGTGCTTAAGCGCTAATGTTAGCGCTTAAGCACTACAAATCTAAACTCACTAATATTATAACGCTGAAGAGTTTGTTTTTTTGAACACGATAATCTCATTAACTACTGGTTCGAATTGAAAAAATATTTTAGTGTTGGATAGCTCGTTTATCGATGAAGGCTATAGACTATACAACATCACGCTATGACCAATAGGAGCGGAGCATCAATGAAAAACGTTGCAAAAACGGAGAAAATCGACCCAGACGAAGTCGCGCGGGTCAGCTAGTAATTCATATATTGTATGCCTTGTCATAGTAGGAAACACATCGCAAATACGAGTAGTGATAATAATACAATTATTGTTATCATAGTAAAACAATATTAGAAATTATCTATTGTTACTTATAGATATTTAATAAACTACCTATCTGTTCAATAGTTGTTACTTAGCAAATAAATAATATATACATGTAACAAAAGTTTACCTTACATTGACCTGAGTCTGAATATAAGGCCGTGTAAATGTACGTAATTTTAAACATCAAGCAGGCCGGCCATATACCTAGTATATCGATAGACAATTTCTAGAAAAAAAATGAGAGACATGGAGTAATAAAATAAAAATTGTTTCACATCTCAAAATGTTCAAACTTTCACAATTTCTGTATCAAATACCTTGTCTATCCTGGTTTATCCGGTGGTAGGGTCGGTGCTATAGATAGTAACGCTAGGTAAGAACACCTTGTCACCTCGGTCAGAGTAACCGGTCATAACGTCAAGCTATCTATGAATTACTTATTTAGCATGTATCGCGTTTATTCCAGTATCAAGCAACGCGAAAGTGTAACAAGTAGTTGCAAGCGGAGTATGGAATATTTATAGGATAATAAAATATACGCATAAACTCTCCTAGCCTTATAATTATTAACTGTCGATAATAATAGTTAAGTAGATCGTTGTGTCACTGCTCTCAAATAATATTATCATAGTAGGTATGTCAGTCATTATTATACATACATATAGGTATTTGATTTAACTAGTTAATAGTTTTCCTCGCGCCGTTCAGTGTTATTGTAGACCGTGTGATTCTTTGCTAATTGTTCCAAATTCAGTCATCCATATACAGTAATGTAATGCTATGCTACCTACCAGGAATTTACTCAGAGTATAATTGCTACACTTACAATTTAATTCTAATATTGTTTTACTATGATAATACACACAAACGCATACACACACACATATTAAAAATAATAAATAAGTAATCAACAATCTAGCACGAAAAAGACTGGGACCTACAACACAAGGTATCCTAGTGTGGGGTCCAGAGAACTGTACCATAATGCTGTAACAATGCTATGAACAATAAATAAATTATTATTATTATAATAAATATACATATATATTATTTCCTTCACTATTCTAGGGGTGGATATGTGTGTGGCAATGTCACACGGCAACTCCAGCACATCATCTAGCATTCTCTCCCGACGGCGTTCTGTTCGCTACATCTGGGATCAACGATAGACTAGTCAAGATCTGGTACCAAAACAAAGGTAAATTGTTTATTTGTCTTAAAAACAGATGGCTTACAAGCATACAGAGCTAATTTTCCAATGATTCACATCTATTGTTTGTCCAGTCTGTGACTATTAAAAGAGCAATAAGGCAAAATGCAAATGAGAAGGATGAATGAAGGTTAGTCACATGAAACAAATAGACAAGTAAATTATGTCAATGGTTTACTAGAAATATACAATTGTGTGAAATAATAAGTCCAATCTACAGATCTAATTTCACCTGTTTATGTAACTGTAATGCTTTGATTTCTAGTATAAATCCAAAGTGTGAAATATAAAGTTCGTCTGCTCATAAGAAAATGAGCTAACGAGCGTATGCTTTTTCACAAAAGTGGAACCAGCTTTAGTCTCACAGAGGTGGCTCTGTAAGACGAAAACTGGTTCCACCCTAACAGAATTTCATTTTTGAGGTCACGCCTCAAAAATTGTGTTCAGTTTGTAGTCTGCCAATGTGGTCTATTGTCTTATAATTGAAATTCATTTGCACATTATAAAACAATAAAAATAATCGATACCAACAATAAAGATTTGCTATGCTTCAACTTTAAAGCATTTTTTTACATAGAATATTTTGACAACATTGGTAAACCACTTTCCTTGCCGACTGAACAGTACCCACGTAGTTCTAGACCAAGGAAAAAGAAGGGTCTCAACCGCCACGACCCTGTCCCGCTTAACTCTATCCTTATCCTTACACAACCTCTTTTAGGTCTAAAAACTTAAGCTAAAGAAAAGAATATTATAATTTTCTGAAAAATAATTACAACTTTCATTATGGTTTCAGTGCTTGTTCAAACACACAACGAACATTCTGCGCAGGAATTAAATTACACCTTCATCTATGTGGCTCACCCGCGCGCCGTCACGCATCTGTCATGGCGGAAAACCAGCAAATACATGCCCAAGTAAGTCATTTGTGGTTTACTTGCAAATTGATATAATTTACAACTATTGTCTGATCACAATCTTATGTTCTCTAACCTAAAAGTTGGAAGTATTGGATATAATGTTGCCAATTGTTCACTAAACATTTACTCTATTACGAAACTATAATATTAACCTAACTGGAGGCCTACTCTAATTCAATAAAACCGGGCAATGTCGGACTATGCTCAGTGTAGGGTTCCGCAGCCTTTTCCGCTCCTCTGCTGATGCAATTATTAATATGTCCGATGGAATACATCATGCATGTAAATAGTGTGAGTAATGTTGTTAGACAGTGCCGAGTTTACATGTATGCCGATAACATGTGCCTACTGTACTCATCCAAAAATATACAAGAGGCTAGAGCTGTCTTACAGACTTTAATAACATCGCTAAGTGGGCACATGACAACGGCATCATTTTAAACTTGACCAAAACCAAAATGATGCATATACACTCAACACATAATTTAGTAGCAAAAAATATACAGCATGCAGACATAAGTATTGTGGTACATACATACGATTGTCTACATGTAACAGGAATCAACTGTAACTGTGAAACTCTGGAGTTTGTTAATAAATATAAATATTTAGGTTTATGGGTGAATACCAACATGAATTGGAGGACACAGGTTGACAGTGGAAGAGGAAAACCCTGCGCATCATTTATTTCGCCCTTGCCGAGTCACTGCTAAGTTATGGGTTGTCTACGTATGGTAGAACCTTTAAAACGTACTTAGACGGTATAAAGTCACTGCAAATACGACTTAAAAAATATCTTGTTAGTCCTTATGTTAAGCGCGAATGTTATAGTAACTATGCGACACTGTTTACTGCATGTAATATACTTCCTGTACATGAGAAGGTCAGGTACTTGGTGATTCTGTAGCAGTTCTATAACGACCAGTATCAAGTACGAGTACATAACGCTTACAATACCAGAAGAGTTAGAGAGTTTAAACTAGTACGTCCATCAGTGCGGACCTATTACGGAGAAAGAACCAACAAGTACCTGACTCCCACAATATTTAATAAAAACGCCTGGCTCAGAAAGGGACATGGCAACTTGAGTACGAATGCCTTAAAAAAACAATTGAGAAATGTGTACTTGTCGAAATGACAAGTGAAAAATTATAAATTGTTAATTAATTAATTCAAATTTGGTAATTTAATTTAAATTGTTAATTAATTTGTAAGTACCTGCCTATAACTTTTTCAAAATTTAACTATGTAAAAAACTTTTTTTTTGAAATAAAAAAAAATGTTTTTTTTTGTTTTTGTTGTTGTTTTTTTTTCAGTTTTTCAGCTATAACCGATCATGTCCGAAATCATTTTAGTGTAAAGTATTTAATTAAGCGCTAAGTTTGTGATTTTTTTCATATTTTTGGTCACTTAATCAAAAAGGTTTATTAGAAACCTAATAATGTTTTAAAATACCTCTCGAATGATGTGCCACACGTTAATGTTAAGCCGGAAAAAAAAATAAGCTTCTGTTACATGTATGGAGTGCCCCCCCCCCCCCTAAAAATATTTATTTTTATTATTTAGCTATCAAACTAAGTAGCGGCCACTAGAAGACACATTTTCACCAAATTTCATTAATATTCATTATGTAGTCTCTGAGTAAAATACATACGGACGGACAGACAGAAGGACATGACGAAACTATAAGGGTTCTGTTTTTGCCATTTTGGTTACGGAACCCTAAAAACGAAGTTTCGATTAAAAATGAGGTGGTAATATACAGACCCAGGAATATCAATTTAATCCACTCGTTCCAGAAAATTGTTCTTAGGTTCGAACTTCTTGTTCTATTTTACTAAACTTAAGAAAATTAAGTAAACGAAAATTCATGAATTTCATTTTACAGGAAGAGAGTAGGCTTACTGGGTAGTTATATAAATTATTTTGGCTAAACTTCAACAAGGTATAAAAAAAAACCGTCAACGATGTCGTTACTATGTCATACGTAGCTCGTCGTACGTACACATACGTGCTTGAGCGAGTTACGTATGACGGTTACCTTATATATTTTGTGCTTTAACAATGTTCATGTGAAAAGTTTGTTCATATAGTTTAGGTTAGATGGTTCGGCTTTCGCGTTCCTTTAAAGCGATAGGAAGTCTAGGGTTCGGGGTATAACTTTCAAAATATTAATTTATTATCAATTATCGCTTTCTACAAGCCTAGTGATAAAACGAATTGATATTAATTTTAGGAATAATCACTTATGCGGATTTTTATGGTAGAATCACGATTGATTAGGGTGCCCGTAATTGTCAAGAAAAACATATAAAAATGAGTATAATGTTGATGTGTATAGGGGCAGCGTAGGCAACGTGCTAGTGACATCGTGCGTGGACAACATCTGCCGCGTGTGGGCAGAGACGCTGCTGCCGGAGGACGAGTGGGGCGGCGGCTGCGTGACGGCGCACTCGCGCTCGCCGCCGCGCCGCCAGCGCGCCACGCACCGCCACAAGCATCGCTTCATGCAGCGCCTCAAGCACATGAAGTGAGTACCTACAGCCTGGACGATTATCTACCGAAATACAATAGCGCATCGAGTGACCAAGGAGGCGGTGGGAGTGTGTCCGACTGCTCAACTGCTACGCAAGAGGTTGAGGGTTCGATTCCCGCTCGGGACACCACTTTGTGTGATCCACTAATTGTTGTTTCGAGTCTTTGTATTCGTGAATTGTATGTTTGTAAAGTTCCCCGCGACACAGGGCCTGAACCCTTCTGCGGGAGTCGTCTTTTTAAAAAAGAAAAAATCTGCAAACTCAGGGAGACAAACCCAAGGTTTTAAAAGGTGTACAGTATAATTCATCGATTTTATGTAATTTGACACTTGGTCGATAGTCGTACACGTACACACGTGCGTGTGTACGTATACGTGATGACATATGACGTGTGGGCAGAAACGTTGCTCATGCGAACAATAACTAATTTTAATCCCCTACAAAAAAGAGCGCTGTATTTAGATGCGAGTTTTTTTTTTAAATCCCTGACACAGGAGACAAATTATTGAACAGATTTTATAAAGTTTGACTAAACTATCTATCAAAAATTAAAAAAAACAGCACCTAAAGCAGTCTAACTGTTTGAACCATACGATATCGCATATACACACAGATACATAATTATGCTTAACTTATTATAACACCCCTCCTATTTAGGCTACTGCTTCAAGAATTAAAAACGAAGCAATCGAAAGAAAATAAATATGATACAGCCATAATTTTCAATGTATGGAGGAAAAATTAGTCTCAGGCGGGACTTGAACCCGCGACCTTAGGTGTACCGGCCCTAAGCCATTACCAACTCTGGCACCAAGACACCACCTGAGTCGAATTTTGTCTCCCCATGATATGATTTTCGGCGATCGTCGCGCCACCTGTGTGTGTGTTCCTGAGGAACTTGTACGGCTCTGTGAGTCTTTTGTAGAAACCGGTTCAAGACCCACCTGATATGAATTTTCCTCCGTACATTTAAAATTATGTATAAAAAATATCATAAATGTGGCTTTAAAAATTACAAAAAGTTACATAGTTTCTTCGATTAAAATATTCATATAATTTATGCGTCTATAGCATGTCTAGCGCTCAAGTGAATCACTGTTGCTTTCTCTTTGAACATGCCGCTCAAATGCACAATCCGAGAAAGTTAACATTCAAGGTTATTAGTCGGACTAATCCAACAAAGTTTACAACTCAATTTATTACTGTAAACCTGATGTTAATCAAATTTATGCTAATAAGTTGATAGTACCTCTGCTTTGGTCTATCAACACCTTTTTATTGATTAAAATTAGACAGAAACATAAGCCTCATTGTTACCCGACTGCTAGGACGGTTTGTTTTTCGCGCGTGTGTTGTATTTATGTATGTAATATGCCTTATTACCTCATATCTTTTAAACCACAAGACGCATATAAACAATTCTGATCGGCCAAATGTTCTTAGATAAGTAACGTTTGAAAAAAACAAACATGGCCACAAGAGATGTCAAAAACATGAAGTGTGAAAAAAAAGTATTTTCAACAAATAAAACAAATTAAAGGGTTCATCGTAAGCATTTCAAAAAGGTATAACATGATTATGACTGTAATAATAATAATAATAATAAAAAAGAAACTCGCTTGCGCAAAAAGATGCAAACACGCTCCTCTACATAAGTAATATTATGCAGTCGGAGACATAATACTTGTTCATTGACATTAATTAATGCCTCCGAATATTTTTAAAATGTATTTGACCACTAACTACAACTGAGTCGCTATAGGTACTGTACAGATTCAATATTTATTGGTCTTTCCGTTATCGACGTACTTTTTTTACAAAAACGCAACATGAATTAGTTTCACTACTGGTTTTTATACTAAAACTTTTCTTAAGTCCTCTTCCAAGCGGGCTACTTAGTTTGAGCTTAGAAAACTTTTCTGAAAAGTTGACCATATCTATACCATATTTTTTTTACTTTCATTGAACGCGCTACTCTGGAACTACTAGTTTGAATTGCATAAGTGTTGGATAGCCAATTTGCCAAGGAAGGCTATAAGGCATTATCCATACTAATATTATAAATGTGAAAGTAACTCTGTCTGTCTGTCTGTCTGTTACGCTTTCACGCTCAAACTACTGAACCGATTTAGATGAAATTTGGTATAGAGATAGTTTGAGTCCCGGGGAAGGACATAGGATAGTTTTTATCGCGATAACCGACATCCATGCGGGCGGAGCCGCGGGCGAAAGCTAGTAACATATATGTTCGTAAACTTTCGTGATTTGTACACATCATATAATTTGACGCAGACGAAATTGCACGGCTCAGCTCGGCAATATTAAAATGCTTTTCTGTATTCTTCCAGAACATGCTTCCACATCCGACGAACAGCGCAGTCCTCCAAACAGCCCGGCGCGCCCATCCCCACTCTACCCTCCACGTACAGTGCTCACGACTTCCACAATCCATATCATGCGAGCTCCTACACAGGAAGTAAGAGAAAACGATGCCTAATATTAATACATTTCATGTAATTGTTTTCAAACTTTCACGATTTTTACAGATACATATTACAATATTTTCGGGACTTAATCGCGTGAAATATATGTCTACCAAGATCCGTGCAATTCGTCGTGTAAATAAAAGATTCATAATGCCTTTAATTATTCGCGATTAAGTCCCGATAATATTCTAATACATTTCATGTAGTTACATGAAAGTTCTAACTAATTCATTAATCAACGCCCAGCTCAATCCATAAAGAGCTGGAGGCCAATTCACTTATTTAAAGCAATGTAGCTGCAGTGCTGTTGCAGTTAAGTTTCGTTTAAAACGGGCATTTTTGTATTCTTGTTACTTTGGGATCAAAAAAGTTTACAGGGTGGTAATTGTTTCGATACTTAAAATTGCTGTCAGTTTGTACATAGGTCTGTAGTTCCTACGGTTTAGTCAAAATATCAGTACAATCAAACAGCTTGACACTTAGATGAACATCTATAGAGCATACTTTGACTCATACTTAACTGCCTCTGTGGCGTGGTGGGATTGTGTCCGACTGCTACGCAAGAGGTCATGGGTTCTTCGATTGCCACACAGGACACCACTTTGTGTGATCCACAAATTGTTGTCCCGAGTCTGGATGTACTTTGTGTCCGTGACTCGTATGTTTGTAAAGTCCCTCGCGACACAGGGCTTGTACACTAATGCGGGTGTTGTCTTAAAAAAAAAAACTTTGGCTTTGCTCAAGGTTAGCTTAGGTTAAACATTACAAAAAACTTCATAAAGCACGTGCTAACCGTTGACTTCGTAGATATAATATTCTAAGATTACGATAAGCTTGCGCTATAACCAATAATTTAAACGGTCAGCAACTGATTTGTTAATATTTTCTTCAAGTTTGACTTATAAGCTAAGCTTGAGTTAAGCCAAAGTACGCTCTATAGATTTGTCTTACTTTCGCACTAAAAAAGCTATAAATATTATGAATATTCCCCAGGTCTTCACTTTCACCTGGCAGCTTCAATAAATGCGGAGACGGATATTCCTTTGGTACCATCACTGGCCGGCGGTGGTCGCTTCATACTGCATTGGCTTCATAATAAAGAGATGCATTTTACCAGTCAGGCGGAGGCCATACTGCATGATTTAACTAAAAAAGTAAGTGAAATACTTTAGCCAATGTTATTGCACAAATCAATATAATATCTAGGTACTTTGATGTTATATAAATATTATGCATACTACTGTGCAGACATTTAATAGTGTATATGTTACCGTTAAAGTGATTAATTTAGTGATTATATATAATCGCTAGGAATTAAGCATAATGAAACACATTTTCCGAATTAGCCATTTTGTCTAGTTGTTATGTATAATATCTAGCAAATAATACAATAGGTATATTTCATTCAAAACAAAGTATGTAGTAAATCAAGTTCAAAACTATGTGAAAACCGATTGAGCCCACTTCTACTTCACGTGGTACTTGTTTGTGACACCCCGAGGGTGTTATTTAAAACCTCCGGCGCGGAGGGAGTACAGCCTTCGCCCGCTGTAACAAAGCACGCAGCTAGCCGCAGCGGCCGAGTCTGCTACAGCTCACATGGTTCCATCGCTTTGTTACGCGGCGGACGAAGACACTGCGCTTCTCGCAGTGCCGGAAAAGATGCGATTTTTAAGACTTGGGCGATAAAATTTTACCAATACAAACTTGACAGTTCATCGTCATCAATTATCAGCGTCACCATTAATACCATTTATCACCAATCATCGTCATCAATCATTATTACCAACACAAATCATCATCATTAATTTGTCATATTTACTACGCGACTTTGTCATTATTTATAATGACTAGCTATTATGCATAATTTGCAATGAATCATATTTACTGTTACATATATATTGTGTATGGTCCAATGCAAATGTGGCGAGGCGCCACGAAAAAGAAAGAAAATAACAAATACTATACCCTAATATTTTAAATGGTTTTTATTGCATATGGTTGAAAATGACATGCCAAAGCAGTTAAACTTTAGCTTTTCTATTGGTACTAATAGAAAACGGTACCAACAGAAAAGCTAAAGTTTGTTTGCACCAATGTCAGAAAGTTATTTTCGACCATTAGGATTTTGATTGAATTTAGATTGTTGTCCACTAGTTGTTTTTGCTGCGCTTCTCCAGGTTTTCGCTGAACATTCCATATACACACATAGTAACTATAGGTAAGCTTTTTGTACCACGAAAATCTCAATAGAGTAACTGTATATCTTCAAAAATTGCCTCTCGAAATCGACAAATAGAGCAAGTATTTGTTTGTTTTAGATATTAGATAAAGAAGAAACAGATGAAGGTGGTTCCGGATCGGATCACACCGCACATCCGGACGGAGAGAATGAAAATAGTTAGTAAATTATTACTATGTACTTTTATCTTCAATCTACTAAACAGTATAACGAGTATGATAACGCCTTAATATAACCTTGCCTAGCTTAGATATTTATACTAATCTTAGACATAATCAGGTATATAACGTGGATATGTGCATCGATTTTTCAAATCATGTCACACTTTAAGGTGAGGGAAGAAGCTAATAAAATGTAGCGTCGTGGGAAAATATATAAATTATCTGCTGTCACATTCATAAATCTAAAGTAATAAATTTCTATAAAATATTACCAACATTAAATGTAGATTTCGCGCATTTGCTGCGATAGCTAATACATATGTATTAAAATGCTGTTTTAATATAATGATTTCTACTTTTAAATAATAATATGTATCGTCTTATTAGCGAAGGTTTACCCATATGTTGATACATGTGAATAGAGTATTTGACTGAAATCAAATCAGTGTCTTGTTAAGGCGCTTCCCCGTGCAAAATCCAGCGCTAGCCGTTTTTTGTGCACTTTTGTGGAGCTATCGGCTCTTTAACAACTACATTAAAATTAAATTTCTACATAATTTTGACTCCAAAATGGTAGATTTCGTCTTTGTTATAGGAGTTTATAATTTCAATAATCAATTAATTTACTTTTAATAATTCTTTTGAAGAATTAAAAAGAATAAACACGTTAAATTATGAACGAACATATTATTGCATAGTTGCATAGTGTAAATTTTTAAATGGTATGTCTTCTTATTCTTAGCAATTTCTAAGATGCACTAGTCCACAACCTGTACAATGCTTTTAACAAACAGTGCAGTAACAGGGAGTTACCCTAACATGGTATTATAGATATTCATAACATAATTTATGTAAAGTAGTAGTGTAGCGTCGGTATTCGGTGTGATGAGATCAACACTTTGACAAAAGATAAATTTACTTGCCCGGTTCTCGTACACTAAAAAACCGATACTAATAAACTCTCAGTGGTAAGTTCCTTGCTTCAAACCTAAAGGGTTCCATAGTAAAGATGAAATTTAATAGGTTTTTACTTATTTTTTGCACTGAAAAGTTACAGCTAGAAAATTGAATAGCGATTTGACTGCCAATTACAAGTCTTCGCTTAAAGACATAGATTAAGATAATTAAAAATAATTAGAAAAAAATACATAATAAGAAAAATGTATCACCTTCAAGGAAAAATATTACAAGCAAAAAAATGCAAATGTCGCTGACTCACTCCTATGTTTTAGTCTATATCTCTGGTGTTTTATAAGCTAAAAACATTTTATACACTAAAACCTTCCCAGAAAAATCTGCAGTCGAATAGCTAAAACCATGGGGTTTTAGCTATTCGACTGCAGATTTTTCTGGGAAGGGAAGTAGTTCTCAAAAGC
This sequence comes from Herminia tarsipennalis, assembly GCA_945859575.2. Classification (NCBI taxonomy): domain Eukaryota; kingdom Metazoa; phylum Arthropoda; class Insecta; order Lepidoptera; family Erebidae; genus Herminia; species Herminia tarsipennalis. Next base: position 16,102,776 of record OX243845.2, on the reverse strand, counting down.
TAGTGATCCGATTTAGATGGCTAAATCGGATCACTAGCTTTTGAGAAAATCACAAACATACATACATACATACATACATAGTTACATAAATAGAGTTCTTTTTAAGTTTTAGTTATGACTATAAAAAGTATCAAGTCACAGTCCAAACTCTCTTCAGTTCGGTGTTCCATTGTATTTCCTCGCAATCCCAATTACTGTCAATATTTTTATTTTTGTGCCATAAAATAAGACAAAAGTCGTCAGCTGTGAAGAGTAAGGTTACCGGCGAGAGATTATAAGTATTTTTAAATTAACCTCGAATAATAAATGAACGCTACCCTATTGCTAATAAGTAGTTGCAGGCAAATTAACCATTAAAGTAACTTAGTTTTATTATTTCTCATAAGTAATATTCTATCATTGTAGCTCTCATAGTGCTACAGCTAAGTATAACATGGTGCAAAGCTGCTTAATTATTAGCTTTACTGCTACATTTATTTCACGCTGCGACATAGGACATAGACGGCCAAGTCAACATTTAACCAAAATGCAATCAGAGGATAACAGCAATAGTGATGAACAACCAGGTAATATATTATATCCGTGATATAATTATGATCACCTTGAGAGATCAAAAAACATGTCCCAACATTAAACTAAGTAAGCTTATTTCAAAGTTTAGCTTCCAAAGAGCCCTTCTTTCAAAAGCCTAAGCACCTAATATCGCTATATTAGGTATTAAATGGATTGCCAGTAAAAAATGACCATGCTCCGCTGAGCGTGGTCATTTTTTACTGGCAATCCATTTTATACTTTGTTGTCGTTGAAATAATATCGAGAATCGATTAACACAACTTCTAGGTGCAATTGGTGGGCAAAGTAGCTCGTGAATGCTCTAGCCCGAACGCTTCCTCGTACGTCACAGCTGTTTATGACCCGAGCCAAATGTTCGCGTGTTGAAATCATCTTTGAATTGCCAATGTGTTTGCCATTGCGCGCCGGCTCTTAAAGATAAAAATCATCATAAAATGGGCATTAAAATTTGAAGCTCTTATTTGATTTCATTAATTTTTCAACAAGGTATTAATTTAATTTGTTGTATTTAGCCAGCGGTAACCACAGTCACCCAAGCTTATCAAACACGACGTCAATAAATTCCATCGCCACGGACGTGACGTGTACTCATCTACCGGATTCCCTCGACGCGAAGATAGAATCGTTGTTGAGAGATTGGCACCAGAGTCCTGATCTTCTATTTTCAATACATCCTGTTGATGGCAGCTTTCTTATATGGTAAGGAAAAATACTTAATACGATACTTTCGGTAGTGAACAATAAATTATGAAATACGAACAAAATAAAATGAATATGATTGTTTTTAATTTAATAGTTATTTTTGAGGTGTGTCTGTATATCGCGTGACAAGAAACATGAACCGTCATCGTCTGACGTCTTCGTTGTCGTCAAATATAGTGGTGGAAAAAATGCTCATTTAAAGTAGCGCCGCCTTGTGCTCAGTGAATATAAATAATGCCTTTTAGGGCATTGCCTTTTAGGGCATTGTCTTTTAGGGCATTGCCTTTTAGGGCATTGCCTTTTAGGGCATTGCCTTTTAGGGCATTTTTCCACGAGGCACGACACGACAAAACGCGGTGACGACTCCGGGCGTCATATATTTCTATGAACCGTTTACTCACCCAACGATACCGCACAGCACGACACATGTTTTTTAAACGACAATTCGCTATGTTGATTTGTATGTTGTTACGTTTATTTGCGGTGAAATTATAACCACTATCCAGAACCTGTATGAACTTGTACACGGACTGAAATGTAGTATGAATGAAAAATGAAAAATCATTTATTTTCAACAAACACAAGAATAAACACAAACAACAAAAATCTGTAATGGAGAAAAAAAACACACAACATCAACAATTTACAATCCTCGTGTTTTTGTTTTTTTTTTTTTAATTAGGAATAGGTGTACCAGAATCTGATGAAAAATTAGAAAATTATAATTTTGTGACGGTAACACAAGGTTAAGGTAAAAGTAGGTCCTAAACCGACGAGGATGAAACAAGTCTTGATCGTTGTATTTTATATTGAACTAGCTGTCCCGCGCAACTTCGTCTGCGTAAATTTTCCCTTTTTTTTTTTTTTTTTTTTTTTTTTTTTCTTTTTTTACAACATTTTTCATTGCTGCTCCGCTCCTATTGGTCGTAGCGTGATATTATAACCTATAGCCTTCCCCGATAAATGGGCTATCCAACAATAAAATATTTTTTCAGTGCAGCCCAGTAGTTCCTGAGATTATCGCATTCAAACAAACAAACAAACTCTTAGGGGTATGAAAAATAGATGTTGGCCGATTATCATAGATACCGGATAAGCTGACCCGCGCAACTTCGTCTGCGTAAATTTTACCCGTTTTTGCAACATTTATCATTGCTGCTCAGCTCCTATAGGTCTTAGCGTGATGTTATATAGCCTATAGCCTTTCTCAATAAATCGGCTATCCAACAGTAAAATATTTTTTCAGTGCAGCCCAGTAGTTCCTGAGATCATCGCGTACAAACAAACAAACAAACTCTTAGGGGGATGAAAAATAGATGTTGTCCGATTCTCAGACCTACCCAATATGCACACAAAATTTCATCAAAATCGGTCAAGCCGTTTCGGAGGAGTTCGATTACGCACCCCGTGACAGGAGAATTTTATATATTAGATTAATTTATTTTAACATAACGGTTCATTAACAATTTCTGCTTCAATAGAACTGAGTATCATCACTGGTCAAACAAAATAAATACCTATTTTATACAGCATACAGCCGCTTGATTTTTTGAATTTTTCATTCAATTTAAAAACTCACAAGTTTTACAAAAAGTCACAAAATTCATATAAAAATCACAAGTTTTTTTTAAATTTTGTTTCATCAGATTCACACCTACGTATAGTGAAATTAATTCAATTTCATTGATCACGTCGTTTGTCATATAGATTTTAAAACCGTACTTGTCGTGTCAGGGTATGCGAGTGGCTAGACGAGCTGCAAGCGGGCGCGATCCGCCAAGCTCAAGTGTCGTTCTCAGCGCGCATCCCGTGCGCCTTCCCGCTGGGAGACGCGACCACCATGTGCACGCCGGCCGCGCTCTACCACGCGGCTGCGCAGCCCTTGTACGTGCGACATCGGACTAAGCCCGTCATGCCCGGTTAGCAACCCCCCCTTTTTAAAATATCCAATAGGTTATTTGACTAAAGTCAAATCAGCCTCTTTTTAAGAAACGTCAAAAACGAGCCGCTCTGTACCTACAAATTTGTATGGAATGCTAGCATATGACGTCACGTTTTCTATGGTCAAATTATTTACTTTCAGTGTTTCTTTTTATGATTATAAAATAAGTGACACATTAAATTAGAACACTTTATGACATATTTTTACCTGGTTATTTTAAAATATTTTATTTTGATAGTAGGCAAATACCCAATTGACTAAAAATGTTTACACTAATCAAGCTACTGGCGAATCCATTGGAAGCTAAGGGGCTTAAGCCCCTCCAAAAGTATCCGAATCGTCCCTATAATGGGCTTTTTTTGCAAGATCCAATTCCGCAGCAGGGTCAAGCCTCCCTCCCCCTCCTTTAAGACAAAATTTAACATCCGCTACTGAATCAGGCAACGGCACATCTTAGAATATTCTGAAAAAGAAGTGTTTACAATATTTTAATCTTCAAAACAAACACTGAATATAAATGATTTTAATATATAAAATTACTAGCTGTGCCGGCGACTTTGTCCGCGTGAAGTTCAGTACTGTCCACTGCCTTTATATGTTAGCGCGATGATAAGTAGCCTGAGTTACTCCTTACATCATCAGCTGTGAAAGTCCTCTCAAAATCCGTCTAGCCGTTTCTGAGATTAGCCGGAACAAACAGACAGACAGACCGACAGACATAAAAACAAAAAAAAATGGGTTTTTGTTATCAGTGTTATATATTATTCCTTATGCATTTAGTAAAAAACTGTTATTTTGATATTACAAACAGACACTTCAATTTTATTTAATCGTAACATGACGTCACAAACTTGCGTTACTTCCATCATTTTCGCATTTCATAGAAAGAAATTTCATTCTGAAGTGATCAGTCAGTTGACTTACTTAAGAGTCAAATAACCTGATATATGTGATGTACGATAATCTAAATATAAATTTAATCGGGTCTTCTACTTAAGAGTTAGTCAATTGTTACAACACCCTACCATGTTTATCTAACATTATGTTAAAATACGCAACGTCTGTGAATACCAAGGAAACTGATTATTTGGACCCTACAATATTATTTTTTACTGTTAGTGGGACCTAGTCAACAGCAGCCAGAAACAGTGACGACTCCTTTGGCAAGCGTGCAGGAAGAGAAAGAAGAGACGGAGTGGCCGCAGGGCGAAGAACAAAATGAAACGCAGGAAAATGGTAAGATTACAACAAGCATTTGCTGTAGCAAAGAGTAAGGTATGCTTACCATGATGAGAAACAGAGACAATACTTAAACTTCTAGTATTGATTTATTGTATATTCCAGTAACATTGTAATAAGATTGACTAGAGCTGTTGCCCACGACTTAGTTTGCATGAAATTTTTATATGTGCTATTCCAAATTTCGTCCAGATCCGTTGTGGCGAGAATGAATAACAAACATCCATCCATCCACACATCCATACATCCAAAAAGTCTCATTCGGATGCACGGACGGTCATGACATATGGAGCCGAAACGTGGACACTGACGGTACGGCTGGTCCACAAGTTCAAGGTCGCTCAGCGGGCTATGGAAAGGGCTATGGCTCGGAGTTTCTCTTAGAGACAACATCAGAAATAAGGTGATTCGGCAGAGAACCAAAGTTATCGACATAGCCCACCGGATTAGCAAGCTGAAGTGGCAGTGGACTGGCCATATTAGCCGAAGAACCGATAACCGTTGGGGTTAACGAGTTCTTGAGTGGAGGCCGCGGCTCGGCAAGCGTAGTGTAGGACGCCCTCAGGCCAGGTGGAGGGATGTGAAGATGGAACAGAGTGGCATGCAATTAGAGAGGACTATGTCCAGCAGTGGACATAGGCCTCTCCAATTGCAAGTGCGATAGGCTGATGATGAGTGTAAAGTGACTTGTGTGTCGTAAAGTTACTTTTTTCCAGTTGTGTCTTGCTCTTAACTAGAATTTAGTTTAGATTCTAAATCATTACTTATGGGCGTATATATAAATACAATAATTGCATTTGAAAGAACAAAAATAACCTATAACCTATAACCAAGGGATTCCTGGGTCTGAACCCAGGAATCCCTGACTTGATAAGCATGGATGGTTGGATGTTACTCCTTCTGGAAGGTTTTTGATAAAACTTTGCATTATTGTACCTTATTCATCTCTATACTATATAATCAAATTACACGCGAGCGAAGTCACGTGGGTTACAAATATTGGTATAGATTGCTTCATATTGCCCTAGGACCTCGAGAAGAAAACAATAATGAAATGCAACGTAAACTGAGCGTAGCCACGGAAGACCTCGGAGAGAATCAAGAAGGTGACGTGTTGGACTCCGCGCCTGTCATATCTATGGTCACGAACCATACCAATGGGACGCTCAACCTTTGGCAACTCACCTTCGACGATAAATCTAAATTCTCACAGGTACGTTCTGTTGTTGTGTATTTATTCTTCGAGGATTTACCTAATGTATAGTATTTCTCATAACAGCCCATATGATGTCCCACTGCTGGGCACGGGTTTCCCCAGTGGAACCTACTTATTGTAGATCCTGGGGGTAATTGCCATAATCGCCACGCTTGGCGATCGCAGTAAGGCTTTTAAATTTAAAGTACTCGTCGGACGCTGCTGCCTCCTCCGGTGTGACATCCCTTAGTCGCCTTGACGACACCCACGGGAAGAGATGGGGTGCAGTATTAGTTTTCTTTTAATTGGGTTAAACTCGCGCACCGAAGACTTCTAACAGCCTAACGTAGCTGTATACACGTAAACGAATAAAAAGGGTGATTTTTTCAGCTCTAACAGACTATAGATGTAGACTGCTTATTTTCCTCTTTCCTCCGTTCGTTTGTTTGGGAGGACTATGGCTTGCACATTCTGTGCATCCAGCTGTTTAAAGTTATTATCTTTTTACTTTTCTTCTTTAAACTACAAAGTCTCGTTCTTATCCAGTTATCACGTATTTCAAGTAAATATTTTACAAATTAAACGCGGAGTTGTGAAAGTAATGCCATGTCAGTTAGCCGCCATTTTCACAACACGACTGTAGACTTACCTATCCATTGGAATTTCGATTGAATAACTCCTTCATTCACAATTAATATGTAGGCAGAATACAGGCAACGAAGTAATCTTAATTCGTTACATTATTTGCAGAATATTTTAATAATCTTCTTAGAAATCACGTCAGCATTACAATTTTACAAACTTCATGTGTTGATAAAATGTTGTCCATTACAGGTGCTATCAATAGGTCACGCGTCAAGAGCGTCCGGCCATAGGTTTAGAGTAAATGACATCACATGCCATCCAGTATTACCTCTTCTACTAACTACAAGCCATCATAATATATCTGGTGAGATAAATACTGGGTACACTTTCTCTTTTATTTAAATTACGTACTAGCTTTTGCCCGCGTGGATCTCGGTTATTGCGATAAAAACTATCGTGTGACCTTCCCCGGGACTAAAACTATTTCCATACCAAATTTTATCTAAATCATGTTAATAATATAATTTTAACTAGCGAACGTAGTTTCTGTTCTACATTATATTATCGAAATAGAATAAAAGAAGGCCATAACATTCGATTGTTATACCTGTTGTCTGTGATATAAATGAATTTTAAGATTTTTTATGCTAATTAAAAAAAATATAAAATGTATGAAGAGAAAATTAGCAAATTAGCAGGGCTCGCACCCACCTCGGCCTCTGTAGCGCTGTGGGAGTGTGTATGACTGCTACGCAAGAGGTCTTGGGTTCGATTCCCACACAGGACTTTGTGTGATCCACAAATTGTTGTTTCGAGTCTGGGTGTACTCTGTGTCCGTGACTTGTATGTTTGTTAAATACGCCGCGACACAGGGATTGTATCATGAGGCGTCATTTAAAAAAAAATTACAATTCACGTATTTAAAGTAGTACAGTTGCAGTTAAGTTTCGATTAAAAATGCCATTTTCGAGATCAATCTAAAATACTCTTCACTAGCCGCTATTGCGCTCTCGAGACGCATACTTGATGCAGGCATATTTGAGATTGACGAAATGACTGTTTTAATCGAAACTTAACTGCAACTGCACTTCTTTAAATACGCGAGAATTGGTCCCCAAATTTCGAAATGACAAAACGATTCACTGTGTAGAGATTTGTATGCAATTTAACATTAAGACGACATTATGTTTAGGGGTCGAATCTTTCACTTTTACTATTTATTTCGACGACTATAAATTGTAAAACATGTTAAATTGTGGACAAACATTTTTTTCACATCATTGAAAGGCTTATTAGTATAAAATAAGTTATTGTTATTGATTGATTTAACATTTAAATACTCAATCTCTCCTTTTTGTAAATTGTAAATTGTCAATTGTCACGCCGCATACCGTGTGGAGGTTGCTTTAATAAAGTTATATTTTCAGATAGTGAACGCGATACACATAAGTACGAAGACGACGCAGCCGCGGGAGGGTTATGTTCTGAGTTGATTATGTGGCGGGTTGAGTGCGTGGGGCCGCTCGGGAAGTCCGGTGGAGTGTCAGAGCTCGCGAGGGTTAACTCACCACATTTGTCCGCCTTCAGCAACGTCGCCTGGTTACCTACTTTGTTACCCAGGTACGTGCCTACGTGCTAACATATATGGGAAGGGGAGGAGAAGCTGATAAAGTATCCGTTAGGGTAGGAGTAGATAAGGATATGGTATTAATGTTTTAGATTGAGTGAAATGCGACAATTAGAGGAATTGTAAATTTTTCTACTGTAGTGCCACCCTTATTTAACGCATATCCTGGTACTTTTATACTCCATGGTGCCTACAAACAAACATGCAATTCACAAGACACAACACAAGTGATAAGACTACATAACTTCATACTTAAATTCAAATTAATAATGGTTACTTTTCTATAATTTGCGTGTAATGTGTTAACCCCTAAATTTGAATCATTTTTGTGATCTTTACAGCACAACTTTAGGTAATTTATCGAACTCACCGTCAGCGTGTTTCGTGGCGAGTGACGGTGAAAGTCTAAGAGTATTCCAAGCTGTGATAGATGCACGTACGCTGCTTGCTGAAATAGCAACCTCTGAGAGACGTCATAAGGATGTTCTGGTAAGAAATAAACTCACTTAGAACAGCCTTGCCTGTGTTGATATCGTGTGTGTTTTGAAGCACGTATGCCGCGAAGGATAAATTATACAAATTTGTTTATTAATTTATAAGTAATTAAGAACATCTAATTAAATAAACATCTAATATTGGTGTGATTTTATTTTTTGTATTAGACCGTTTTTAAACTATCTTACGAAGAAGATATTTGTTGCCGCACTGGCGACTAAACTACATAATAATATACTAGTTACTTCCATAAAATAACATCTCATGTTTTACCTATTTTTACATGACTGGCCCAAAAAAGGACTACACTGGTTTTAGGGTTCATGTATGTATGTGTCTAGGAGTTTATACCGCCATAACTTCTAAACGCTATGCTAGAATATGTATTAAGCAATATGGCTGCTGTCAGACATGAATAAGCTCGCACTCTGTTTTTTCTTCCGATCGGGCTGAATCAATATGATTTCAATTATGTATAAAACATAGGCAGGTGCAGGCGTGTTTTTTAATTCTCTAATTACATGTATTTGTTAATTTTTTACCGCCTTTAAAATAAGGTAGTTCTCAGTTTGGCCGGTATGTATGTATGTATGTTTACGATTTTCTCGAAAGCTACTGATTCGATTTAGATGGAGTTTTCGCTATTCGGCTGCATTTTTTTCTAATGTATAAAACTTTGTCCTAGCTTATAAAACCCAAGGCATATAGACTAAACATGAAGTGAGTCAGCTAAATTTGCGTTTGGTAATATGCTTGATAATTTTTAACCGCCTTCAAAAAGGTGTTCTCTGTTTGATCCGTATGTATGTTCGCGATTGTCTCGAAAGCTAGTGATCCGATTTAGATGGAGTTTTCGCTATTCAACTGCTTATTTTCGGGGACGGTTTTAGTGTATAAAACGTTGTCCTAGCTTACAAAAGACCAGAGATACTGACTAAAATATGAAGGATTCATTTTTCGTAAAAAATGTTATTTAACATCCGTTCAATTTTCCAGCACGACACAATGTCAATGTCATCAGAATCAACACTAGAAGAGGGCGGAGGTATTCCCCTCCACGACCGTATAAAGATAGTATCACAACAATCGACAGCTCGGCCCGGCGCCATCATACAACTGCACGCGATAGCAGACGCGACGCACGACTGGCATAATACTCAACTGTTGCACGTGTTCCAAGAACAACTCATCACTGGTAAGATACGGTGCTATCATTTACGATATACCAATTTAAATGCTCGATTTTCGATTGTTTGATGTATCATTTTGTAAAAAAAAAACCGTAGAACTTACAGCTATGTACAGTCGCGGATTGAAAATGTTCGTCACTTTTCAATACACTCATTTAACGCTTTGCAAACACATGTTACCTTTTCAAACTATGTATCACATTAGACAGTTGTAAACTCGTATGTTCTAAATTGTGCTTAACTGTTTGACAACAGAGTTTAAATTTGTACAGACAAATATTCCTTGACTATGAGTAGTTGCACTGAAACCTATCAGATTATTAACTAAATGAATAGATGGAACGTATATATGTCTCATTATATCACTCTCTGCCACTGATAGCAGATCTGCCAATGTTAGTTCCCTCAAAATAACGTTCTTGAAATCTTGACACGTGTTCTCTATAAGCGAATCCAGAAATAGACGTATAATGTTATAGTGTGGCCATTAGTGCTGTGCACTCCCTGAGGTATGCACGGCGAGGTGGGGGGCGAAGAAAAAAGTGCATGAGTTCACATGAGGTCGATACATGTCGGACAGATCTTACGATATCAGTTTGCATTTCTAAGGCAAGACTTGTGGCGGGACGTTGCGTTGGTCGGAGGCTATCTATCTGTAATATATACTTACTTTGTTGATTAAAATGTAACCCAAATATACTCATATTTTATTAAAAATATGCAGGTGATAAATAAGAATTGAAAGTTATAATTCACAACAGGACTTGTTTTATTAAACATTTTTTATATTTACAAACAATTATATATTCTAACGAAAGTTATTCTGACATAGATTCTGTTTCAACTTCATCTTCCATTTCGTCATCATCTTCATCTTCCTCTTCGCCACCGGAACTTGAATCAGAGTCTTGCAAATTTATTATGAATGAATCGATAACATTATCGAACCTACTATCGCGACTCCAGTAATCATTTTCATTTTTCTGGACATGATCGTCGCATTTCTGCCATTTTTCCGCCGTGAATTCCGAAAACAATTTATCCAATAAGATTATCTTTTCGTCTAGAGAAGAATTAATATAGTTTTGGGCTATGTTGTTTTTAATATCAGCCCAGACCAACTCGATTGGATTTAAATCTGGATGGTACGGAGGTAAACGCAGAACAGTGTGTCCACTGGCTTTCAGGAGTTCGTCAATTCTATACACGGGTTCTTTTTGTGTATTTTTGATAAGAAGTAGCAGTTGAGCCTTGACATGGTTCCTGAAAATTCTACATTATGGCGTAGCAACCAGTTCTGCATTTCACTTTTGAGGCTTGATATAGTTGGTTTCTTCTCAATCTGAACGCTGTGGTAAGACGCGTTGTCCATTACAACCACAGAATTCGGCAGCAACTTATCTTTTAACTTTTCATCTACCCACTTATAAAAAGTAGGTCCGCTCATATCTCCATGATAGTCACCGGTTCTAGCATCGGATTTGAATATAGTCAATGTATCATCCACTAAGCCATTTCGACACCCAGCGTGGAGTATTACTAGTCGCCGTCCTTTCCCAATATCAGCATGAATACCGGGTTCTGACGATGATTGCCAACATTTGCTGGCATGGTGACTGGCGTTGATGTATGTTTCATCAAGAAAATATATGTTTCGGTTTTCCGTTCTGTAATTTCTGATTTGTGTAAGATATTTTTTCCGCCACACTGTAATATTAGGCTGCTCTATAAGGAGATGTCTCTTTGATTTGCATTTTTTGTAACGGTAGCCCATTTTGTGTAAAAGCTGTCTTAAATATTCCCGTCCACAATTCAATATGCCATCCTGTCTCAAACTTGATAGTAACTTACGGACACTTGGTATTTTTTTTTCAACTTCGTAAAACTGATGAATTTTTCTTCTGATAACTCCAAGGTCAAAATCATCCACAACGTGTTTTTTCTTTAGAACTTTTGGTTTTTTTGGCGATTGAAATTTTAATTGGCTTGAATTTTCAATTGATAAATAGCCCGCAGAAATCACATTATGTACGGTTCTTTTGCTGTATCCCGTAGCCTCCGCAACGATTTTAGCAATATTCACGTCATTTTTAAATTCAAAGCTTTCTTTGTCTGCTTTTCTTTTCTTAAAATATTCAGCCACCTTAAAAATGACAGTCTTCATATCACGAGATAACGCACGACCCATCTTTGAATATTTATCTCGTGTGCGTCTGACATAGACAGTCCGATACAAATAACACTACCTGCCGTCACAAGCGTTGACGGCGCACTGACAGCGCAGCAGCCGATTCTAACCCCCCCGTCTCACCGCGCGCATACCTCAGGGAGTGCACAGCACTAATGGTCATACTATATTAATTTCCATTATGGGTATGACATTTCAAAATAGCCGAGCTATCATTCGTGTTTGTCAAGAAGCTGTCAACGAATTTTCTCAGTTATTAGTCTACCATTGCCTATTATCTTAAAATAAAAACATTTTCTTTTTATGTCTACTTTCTTAATGAAAAAGTTTTTATTTCAAGGTTCTATAATTAATATGAGTAAAACCTTATTATTAGTTTGACAACATTGACATGTTGGCGTTATTGTTCCTTGATTCAGTTCAAGCAAAATTGGACTTTAAGGGGACGAACATTTTCATTCTGCGACTGTACAACATGTAACGGAAAAGTGTGGGCAATTTTAAGCCTCCTAACGTACACTTGTTATTCAGTGGGTAGCTAGCAGATATACCTAATTTTATAAAAATCTGAAACCCTAAAATTCAAAATATTTTTATGACCGTTCATTTATTATGTACTAACAGACCCGCGCAACTTCGTCTGCGTAAATTTTCCCTGTTTTTGCACCATTTCTTGCCAATTATTATTTCACAAATACAATAATTGAATTTTTGAAAGATAGAAAAATTTTGATTGAAAAATGGCAAGAAATGCCTATAAAAATTACTTTTACATTATTTTTATTAATTTCTTAAAATTATAGTTGATTTTTGTTTCATCAGGTGAACGTACATCAGCGGAACCAGAAAACGTGGACTCAGGCGTAGAGAACTCCGACGTAAACACTATTACGGAGGCCGGTCTTGAAGCTATAGTAGATCTGCGTAAGGCGGCCATGTTCAACGAGCCGTTCTATATCGTGGTGTTAGAAAGAACCGATGGAGGTTCTACAGTACATATGTGGAGGTTGACTGTATCTTCTCAGGCAGATCCTAATGGTAAGGGTCTTCTAAGCTTTTTTGGAACAGATTGATAGCATTTTAATTTGGTTTTGTTGCGTATGTTTTTCCAATTTCTTTGGTAGTACCTATTGACGTATAGATCTGGAGGCCAATTCACGTATTTAAAGCAGTTGAGTTGCAGTGCAATTGCAGTTAAGTTTCGATTAGAACGGCTATTTTCGTATTCTTGTAACTTTGGGATCGACACCTGGACCACGCCATTCCTTTCAATTAAAAAATAATTATTCTCTGCAAAGCGGGAAAGACAGAAAAAGCTCGTGTGGCGCTGTCTCTTTGACAGGTATTGTCTACAAAGTAGCGTTGTCTCTTTCTAGAGAGTGGTCAATTTTGTGAGGTCATGGCGCGGTCCAGGTATATACGTCAATGGTTTAAGGGTACTCCCTTAATCAAAGACAACTTAAATAGATCACCATTGTTTGACTTTTAAAATTTCACTTTGAGCTGTATATCTGACGTTGTTATTAGATCAGTAATGTAAATTCAGTTATAGGTAATTTGGCACTGCTGATGTGCCTTTAACGGGGAAGCAGTGATGATGAAAAGAGACTTGATTGGTTTATTTGTATCACCTGACATTGACCCTCACTCCTTACCCCGCAAATATTGGTAAAAACCGATACGATTTCCAAACAAAATATTTCCTATTGGCGGTATATTCTTACTAAGTCTTTGCCTTTACATATTTTAAGTTATCATTAAATCTCATTTCGAATTCAAATTTTATTTTAAACACTGTACAAATAAACTGAACATTTCTGCTATAACTTCCATAATGTATCAACAGATGATCTAACAAATAGCATGATGTACGTGCCGGACAGCGCGTTAATACAAGAAGACGATGGCGAATCGCGACATAACTCTGTGTCGATGGACAATGAGCGCGCACCACAACAACATAAGGACTCACATATTTCTATATCTACTAAGAAGGTAGGTACACAAACCCTATTATTCGTTCGAAACAGGAAAGATAAATTCTCGCCGTAGTTGTGTTATGATACCAAATGCTCTAGGTTGTAATTTGTATGTTACTATCGACTAATGAAAATGGGCTCATATAGCCTTCGTCAAGTAAAACGTTGCGTACATTGTATCAAAATACCAATATTATAGAATCGAGCCCTTAAACCTGAGGAGAGACTCCGCCTACCTGTTTGTGTTCTACCGCTTGTATAACGGACTGTGTTCTGAAGAATTATTTGATATGGTGCCCACTGTCACATTTTATCTAAGCATCTATTGCCATCGGCAGCGAATTCATGCTCACACCTTAGAACTAATGTTATCTCGTACTGTACGGTTCCTGAGTAACCATCCCACGAACAATGAGGCTGCGGAATGAGTTCTTAAAAGTGGAGTAAAAAGTTTTTACAGGATCAACGCGCGAGTGACACCTATGATGTTGCAAACGTACATAGGATACGGTAACTGCTTACCATCAAGCGGGCCGTAAGCTTGTTTGCCACCTCAGTGGTATAAAAATGGGGTTTGGCTGTGTCATGGACACGGCCGGTCTTATGGTGTTTATTGATACAATTCGATTGCTCTTGAGAAGTCCTTTCTAACCATATACGATCTCTGTATTTGGATTTGGCTTTATGGCGCATTTTTAATATATTTTTTATTTATTTTAACAAATTATATTGACTGTCACTATATCCGAGTCAAAGGTTATATTAAATAGAAATCTCGATATGTACCAAAATGATCCCCCCTTCAACCCGCTCGATCCGTCACAGTCTTCACATGGCGCAAAAAATTCTTTGATCCTTTGGCTATCCGTAATTGAATTTAGGATTGAGATGATATATACGAAGCTGTAACACCAAACTGTATACCCAGATTGTTATCATTGGTTTTTTGTTTTGCCCCTACTATGGAAGCAATTTTAAAGACGTATTCATGTCAAAATGCAACCTTCATACAACATGAATTCGAGCAACGCACAAGCAAACATCGGTTAAAAAACGGAATCTCGTAACGCCTTCCGAACAAGGGGAAGGGAAGACCTAAAGATTTATTAGTTCGTGGGGGGGGAGGTCTTTCGATTGCCCCTGTTGCCCACAGAGCGTGTCATGACGATAAAAAAAATTGGAGACTATTTCTTTAGCCACTTACCAGACTACGTACCATTTAACAAAACAAATATATGTGTTGTAGGTTTGCGAGTGTCCACTATCACTACCAGATGGCGTGGATGTGATTCACGCCACGCCTGCAGCCGGACATTTGAGTTCTGCCTCAATATATCCAGCTTGTCTAGCTCCCTATATCATGGCGACAGCTTGTTCAGATAGCACGTTAAGGTAACACACATAATATAATACTATAAGAACATTCTTTAATGAATTTAGGTTATGATAATAAAAACTGTTTTTATTGGTTGATAGGTTTTGGAAATGTCACGTAACTAAAAAGGAAAACGAGGACTTCGAATACATATGGAAGGAATGGGAAATGATGAACAAAGATCAAGAATCGGCTATAGACATTCCAGGTAAGACATGCAGCAAGTGTGATCCGCCGAAAAATTTAATGAAATGATTTAATTATTTGTGTACAAATGAAGATGAAACTAAAACCTTTTTACTAATGTCATAGTAAATGTATAGAAACGTTTAAAGTACAAATTTGGGATATTGCTCGTGTTAATTTTAAAAACTTATTGATGTCGTTGTACTTATTAGGTAACGTACTTTTCATATGAGTTTCCAGTTTTTTAATATTTCTTATATTTAGCGGCTTAAGAATAGTACCACGCCATTCCTTCCCGTGGGTGTCGTCAAGACTTAGGGATTTCCCACCGGAGGATGGGCAGCAGCATCTTCCACGTATTTTAAAGCCTTACTGTGATCACCAATCCGCTCGCCAAACGTGGCGATTATGACAATTACCCCCAATACTTATAATAAGTAGGTTCTCCTGTGGGCCATCATATGGGTTGATTTCCTCCCCGTGATGAGGGTAACAACCCATGATGTACTTATTGTAGATTCTAGGGCATGCGCTATAATACGCCAAAGTACGCAGAGAACGCTGCTGCCCGCCGCACGGTGTGACATCCCTTAGTCGCCTTAACGACGCCCACGGGAAAAAACAGGGCGATACCATTACACTGTATTAATTTTTCATGTCTATACAGGTCAACCGCTCCACATAAGCGCGGCATACTCGGGCCGCATCGCTTGCGCATACAAATGCGGGCGATCCTTCACTCGTCCCAAAGGCGGCGCTACAACGAACAGTTCGGACGCGCGTTTCGTTAACTTATGCGTTTGCGTTTACGAGTGCGAGAGTACCGGAGGGGCGGAGTGGTTGTTAGAGGACACGATACCTCTGAGAAATGTGAGCTTGCCAAGAGTGGGAGTTTGTACTGATACGCAGATTGATCTGTCCTATCTACATGATACGTCGTTCATGCAGAAGAAGCAGAGGTTAAATCAGGTATGTTATTTTTATTATTATGCTTGTAATAGGAATGCTTTAGTGGTTGTCATTGGATATTAATTATTCAATGGAGATTCGTGCCGTGTGGTGCCGGCTTAAGAATAGTACCACCCCATCTCTTCCCGTGGGTGTCGTCAAGGCGACTAAGGGATTTCACTCCGGAGGACGGGCAGCAGCGTCCTCTGCGTACTTAAAGCCTTACTGCGATCGCCAACCCGCTCGCCAAGCGTGGCGATTATGGCAATTACCCCCAGGATCTACTGGGGAGACCCGTGCCCAGCAGTGGGCCATCATATGGGTTGATATGTATATGTAATGGAGATTCTCTTATTGATAGTTTCACGGTCAAAGGTCGACATTTTATATTATAGAGATAAATTGTATACCTTGTTTCGTTTGTAACAATAACAGTAATCTATTTTACAAAATATACTATACGTAACTTTTTCACTAAGTTTTTACAAAGTCAAATACTGTTCCCCTAACTAGGCTTTAAGTCTTTCAACTACAACAAAATATAAGTACAAAATGCGGTACGCATTACGGTTAATGCGGTACGGTTTAATGCGTGGTACGTTAGTGAAGAAAACAGATGTAAACTTAACTTTGCCGTTGGAAAACTATTGTCCCCATGCATCAACATAGGCCGCGGTTAACTGCAAATTAATTTGTAATTTAAAAAAGGATTTTTATGAGCTACATGGCACGTAAAGTTCGGCGTCTCGTCAAAACATGGCTGCCATGACAATTCCAGCTTGGATATGTATAATTTCATTTGTTCTAGGGATCTCTACCTATTAGCAAAGACTATTAGAGGAATGAGTGGTATACTGTTTTGATTGCTAGGCTATGAAATAACCCGTAATAAAAGGAACAGGTTGTTATAAAGAAAACTCAGCTCTTCCTTTTTAGAGCTAAATTTACCTCTTAGTCGTCAGCTTATTTTTATTTTTTTTACTAGAATAAAACATATTCGTTTTTTCTATAGGTTCTTCAAACATTATCATCAGACGAAAGCCGCAGTATACGAAACGGGGAAGGCGACACGGGCAAATCGGCTGGCCTGTTGGCTGTCCCATCATTCAGCACTTTGCAATCATTGCGCAAGAGCATCATGGAGAATGGCAACACTTGTCCTTTGACGCAAAAACACTTGGTGCAATTAGACTGGGTGTCGAAAGAAGATGGCTCTCATATATTGACTGTGGCTGTTGGATCCCGGGTGTTACTATTTACGCCTGTATCTAGTGATCTGGCTCAGGCTAATTTGAAGGTAATTTTTTCGGAAATAATGTAAATCTTGAAAGCGGTTTGTGTATGGCGGCTGAGCAGGTTAAGATATCAGCGAAATTATCACTATCGGTCTAAAGATGGCTGATCGATTTCGAAAAGTCTCATACCCTTCTGTGCCTCGGAAAGCACGTTGCCATTTGGTCGTGCGCCTAATCTCTCTCCAGACGTGTCATGGCTAGTCTGTGATGAAATTGGCAACCGTAACCGAGATAATATAATATTTTATTTATTTATTTAACACATACAGCCATCATTACAGGTACATACGAGTAACTAATGCAATGGTTGTTGACTTACAATTATATACACATAAACTTAAATACTACAAAATCCTTTATACTAATTACAGCCCAAAAATGACTCAGTGACCTTTGCGAACTCGCTCAGTGAACACGAAAATATTATGTAGAGATCACTGGAGAGGAAAAGGGACGGCAGTACAGAATACTGCCGTCCCTTTTCCTCTCCAGTGATGTTTTCCTCTTGATGCTTCTACTGCTTATTTCCCTCTTTCACGAACCACGACGTGAAGCTCATCAACATCTTTATATTCCAGGCTATGAAAGAATCAATAAGCAACAACCGTCCTTTACTGCGCAAGGCTTCATCGCTCGCAGCGCCATTATTCGTAGAAGAGATCAGATGGATGCAACTCCGACGCATAGAACTAAAGACTGCCGATGGTTTGCCACCGTTGCCTATGCAAATATCTTGGGTACGGGATGGTATACTCGTAGTGGGTATGGACTCGGAAATGCACGTGTATTCACAATGGAAGCCTGAGAATCCGCAGTCGGCGTCTGGGCAAATGGGTGGACCGGTAAGATCTTGTAAACGATCGATTACATTTTTTTTTATTAATTATCTCTTACCGCAAGTATCTCTACCGTAGTCATGAAAATTAATTGTAACAAAATATTCACTGTAGAATTTAAAAGTTAAAATTATACAATACTAGCTTTCGCTCGCGGCTCCGGCCGCTTGGATGTCGGTTATCGCGATAAAAACCATCCTATGTCCTTCCCCAGGACTCAAACTATCTCCATACCAAATTTCATCTAAATCGGTTTAGCTGTTTGAGCGTGAAAGCGTAACAGACAGACAGAGTTACATTCACATTTATAATATTAGTATGGATTATCAAAACGTAATATTACGTTATATTACGTTTTGATAATAAATTACATTATATTACGTAAAATATAGGAACAGTTCTTTTTTAAAGATAACTAGCAATTTGGGATTTTGGGTCCCACATTATTAGTTCACAATCCTGTTAACCCCTTCAGCTAAGCTATATTGCTTGTGTTAGGAAGGGGTTGGGTCGGTAGAAACTATAATGGGTAGGAATCGAACCCACGACCTCACGATTGCGACTGATGGGGATTTGGTGATTTCAGTGTATTGAGTATTTGTTATTGAACGCATTTACGGTAAAGCCTCAAAAATATGTTTTTTTTTTACATATTTTTGAGGCTTTACCGTAAATGCAGGCGTTTAACGGTTAAATTGTCATTCTATTTTGTGTTTTAAGGAGTTGGAAGAGGGTAGTGAATCCCGCGCACTTCGCGACTCAGATCTACGTATATCCGCTCCGCATCTACAGCGAGTGTCGTCCATCAACTTACAGTTATTAGAGAGAGACGCAAGAAGGCGGAATAAAACACAACCTGATCAACCACAGGTATTTTGCTTACAAGTTATAGGAGCACCAAATGGTGACACATAGACCACTTTAAATAATTATATTTTATGTTTGACTAAAATACATAATAAACTGGACAAATATTGGATACTAGCTGTCCCGCGCAACTTCGTCTGCGTAAAATTTCTCCGTTTTTGCAACATTTCTCATTGCTGCTCCGTTCATATTGGTCGTAGCGTTATGTTATATAGCCTATTCCTATTCCTTCCTTGATTAATGGGCTATGCAACAGTGAAAGAATTTTTCAATTCGGACCAGTAGTTCCTGAGATTACCGCGTCCAAACAAACAAACTCTTCAACTTTATAATATTAGTATAGATGAAAACATATATATAGACCATTAAAATCTTCTAAATAAAAAAGAAAATATAGCAAGATAAGCTAGTGTTTCATATTTGAATTTTCTACAGCCTCTATTAGATTACATGCCTGACTACGGTCTATTTGAAGCTTCACAAATGGCGTGCCCGGTGCTACCTCAATATCATCCGAAACAATTGATGGAACTGCTCAACAGCGGCAAAATACGATGGGTCAAAGCTATACTCGCTCATTTAGTAAGGTGAGAGACAAATACTATTACAATATAATAATAATAATATCTTGGGACCACTCACACGACGCTATCTTATATATTTCTAAATACATACATATTATAGATAAATAACACCCAAACACAGAATAAACCATCGTGCTCATCCACGACCTCTTGCGTGCAGTCGGACACACTCCTACCGTGCCACCGAGGCAGTTTCAATATTTAGTTTATTTGGAAAAAATCACTAAAACTTAATTTTATCTACTAGATGTATTGGTGGTACATATACTGGACGCAGTTCGCAAGGTGACGAAGACAGTTTATCAAGACAGGTATGGCATTTTCAATCACTTTTCTCCCAGTCAATTTCGCAGGCTGTATTTATAAAATATGTGCCTATTTTGTCTTTCAATCAAGTCGAGTGACACATGTATAATGACGTCATTAAGACAGATGTCATGGGAGTGAGTCGCGTATGCAAATACTAACTTTTATGAACATACACTGGAATAATGAAATAACGGAATGAAGGCTAAGCAATAATTTTGGCTCAATGGTTTCTGGCTTCTTTTATTCTGGGCACAAATTGCTAAATTCCAGTATAAAATGAGCTTGTTTGTATGAGCCCTTACACTCGCACACGCGACTAACACACTTTTGGAGACAAACATTTTGAACTATTTATTATACGGGAATTAACGCGCATTGTTTACCTTAAAATTGCTTGACGTTTCGACCAGGTTGCACCGGCCGTGGTCACAAGCGGACTGTCGCAGCGATGTTAAGACTCCGTCAGGACGATGAATCTTCATCCACCCTCACTTTTTTACTTCTCGAAAAGTTAGGGTCACTGCACACTACACTGATTTTGTCCATGTTAACCGACTGCGAAACAATACGAGGTTGTGTTTTACGAATCACTGGATTCCACGTCACGGATAGTTTGAAGCCCTCTTCCCGATTGAAAGTTTTGTTTTTTAATTTCAATCGCTTCACGCACAATTCGTGAATAAAAATGGCGATCTGTGGACAGGGTTTCTGGACGATGAAACTCAATCCAGTGATTGGTGTTCGATTGCAGTATGTGTTCTGCAATTGCCGATTTGTTCACTTGCCGGTTTTTCACTGCTGCGATGTGTTCTTAAAACCTTTTCGAGAAGTAAAAAAGTGAGGGTGGATGAAGATTCATCGTCCTGACGGAGTCATAACATCGCTGCGACAGTCCGCTTGTGACCACGGCCGGTGCAACCTGGTCGAAACGTCAAGCAATTTTAAGGTAAACAATGCGCGTTAATTCCCGTATAATAAATAGTTATAATCATGCAACGCAAAAGTTTAAATGTTAGAACATTTTGAACTCCATATCAATAAACTTAAAAAATCGTCCATATAAAATATCAGTTCAATAAAATATTAATGTAATTATAACCTTAAATTGCCTAAAGCAAGCGCGTGGCACACTTTTGGGTGGTGGAAAACTATGAATGACATCTATCTTATGATCGTAGTACCTATTCTTATGACGTGAAATCGATTAGCTTTACTACAAGAGCTCATTTATTTTCCCCAAACGATATTAAATATAATATAATAATATCTTAGGACAACTCACACAAAGCTATCTGATCCCAAACTAAGCAGAGGTTGTACTATGGAAACCAGACAACCGATAAACATACTTCAATATTTCTAAATACATACATATTATAGATAAATAACACCCAGACACAGAATAAACCATCGTGCTCATCACACAAAGTTTTATCCTGGGTGGAGATCGAACCCACTACCTCTTGCGTAGCAGTCGTATACACTCCCTATTTTCATAAACTGATATTTTTTATGGACTAGGTTAATATATTTTTTTTAAAGATTACTAGCATTGTGGGATTGTGGTCCCACATTAATAGCAATCCTGTTAACCCCTCCAGCTAAGCTCAATGACTTGTGTTAGAACTGGGTTCACGTCGGTAGTATAATAGGTAGGATTCGAACCTCACGATTGTGAGACCGATGCCCTAGCCATTAGCCTACCGCCGCTTGATATCCGCTTGATATGGAGTTCAACATTTTCGGCTCCAAGACGACTACAAATTCACTTGTGTATATTTTAAAATATTTTTTTAATTATACAATCGTATGGAGCTTTACAAATATGTAAGCTGTGTTGTTTAATGAGGCACACTTTAGCATGATTGTTTCTACAGCTTACGTGTTGAACAAATTCAAATCAATGTGCTTTTATGTAGCTACTTTTTATACGTTTTCTTGTCTGCAAAAATTATTAAAAAAAAATTGAATGTATTAAATCAAATAGTATTTTTTATTGGCCTCTTATTAGATTAAATGAGTTTGCGTTTTGATTGGTGTGTCGTCTATAATAGACTGATACTAAACTTAATATTAATAACATCATCGAGTCACACGTAATCATTAGTTACATTGTATACGCGATAGTATCGCTTAGAATAGTTATATCCCATTAACTTAACGTAAAAGTAACGTTACATCGATTAGTATTCATACTTCTAAAATAAACATCTCGACAACATTTTTTTAGGAATGTTTCTAGTAGTGGCGGATCCAGGATTTTATTTGAGCGAAGGAGCTTTTCACTGAGAGGAACCTAAGATTTTGGTCCGGAGGGGGGGGGGGGGTATTTTTCCTGAATATTTATTATATATATTATATATTTATATAAAGTATTTTTGTCAAAATAAAAATACCAGGAGGATAATATGTATCTATGGAAAGGTGGTCGCCGAGTGGCACTACAGGGGGAAAAAAAACTGTCATCGTCGAAAAATAAAATCACTCTTCAATCCGTCTACAATAAATGGTATTTACATACTATCCCCCTTATTCAGAAGTTCTAACATCATTTTAACAGCGTCTGTATTGTCTTTATCTATTCTATTTTGAAAATGGAATGAAAAACAAAGACCAAACATTTCCTAGTTAAAATGTTGTTAAAACGTCTACTAATTTATTATGAACTAGCTGCCCCGTGCAACTTCGTATGCGTTTATTTTCCCCGTTTTTGCATCATTTTTCATTGCTGCTCCGCTATTTGTCGTAGCGTAATTGGCTACCCAATAAACAGTAAAATATTTTTTAATTAGAACCAGTAGTTCCTGAGATTATCGCTTTCAAACAAACAAACTCTTCAGTTTTGTAGATAAGGAAGTATGTATATTCATATCTACGCAGGCGCCAATTTTTCAACGTCTCTCCCATATAAGATCGTCCTCCTGGTACTTGTATACTCTATGATCAAGGATGGCATATATAACGCAGAACTCATATACTTTTGAGAGGGGGGCTCGATGTTTTTAATCACCCACTGGCTCCGCCACTAAAACCTAGAATCAGAGTACGCAGGCAAGCCACTATAGAGATATTCAGGGAAAGATATGTCACATAAATCACCGTTGCGATACAAAGTCGCATCGCTATTGCATGTCGCACGTGTGTTGCAGCGCGGCTGGTCGCGCTCGCGCACGCTGTCCGTGTCGTTCGCCGCCGGCGCCGCCTCGCCGCTAGATGGCGTTGCACAGGTAAACTGCTTTTATACACACACACGCTATTTACAATCATATGTTTTGTATTATATATATAGATGTGCCATGGATATTATGTAAGTAATATTATTTGTTCTTTCCTTGTTTTTTTTTTGTAGATATTATTATTATTATTTCAGCCTGAATTGAACTACTGTAAGGCAAAGGCCTTCCTTTTTCTCTCGCTCTCTGTCAAGAGCTAAGTTGGCCAGTTCTTCTGATAGCAATCGAGTTCGTCATAATCTTCAAATATGGCAGGAAGAAATCAAAAACATTGAGATTTGTAAAAGCTTATTAATTGACATTCAAAAGCACTTCGCTTCATATTGTGTTGAGCATATAACACATTTTTAATTTATACTTACTCTACTGCTAAGCAAGTCCTGCAGGTTTCTCACTCTATCTTCTCGACCCATCCAATCCTCACGCCAGAGTTTTTACCAGCGACAAACAACAAGCAAAAAAGGAACATTCTAATATTGAGTCTCAAAAACAGATCACCGAGGATGTCCAGTTAGATTACGCTGAAATAACATCTGTGCCGCCCCTGCCCTTATGGACGTTGCTAGTCGCCGACAAGGAGTCTCCACACCATCCGTCCACTATACAGGAGGCTAAGGTAAGTTTTAACTACATATATCATAACTCCACTATCTTACAACTGTCTTATGTGGGAAAATGTGAAACAAATGAATGACAAGGACAAACGTATAGCAAAGTAAAGTTTGTCCTTGTCGCTCGCCGCGGACGTTCCGCTAACACTCGTTTGTGGCTAAACCGCAGAATCTATCACATACCCCTTATTGTAAACGTTTTATGATTCTATTTTTAAAATAGAATTAGAAACAAATATAAAACAGTCGATACTCAAGTTAATAACAATTTAAGATAACCGATTGAATCAGGTGTAACATGGCGGAAATCCATCTTAAGTAGATTATAAGGGAGGGATCCCACTACAGGTAAATTAGCTTGAAGAAATTTTTGCGTTTGTAGTAGTGTATGGTCAGCAAATAAAAAAAACAACATTTTATTTTTAGTTTTTATTGTTTTAAAGGTAATATACGTTTGTGGCTGGAGCACACCAAATGCGTGCACGTCTACGCATACGCACTACGTACTAATACGGTCGTGAAAATGTGTATCCACCGCATTGTAATCTATGGAACTGTATGAGGCAGACAAGCCAGTTCCAAACATTACAAGCATTGAATGCCGGTTTTCACTTCAGTGAAGACGTGTATGAATTAGGTGTTCTCCGGCCATAAATGTTTTATTCTAATAATTCATCAACCCCAGGCATATCACAATCATCCCCATCCTCGCTTTCATCAGATGAATTATTTAAATTAATTATGATTCGTTCTGATATTGTGTCTAAAGCTGCGTCTCTACCCTGATATTTGCTTTCCTCCTCAATAGCATGCAAACAAACTTTTCTCCATTCCTCTACAGTTATGGCGTTCATTTTTTCTTCAGCTAATGACATTATAACCTTCATATTCATTGCGACATTCTTTTTTGCGACATATGTTTTCACTATCCCCCATATATTTTCTATAGGATTAAACTCCGGATGGTATGGTGGTAAACGCAGCACAGTATGACCGTGCTGTCGTAATATTTCGTCTATCTTGTACTCTATAAATCTCGCCTTGTTTTGCAGAATCAGTTCATATAATTGAGGCTTAAGCAACGTGGATGAATGCTCAATGTTTCGAAATGTCAGCCAGTCTATCATTTGCTGTTTTCTAGAATTACTATTCGGTGCAGGATTTTGTATTGAGTTATGATATGGTGCGTTGTCAACAACAACAACACTATTTGGTTGTAAGTTGGGTATTAATTGAGTTTGAATCCACCTTGAATAGTTGTCATAGTTCATATTGTTGTGGTAATCTCCACTTTTTTGGTCGGCTTTAAACATAAGCAATGCATTTGGTATAAAGCCATCGATACCACCGGCATGAACAATGATTAAGCGGTTGCCTTTCGATATATGTTGCTTCAAACCTGAAGTGCTTCCATCTGACCAAGATTTCGAGAGGGTATGTGATGTATGTATATATGTTTCGTCGGTGTAAACAATTGGTCGGCGTTGTTCACGATATTCAGCAATTTTCATCAAATAATTAATTCGCAAGTATCTAATTTCGTGTTTTTCCATAAGAAGTTTCCGGTTATCTTCTGTTTGCTTCCAATTAAAACCTAATGACATGACGTGTTTTCGTAACGTGCTGACACAACCTTTATAATCGATATCTTCTTTCAATTTTGAGTGCAAAGTTTTTAAAGTGGGAACTTCTTTATTTGTGATGTGGAAGTCATGAATTGTTCTTCTGATAACTTGCTGATCAAAGTTATCGATTACTATTGTAGGTTTACGATTCGGTTTCTTTTTAGGAGATTTAAATGTTACTTCCTGATCTGAAGGACGACATTTGCTTTCTGATACTACCTTTCTGACGGATGCTATTGAAATTCCTGTTGATTTAGCAACTAATTGAGTGGGGGTCATAATACTGCTCGGGTTGTTATTACACTCATTTTCGAAATATTTGTACAAACAGTACAAAACTTCCTTAGTTTGAGAAGTCAAAGGCTTGCCTCGACCATGTTTTAACACTGGAGCCATTTTGAATTATCAATATAAAGTTACAACACTTACACACTTGAAATTAAACACTTCAACAAATATTTTAACAATAATAACAAACAATAACAACAATCAACAAATACAAAATTTCACAATGAAACTACTACGTATCTAATAATTATAATTTTTTAATGAAATGCGTGCTTTATGTTCTAACGGTATCAAGCGACTGACGTCAGACTGCACGTGGCACCTGCGGACAGAGTAAACTGGTTTATTCTGGTTTTGTGCGTGTTTCCACTTTCCAGTATCAAGTGACGATTTATTTATTTGTTTTGTTTCGTAATTATTATGGTCAAAACTTTTTACCTATAGCTAAACTACTATCATCTAAAGAACGACACGATATTTTATTGTTTCACGGTAGTCGCCTTGTCGTTTGCTCAAGGACGTGAAATTGAATGACATATTTTTTTTAATAAAGTCAAAACCTTTTTCTTTAAAATAAAAACTTGTTTTTATTGAAAACAAAAATCAGAGTGTTGCTAGGGATAAGTATTAAATTAAATAGTAATGTTAGGATATTGAAACATTTTTGTAAGGGCCAGAACGATATAGTGGAAACGCGCTCTAATATCTAAGTAACATACACACCACTACATATGCAAAAATTTCTCGAGACTAATTTCACTGTACCCACCCTCGATCTGTGAATCACCACGATTAAAGTGTAGGAAATGCCCTTAATACAACAATCGAAATAGATTGACAGACTGCACTCAAAAAGAGAGACCTGCAACAAAGAAAATTAGTGGCAGGTACTCTTACCAAGTCAAGTGGTAAGCACCTCCGGACCCTTGACTTGTAATATTCCGCTTCCACGAAATGAAACTTCGACACGTGTTTCGCCTCTACACGAGGCATCCTCAGGACAGTTTGTCACGTTCGGAGGTGCCTACCACTCAACTTGGTAAGAGTACCTGTCACTAATTTTCTTTGTTGCAGGTCTCTCTTTTTGAGTGCGGTCTGTCAATCTATTTCGATTGTAGTATTAAGGACATTTCCTTACTACTTCAATCGTTGTGATTCACAGATCGAGGGTGGGTGGTGGGAAATAAAAAAATAAACTGTTATTAGATTATAAGGGAGGGACCCTTATAATCTAATAACAGTTTATTAACGTGTTATCAATAAGCGGCACTACTGTCCTTTATAGCTATCGTTAAGGTCGTTTTCATATTAAGAAACACTGGGTGTTCCACTTTTTCAAAGTTCTTACACTTTCATATTTTTATTATCTTCTCTACGTTTTACTATCTCCCTTAATTACATTCTTATAAATATATTTAAATCTTTAAATATATTTGTGCAGGACTACAACGAACTATTTGAAGGCACGATACAGGACACAGATGACGATCTCGACGCTTTATTACTTGGTGAAGAGGAAGGGGTTGATAGAAGACCCTCAATGCCTGAAAGACAACCTCTGTCACATTTCGGACCTAGACAAGGTAATGCGATTTGTCGTCGAATCCCATAATTCTATTATATATCTTGCGATGCATCGTTATTTAGAATCGTGATTTATCTGTACCTATAATGACAATATTATATACAGAATGATACACCAATCGTAATGAAAAACATAATGTTTATTTTATTTATTATCACGTCAATCAAACTAAATTTTCATATTCTATTTTAACATAAACATAAACATTATACATCGATAAGGGAACGAAGGTAACAAGAATCGGTTACGTAAATATTAGATATATTTCGGGGCTTAATCGCTTGAATTATTTAAAGGTACAAACCCTTAATTTACCCGACGTTTCGATTGAATAGCACCGATCGAAACAAAAAACGTAAATATTGTCTTTTTAGGTAAATTTTGTAACACATAGAAGGTCGATTTTCTTATTCCAACCATTGATCCGATTTTGAATAAATTTAGTATGATATGCTTAAAACTGTGACCTTGCACACGTTATTTTTTACACGATGACATCCTTGAAGGCGACAGTATTGTTTTGTTAGCAGTGTTCCTCACCCAAGCAGGCAACTATTATTTATTGGCAGCCGTCACACAGTTCATACTAGTACGGCTGACAACGTTCAAACATATCAGTTGAACACATACTACCTAGGTACTTGTTATATAGTTACTATAGTTATAGTTTAGTGTTTTTGGTCAATAAGTATTATTATTGTTATTTCAGTTGGTTACAAACCAGTCTATATCTAAAACCAACATATATTTTCCCAGGTCGTATACTCTCCCGCCTCCTGACACACACACACCTCCCTGGACTGAGCTCGCTAGATCAGATGCATCTGCTGGCTTTAGCCGATACAGTGTCAACTTGCGACGCTGACTTCGCAGAACGATTGGCTACTAACGCTAGAGTTGATGCCGCTCATGTTATGGGACAGGAAGTATTGCCAGGTAATAACATTTTTTAACCCCGTAAGTTTAACATAATGTATCTTTCTGTTTCGTAAGACACCCGCGAAAGTGTTATAAAAATCACATTAAAAAATCGTCCATCAAACTGAATGCCGGTTTTTTATTATCTATACTACTAGTACGCTGGATAGGCTATCGCCGACAATAAAAACACTTTTCCTGTACACAGGCTATTGAGCTTAGCTGGAAGAGTTAACAGAATTGCTTGTGATGTGGGACCAAATCCCAAATTGAAGATTATCTTTAAAAAAAAATCAAGATGAGTTTTGGCTTTGTCAGACGATCAGTTCAGCAGTTTTCAAGATAATCAAGTTTTTGTCTTATGTGTCGAAGATTTTTTTAATGTACACAACATGCCTGACGTCACAACGCAAAAACGCGCGACCTGCAACACGGCTATATGATGATTTGGCTACTAGGGTACAAGCCCTGTGTCGCGGGGGACTTTACATACATACAAATCACGAAAGTACAATCAGACTCGGAAAAACAATTTGTGGATCACACAAATTGGTGTCCCGCGTGGGAATCGAACGACCTCTTGCGTAGCAGTCAGACACACTCCCACCGCGCCACAGAAACAGTAGAAAATATGTCAAAATTATATCTCTAATAGCTCAAACCATCGATAGATAGATTATTGAAAATTGCTGTAATTCAACTTTCGCATAATAAAAATGTTATTATTTACTACCAGATTCTCTCGACGACTGCGGTCTTCGCTTCCTCCTAGCTATGAAGCACTATGGATACCTTCTCCGCTGCTTACCCTTAGCGCAACGCGCGAACTTACAACGAACTGGCGTTGGCACCTGCAACCTAGTGTGGGCCTTCCACTCAGAAACTCACGAACAACTACTCGCTTTAGTGCCTGGGTATGCGAAAGGCCAGCCAAAGTGGGCAACAATGAGGGAGCTTGGTGAGTTTTTTGGAATGTAGTTCCTTATTTCACGTTATCATTTGTTTGCAGACTGAAGGGCTAGACGGGAAAAAGTGTAACAATGAAACAAATAGGCTAAAAAGGCTTTACAAGTTTACGAGTTACAGCAGACCAAGTGAGAAGCAACAACTTGGTACAAAATCCATTGAAAAATACTTATTTACGTTGTTAGTAGTATGAAACAAAAAGAACAGAAAACTAACTTCTTATACCGCATTATTGTGCTAGGTAGCTACGGAGTCCTACACTTGATATGACATGCACTTGCCCAGTTTTTTTTTAAATCGTTTCTTAATACAAACACAAGAAAGATAAAGCAAAAGGAGCTCTGTTCCAGTCCAAAAGACACCTCTCTTTTTTCTACTTATTTTTGAGTTAATGGTAATCTAGCCAATTTTCCCACCAATTTATCCTAGTATTAAGTATTTATTGTACACATTAACTGCACAAAGACTCGGTCTACAACGGAACTATATAAACTTAACGGTCTAGCTATCATGAGCAGTGGCAAGGTTCGGCCTCTATAGTTAATAATCCAGCAATGTTTAGCGTTCCTATTGAAACGTTATGCAACTTAAATCTAAATATTAATCTAACATTTTGGAATATAAATTGTTGAAATTTTTAAGGTTGCTTCTCGTAACTATAGTTATTATAAAGCTGAACAGTTTATTTGTTTGAACGCGTAATCTCAGAAACTACAGGACCAAATTGAAAATTCTTTTACTGTTGGATAGCCCATTTATCGAGGAAGGCTATAGGCTATATAACATCACGCAACAACCAATAGGAGCGGAGCAACAATGAAAATTGTTGCCAAAACGGGGAAAATGTACGCAAACGAAGTTGCGCGGGTCAGCTAGTATATTATAAAAAAGTTTATCATTGCGCAGGTTTTATACTCGCCCATATTGTTATTCGCCTTTTATTCATAGGTGTCGGTTGGTGGATCCGAGGCGAGTTACTACGCACTTGCGTAGAGAAACTAGCTCGCGCGTCGTACATGCAAAAACAGGATCCAATGGACGCAGCACTGTATTATCTCGCTATGAGGAAGAGGATGCTACTATGGGGACTGTTCCGATCAAACCGTGATGAGAAGATGACACAGGTAAATAGAATAACAAAGATAATCAGAATAGTCTTTATTTAGAATCAATAATCTATACTAATATTATAAAGCGGAAGAGTTTGTTTGTTTGTTTGTTTATACGCGCTAATCTCAGGAACTACTGGTCCGATTTGAAAAATTCTTTTGTTTTTGTTGGATAGCCCATTTATCGAGGAAGGCTATAGGCTATATAACATCGCGCTACGATTAATAGGAGCGGAGTAGCGACGAGAAATGTTGCAAAAGCGGGGAAAAATTACGCATACGAAGTTGCGCGGGACAGCTAGTACATATTATAAAATTATAAATATACTACGGGTCTTACGGCCGGTCTCAATAATTTAATTATCGATGGATAGCCAATACTTGAGGTATATATTTGACATTAGCTCCACACAAAATATGTCAAAATTCTACCTCTAGTAGCCAAATCCAGCTATAGGTAGATTATTGAGACCGGCCGATAATTGCGTGAACAATTTAAGGTAAAATACCTTGTTTATTGATTGTTTCGACCGTATTGCAATGGCCGTGGTGACGGATGGACTGTCTACCCGTGACCACAACTAGAATCGCGTGAATAATCTAAGGGGTTTTACCTTAAATTATTCACGCGATTAAGACCCGTAGTATATATCTGTCATTTTATAATGTGTACAAATCTCGAAAATTTATTAACATTAAAATATGTACGATAACGGTTATAGTAGCTTGCGCTGTGGCACAGCCGTTAACGTCCATACTAACAGGCAGACCAAGACAATACAAGATAAGTAGACTAGAATTCCCATTGAACCAGTGATATAAACATTAGTGCTTTTATATATACAATTCTTTTAATATTTGACAACAGTGTTCCATCCTCTAAACACTGAACTGCCTTTAACAGGTAATCGACGATGGTAAAAAGTGACTTGATTGGTTTATACAAGGTGTAACAGAAAGGTGTGGTCATATTCAAGGGTTCATATCTGCCCATGATAATGAGTGCACACATTTAATTTTATCAAAATCGGAGTACCCTAAAAGATATTTATTATTTTTTCATTCGATTATTTATGAGTGAAAAAGTTGTTATTTAAAAAAAGTATGACTTAAAATATTCTATGCCATAATAATCCAATCGAATTTTGTACCAAGGGAGGTATAATTCTTATGCCTTACGCCTTACACTAGTGAATTTTGACAAAAAGAATATGCTATTACTATGTAATAATAATGCAACCAGCTCTGGCACCATGGTAGGTGCAATTCTGTTGTCAGTATTGCACCTACCATGGTGCCATAGCTGGTTAAATACAATATCCGCCGCTGAAATTTGACCACACCTTTCTGTTACACCCTGTATATTATCACATGATGTTTAGCTTCACCTCTTGCTCCCCGAAAATTGGCCGAGACGATGTTCATTAATATTTTTTATTGTCCATTTTAAAGTCTTTGTAGAATACCATCAACTTAATCAGTACCTTATTATTAATATTAATAAAATTTCATATTTGTTTGGTTTATCTGTCTAGTTCTTCTCCAATGACTTCACTGAAGATCGTTGGCGTAAAGCGGCGCTGAAAAACGCTTTCGTATTACTCGGAAGGCAAAGATTTGAACACGCAGCCGCTTTCTTCTTGCTTGGAGGAGCCTTGAAAGACGCTTTAGAGGTAAGTTATAATAATTAACATAAGGAATGTGTATAGCCAATTAAAATGATAAGTAAATTTTCTTCTGGAATTGAAATAAATGCTCTAATATGTTGATTGGTAAACAAACAATAGTGTTTAAACTGACTGGCCTGTTGGTCCAGTGGTTAGTCACACTGACTGCTAAGCCGGAGGTCGTAGGTTCGATCCCCACCCAGGATAAAACTTTGTGTAATGAGCACGATGGTTTATTGTGTCTGGGTGTAATTTATCTATAATATTTAGAAATATATAAATATATTTATCATTTGCCTGATTACCGTAGTACAGACTCTGCCTAATTTGGGATCAGATGACGTTGTGTGAGTTGTCCCAAGATATTATTATTATAAACATAATCCAAGTTTATTTTAGTTGACTTCGCTTTTTGTTTTAGGTACTTATCACACGTTTAGGAGATTTACAATTGGCTATGGTAATAGCACGTCTATACGAAGCCGACAGTGCTCTGCCCACAAGTTTGAAGAAATTACTAATGGATGAAATATTAGGGTAATTATATACACAAGGTTTCTTGCTATGCAATATTGTTTTTTCGAAATTCTTTCAATCAATGTTAGATTTGGAGTACGGTAATACCATAATGTCTTCCGTCACTGCGTGCGCGAAATTAGTTTCATTTCATTTACAAAATTGACTTGATTCCAACTGCCCTATGTAACTAATATTTGCGAGATTTCTTACCCAATGGAGATGCCCGGTTCTATATACCATAATTCTACGGTCACTATGTGCCCGAAATTGGTATCATTTCTTTTGCAAAATTGACTTGATTCCAACTGCCCTATGTAACTAATATTTGCGAGATTTTTCATCCAATAAAGATGCCCGGTTCTATATACCATAATTCTACGGTCACTGTGTGCCCGAAATTAGTTTCATTTCTTTTGCAAAATTGACTTGATTCCAACTGCCCTATGTAACTAATATTTGCGAGATTTCTCGTCCAATAGAGATGCCCGGTTCTATATACCATAATTCTACGGTCACTGTGTGCCCGAAATTAGTTTCATTTCATTTGCAAAATTGACTTGATTCCAACTGCCCTATGTAACTAATATTTGCGAGATTTCTCATCCAATAGAGATGCCCGGTTCTATATACTATAATTCTACGGTCACTGTGTGCCCGGAATTAGTTTCATTTCATTTGCAAAATTGACTTGATTCCAATTGCCCTATGTAACTAATATTTGCGAGATTTCTCATCCAATAGAGATGCCCGGTTCTATATACCATAATTCTACGGTCACTGTGTGCCCGAAATTAGTTTCATTTCATTTGCAAAATTGACTTGATTCCAACTGCCCTATGTAACTAATATTTGCGAGATTTCTCATCCAATAGAGATGCCCGGTTCTATATACCATAATTCTACGGTCACTGTGTGCCCGAAATTAGTTTCATTTCATTTGCAAAATTGACTTGATTCCAACTGCCCTATGTAACTAATATTTGCGAGATTTCTCATCCAATAGAGATGCTCGGTTCTATATACCATAATTCTACGGTCACTGTGTGCCCGAAATTAGTTTCATTTCATTTGCAAAATTGACTTGATTCCAACTGCCCTATGTAACTAATATTTGCGAGATTTCTCATCCAATAGAGATGCTCGGTTCTATATACCATAATTCTACGGTCACTGTGTGCCCGACATAAGTTTCACTTCATTTGCGCAATTGACTGGATTCTATACAATGTAACTAATATTTGCGAGATTTCTCATAAAATAGAGATTACTTTACGTAGCACAAGTAAAAACCAATATCATAATATATAATATAACCTTTAAACAATGTCCTGGGGATCCTTAACCTATAACAACTTTACCAATTTTAAATATTTTCCATCAGTGGCGAGGCTGAAGACGGTGAAGTAGACATGGAACGCGCTCATCCAGACCCATTCGTCCGTTCAATGGCGTTATGGGAACTAAAGCGTTACGGCGAGGCGTTGGACACACTGCTGAGTCCGGCCGGTCGACTGCACGCTGCAAAAGACAACGAGCCCATGCCTAGTGTGTTTAACTTCTACGTGTACTTACGAACGCATCCAAGGCTCAAGCGACATAATTTGCCTAGTCAGGTTAGTTTATTATCTTTTCTCAAATATGCATCAAAATATTTAGTAAAAGTAAATGATTTGATAATAGAAAACGTGGCGTCACATGCTAGCATTTCATACAAATTTGTACGAAGCGCGTCGTTTTTGACGTTGTTTAAAAAGAGGCTGATTTGAGTTCAGTTTCAGGCAATAGGGTATTTACCCTATTGCCTATTTCACGGCCTTTGCAATAATTTGCTATTCTTCGCCCGCTCTATGGCGTTGTGCGTATGTGAGGCACTGGACATGTTGTTAAGTCCCGCCGGTCAACTGCACGCTGCAAGAGACAATGAACACATGCCCAGCATGTTTAACTTCTACGGCTATGTAAATGTAATGCTTTTTTTTTCACAGGGTGGTACTCTAGCCCTCCTCCAACAAGAACCCGAAGAAGGAATCACACGTCTGGAACGTCGTCTTTACTTCCAAACGGCTCACGGTCACTTCAAGGCGGGTTGCCCAGCACTCGCTCTCGAAGTACTGTCCAAACTACCGGCGAGGGTTCGAGACGAAAGACCTAGGCAACCTGTATCGGCGCCGTCGATGGACGACTCTGTAATACATACGGGACAGTTCGGAATAGACACCACTGATAAGAGTATGTAACATTTAAATTTATTTCAACACTCTTTATTTTATTGCTTTGTCTTTATGTTATATTTCGATGGCTATATAATGTTTTTACTATATTTTAATCATCAATATGATACACTAAAAAGAAATGATTTGAATTTACCTACGAATTATAACTTTTAAACTTACGCGTTTCATTATATACACAATTTGACATCCGGTCCTCCGGCTTTCGCGTCCAATTAATTCCAGCTTCTTTAGGTCGTCGGTCCATATGGCTGGGGGCCATCATCCTACCTTACCTTAACTACCTAGTCAAATAAAAATCTTATTTGAAACAAAATGTATTAAGGAATCAATCGTTGGTAGTTTAAATGATAGTTTTATTTACTAATTAGACTTCTGGAATTTTTCGTTTACCTAGGAAACAAGTCGATTGTCTTTTCTATTTTATTTACGAATTTTCCATATTGAGTCAAATAACAAAACTCATTCTATACAGACACAAATTACGATAATCAGGTAATTCATTTATGTTTCTCCTACAGGCAATGCAATAATTAAAGAAGATATTATGAACATGGACTGGGGCGCACCCGTCAGCTCCACGAAGACCGACGAATTGGTCCTCAGCTGGGATGACGACGATGATAAGGGGTAAGATAATGTCGTATTTTAAATATGAATTCAAAAGGTTTATAGTGTACAGTTGACACAGTGTCATTAATAATATTAGTTTTTTATCGTTCACAATATTGTTACAGCATTATGGTACAGTTCTCTGGCCCCATACATTGTGAACTTGGTATATTGACTACTTATATGTAAGATATATATTATGTGTTAACGTGGTATATTGTAAACTACATATATACAGGGTGTACCCCCTGGAGGGAAAGTACCCTAAATATTTAAGTAAGCTAATTTTTAAAAATAAAAAATAACTGCGTTTAAACATTTACTAAAAGTGATTTGCCAGAGAATCGAACCAGCCATATGTTGAAATAAACAATCCTGTGTTTTTATGATAACGGAAGGTGCAATCATGAGGAACACATCTCTTTTAATAAACATTGCATCTAAAATTTGAGGAAGGCCATGAAATTTTACAATAAAATTTATAAATGTAGGTACTGATACAAGAGCAAGAAGAAGTAGAAACACTAACTATTGGGAATAGTCAATTGGATCGAAATGTGCTTTTTATTTATTAATCATTACTTTAAACATATTGATATGCAATTCATTTAAAGGATTCAATCTTTGTATTGTTGTTCGCAATTAAGGTAATGATGTTAAATTAATTAATGTAAATTGTAAACAGCAAAATTATACTTAGTACCTACTGCTTAAAAAGTACGCTTACTTGTTTTTAATTTGACTATTACTTTTTCTTGTTTAGACTTTAGATGCCCTGTATATAAAACACAGATAAACATCGGGTTAGTTGTTGGATTTGTCTGTTTTCTGTCTCAAACTGTTTTAAAAACTTGAAAGAAATCACGAAAAAAAATTCCGATGCGGTACAAAGTTCGCCGGGACAGCTATTATTACTTATAGTAGTTAACAATGTGTAGGGCCAGATAACTGTACCATAATGCTATAACAATTCGAAAGACATTGTTTTACACAACACATGGTATTATACAGACTTTTTAAACAGTAAGTAAACAAAAGTTCACTTAAAACGAAGATCGCTAGTAATTAATAATATTATTTGTAGATCGGAAGGTTCC
Source organism: Herminia tarsipennalis (assembly GCA_945859575.2). Taxonomy (NCBI): domain Eukaryota; kingdom Metazoa; phylum Arthropoda; class Insecta; order Lepidoptera; family Erebidae; genus Herminia; species Herminia tarsipennalis. Next base: position 16,066,200 of record OX243845.2, on the reverse strand, counting down.
GGTGCATCAACACCTCCTTTGGAAATGAAGATGGACAAGAAACAAGAAGAACCCATAGTCAATGGTAACTCTGAGAAGGAGTCTGAAGAAGCGCCCTCTGTAGACATCATGGCGCAACAGTTGAAGTTCGTGGCATGTCTCAAGATTCTAATGGAGGAATTGAGTACTCTGGCTACTGGGTTTGAAGTTGATGGTAAGTGTGTGATAAAATTACATGCTACTGGTTTTTTGTGATTGCTTAATGTTTAACCCTTGTTAAATATATGAAGGAAAAATACGCTTGGGCGGATCTCGATCCTTGATTCCCAATTACAATTAAACAAAACTGATTCTATCTGTTTGACTTAAACAACAAATACTGACCATTTTTAAAGAAAAGGGATGTAATAAATTAAAAAGTTTCCGAAAGCTCACAAGTTCATTGGGTAAAGTATATTTGGTATACCGAAGCATATTAAGGGTACTTTTCCACCTGAGATGTGCTATGCAGCTATACTGCGAGTATGTGAAAGCTAATCTACGATACTATGTGACCGTTTCCCCTGATACTAAGCTATGTGGCGGGGCGAGTAAGATGTGCTATGAAGATGTACTAGAGTACATCTTCATAGAACATCTTACTCATCCTGTACTGTGTTTGCCCATAGCTAAACCACTCGCGACCATCCATAGCAAGCCTTCATAGCACAGCTCCATAGCACGCATCCAGAGCATGCATCCTTCCTTATAAAAAACATAGCTCAGTTACTATACCCGTTTCCAACAGTTTTAAGCTATATGGACCAATGAAAGGTGTGAAGATATTAATATGTGAAGCAAAAAGGTTGTACAGTTAGATCAATGTAACTTGACCGGATTGAAGCTAGGTTCTTATCGCTTTCGCGCATGTCATAGAGATGCCACCCTAAAATTACTTATGAAAACGATTAATTATGTTTAATCGATTAAAAATACTAACAAACAACAATATAAAATAGTATATACTATATATATAATCATAAAAGTTTAAATTTAGAACAGTTACAGTAAATACTAAAGAAAGTTTGATAAACAATTTCTTTACGAAAAAAAACATGAGTTAGTAATACTGATTATGATGTAATACGTAATTGCATCTTTATTTCACTTGATTTAGTTACCGCCCCGCCCCCTGCTTCCTGTCACCATGTACTACTAAAAATGCATCTGCGCAACCACTTTTCGCCAACTTCAATCCGGTCAAGTTATGAAATGTCGCACACTTATTGTTTATATAAAGAAGTGCGAAATGTTACTATTTAAAAAAAAAAAAAGGTTAATTATGGTCGAATTTCGACCACGGGCGGCCACTAGTAGGTATTATTACGTCTCTTGCTCTCGAAATTTAAGAAACAAAACATCTCAAAAATTCAAAAAACCCTTATACATTTCAGGCGGCCACCTCCGCTACCAGCTATACATTTGGCTAGAGCGCGAAGTAGAAGCACTACGTCGGCTGTGCGGCTACCTGTCCGCGTCGGGCGGCGGCGGGGGCGGCGGGGCTCTGCTCTGCGCCGAGCCCGACCTGCCGTCTCTGCCCGATAGACCCACGTTACATCAACTGCTTATAAGAGAAAAGGCTGATTTTGAAGCGAAGGTGCAGAGAGCGCTGAATAGGAAGAAGTGGCTTAAAGGTTTGTTAATGGTGATAAAGTTCGTTTGTTTAAATGCTTTAACTTTCGACGTTTTGACGTGATAACATCTTATAAATCGATGACCGGGTGCACGCACGAAAAAGTGTCACGGTTCGTCACGTTACGCCTGCTCATAGGCTGAAGTATTGTGGCCGTACTTCATATGGTGTACCGGTGTTGAATCAAATGTACATATATGATTTGGATTCACTTCCAATTATATAAAATTGTACCGCTTTTAGTTTTCATTTACTGGGTCATTATTTCCTTTTCGTCCAAATTCGTAACTGTTCTTTCGTAACCATCTACGAAATGGGATTTATTTTCTCATTTTATAATGAACTACGAAAACAAAGCGGCGGTAGCCTTATGGCTAAGGCATCGGACGCGCAATCGTGATGTCGCGGGTTCGAATCTTACCCATTATACTACCGACGTGAACCCACTCCTTTTTTTTTTTTATGACCGTAAAAAATGCCTAACGCACACCTCCAGCACCCGGGGCAGACGATGGAGGTAGTGTGGGACCTGCCCCCACTAAAAAATCGGCCGTGTACCAACTCGCCGCCTTCACACGGATAGGCCGCCGGAATTAGCTATTTCTTCGGCGGACCCACCCAGCGGCATAGCCCCATCGGGCATTCCTGCTCCTGCGGCGTCCTGGGTACACACAGAACGCCGCCATCGCGAAAGGCCGCGAGCGTGGGAAACTTCCCCGTCCATCACGCCCACAGCCCCACCAAGCGACGTCACGCGCGACTCGCCTCGACGTCGCTCGGTTCGCCGGCGACGGGGCAGACTATCCCCGCCGCCTCCCCCCACGAGATGAATTTCCCGCAGGAGGTTGCGACCGCGTCCTGGACCCCCTACCGCGCAACGCATCCGGTACCCCTATCACTGGCGACAGGGGCGAGGAGCGAGCATGGCTAAGGAGTCCGTTAGGTGGAGGGTGTAGAGGCATGGGAAGGCGCCTCGTCCCCACCCTCCTCCATCCGCACCGGAGCCTGGGTGCGAGGAGCTCGGCCAGTCCCCGCAGGCGGCTTTGCGGCCTTGGGAGGCTTACAGCCCGCCCTCCCCATCATATGGTTGGCGGGCTGATTGCCCGCCGCACACACGGGGCAGTGGGGAGCGGCAGAACACGCCGCTGCTGCATGCCCCGGTTGACCGCAGCGGAAACAAAGTCCGCTGCAGTCAAAACTACTGGTGCATTGTGGGCGCAAGTGGCCCGCGCCCATGCACTGGTAGCACCTCGTGGGCCTCGCCTCAAGGATGGTGATCCTCGCGGCGGAGAAACCCACGAGGAGCCGGCCTGCCTCTGCCAAAATTTTGGCCGCAGCCACGGGGCAACGTGCCCACGCCGCACCAACACCGCCGGGGCCGGGGCGGATCGCGCCGACCTTCACGGTTCCGGGAGAGCACTGAGCCTTCTGCTCTATCGCCTCCCGGACCTCCTCAGATGACACGGAGTCGTCCAGGCCAGAAATGCGCAACTCCGCGCACTTCGTTGGCCTGACGACCCTTACGCCGTCTTGCCCTTCCGCGAGACGCCTCAACGTCTCCGCCACTAAATCGGCCTTCTTCGCGTCCTCTGTCCCCGGAACTTCGAGGAGTCGGGCCCCGGTCTGTGAGCGGCGGACGCTCATCTCCACGCCCCCAGCTGCTAAAAGAGCGGCCTTCGCTCCGCTAAATAGGCTGGCGTATGTTACGCCCCTACTCTCCGCCTCCGGCGACACCGTCACAAGGACGGCGGCCGTTTTCGGCGGAGACAGCTTCGGCCTCTTTCTGCCTCCTTTTTTCGCCGGAGTGACCTTCGGCTTAGAAGAGGCGGCAGCGGCCCTCTTCTTCTGCTGGCGCCGCGATTTCTTGCTCCCCGCTGTTTGCCATTCCTCACCGGAGGGGGCAGAGGCGGGAGCGGGCGTAGGCGCTGGGGTACGGCCCTGAGCCGTTGGGGCGCTCGAGGCGGCCGCCACTCTAAGAGACCCGGCACGTCCCCCTGTACGTAGTGGGGGCGCTGGTTGTGCCATCGATGGTCCCTGGTCCTTTGGCCTGGAAGTCGCGAGCGGCGGCCGACAGCTCGGCTCTGGAGGGAGGCGCGCCTTGACGCTCTCTAGGCGCGCGTCAATAAGGCCCCCGACGAGGAGACTGAGCTGCCTCATCTGCGTCTCCGTAAAGGAGTCGTCAGATGGCAGCTCTTTGTGCTGGGCTGGCGCAGCTGGAACAGAACCAGCTGGCACCGCGCTCACCTTAGCCGAAGCAGAACCGGCTCTGGCTGACGCAAAGTCAGCCCGCAGATGAAGTATTTCGGCGCGGAGCGCCTTTAATTCTCCTTCCAGGCGGGTATTATCGGCCCGCAACCTTAGGGTCTCTGCTTCAGTGGCGGTAGAGCGCTCAAATAGCGCCTCCACTACCTCTGTCAACATTAAAGCAGACTCTTTTAGGCCCTTGGCAAAGGTGCCTTTGAGATTCTTGCTTTTGGAGGCCACATTTGTGATGACCGCCACGGAACGCGTCGCCAGACTCTTGAGTTCCTCCGCGGTTTTCGGGGCGCTAACCCCTCCCGCAGAACGGACCTCACCCAAAAAGTCCTGAACCTGGTCCTCCGCAACCAGTTCCCCTTCCGTGCGGCCACGATTGTAGGCCTCCCGCCTAGAAAACACGCCTGTTGTTGAGGCGCGCGGCATGCTGTTCGCAGACGTCATTGCAGGGGGTGTCTCAGGGCGAGCGAATCTCGCCACAGTTCTCCCCCTCTTTGGGATGAGTGAATCTTCCGCGGGGCCTCGAGGTCAACCCCAGGAAGGTTCTCTTCGACTCCGGGAGAAGCTACGCGCTTTTGACGCCGAGCGCAGCGTTTGCTGACCGTCGAGGTCTTAGCAACATTTCCTGACCCGTCCACCATCGGGTCCAGATCGCTGACAGCTGAGCTGACTGAAGATTCAGATCCAAACCGGCCTGAGCGCAACAAACTCTCCAGCGACTCAGAGGTCACTGAAGTCCTGGAACCGCTCAACAGGCAAGATTCAGCCACTTCTAGGGGCAAATTGCCCACACTCCTTCGTCGTTCGTCTTCTCCCTCTCTCTTTTTCTCCTTCTCTAGCGTTACGCTCCTTCTATTAAAAATGGTTTTTAATTTGTTATCGTCCATTCTGTTCCCACGAGTATGGGGGAAATAAAGGTCCACCCGGGCAGTGCCCCCTGTACCCGGGTAAGCGTAAATTTGTATCCCAACTGGGGGGTCCGCAGGTGCCCCAGCTGGGGGTAGCGCTTGGAACCGAACATCCCATCAGCCATGCATCCTCTGGTCACGCTCCGCAACACAGGATTCGGGGATTTTTTATAGAGGTTGTCATCCTCGCGGCCCAGGCGACCAAGCCAAGACCCTCGTTCCCGTTCAAAGCCGTAAGACATGTCTACGACACTTCTACTAGGGATTACGATATTCCGACGGTGGCAGAAAGATGATCTCCCCGCCCGCTCGACGGCAGTGTGAGTGCACGTCAAGCCCGTCCTCCGGGCAGCCCAGGGATGGGCCACCCCCTACTCTGCCAGAACATTAGCCGTGTGACGGTGGTTTCGCGAAACGCCGCGAATCCGGCACACGTTGCCCAGGGTGCACCACGAGGAGGTTTTCCGGCACTTCGCACCCCCACGTGAACCCACTCCTAACACAAGCCATTAAGCTTAGCTGAAGGGGTTAACTTTAACAGTAATGTGGGACCCACAATCCCGCAATGCTAGTTACCTTTTGTATTTTAAAAAATGACTGTTACGTAACCAGCTACGATTATGAAGTATTTTTCAGTTTTCTCTATTCATAATTGGTTATCAAAATTAATAGATTTGAATGAAAGTGAAGCAATTATACTTAAAAATATACTGCAGAAAAGTATACATGCTATATTTTACATATGAAATCGAAGCTTACATATTATGCAGATTAAATACTGTTGAGTAGTGCTGAGCTTGTTCTTTATAAAAGACTAGCCGACTCGCGCAACTTCGTCGGCGTAATTTTTCCCCCTTTTTACAACATTTTTCATCGCTGCTCCGCTCCTATTGGTCGTAGCATGATGTTATATAGCCTATAGCCTTTCTCGATAAATGGGCTATCCAACAGTAATAATAATTTTTCAATTCGGACCAGTAGTTCCTGAGATTATCGCGTTCAAATAAACAATTTCTTTAGCTTTATAATATAAGTAATAATATTAGTATAGATGTTTCATCCTGCTTTTGTTTTCCCCAGCAAACGAAACTCTACTCCGTACACTTTTATCGTACTGTTCCCTTCACGGCGCGGGCGGAGGCGGTTTAGCTTCAGTCCGTATGGAACTAGTGTTACTTCTACAAGAACTTGGTCAAGATAAACAACATCAACAGTTGCTCTCACCGCTACCATTCCCGACCACTCTGCCTTTGTTGGCGGCTGCTGTGGCTACCAACAATACAGTCGTTGCTGATCCCGTTAGGCATTTACAGGTGAGTTATACTTTTAATATTACCTATAGCACTTTATTTTTCGGGCATATTTCGGACTAGGTCTGCCGGAAACAGGGTCTTGTGGAGATACTTGGGAGAAGCCTTTTCCAGAGAGCAAACTGATAAGTGTGATGATTAAATATTAGGCTATTATTATACATACTAGGAAAACTAAGACGACTTGTAATACCTACAGGGAATAGAGTATGAAGGCCAGTTAAAAGATTTCGCAAATAATTATAATAGTAGAATTATCCCGGGCCCGATCCCACTTGTCATGTCTTGGATTCGACACCCGACAATAACATCGTTCAACAACACACCATCCGTTATACATTACACCCAGCTCTAATGAATGTTCTGCCACTAGAGCACCCGATTTTTATTGGGTGAAATCTGACACACGACAAGTGGGAACGGGCCCTAAGTTACGTGCTACTTCGTACAGGAAATAGCCGTATATATCCTGGAGCGAATGAACGAATGGAGGACAAAGTTTGAGAAAAATAATGAAAAAGCGAAAATGGCAACACACACACGTTCTTTCCCCATGACAAGGTGAGGGGTTGTTGCCATTTTCGCTGTAACAAACAAGAGATAGAGATAAAAAAAATATAGTCAGTCAAAATGTCTGCCCTATTGCCAGGTTATTTTATTTTATTATTATCTGGGATCGGCGCTAAATTCTTTTCTTCCATTCATCCCTGTGAGTCGTCGTCGAGTTTGTCGTATTTTATTTAGTCATATCTTTCAAACCAATCCAAAATAAGTAATAGTCCAAAATGTTAAATTGTTGACAATGATTTGTTGCCTAACCTTTACATACTAGTTCACAAGAAAATAATTAAAATCTCTTCGCAGTCCGTAGCCCACGACATGCTGGGTACTATTGGTGAACTGGGCATCCCGGGCGGATCAGCCACGAGAATACTGCACACACTACGAGAACTGGCCGTCGCGCTCTCAGCTTGCATTTATCAGAGTCTGTGTGATTCTGACACGTTCGGCGTGAAGCATAGTCATCATCATGATGGGTAAGTAGCATGCAGCACAAATACAACAAATCTAAGGTTACACAATGTACAGACATGTACACATATATGTACACCCCCCCCCCCCCCACACACACACATACACATTACAAACACACACTCACGCTAGCACTCACATACACCTTAACTTATTAATTCTGTTTTATTCAGTTAAAACTATCAGAAATTTATTTTGTATGTACGTACAGGCGCAGCTCTCAAAGTGCGCAGCCTAGATTTTCATTCGACCGAGATTAGTGTACGTGTGTGTCTTTGTGTGCGTGGTCTTGTTTTCGCTTGTTGTTGGGAGCCGGCCTTCTGCATTTATGTATTATGTACCTGCAGTATTGAATAATATAATACTCAAATTATATAGAAACTACGAGTAGCTTAGTAAACGCCAGTTTCACCCTTTTAATTTTGAACTGTGCATTAATATTAGTCAGGCACAGTTTTATTTTATACACAGCCTTGCGACAATATTTTTGTTGTACATATGCATTATCTTGTATTTATTATGTTTGTTTCTTTTATAGTATTATAAACGAGACTCCAGGGACTAGTCAAATAATAACGCGACAAAGGCGTTACTCAACTGAGGAGCTCACTGTCACCACACCACCGAATAAATGGCCAGGTATGTAACTAATGAACATTCTTTCTCTATTGGAGGGATTGATATAGGTCAACAATTTACGATTTTTCGGAAGTAAATAAAAGTAAATTCCTTGACTTATTATTACTTGTATTACTTTAAATCGAGTATTAGAACCTGCCATGCTGTGCTATCAATAAATCAACACATTTTACTATGGTTCTACTACTACTTCAGTTTTTCGATCAACTTTTAGCGAGTGAGGTCGCGTCGCATGCCTTGTTGCACTAGTGCTCGGGTAAAAACAATGACCTAGTTGAGGATTGTGAATCATGTGTTTAAGTGAATAAATTATAAGTGTGTTATATGAAATCAATAACAAAATATGGATTCCGGAACTCGGATAAGATTGACGACCGAAACAGAGCGCTACCTGTATAAGGTATTCAGCGATGAAAAGGCGGAAAATAAAAATTTGCGCCAAATAATTGAAAGTATGCAAACTCAAATTGAGGAACTGCTGAAACAAGTGACCGATTTACGAGAAAAAAACGTGACTGATAATAAGATTGTCACTAACTTAACGGAAAGTTCGACTCAATGTACTGACTACTGTACAGATGAGGAAGGACTGGCCAAAGAGACTGAGTGGGTAAGAGTAAAGAATAGAAAAAGTAAGAAGCGAAAGTTGAACACCTCTACTACTCCAACCAAACATCAAGAGTCTCTGGAAGATACTCCTTCAGAACATAAACCTAAAACCAAGAAGGTGCCACCCCCTCCGCCCATAATAGTAGATGGTATTCAAAATTACCAAGCTTTCTTTGATGAACTCTCTCAAGCTTTGCCAAACAACCCCTTCAATACCAAAATCATGAATGGGGATGTAGTTAAAATAAATGCTTTGAGCGAGGACTTACAAATCCCTCACAAGTATGCTGTCTAAGAGCCAATATTTATGGCATTCTTATGAAAACAAGCAGCAAAGACCGATAAGAGTGATGGTTAAAAACCTTCACTTTACTTGCAAGCCTGAGAGAATCGTAGAAGATCTACTCAAAAAGGGCTATCAAATAGAAGAAGCAACTAATAAAATAAGTTGGAAAACTAAAGAGCCTCTGAATATGTTCATGCTCACATGTAAAAACCAAGAGGACGTCACTAAAATATACAACATTAAAAGTATATTAGGATGTAAAATTGAAGTTCATCCAATAAAAACTTCAACTTTAGTTTCTCAATGTAAGAGATGTCAGGCGTATGGTCATACGCACAAATATTGTTCAAAAGAGCTGAGATGTGTGAAGTGCACGGGCAAACATCTTACTAAGGAGTGCAAAAAGCCCGCGGAAGATAAGCCAAAATGTGTACATTGTGGCGAACCTCACCCAGCGAACTATAGGGGATGTATTGTAGCCAAGGAAATGCAAAACATCAAAAATAAAAATACCAAAAAATCTATTGAAATAAAACAGCAGCCCATACCTAAAAGTCAACCCTCAACCAGCAATGCAAAGCCAGTAAAGCAGACTTACGCTCAGGTTAGCCAAATGCACAACAATAATTTCATTAAACCAAAAGCCAGCCTGGAGACTAAATTAGATGAAATTATTCAATTGATCTCATCATTTAACATAAGACTAACTAGTTTAGAAAATAGCACTAACACCGCTAAACTTAAAGTATGTAAACAAAAATGACTCTTAGAATCATGGCATGGAACGCAAATGGACTACTTCAACATCAACAAGAGTTACAAGTAATCCTAAACATTGAAAACATTGATGTGTGTTTGGTATCAGAAACTCATTTCACCAAACAATGTTACACACAGTTTAGAGGATATAAAATCTATCGTGCATTGCATCCAAACAACACTGCAAGGGGTGGAAGTGCTATTATAATAAAAGAAAATATCTCACACTATGAAGGAATTAGATTTGAACAGGAACATATTCCAAGCTGTGGCGGTTTGTGTAAAAAGCAAGTTATACCCTATTACTATATCAGCGTTGTACTCACCTCCAAGACACGCAATTATAAGAGATGCTTACATTAACTTTTTAAAGCAACTCAGACAGAGATTTATCCTTGGGGGTGACTTCAATGCGAAGCATACCCACTGGGGATCTAGACTTACGACAACCAAAGGCAGGGAGCTTTTATATGCAATACAAGAGCTAAAATGTGAAGCTGTGTCTACAGGTAAACCTACATATTGGCCAACTGACCCTCACAAGATTCCAGATTTAATAGACTTCTTTGTGTGCAAAAATATATCACCGAATTATTTACAAATAAAAGAATGTTATAACTTAAACTCGGATCATTCTCCAATAGTTTTAACATTGAGTCAACGAATACAATACAAAGAGAGCAATCTGACGTTAGTAAACAAGTACACGGACTGGTCTAACTTTACTAAATACTTAGAAAATACTATAGAATTAAGAGTACCACTTAAAAATACTGATCAACTAGACTTAGAACTTCAGAAATTTACTTCTAACATACAACAAGCTGCTTGGAATAGTACACATTATAGACCAAGACAGGTAAATAAATTTGCGTATCCATTAGAAATTAGGAATATGATCGCACAGAAGCCTAAGCAGAGAAAAAGATGGCACCAAACCAGGTCTCCGGAAGATAAAAGAGTACTTAATAACCCGACTAAAAATCTTAAGAGGAAGATAATGCACTACAATGCCATACGCACTAGTAATTACCTCAGCCAAGTAACAAGTTGCCACAAGACTGATTACTCACTGTGGAAAGCTACTAAAAGTATGAAGAGACCAATAGTACAGATTCCTCCAATACGGGGAGAAAATGGAACTTGGGCCGTAAATAACGAACAGAAAGCGTCGAGATTTGCTCGGCATTTGGAAAGTATTTTTCAACCGCATGTTGGAAACTATTTAATAGAAACTAGAAGACGAATGTTGACTAGAGACAGCGTTGAAATAAAACTCGTAACGCCTAGAGAAGTTTCAAAAGAGATCATTTCAAATATTAGTACAAAAAAAGCTCCCGGGTATGATTTGATTACAGGAGAAATCTTACGACGACTACCCCGCAAAGCTATTGTGAAAATCACCGCGTTGATAAATGCTTCTTTTCGACTAAAGTATGTACCTAACCTCTGGAAAATAGCAGAAGTCATTATGATAGCAAAACCTGGGAAACCCCCTCAAGAATCATCATATAGGCCGATTTCTTTACTACCCGTAATGTCAAAACTATTCGAAAAGTTGTTGTTAAAACGTCTAAAACCCATAATAGAAAATAGACAGCTAATTCCTAACCATCAGTTTGGCTTCAGAGAAAAGCACTCTACAATCGATCAGGTACATCGAATTACAAATATAATTGAGAAAGCTCTAGAAGAAAAAAAGGTTTGTTCCATTGTCTTTCTCGATGTGGCACAAGCTTTTGATAAAGTCTGGCATGAAGGCTTGGTATATAAACTGAAAACAATGTTACCAGATCAATTTGCTACTATCCTAGAATCTTACATTTCTAGCAGAGCATTTCGAATACGACAAGAGGATGTTTGTTCCAAAACTATAGAAATAAAAGCTGGAATTCCACAAGGCAGTGTTCTAGGTCCGGTTCTGTACCTTTTATACACCTGTGATATTCCAGAGCTCGAAAATAATGCTATTGCAACCTTTGCTGACGATACAGCCATCATAGCAGTAGGAAATACCCACCACGAATCAGTAGAAAAGGTTCAAGTAGCCATCAACCAAGTCTTAGAGTGGACGACAAAATGGAGAATAAAACTTAATGAGAGTAAGTCCGTTCACGTTGACTTCACAAATAAAAAAGGTCAATACTGCCCGGTGCTTATAAATGGCCAACCAATACCCTACTCGAACACAGCTAAGTATCTCGGTATGACGCTTGACGCAAAGCTACGCTGGAAAGCACATGTCAAGAAAAAAAGAGAAGAGCTATCCCTACGCTACCAGAAGATGTATTGGCTACTGGGAAGACACTCTTCCCTCTCAATATACAACAAAGTCCTGCTATATAAACAGGTGTTAATGCCAGTATGGACTTATGGTATACAGCTTTGGGGCTGTACCGCTCAGAGCAATCGTCAAATAATACAAAGATTCCAGAACAAAGTGCTCAAGGATATTGTCAACGCCCCTTGGTACATAAGAAACTGTGATCTCCACCGGGACCTTAAAATGGATGACATAGAGACAGTTATACAAAAAATAGCTGAAGCACATCAAAGCAGGCTTCAACAACACGTGAACGTCGAGGCAATCCAGCTCCTTGATACCACTGAGTTAAAAAGAAGATTGAAACGGCTGAAGCCGTTTGAATTAGTGTAGTGTAACAGTGACATATTAAATGTAGTGTAAATGCAACGTAAAAGAACACATGAACAAAGTGACTTCACATAAGTAATAGAGACAATAAGATAAGTGTTATTGGACACATTCTTAGATTTAAGTCCTTATAGCAATTTAGGTCATAATTAAATTACTCATTAGTCTTTAGGCTAGATTGTAATCTATATAAAGTATTGTAATAGATACTTTATTATTAAAAAAAAAAAAAAAAAAATTACTATGGTTACTATACAATCCATACTAATATTATAAATGTGAAAGTAACTCTGTCTGTCTGTCTGTCTGTCTGTCTGTCTGTCTGTCTGTCTGTCTGTATGTTACGCTTTCACGCTCAAACAACTAAACCGATTTAGATGAAATTTGGTATGGATATAGTTTAAGTCCTGGGGAAGGACATAGGATAGTTTTTATCGCGATAACCGACATCCACGCGGGCGGAGCCGCGGGCGAAAGCTAGTATTTTATACTTTACACTTTGAAAGCAGAAGGGCGTACCGTGATTGTGAATTCAACCAATCCCCTTCTGCCTTTCTATTTGCAAAGTGACTATTAAGGTCGCGCTGGGGTCCACAGTTATTCACACATTCTAGAAGAGTATATGTTTTCTGTGCCCCAGAGCCCAAATTGCTATAGCTTGTGAGAATAGTTAACCTATATGGTCGACAAACCCGGCCTACTTTATTACCTTATGAAACTAAGTTCATACATAACCTGTCCTCACCTTTATTCTTAGGTGTATCAGCTCTCCGTGGTCTAGCATTACGTGCCGCAGAAGAGGAAGACGCACCACGACTAGCAGTTCTCTTAGCAGAAGCCTTCTGTGCGGTATTCATGGCTCTATTGGGCTGGGCGACCGCTGCGAGAGACGCTCATTTGTTGTATAGACTGGCAGCACATGCACCTCATAGTCCAGATCACGCTAGACTCTTTGGTGGAGGGGTTAAGAGGCTGTTGACTACGGCGCCTGCGCCTATACAGGTTAGTAAAGCTGTTGTTGGTATTTGTCATTGACGTATAGAACTGGACCGCGCTATAACCTCACAAAATTTACCACTCTCTGGAAAGAGACAACGCTACTTTGTGGACAATTTCTGTCAAACTACGACTGGGCCGCAAGAGTTTTTTCTCTCTTTCGCGCTTTGCAGTCAATATTTACTTTATAATTAAAAGGGATGACGCGGTCCAGGTCTATACGTCAATGGTATTTGTTATTTGTTTTTAGTTTACTTATTTGGTTTCCCACACAAGCTGAAACAAAGCTGTAGTCAGCGACGTGGCAATCGGTGAATAAAATTAGGAGGGGTTCTACACCCGCGTAACGCATGCGAACCTATCGCGGACTGTACAAAATGTTTAAATTAAAATAACCTCTAATAACTCAGCTCTCAGATTGTTAAAATTTACAGAATGTCCAGTTAAGGACTAATAAATCTAAATCTATTAATTGGCTTGTTTTCTAGGTACACAAAAAAACCAAAAGACTAATTACTAAAAAACCTGACATTTAACAGCCAACAGTTAACCCCGATTAAATTTTTTGTTAAATCATTGATCATATCATAAAAAGAAGTGATTTGACGAGAAAAAAATAGTGGCGTCATAGACCCCTATTTATTTTAAGATCTCCATATAAAATCTGCGATTTGACAATCCTTAAAGAGTTGTTGTTTTGACTTAAAACTATGTTAGCTATACTCTAAATATGCTTGGTTTAGCTAAAAGTATATTGGTCCCTTATTTAAAATATTTATATGTATATTTATTATCCACCTTTTAATGTAAATATAACACATACTTAACAATGTGTCCGTTTTAAATATTAGAAAGCAGTAAAATATGTAGAAACAAATTATGTCATTACTTTAAAATTGTATTAAATATAATTAATTATAAGCTATCCGTAACATGATTACGTATATCATAGTGATATAAAACCAACATACTTACTTGCCTGTTACATGTTAGATCTTATATAATCTATATATCTTAGAAAATCTTTAATAACAACACCGGCCAAGTGCAAATCAGATTCACTCGACCGAAGCTTGACTTCAAGAAGCTTGATATAAACTCCAACAATTTATCCACAGCCGAAACTAGTAGAACGACCGGAAGGCACATCAGTGTGGTCATCTCTCCGAGAGAAGCGAGCTCTGTTGAACATGCGACTGTTGGGGCTGGGACCCACCGCTCCCCACAAAAACATACAAGAAGGCAGGCCGACTTACAGAGAGCAGTTCGTGCCGCCACACTGCAGTATACTTACCTATCTACTCACTAAGGTATTGTAATCTAGTTTTTTTTGGTATATATTCATATTTAAAAAAAATGCCTTTTTTTTGGAAAATCGTGCTAAATCAGGTTTTTTTTTACAAATTTCTACATTAGCTTAATAGTACAATAGTTTAACTATACACGGATGAATAATAAACTTTTCTTTGCGACCGTGATTTGTATATTTTGTGATGTCCTACGCCACTCTAGGGCTTGTACCTTAGTAGAAGTTTTGTCTTTAATATAACGAACAACAAGCAAAACACAGTTAAGATGTCTGAACCCGCAATTTTTTTTTCTATCTAGTGCCTATTATTGTCGGCATTTTTTCAGATTACTTTATTAATACAATAATTGCCTTTTATTCTATGTTATAGCTCTGCATAGGTATACTATTTTCTAAAAAAAAAAGTGCCGATAGTTTTATTCCTCATATTAAAGTTTAAAAATATTATTTATTAAATTTATTATTTTTTGTTGTAGCCAACGGCTGAACAAGATCCAGAGAATTACGACTACGACTCGGCAGAGTCGGGCGCCGATGACGTTGACGACAGCGGCAGTGAAGCCGATGATGACGACATCTTTGATACCTCCACTACCAAGTACGATCACGTTTTACCTGACAGTCTATTCAAATTAAGAACTCGCTTTTGATTGTTTTAAATAGTAGATTTTGTGTGCGACGAATAATTTGACCGATATAGAGTAAAAATCATTCGCACCTCTTTTTATAAGATGACGGCCGCGGGACAAGGGTTGCGACCTCACGAATATAGTTTTAACTTAACACCAGTGTTAAGTTAAAACTATATTTACCCCCTCTTACCATAATAAAATTGCGTGCTCTGACTTGCGCAATTACAATGTAACTTTCAATTCAATCATTTATTTGTATATAATGGGTTATATGAGACCTTATATTAGTAACAATAGTATCACCATGATCAGCTTAACAGCATGAAAATGCACACATATTTAGGTGTATATATATCAATGAAATTATAAAAAAGTAATAAACGTTACAATTATATTATTAAGCTTAAGTGATAATGAAAATGAATGTCAGTAGATAAAGAATAATTAATATGTCAAAATATATTAGGTATTACTCTCTTAAACTAATTTATTCGCCAAATAGTCAATATGATTTGAATACAAGTAGTCTTTAAATTACATATAAATAAATTAAGATTGGTAATTTGTAACATTGTATTTAGTAAATGACTTGTATGTATTTATATATGCGAGGGGCCATGTCTATACTAATATTATAAAGAGGAAAGATTTGATTGTTTGTTTGTATGGAATAGGCTCCGAAACTACAGGACGGATTTGAAAAATTCTTTCATCGTTGTGAAGCTACACTAACCCCAAGTGACATAGGCTATTTTTTATCCCTGTATTCCCACGGGAACGGGAACTACACGGGTGAAACCGCGAGGCGTCCGCTAGTATAATATACTTTTATTCTGTAATGCAGTGCTATTCTGCAATGAACCAGTAGTTCCAGAATCCACACTGTAAATGTAGAACTTGATCAAAAAGAATCTACCAGTCTACACAACGCGTGGTCGGATCGGACTAGGGGCTATGTTGAAATGCCGTATCACTTTTTTGCTTCTGAAATAATAAATAATCTCGTTCCTACAATGATTAGACTGTGATTTTGTATTCAGGACTGAAAAGCGTCGCAAAGGTTCAAACAATGAACACTCCGATCCAGATTCGTACTCGTGGCTTGTGATGCGCATCGCGGTATTACGACTTGCGCAGCAGAAGTTACAAAACTTCTTACAGCTGTGTGGTATTGAAATGTCTGGTGAGTATGATTCATTGTTTTATTATTTTAATAATATGTTTTTTTCTGTAATGTGTGATCAGCAAGAAAATAGGAAATTAGCACAAAGTTGTTTGTAATTTTATCCTATTATAATTAAAAAACTGTCTCGGACCAACAGAGTTTTTCATACGTTTAATTTTTGAAGTTAAAACTTCTTTAGAGGCGTTGTGCACTTTTTTTTTTTGGTTTGGGTATACAATTTTAAACTCGCGTCAGGATCACGTGACCGTAAGATTTTTAGAATATGAAGGTAAATTTCGCCGCAATCTACAATGTTATAAAAGCTCAGGTGGGAGACCGGGCGGTCTAGAAACCTAAAGACCCCGCTTCGAGTCCAAATGATTATGTTTCCCTTTTTTGTTTTTTTTTAATTTGTTTTTATATATTTGATTGAATTCATGTCGTTGTCATGATATATATATATTAAAATTTTAGTTTGTTAAGATTTGGGAAGCATTTTTATAAAAAAATACTTTATGGTATCACAAAGCGAGATCACTATTCGCCGGCCGGTTCTCGTCACCTTACACTCGATGACAGATGCTTCACTGAAGCTAAACTTTAGCGAAGTTACTCGTTGTGGCCTATCTGACTAGAATAAGCACTTAACAAGTCTCTACAAAGCTAAACGATTACCATTCAAAACTGATAAATTATTGAAATTGTTAAAATATATTCAGAATTGGCAACAACAAGTCCGATGGTGCACGGCGCCCTACGTCGCGTAGATCAGTGGCAGCAACAGTTGACCGAGACCTTAGACTCGAGGGCGCCTCCCCCGGACTACATCCCTGGCTGTTTCCCCGACCAACAGACTTCTGGGCCGCCTATTAACAAATACAGGTACTATTGCACACATCTATGGTTTGTTTCTAACTCTAATGTTTATTTGTCACTGCTGTGAAAGAATATTCACTAGAGAATAATTCCTGTGTCGCGATGACATTAACTAACAAAATCAGTATTGAGACTTAGTGCGTTAATATATTTGGAGGACATGGTAAATGAAAATATATATATATTACGGGTCTTAATCGTGTGAATAATTTAAGCTAAAATAGCTTGTTTATTGCCCGATGTTTCGACGGGTTTCAAGACCACTGCCGTTGCAATACAGTTAAAACGTAGGACAATAAACAAGGTATTTTACCGTAAATTATTCACGCGATTTAGACCCGTAATATATATATTTTAATAATGTGTACAAATCGCGAAAGTTTATACAACATTTATTGACATGGTGAATGGCATGACGATTGCCTTGATTCATGGGCGGATGCAGGATTTTATTCTTTCGAGTTCGAAATGCAAATAGTGTCGGATCTAACATGCTTACGACGGAGGGGGGGGGGTTCGTTTAATTTCGCCCAACACCGGCCAAGTGTAAGTTGCACGCACGACGCGGAAATGCGTTCTGTCAGACGGTCTCTGTCACAAGGGGCAAATTGCCAAAGAAATTCAATACAATACAAGAATCAACCGCCTAGAGGGGGCGCGTACTCCCGTGCCCCCCGTCTTGGATTCGCCTATGCCTTGAGTCATAGTATATGAAAGACAACTTCGGATATAGCTCGCGGTTCAAGCCCCGCGCGTGCGAATTTTTCCTACATTTAATACGAGTTACAACACTTTTTTTTGTACATTTTGGAAAACTAACACAAAATACATTAATACTTTTTTAAATAAACTTTTATTACATAATATTATTGTTGCAGATGTTTAATAGAGAAGCACAATACACCATTCAATTCAGGCTTATTTAGCTCAGCTCCTGCAAGGAGATTATGGAATTTCCTTGTCCGACAAGAACCTGTTCAGGTACGAAATCATTTTAATTTTGTATATATACGGAGATATTGAGACATTTTAAATAACATTGTAATTTATTGTATAGGACTTGTTCATCCGTGCGGTGTTTTCTCGGCGTCGAACTCAGTCAGTAACGGCTGAGACGATGGCGGGTGAACTAAGAGCCGGATGTATACCACAGCAGCAACGGGACCGCGATTTGGAACTGCATAATCCTGTACGGATTATACATAAGGAGCAGGACTCCATCGCTGCTTTCTGTCTCAATAAGGTAATATATAGCTTACAATTTATCTGTATACAAGGTAAGCTTACGATTTAGTGTTGAACCTGGCGTGCTATATTTAAGACCATTTTAAACAGTGTTCTGTTATTATTTACTTATCTCAGAATCAGAGAGTTCTCACAATATTTCCCCCACAATTTAAATCTAAAATAAAAATTCCTAAAATGATTGTACAATAGCTTGTGTACAAATCTTATATGTTGTGGCATTTCACAATTACATGTCAGTAATCTGCATTTTCAAGCGCCTAATTTACCCTGTTATGAAATAACTGTTTTGTTTCTTTTGTAGTGATCAATTTCCCACACCACATTTTAAGTAAGGCATGACATAGCTATTTCTCTTTCTTTCATTAAACCTCTTTAAACAGACTGTAAAAAAATACTACAACATCAGCCATTACCAAAATACCCACCTAATGTACCACAGTTTTTTAAATTTATTACATTGAATTGTAAAAAAATAAAAACTGCCGTCTATTTTTGCGAAAAATGTCACCATTTTACAATGATTTTTCCTATTGTATGTCCTATCGTATTCCCATCCCACAGTAATCTCTTAAATGGCGGAATAGGTTAGACAACGATGCGTTCCCACTATGTCGAAACGATTAATAAAATGTATCGTTGGACGACTGTCGTCTCTAACATGGGGGACATGACATATGGGGACACCCATTATAACAACTGTCGTCCTAGCCTTTTTGACAATCTGTCGTCACTGCAAGAATGTTGTGGACCGTTAACACCTCCAGTTAAATACCCACGCCATAATAAACGACAAGATAATCTGTCGTCAGGACATAATGGGAACGCGCCTTAACATGAGTCTACACACTTGTATATTTGAGTACAGAACGGAAATTGCTACTCTATGTAGCAATACATTGATGACTTACTAGCTGTCCCCAATTTTGCAACATTTCTCATTGCTGCTCCGCTACTATTGGTCATAGCGTGATGTTGCGCCTATAGCCTTCCTCGATAAGTGGGCTATATAACAGTAAAAGAATTTTTCAATTCGGATTAATAGTTCCTGAGATTACCGGGTTCAAACAAACAAATAAACTCTTCAGCTTTATAATATTAGTGTAGATAAGTTTATATAAGAAACATGTATCCCCAATAGGTCGGCGGGTGTTTACTCGCAGTAGCGACAGCGCGAGAAGTCCAAGAGATGGACGTGTCGCTGCTGCTGCGGGCGGGCGCGTGGTGGGCCGAGGACGAGTGCGAGCTGGACCTGTTAGCGCTGTCCGCCGACCCCGCCGCTTTACCTGATACCGGCTTCTTACTTATACAGCATCATGATAAGTATGTTGTTCTATATGTACGACTATATTTTAAAGTTCAAACAAACCTACTAAACCTGCACCTATCCTTTTCAAACTTGGCAGAATGTTAGATCGTTGGATAAAGATGCATAATAATACCACAGTTACACCATAATTTCATATTAAACCTGTTTATTTCGTCTGTATTTAGTTGCCGTTGGCGCGCTTTTATACATGGTATTGTGTGTTGTTGTGTTGTTTGTGAAGGGTGTAGTCAGTGTGAAACTGTGTTGTTTTAGTGTTTTACTGTGATAAAAACATCGACAGGTAAGTCATAAACACTTTTTAATACAAACACAACGCCTCAAATAACGATTTGGATACAAATTTTACATTTTATCGTAAAGTGGCCGCCATTTTGAACAAAAAAAAAAAAAATCGTATTGTTTTATTGTTTTTATAACAAAAACATTCTTGTGGCTGGAAACTGTTGTTACTATTACCGATAACATACATATCTTTAGACTTATCACTCATTTCATTTGAATTACTCCGATTAGATATTTCGTAAACTTAAAAATAAAAAAAAAACGAAATTCAGGGACCCCCGGGGGTCCGAGGGGCCGAGGCAATACCAGTGATTTTTCTAATATTTTCGTATAAAACATCTCTATTTTTGTATTTTTTAATTAGTAAATAACATTTAATTAAAGAATATACATTAACATGCAAAATAAAATTGTATAAATTACGATAAATACGCAATAGTGTGAGACCCTCCATTTTGGTATCATATTACAAGACTCTTATCGCTATATCGAGTTAGCTGGAACTCGTTTGTTTACATAATAAATATTATAGCACTTGGAACTGTTTATGTTACGAACAAAGACCGACTGAAGCTATTAAGATAAGATTTATAGCCACTCGAACCTCGAGGCACGCTACAATTGAAGTTTAAAGTAAACAATATTTTTTTTGTTTACGTTTCGGGTCGTTCTTATCAGGTACTTAAGTGCCGGTCTTAAGTGGGCTGGTGGTGTAAAAAAAATGTATGAGGTGGGTTGTTTTTATGATTGATTATTGTTTAGTGGTTTATATTATTGCGTATAAATTATTTAGTATTTGAATTAATGGCTTTTATTATTATTTATGATTTTTTTTATAAATAAAAGGAGAAAAAATCACGTGACGCGCCTTTAACTTCCAATTGATAAAATTCTACAAGGTGGTATGTGCAAAGTTATATTTTTTCTCATAGCTTATTTATCAACAAACAATTATATATATATATATTTAAATAGGTTTAATACATAATTCTAAAGATATATCGTTCGTATCCTTCCCGGCCGACGTTTGACGTCAATTTGACAGATGTACGGTGACGGCCATGGTATTAGCGCCATTTTGGGTTGGGACTGGGTAGCGGATAGACTTACCTCTTTTTCCAATTAGCGTTATCCCATTTCATTTTACAATGTATAAGAGAAATGTGTGTTAAAATTTCAGCAGTGAAGCATAAATATTGGTATCGGTGTGCCTCGGTGGCGCGGTGGGAATGTGTCCGACTGCTACACAAGAGGTCGTGGGTTCGATTCCCACACGGGACACTACTTTGTGTGATCCACAAATTGTTGTTCCGAGTCTGGGTGTTCTTTGTGTCTGTGACTTGTATGTTTGTAAAGTCTCCCCCCGACACAGGACTTTACCCTACTGCCGTAGTCGTCTTTAAAAACAGAAAAGGTGTTTATACTGCGTATTGAATATTTTCCGTATTGAACATTCTGATATTGTAAATGAATAAAAATGCACATTTAGCATTTTGATTGTTTTATGTTTTGAACTTACTGCATGTAGTCCATCTTATTGGTTTATAAATACCTTTTTATTTGATAAATGAACAGGTTGTAAGTACAAGCATTCAGTATCACCTATGTTAATAAAGACTTGAATTTGACCACACCTTTCTGTTACACGTTCCATTAATGATTAATATTTTTCAAATGACGTCATTGACGTGTCATTTGTTGTAGTGTTTTATTTTCTTCGTAATAGGTTATGTTACGAGCAACATCTCTTTACAAATGATGATTAGATTTTGTTGTTTATAAAGTAAATGGAACGATAATCTTTCCAATTTAGACCCAACAGTGGTTCAGTGCCAGGCACTGGCAACAGTTCGCCACTGAACCCGAACACGCCTCAAGTGCCGGTCGGCATGGCCAGCCAGACTGGACGGGGCGCCAGCGTGGTAAGTAACACAGAAAACAATACCGTTATCGCAGAATACCGGAGAGTACAGAAGGCAATCTTCATAAAAAACGCTCTTGACGCCTTTCACGGACACGGAATACCAATGACCGAGCGAGTGCTTCGCAATTTCGTATCGACGAACAATGTCTATATGCGCGTTAGTCAAGAGTGTTGACTATGAAGCTTGCGTTCTGCGGGCAATTCACGTATTTAAAGCAACTGCAACTGCACGCAGTTAATGTTTCGATTAAACGGCCATTCTCGTATTCTTGTAACTTTGGGATCTATCTCAAATACGCTTGGGTCCAGTATGCGTCTCGAGAGCGCAATAACGGCATTCTATGTACGGTGCGTCAGTTCCGCAAGCGTATTTAAGACCGATCCCGAAGTAACATGAATACAAAAATGGCCGGATTAACTGCAACTGTACTGCTTTAAATACATGAATTGGGCTCCTGGACTCTTAGTATTCTGTGCCCTTATCATACATTTACTACCTGCTATAAACAATAATTTCAAAACATGTAATTTATCATATTCAAAATATGCAACACTATCAGTGACGTATAGCGTGATAACTATTAATATTAGCGACACTTGACAGGTTGATATCTCTCGTGTTTTATTGTTATTAATAAATTATGTATTTACAATTTATGAGTGCAAATTTGAGATTACTAAAACACTGTTTTATCATTTAACATTGCCATTGAAATTAAGACATTATGCAGATAGTGTCTAGGTTCAAGATTCTTTGCTTTTAATAAACAAAGTACATATTATTTATGTTATCCAATGTTATCTTCTTGTTTATAATATGATACTGATACATAAAAACTTCAACATATATTTGTTCTTTTCGCTCCTAAAATATAATGATATAACATATTTTTTGTTATTTTTTTTTTATCGAAACTTGTATTATTGGCAAAGCAACACTCTCAGTAGCGAAATTATGAAAAATATCTAGACCTGTACTTATACGACTATACTGTATATTATATATAACGATTTTGTTGCATGCTCATGTTATTATAAATAACTAATATTTAATTTAGAATCTGAATGACAGTACAATAAGTACTAACAAACTTATTTATTGAATAACTGCCGTATGCATGTACAACATAGATAATGGGGTACCTGGCATGTTAATACTATACAAATATATTATACTTATATTGTATATTTGCTTGGTATGGTTCAAAGACTTTGTAAGAATAGACGGCCAATTAGAAACATTTATCATGGAAATCGTCTTAGCCAATCTTTGAAAAGTAAGGGCTCGCATTTATAGCCAGTCGAACATATGAAATTGAATCGGGACTTAACTGTTGCCAGTTTTAATGTCAGGTTTATTTACTAATTACCTAGTATTTTAAATTTATTTTTTTGGTATTACTGGCTGGTCTGACGTTTTCACAAGATATATGGTTCAAGGAGAAATTGTGGAGGCCAAACAATAATGGTCTATTGAGTCTTATATTGTCTTTGATATAACTGCAAAAGTCATTTTAATTATACTTATAAAACATTTAGAATTAACTGGATAGTAAACTAACAAGGTATTATATTAAAAACATCCCACAGCAGGAGCGAAGGGGCAGTACACTACCGACAGGATTTGAAGCGTATATTGTTAACGTACGTTCACGTAATAACGTTACACTATCATGAACATATTGTTTGAATAAATGTGATTTAATTTAAATATTGAATGACGCTGACATACGCGTTCTATACATTTTGAACGCTGATATACGAAAAAAAAACAATAAATTCAAAAAATGCAAACCTTGTATGCAAAATAAAACCTTTTTTTTTTTTATCTTGCATACAAGGTCTGCCTCTCATGTTTATAAGTGGATTATTAAAAAAAACCTTTACACATTAAGACATGCTGACAAAATTTCAGCCCTTTACGACAACTAAACAAACAAATAAAAACTTACGACATTGTAAAAATGCATTTATTCATTCAATTTTTGTTCATACAATACTGGGATTTTAACGTGGTGTGATTGTGTTTGTACCAAATATGTCTCTGTACTATTGTCCGTGTCGCCTTGCGCTTGGCTCGCGCTTCCCTTCAGAATCTCTGGCAGACTGTGACGTCTCTAAATCTATACTCAAAACGAGACGGAGAGATTTAATAGGTTCATTGCCTTATTGTTTATGTCCTCTACATTGTATTCAGGGTCTACCATTGGGGAAATAAAATAGGTTTAGTTAAACAGCAATTCTTATTTTGATTTAATGTATAATTTAATCGGTAAAGTGTCGTTCTAATTTTAAATATACGAATAATAGTATTGTATATGTGAGTGTATGATTCGGTATAACAGAGTGTTGGTCGCAGGTGAAAGGTCTACAGTTCCCGGGTTGCCACGACCCGAAATACTGTCGGCTGGTGCTGCACCGTTCGAAGCTTCTCATGAAACCGGTCAGTGACACCCCTAGACCATTCCCCGTCAATTGACGTCACGTCCTACAACCAACGGCCCGCACTCCCTGCGTTTTATTTAAAGCTCGATGTTTCATCCATTTGTTCGAATTTTAATTTATTTCTTCTCTCGTAATTATATCTTTTTTTTTATTTTATTTTGGTTCCACATAAGATCTTTTCGCTAGACCGCTCACACGTTTTTAATTTTTTCATCGTGTATTTTTCATATTTTATAATTTTTCAGTGGCTCTTCACCTCAAATGGATTTTATTTCGATTAGGTCACGTTTTATTTTTCATGGTAGAGTTCTGTCTGTTCGTAGATATCTCCTGACCGGTATTTCTTAGTTTTTTGTTTTCTTTCTATAGTCTTATTGCTATATTGTATGTTGCGTTGTCTTTAGCATCTTTTATCAAGTATGCCAAGCATGTACTGGTTTGCTGTCTTATACTAACAATTGCTAACATGTCTAACTAATTTGGCAGATGGTGGTTTAATACAACGTATTGAAACAATTATTTTAATGGTATTTTACGCTATAGGTCCTGAAACACAAAATCGACAACATTAAGAGGATGGCGGCGCATCCCTCACAACCATTGTGTAAGTTTACATACATCATGAGTTTTGGTTCTATCTAGCATATTTGAATATGACAGAGCAAGATGATAATACCTATAACTCTTATGTAAAATATAATTTTTAACCACTTTTATCGGTAGTTTTGATTTAGTTACTTAGTTAATCAAGTTAAATAATCTTCCAACTTAAATTGACTGCCTCTGTGGCGCGGTGGGAGTGTATCCGACTGCTACGCAAGAGGTCGTGGGTTCGATACCCACCCTGGATAAAACTTTGTGTGATGAGCACGATGGTTTATTCTGTGTCTGGGTGTTATTTATCTATAATATGTATGTATTTAGAAATACATAAGTATGTTTATCGGTTATCTGGTTTCCAGAGTACAAGCTCTGTTTAGTTTGAGATCAGCTAGCTTTGTGTGAGTTGTCCTATAATATTAAGATATTATCACTGAAAAAATAATTAATTTTCCATTTTATACCAAGGGGTCTAGACAACTTAACGCCTGCTACATTTATTTGAGAGGTGTGAGAGAAGACATCTCTCAACGCAATGTTAAATCCATAACTTAATATACCTAATGAAACTGGTCTAAGCGCTCTGATCTATATCACAAAGCTAATATGGTTCTATAGACTAATAAGGATCTATAATCAGACCTGACGGGAGGAGCGGACGGTTCAGTCCAGCTCTGGGAGTGGGGTCACCCATCTTGCGTGTGGTCACCTCGCGCGCCCGGAGCCTTCGCCAAGGTGACGCGCGTGCGGTTCTCTGACTACGGCAACAAGTTCGCCGCGTCAGACGCAGATGGTAACCTGGCTATGTGGCAGCTACATCCAGCGCCGAATCAGCCTGGACACTCACATGCTTCACCCAGGCCTTTCTTTGTGAGTTGTTTGTATATTTGCTATACTTTTGTGATGATGTTGTAGATGTGACATATTGTACAATTGCAAAATTTTACCAAAAATTACGTTATTCGTCGACGCGGCGCAAAATCGGCAGCCGACAAACATTAGCATTACATCCCTAGATGTATAGAGTATTTTTATCAGCTGGTTTTTTCGTCCAAAACACAGCAAGAAAAATATGTAACTATTGTCGACGTTTATGTAATCTCTGGCAATCGCAGACTACGTTTTAGATTTGCCTATTACTATAACTATAGATAATAACTTTGCTAATGTAACGTATTTACATTACAGACTCATCAATGCCATAGCAAAGGAATTAGCGACTTTGTTTTCCTTGGTTCCTGCAGTTTAGTTGCTACAGGTAAATAGTGTATCTACATTTATCTTGGTTTTTATTAATGTAAACTGGCAATAAGGTGTACTAATCCCATTGAAACTTTCCAGCCGGACATAGCTCAGAAAGTAAAAACGTTGCCATATGGGACACTTTGATGCCTATCAAGAAAGCTTTAGTGGTTTGTGAGTATGATTTTTAATTATTTCCACTTTTTATGAAGAGTTTTACTGTCATTGTTTGTGAATTTGCTAGATTAGGTATAAGTATCGGTATTTTGACCATAGATAACAATAAAGGTATAACTTCAATAATCACGTAACGGATATACGTCACAGCGGATTCCGGACCTGATCCCGCTGACCTATTTAGGTATGGAGGGGCTTGATCTCCTAGAGAGAATAATGAAGATATAAACTAATAAAAAGCACACACATACGAGGAACTCGGACATTTTTGTATCCGCTACTGATTTAACCGGATCAATAATATTTATAAAATGTATTGCTTCCTTTTCTCATAAGTTTTTGGTAGTCGTGACATTTTCTCAAATACCTTAAAAAATAAAATTAAGTTAGTCAGTAGTTCCAAGTGTAAGATTGCGTTTCTACTGACGCGGAGCGGGGCAGAGTGGCCCATAACAGTGCTCCATATAATCTTGGGTACGATTTTGAGCATTGTGATTGGTAAATTGGCGGTGGCTCCGATCCATTCGCCGTTCGATATAAAGTGGTACGCGAAGCTACAGCGAGTGTTGTGCACAGCGTGGACGTGCCACGAGGGCGGCGCCGCGTGCGTGGCGTGGGCGGGGTCCGCGGGCGCGCTCGTGTCATGCGGGCGGCGCGGCGACGTGCTGGTGTGGGACCTGCGCGCGCGCGCCGTGCGCCACCGCCTGCACGCGCACCACGCGCCCATCAAGTGCGTCGCGCTCTCGCCCAGGGAGGACTACTACGCGATCGGCGCCGCTGACGGGGACATCAAGGTAACATAACATACGCTACCTCCCTTAGGCCGCTCATTCTTCACCAGATTCGTGGTCCCACTAATAGATCGATCAACTGTCTACTTGTGGTTCCGGCGCATCACTCTTCACTGCTCTCGCACGGTGTTTGCATGGACCAAGTAAATGTATTTAAAATCAAGTCACATTATGTAATAAACCCTTTTTAGGGTGCCGTAGTCTAAATGGCAAAAACAGAACCCTAACCGCCTTATTCTAAAGAAAAGATCAAATCAAGGTTTAAACAAAGACTTTCAAGTCCAGGATATAGTACAGTACTATTGGTCTTATTACAAAGCATAAATAGTCCGTGGACCAGCTGATACCAAAGGATCTAGCAATCAGCCACAGATTATAATCAATTTAGTTCATTCATTGTTCTTATCATTCAAATATAACGTTCCGTTTTATACCAATGTAATTTGAAAGTATAGTTTTCATTGAGAATAAAATAGTTAGACGTTCTATGTAGCTAAATTATTCGCCAGCACTACGTAATTTTCAAAATATTAACCTGACATAAAAGCCCTCGGCCTGCAATTTACGAAAAATCAAATAGATTCTGTCAGGATCGGAACGTTACATAAGTAGTTGTCATCAGTACTAAAAATGTAAACAAATGATGATAACCTAAATTTAATTAACTCAGACATTATTAGGGATGTTATAAGTTTAATCTGAGTAATTATAGCGCCCAAACACTTAGAGGAACTTGGATGCGAGTTTTTATTACAAAGCTAGTTTCATTGGAACAGGTCTTAGCATGGAAGGATACTTACTCAATAAGATATTCCATTTTTGATATACTTACTGTTTTCTTTGTTGCACTCGTTGTTCTGAATGTATTGGGGGAAAGTATGCCTAGATTCAACATTGGTACTGAAGCTTCGGCTGAAGCACAACAAACAATTGAAACAAATTTTATGAATATATTTATTATTTAATATCAGTGAGCTTGCTATGAAATGAAATTCTCAAATAACTACATAGAATAATTATTTATTAGATACCATTTATTCTCCCTAAGAACAGAGTTCATTTTCATGACAATCATAAATATAATTA
Organism: Herminia tarsipennalis; assembly: GCA_945859575.2. NCBI lineage: Eukaryota > Metazoa > Arthropoda > Insecta > Lepidoptera > Erebidae > Herminia > Herminia tarsipennalis. Next base: position 16,037,997 of record OX243845.2, on the reverse strand, counting down.
TCTAAACTGTTAGGTAGCACTTAATAGTTATTCCATTTGACAACACAATGGATGTTAACAATTTCAATAACCTGTAACCATTCTGTCCTCCCTGTTCAAACTATGTTTGAAAAGGAATATTGAGTTGATATCCCTTATTTCTATTTAGATAACTAGCTTTCCCGCACAACTTAGTCTGCATAAATCTTCCCTGTTTTTGCAACATTTCTCAATGCTGCTCCATTCATATTGGTTGTAGTGTGATATTATATAGCCTATAGCCTTCCTCAACAAATGGGCTATCTAACAGTAAAAAGTTCAAAAGAATTAGTAGTTTATGAGATTACCCCGTTCAAACAAACTTTTCAGCTTTATAATATTAGTATAGATATTTATTTTACAATAAATTTTAAATTATATGCATTTTTTGTATAATATATAAACAGTGATCAATAATATATTTATATAATAAAATTGATAATTCTATATTTAGATCCACTATATAGTTCACTAGTAAGTTTTAGGTACATTATACATAGAATCATTATTTATTAGATACCATTTTATTCTCCCTAAGAACATAGTTCATTTTCATGAGAATCTTAAATATAATTATCTAAACTGTTAAGTAGTGCATAATAGTTATTACATCACAATTTCAATAACCTGTAACCAATCTGTACTCTCTGTTTAGTGTTTAAACTATGTTTAAAGGAACATTGTAGCAATGTATTAACTAGCTGAGCTCTATTAAACATAATATTCAGTTCTTGGTACCTACCTATAACCTAAGTTTACATCTGTTTCTAGTTTCTAGTGATGGTTACACTTTACCAACTAAATTTTAAATTGATCAATGTTTATTTAGTTCCACTATATGTATAGTTCAGTAGTAAGTTTTAGGTAAGAAATTTTGTCTTAATGATGTTTCTATTACTTTGTTTTGTGCATTTTGAGTATATTCAACATTGGTTTTTGCCGCACTACTCCAGACCACCTATCAGACATTCCATATGTGATTTTCCAACTTCAATATAAATAATGTGACATATTATAAGTGGAATGCATCAGATTGTTTTACATAGAGCACTAGTTAATGATACTATTGTCGAACAAAAATAATCTGTGTTGATCTTCCACTTTCCACACTGCGTAGGTAAACTTCACGTCGAGTCTGGTTGACCCAAACATTGCACAGACCACTTTAATTTTAGGACATCTCTGAGTTCTGTATATTAAATCTTCTCTCTCAATTCCAAGCTGTGATAAATGTTTTGAAAAACAATAATAAGCATGTATTATTAAATCTTTTGTTACACATCGCATTTCACTCGATTTTTGCGTTTATTTTGTTGCCACACCATATTTAGTTAGTTAATTATTTAAAGTCACTAAACACGCGTTATTCGTCATTAATAATTGAAACTAAAATACGCAAAATTGTAAATGGTCTAAATTTCAAATTGTCAAGTTTTTGACATTTTAAGGTTATTACCATAGTTAAACTAGGGTGATCGAAAGACTAATCTATAGACCAAAGAAGATCATCGATTAAACGATGAACCTCGTTTTGTAATAAAGATTTTCGTAGATCTATGGTTTAAACTAGGATTTTCGTCAAACCAGGTTTAGTCCAGCTTTTGGAATAAGGCGGTTATAGTTTCGTCATGTCCATCTGTCTGTTCGTCCGTATGTCACTGGTATTTTACTCATAGACTACACAATAAATATTGATAAAATTTGGTGAAAAGGTGTCTCGTAGCAGCCGCTACTTAGTTTAATAACTAAATAATAAAAATAAATATTTTTAACTGAAATGACATTTTTTTTTAACAAACATCAGTGTGGTCATCATTCGACAGGTCTTTTCAAAACATTTTAATGTTTCTAATAAACTTTTTTGATTAAGTGAATATTTTTGGAAATAATCGCTCCGAAAGTTGCATAAATTGTTTCACCTTTCCCCCTGTTATCTTTGAACCAAAAAATATGAAAAAAATCACAAAGGTAGCGCTTAATAAATACTTTAAACTAAAATTATTTTGGACATGATCGGATGTAACGTCATGGAGTTATTGCCGAAAAACTACGTTTCTCAACAAAGTGCCATGACCACGCCCTTCTGTAGTGCATTTATTTCTAATAACGGCTGCGGAATTTTACACAGCATGGTCAGACTCTCTTGTCCGGTTTTTATTAATCAGTAGTAGTTTAATCAAAAGCTACCCAGTGAAATATTTTGACATTACACACAGCATACAGTTGACTTTGTATGCTTGTATACAATTAATTCCACCACATGAGCATATTTTAACAAACCAAAAAATATTGACAGGTGTTCTCATTGACGACGCATCAGTTACTGTACACATTCGCTGGCGAGCACGCTAGGAGTTCCTTCTTCAAACATATCGGCCAGGGTGTCACGCAAATACATATCGGTATGTTTTTTTTTTACTCTTTCTTTCTTTTATTCTCCACTACCGGGTTATTTTTTCTAAAAAAATATTTTATTAGGTTGACTGAATCCCGGCAAGTTTTTTATTTTCCGGGTACCTAGATTTCCTGGGGGTCAGTTCAGGTGTTAGGAATGGACGCTTGACTCGAACAATAAAACCGGCTTTAAGCCGCTTGGAACAAGAGGGGCTTGAACCCCCAAATAGGCCTCCTGGGCGCGCCTATGACTGGTTGACTGGCCTGTTGATCAAATGGTTAATGACCCTGACTGCTAAGCCGGAGGTCGTGGGTTCGATCCCCACCCAGGATAAAACTTTGTGTGATGAGCACGATAGTTTATTCTGTCTAGGTGTTATTTATCTATAATATGTATGTTTTAGAAATATATAATATATGTATGTTTCAGTTGTCTGCTTTCCATAGTACGTTTGGGATCAGATACACTATCTGATCCCAAACGTGTGTGATGTATATATGGTCAGGATTAAAAATCAATAACAAATTGTATAGCTGAAGTGTGACGGGCAGAAACACAGCTATATTTGCCTATACAGCTATTTTTATTTGCTGGCGTAAATATGTTTTAAGACGTTATCTTCGGAAACCTTTCACCAATTGTAAACTCGTTTGTATACAGACAACGCTGGCCGTCTATTCTCGTGCGGCGCGGACGGCACCATGAAGGTGCGCAAGCTGCCGGAGCGAGACTCGCCGCTACCTCACCAACCGCAGTATTAACCAACACTCAACCAATACACGGTGAGGAGGAAATCGCAATGTTAATCTGTATTTCCACCAGAGATGATGTTATGTTACGCAACAAATATGTGTCAAATGGAAGGATCGCTTAGATAGACACATCGCATCTCTCGATATTCTACTACCGATTTGCGAGTTTTTTTTCACAGTAAAATTATTGGTGTGTTGGCGACATTCGAAGAGGAAATAATGAGTTTCGTAAGTACTTCGCTAGAGCAAAGTACTTCGTGAGACACGGAACGACGTGATCCGTGGATTCCGTGTCCGTGACCGTTGCTCGAGCGCGTTTGTATGAATTCTTCATTATGTAATCTTGATGTTTTGTGCCTCAGGGGAGAATCTCGCAAGTAGGTGGTAGAATAATGATTTTGATTCTTAATTTTCAGAATGACTAAAATTGTACTTAATTGTAGGTTGGCGAGACGCAGTGAAGAGAGCATAATCGTGAGGCGCGCCTCGTCTAGCCTTACACCCCCTTGTGATGTACCTATTTATCGTTGTTGCTATTCAAATGTTACTAGTATGATGATAATTATACGCCGTTAGACTAGTCACTGAGTAGGCGATGTTGTATCTTATAATGTATTTAAAATGTTAATGAATCTTTAGTTATTTCTAGTGTGAAATATTCGCTATTTTTAACTTAATAAAACATGTCCTAGATAAATATATAATTTATTTATTAGCACTCGCTGGCGTCCCGGTCGGCGGTCGCAGGCCTAAGTCGACGCGACGTAGATACGTTAGTGTAACATTATTGTATGATGTGGTGTATTTAGTATGTTTAAAGTGCAATAAATCTAACTCGATGCTAACTTATGAATCCGACTACTGACGACGTCGAAGCCTTCACTAGATAACAGTTTAGCTCTTTTAAACGATTTAGCTTATATGAGTGCATATAACTTGTTGACGCATAATAAATTATTATTTATTAAATACATAAGTATATATCGATATATCCCTATGTAAATCGTTGTTGGCTTAATGTAACATGTTTAATGACTATTATAATCGAATAGAACGTACACAATATCATTTCGTCGGTATCGTATTTTCATATAACATTAATATACTTAATCACCTAATATGGCACCTTACGTCGGGCTTTTCGAGGAGAATATTGTAAGAACATACTCGTCATAATTTAATAAAAATGCATAAAAATATATATAAATTAAAAATAATAATTATGTCATAGTATCGCTAATAAAATAACACAAGGTCTAAAATCGAATAATTAAATCGTTAATGTCTCTTACGATATTCTGTCGGAATATCCTCGATATTAGTATTAAGTATTATATTATCTATGTATTCTATGTGATGTATTCGAGATTATAAATAATAACACGTTCATGTTATATTTAAAGCAATATTTTGTTCCATAAAGGCATTTCTATAAAACGAAGCAATAAATTATAAATAAATCATAATATTTCGTGTACTTTTCTGTGCTTTTAACAGTATTATACGCTTGCGGTGAAGGAAAATAACGAAATTATTTTTGAAGATTAATTTTCTTGCATATGTGGTCTGTATTTGAAACTGTGCACTTGTGATACATACAGTGATAAAATAATAAAAAATGTGTTTTCCAATTAATTAAACTAATTAAACTATTTATTATGTCTATTTTTTAATTTATTCATTTTATTTAGTAACACCTAGCGATATAACACCGACAGTTTATGTAATATACTAACACAAATAGAATCTAGTAATAATTACTACTTAGAGCACTTTAATAAAATCATAATATCGATTTAAATCATATAATCAAAGCCGTTGACTAAATAACAATTTTGTTTATAATGAAACCCTATTCTGAGTGAGTTAAAAGACATTTTTTTGGTTTCGTTGTTTTTCTTTGGTTAACTATTTGTAATATTCTTTAGGTTAATGATGTGAACACCAAAGTTAATTCTATCGAACATGTTACTGTAGCTGCTACATAAACTATGAATTCAATATAGTAAGTTACCAAATTTAGTGTTTATGAATGAAATTCGCACAATATTCACATGGGATGCAAAAGTAGATAATTGTATTAAGATTGCTGACACCACTACAGTCCGTAGAACATCTTGAAAGTCAATTACTGTCTAATACAAAATCTATTGAAATAATTTTCAAAGTATGTCTAGATCTTGTTTTTAAATTGTTTCTTTGCTTATTGCAACAAACCACATTAGGTCTCATTTTAGGCATAACCATGGTATTTTGAATCTATTCCAAGTAATGCCGAGGATTGTATCAAAAGCATTACTATGATTTCATAGTATAAAAACTGGCTCTATATATTTATATAGAGCCAGTTTTCTTCTATATATTTTATAATAATGCTTTTGTAAATTGTTTCAAGCTACTTTGGCTTTCTTTTTACATAGTACCCTATTGATTTATAAATTGTTGTAGGTACTGAGGTACGCCACAAATCAATATTAAACCTTGTGAAAGGCCGACACACGAATATGAAATGAGTTGTAAATCATGCACCTGTTAAGATAATAGTTAAATGAACAATGTTCAATGCTTATTTTGTTTTATTTATAAAGGAACATTTAATTAAAATAAAGTTTAACTCGTATTACTAGTTTTATTTCGTAGTTTGCCAAAACCATACAGGATTTTACATGTAGTTTAATAAATAATTAGGTTAAGAAGTAATAAGTAAGGGCTATTAATATCGGTGAATATGTTAACAATATATCAACAAACATTGACTATTTTTACATTATGAACAAAAAACAATCAATCCTATGTGTAGGCAGTTATGAACTCAACTAATAAGGACATATATTAAAAATCTTGTAATACCATTACAATCTTTTATAGCAAATAAATTAAAACTCAGCGTTACCTACATAAGAGATATTCATATAATCTAAAATAACGATTCGAACTGTCAGTTGTTCAGCGCTGTCCGATAACGTTACTGTCTAACATAAAATAGCTGAAAGTCGATAAAAAGTTGTCAGAATTAGCATCATAAGGCTCAACATAATTTCAAAGCATATCATCACTAAAACAATCATTAGTGTCTTGGATATTTGCGGTGAAAGGATTTGGCTGATGACTGTTTATACTTACTGAGTAATAAATTATACAATGACACGTCAGACCCTATATTATTATTTGGTCTTTTTCTACAGGCAGCTATTTCAATAACAATTATTTATACATTATTATCGAAAACTTAAGCAATCGATTTAAATATAGAACGACAAAATAAATGTAACATGCAGCGAAGTGAGCATTACATATTCAGCAAGCCGAGTTTGTCATTGCTCAGATTACACGCTGTAACATAACACACTCATTGCAAATATTACATTACTAAAATCAGAAGTTTGAAGTCTCCAGGCTTTTAACTACGATACAATTTTATTAAGAGAAAAAACATTATTTATTAAGTTGCTTGGCTACATCGCTCGCTTTAATTCCCAAGTAATTAACAACAAACTTCAAAGCATCATTCTCATTCATAGTTTCTTTTCCAACTGGATTTTCTAAGAACCACGTTACAGATTTCGTACCATTTGCAACATTGATAAACTTGCAATACGGCGTTGTTTTATTTTCGCAGTGTTTCGGTTTTTTCGCAGATACTATGATAGTTCTAGCATTCAAATCGCTGGTATCTTTTACTTCTGTACCATTGCACCATAATGTAAACTTGATTCCGTACAAGCCAAAAAGAACAGTTACTTCATTATAAAGTTTACTTAAACTTATAAATTTATTAGTTTTGTCTTTAAGTATGACACTAGCTTCATTAGTCGACACTCCAAATCGAGGCTTAATATCTTGTAGAACTACGTTAGCCCACGGGTTCGCGGGCAATTCCACACCTTTTCTCCAAGTAATTACCAATTTTAACGAAGAACCTTTAAGTTCTTGAGCTTCCTCGATAATAACGGGCAATGATGGTTTGATCTCTTCCATAGAAATCAGTGGCGCTTTCACAGTAGATTCGATGAACTCGCGGTGAGAGTTAATTATACGCAATATATCGCTCGATTTGTTCACAGAATAGTAAACGTTTACTTCATCAGTTGGCACTAAATGGGCTTTCTTACGTAACTTCTGAACTCTGTTAATAATTTCTCTAGAAAATCCTTCATCGAGCATACCTTGGTCGGGTGTAACGTTCAACAGAATCAGCACATCGTTATCACTATGAGCCTCGTACTGATCGTTGCCGTCAGCCTGGAATATGATCCTGACTTCGGACACATCGATACGCTGACCAACCAATTCGACAAAACCGTCAGCAATAAGTTTTTCACATTGTTCATTGGTTAAGTTCTTCAATCCTTGAGTAACAGCCTTAAAATCGCCTTTAAGTCGAGCACCAAGAATTTTGTGATCTGGTTCAGCCCTTAGCTTAATGCCATACTTCTCCTTGTCGCTTGTTAAATGTAATTGCTTGATATTCATCTCTTCTAGAACATATTTTTCCAAAGACTTTACATCGACCAAGTAAGTAGAGTCCTGGTGAATAACTGTCATTTCTGGTAGAGGATACTTAATGGGTATAGTCTTCCTGTCCCTAAGTACCCTTCCCAATTCAATAACAGTTTGCATTCTTTGGACTGCACGCTCTATATTAGTATCTATTAATTCCATATTAGGTTCAGCTATCATATTAAAATGCACACTCTCTAAAGACGCACCCGGTAATAGTTGACGCAATCTTTTGTACATTAATTCTGTGAGGAAAGGTGTGAATGGTGCCATCACTTTCACCATATCAAATAAGACGCCAAACAATGTATCTAAAGCGACCTGGCAATCTTTCACACCGCTCTCTCCCTTCAGCCGTTTTCTATTCATTCTCACGTACCAGTTAGTTAAGTGATCGATAAACTTCGTCAATCTCGGAACGACTGTGTATAACCTATAAGCCGCCATTTCTTTTTTTACAAAGGCGATCAAAGATTGTGTGAACGAAGTCACCCATTTATCCATGACGTTTTCTCTTACTGCCTTCTCGTTAAATTTATAATCAATCTTATCTTCTTGTACAATTCTTTCTACATTTTGCATTAGGAATCTAAATGCGTTATACCACGGTAAAAATACGTCTTTGACGATATCCCTAACACCTTCCTCTTTAAATCTAAGGTTTTCCGCTTTTACAACGGGAGAATTCACAAGGTAAAGTCTCAATGCGTCTGCGCCATATTTCCTTACTACATCTAAAGGATCAGGATAGTTCTTTTTCCTTTTCGACATTTTCTGGCCGTCACCAGCTAAAACTAAACCGTTCGCAATCAAATTTTTAAACGGCGGCTTTCTAAATAATGCCGTTGATAGTACAATGAGAGTGTAAAACCACCCTCGTGTTTGATCGATGCCCTCGGCAATAAAATTCGCGGGAAATATATCTTCAAACTCCTTTTTATTTTCGAATGGGTAATGATTTTGAGCGTAAGGCATAGAACCTGATTCGAACCAACAGTCAAATACCTCAGATACTCTCTTTAGTGGTGGGTGTCCCGGTCGCGACGACGGAATTTCCAGGTGGTCAATGCTCTCCCTATGTAAATCTTTGACTTCTGTACCCGTCAAAGCTTCTAACTCAGCAATGCTGCCAATGCACACGACCTCCTGTTTATCCGGCGACATCCATAAAGGAATCGGTGTACCCCAATATCTATTCCTACTAATAGCCCAATCACGGGCATCTTTTAACCAATTTTTGAATCTCTTTTCCTTAACATATTCCGGAACCCAATAAGTCTCTTCACATGACTTCAATAGATCTTGACTGATTTGTTCGACTCGCACAAACCATGAAGGTACCGCTTTATAAATAAGCGGGGTCTCTGATCGCCAACAAAATGGGTAACTGTGCTTAACTTGTCCAACTTGGATAAGTCGGTTTCGAGCCTTTAAATTAGCAATAATGTTTTTATCGGCATCCTTAACATATTGCCCTACGAAGTCTTTAACTGGCAGCATAAACTTACCACTAGGGTCAACAGGGCAAATGATATCTTGATCTCTAGTAATGATTCCGGCGGCAAGGCATACCCTAAAATCGTCCTCGCCAAAATATGGTGCTTGATGTACAACACCTGTACCAGAATCGTCTGTAACATAACTATCAACCAGCACTTGAAACGCTTTAGAACACTGACCAACAAAGTAATCGAAAATGGGTGTATATTTTATGCCTTTTAGTTTTTCACCCGGGAATTTTTCAAGAATATCAAAATCTTGAACATTCTTAAAAACCACAGGGAACCTTGATTCTTGAAGGACGTAACAAGTACCGGTTGCTTTTTCTTTTACTTTAACATACACTAATTTAGGATTAACACAAAGGGTTAAGTTACTAGGTAACGTCCATGGGGTGGTTGTCCACGCAAGTAATGAGAAACCTTCCGCTGTTGGGAATGACACTACAACTGCTGGATCTATAACATCTTTGTAATTCTGTCCGGATTCGAAGTTGGAAAGTGGAGTGGAACACGCAGTGGAGAAAGGCATCACCTTGACGCCTTGGTACACCATGCCCTTATTGTAGAGTTCTTTAAAAACCCACCAAATGGACTCCATGAATGATGGATATAGGGTTTTGTAGTCATTCTTAAAATCTGGAAAATAAAATTAGATTATTTTTTAAGAGAATGGAAAGGTAGCATGTTAAAATCAGATATGTGCAGCAATCCTTATATGTACTAGTTTAGTTAGCTAAAAAAGATTTATTAAAGTTTGTGGCAAATAAGGGTGCGTTCCCACTATGTCGTGACGATTAAATTTATCGTTCGTTGGACTGTCATCTCTAGCAAAAATGTCGTGGACGACAGTTAATCGTGTCGTCCTAATGTGATCACCTGCATTTAAATACACAAGCCGCGGCGCTTTATCGTTAGCGTCTCGCTTCGTGATAATCTTTATCAATACAATAATTGCATTTTTTAAATGCCTATAAAAATTACTATCTATACTAATATTATAAAGCTGAAGAGTTTGTTTGTTTGTTTGAACGCGGTAATCTCAGCAACTACTGGTCCGAATTGGAAAATTCTTTTACTGTTAGATAGCCTATTTATCGAGGAAGGCACGCTACGACTAATAGGAGCGGAGCAGCAATGAGAAATGTTGCGCGGGACAGCAAGTGACATGATAATCTGACGTCACGAGATAGTGGGAACGCGCCCTAACCTGAGCTACAATGGCAGTTGACTCAAAATACCCAGCTACAGTCAGAATTTTCATTCATCTAAAGATAGACGATTCTTGAAGTTTTGTTTTATTGCCAATTATAAAATGTATAATAAAAATTATAATATCTCACCAATCCATCTGCCCATCCGTGTTATGATCATCTCCCAATCGCCAGCGTACTTCATAACAATCTTACGACATTCTGCGTTGTAATTGGCAATGCCCATTTTTTCAACGTCTTCAGGCCCTTTAATACCCAGGCTTTTGTCAATTTCGAACTCAACAGGCAATCCATGACAATCCCAACCGAATCTCCTTTCTACGTGATATCCCTGAAATATAGATAAATAAAATGATTTGAAAGTAAAAATGTTTTAAGTTTTATTTTTTATTTGTAATACATCACAATTTTCAGAATTAAGAGCGTGAGCATATGCTCTAAATTGCATAGCTTAAGCTAGAGCTTGTGTTTAATCTATACTCATATTATAAAGCTAAATAGTTTGTTTGTTTGATCGCGATAATCTCAGGAACTACTGGTCCGAATTGAAAAAAATATTTTACTGTTGCATAGCCCATTTATCGAGGATAGGCTATATAACATCACACTACGACCAATAGCGAGCGGAGCAGCAATAAAAAATGTTGCAAAAACGGGGAAAATTTACGCAAACTCAGTTGCGCGGGTCAGCTAGTATATTATGTATTACATTTTTCACGAATTTTGTTAGCAGTTTTAGCCTATGTGCTATTCTGATGTGATAATTATGTTAGTGTAAAGTTTTATCGAAATACGTTTAACAAACAATCCATTCATTCTCACAAACTTTTCAATATTTAATAATAGGATGTTTTGATTTCAAAAATTATAAAGTATTGGTTACCTGTTGGTGTGCATATCTTGTAACCACGTCTTTGATAGTTCCTGCCAGGATGTGACCATAATGCGGAAGTCCTGTGGCGAATGGAGGACCATCGTAAAATGAATACCTGTAGACCAGAATACTTCAATGGTTAATATGGTTGTAATAATTAAAAAATAATGAGTCATAAATTCTCATTATTAATTTTGATTTATTATATGTGATGGTATAAAATAACTGCACATATTTCATGGCCTTATTATTATGTGGGCCCCCCAAAATAACACATTATTTTACAGTAAAACCTTTATTGATAATATTTGGTAACCTCACCAAACTAATCAATACTAAGAGTAAAAACAATCAATTCAAAATCAAAGGTACTTTAGCTTGCAAATGGACTTTGCAATAATCCATACTAATATTATAAATGTGAAAGTAACTCTGTCTGTCTGTCTGTCTGTCTGTTACGCTTTCACGCTCAAACAGCTAAACCGATTTAGATGAAATTTGGTATGGAGATAGTTTGAGTCCCGGGGAAGGACATAGGATAGTTTTTATCGCGATAACCGACATCCACGCGGGCGGAGCCGCGGGCGAAAGCTAGTGTATCAATATACCAAGTCCGACCTTAGTTCTGTTACAAATGAAAATGCATTTTTTTAATGAAGTAATGTAATATTACTAAAACTTATATGTACATATTTATTAAAGTCTCAGCAAAAAATAAAAACAATATTCTATTTAAAATGGCCACCTTTGGCTTTTATACAGGCCTTTAATCTGTCTGGCCACGAATCTATGGATTTATGCACTAAACAGTGCATAAACCATTAGAAATTTCGCCACTGATTGCTTCAGAGATTTTTTAAAAGACTCAATGTCGCCGTGTCGTTCAGAGCAAGCCATGTCCTCTAAAACAGACCATAATTTGTAGTCTAAAGGGTTGAGGGTCTGGGCTAGATGAGGGCCAGTCTTCAGCTCTTATAACGTCCGGAACGCTGGTTTCAAGCCAGGCTTGGGTAGTTCGTGCCTTGTGACCAGGCGCAGAATACTGTTGGAAAGTCCACGGTACTTTTTAAAAAGTGAATTGCTAAGAGGTTTCACAACACGATTCAAGACTCTCTTAACTTTGGCTGAAGTTTTCACTCCTTTTTCGCCTTGATAAGACGCCCCACCGAACCATCACTGACGCAGGATGATGACCACGCTGTACCTTTCCGACCACTTGAGCAGCTTCTTACTACTTGAGCACTACAATAAGCTTTTTTGCTTATTGTAGTGCTCCTCAATCATGAAATTTTTTTCATTGGTAAATAGGATATTTCTGTGCCCTTCACCTGCGTATCGCGACAGAAGGCGTTTTGTTCGATCCACTCTCTTTGAAGATTGATTTAGGGCATGTCCTGTATATCGACGATATGCACCGAGCTTCAGGTCTTGTTTTATAATACGCGACAAAGTCTTAGCGGGAATCTTGATTTCTCGCGATAAGATTTTTTACTTCCTAATGGGGTTTCGACGAATTCTGGCTTTAACAGCATTAACAGCCTTTATAGTTCTTACTGCACGCGGCCGTCCCGATTTTTTATGGTCTTCGACAGAGGAAGTGTTGTTGTATCTGTTGATAGTACGATATACGAACATATGGCTGATACCAAGCTTTTGAAGTGCATGGAATATGACCGACGGCTCCATACCCACTTTGTGCAAGGCGATCACTGCAATCTTATTTTTTTTATCACCCCAATCCATAATGTAATTTGATAATGAACACGAAAAAATATGTGAAATGGCGCGAAATCGAAAGAACTTTTAAAAATAATAAACGCGTTCCAAATTCAAAGTAATTAAAAAGTTGAAAAAAAGAAAACTTTTTATGTAACAGTATTTAGGGCCAAGCTAGTTATAGTTACTTTACCTTTGTGTATAAGAAAAAACATACTTAGCCTTCTGATTGGGCCATTGTGCAACCCACCTATATATATATATTGTAGCCTATGTCTTCCTCCAAGCTTTAAAATACCATCTACCATATACTACACCATCTATACAAAATTTCATCAAAATAAGCTCAGTAGTTTCAGAGACTATCAGTAGCAAACAATATTGTATTGAATGATGTTATTTGTTATCTTGGATGATGTGACTCACACATGAGTACTACAACCATTTATAAGAATATTTGAATCATCTCAAACAACCACTACTCATCTATACTAATATTATAAGGCTGAAGAGTTTGTTTGTTTGTTTAAACGTGATAATCTCAGAAACTACTGGTCCAAAATGAAAAATTCTTTTACTGTTGGATAGTCCATTTATCAAGGAAGGCTATATAACATCACGCTACAACCAATATGATCGGAATAGCAATGAAAAATGTTACAAAAACGGGGATTTTTTTTTTCTAATCATAATTATTCTTTTTATGATATTAAGATTACGCTAAAAAAAAATACTCTAGAGGTTTTGATGACAGGTGAAGGGTCCTATTCTTCTATCCTTATTATAATGAAACAGTGGGACCTTTCAATAATTTAATTGATTTGTAATTTATTATATTTATTAAATTGTTGCTTGTTTAATGTAGAGTAGTATGAAATATATTTTTCATTTTATATTATACGGATTACTAGCTGTTTACTTATTTGAAGTGGATTTAATAAAAAGTGTTAAGTTCAGGATACTTAATATAATATAGATTTGGTGTAGTTTAAATCCACTCTTGTTACAGAGAGATATTTATGTCTCATATCATGAGCTCTATCTCTCTTAAAAAAATCTCAGATTTAAAGAGAAAGAGAGAGATATTGACTTCATATTTTAAACTTTGTTTTTAAGTAATTAAGTAGGTATGCATTGGCATATATGTATGCACAGGTGGCTGTAATTTTGACTGAAGAGATATTTTTTAAGTGTAAGTATTTAGTTTAAATTTCTATATTTAATTTATAAAATATTATAGGGTACCCAAATGTATGTGGACCAATATTCAAACAAATTCAGACAAACAAAATCGTAAATAAATATTGCGAAAAAACATAATATAGGTGACAGAAATATTGAAAAAAAGTACTTATGCAACTTACAGTCCTGAATTAAATAAAATCCTATTTATTTTCCCTACCATCTGGTTACGCGATGTGTCGCATGAGGGTCTGAAGTGCGCGTATAGCCATCGCAACTTTATTCCACCACTCTTGTAAATGAAACCATGACTCAACGCACGTTTCCAGTATTTATACAATAAATAAATCTCAAAAATAAAGGGAATTCAATTATTTTTCACTTACCTAGGTTTACTTTTTGACTGCTTCAGGCAACTTTGAAACGCATCGATATCTTTCCAAAATTTAAGAATTATTTCTTCTTCTTTAGGAAAATCAATATTTTCAGGCACTCTTTCTAGTTTTAATGCCATGGTTATTTTGTTTTAAATTTCACAATATTTTATTATAACCTACAAATTATTCCACATCGATACGATTTGACACATACACACACTTACACACAGTCACACAGAGAAAGTAATCACTCCGTTTTACACAGTTATACACCACCACGAATAGAAATACACACACTCAACACAGTCACCAAAAACTACTGTTACAAACAAAACGTAGCGATAACCAGCGTTAACCTCGGTGGTGCTTTGCCTATTTCAGACGAATTAATTGGCTTTGTTTTGTCTGACTGTAGAAACCGGCCAATAGCGTTCGCGTATAATTCAAGTCGTTTTAGTTTGATGACTAAAGCGGAAACGCTATTGGTCAATCTCAAAGGTTTGACAAAATACAGATTGTGTAAGTCTGTTTGCACCTTTATTTCATTAAGCTGCGTGTGAGTATCCCCATGCGCTGATATTTTTTGAACACGTTGCGCTATACGTCACTCTTATGAAGCGTATGTTGTACAGTGTAGTAACAGGATATCGATATGGGTTAGACATAAACTAGATTTTATTTCGTCGGTAAACTACCAGATAACTATGCAATTTGTATTACCCACCAACCTTACCAATCTATGAAATCGACCTGTGACCATCCGCTGAAACCTGTGGCTGAGCTTTTAAATAGAAACTCTTAAAATACGCACCTACTCATAAAATGAGTAAACAAATACTTAAACCTATTGGTGTAACACTCTTAATATCGATAAAACGTTCTTCCCTAATGCTCTAATTTTACACTACACTTAATCAGAGATCCTAAACCCCTAAAATCAAAAGGCTCTAATTCTAACAAATTTTCAAGGCCACTACGAATTAGGGTAGTGTAGTAGCCACTTAAATCCTTATTGTAGGTAAATTCAATACAATTGTGCATGTGCACCTACTATTAATCTATTTTGAATGTGTGAATGTGTGACAAGTTTGTATTGTATTGTATGCACTATAATACGCAATAAACTATGATGCAATTGCAATGATGCAATTTGCACACGGGGCAGTAACTGTTCGGCTCGGTAGTAGAGAAGTTATTCTCTACCGAGAATAAAAAGTTATTCTCGGTAGAGAATAACTTTTTATTCTATTAGGAGTTTATCTGTTCTGTCCTGTTAGGTACCTACCTAGGCCGGCCAGGGACCGTAGTATCGATATCAAAATACCGATATATCTATATTATGTATCGGTATAGTATATCGCTTTTGACCCAAGGAGGGGGTGGGAGGAGGCAATCTGGGTGAGAAGATGATTTTAAACGTGACATTTATGATCGCCAGCTTGCAGCACCTCAGGTCACTGCGCAAGTCACAGCACGAGCAGGGGAGCTCAGCGCCAAACTTAAAAGTCACTGCACTGCAAAATAACTACACAGACTGATGCTCTAGGTCAATGCAATCACAAGTATCATTTGTTCACACAGCTCTAAAGCTTACTAGCTTGCACAGCGCGAACTCATCCAACATTAAACGAGCTGCGACCCCAGCGCAATCTTAAAAGTCACTTTGCAAGTAGAGGGGCGAAGCGTGAAGGTGGAATTCTGTGAGCCAGTTAATGAGCACAGTGTGAACTTATAAGCACCTGAACGAGATGAATGCTGCAGCGTGATCTTAAGTCACTGTAAGCAGATAAAAGCGCCAGTGTATATTTAGAATTCACACGTGAGTTCGTGATTGCAGCAACGTTTACAAGTCACTGAGTGCCCTGCAAAGTGCAGCGCAAATTAGGAGGCCGCAAAGGGATTTTACGTGTTACTGCATAAGAAGATGTACCCCTAAAAACGAGCAAAGAAATTATTGAGCGAGCTGGAAGCGCAGCGCTATCTTCCAAAAGTCAGTGCGTACCGAAAAGGGCACAGTTTTCACAGTGTGAGCTTAGAAGTCTATTCGTAGTAGGAGGCCCAGCGCAAGCTTAAAAGTCCCTGCGCAGCCAGAGAGGCACAACGCAAAATTAAAAACCCTGAGTGATCATGAGCAGGTGGCGAGCCCTACAGCTGGTAAACATAGCGTGAACTTCGAAGCAAATGAGCAAGCAGGGGGTGTGCGGCTGGAGCGCAAACATAAAACTAACAGCGTGAGGAGTAGGGCACAGTGTCAATTTAAAAGCCACACTCTGACTAAGAAATGAAGTCACTGCATGGTAACGAGTTCCAGCCCAAAAATAGAAGTCCCTGACATCATGGCTGGGGCAAGTGGCGCGTAACTGTAACCACTGCGCGAATTAGCAGCCCTGCGACCTGCTCGCTGTATGTGACTGTACCTACGTCGGGAGTAGGGACATTTAAATATTTCATGCTGCCCCCCCCCCTCCCCTCTGCCCCCTGTGGGTACGCCCATGTGTCTATTTATCAATACCTACCAACTTATTAATGTCGTTGTATCTGTTTAGTCACCAATAGCAAAATACCGATATTTTCATTCATACCTTCGTCGTCATTACCTCTCCATTTATTCACATGCATCAATCGGTATCGGTATCGGTATTGAATATCGATATAATTAGCAATCAATCACAATTAAAATATCGATTTTTAAAACCGATATCTCAGGATTTGTCAATAGGTATTGTTATCAGAAATAAAAGTAGAATAACGGTATAATGTGGATATCATCATAAGTCCTTGAATATCATCATTTCCTTGTCTAGTTTCATTGCGATCCATTTAATCGTGAAATGTAGCTGACATTGCGCTGTAATAATAATAGTGATAAAAAGTAATTTAGTGTGATTTATGAGCTGGTAACACAAAATAATGACAGTTAAGAAGATCAAAACAAAAAGATCTGCAAAAGTTGATTTGACATTTTGAGTAATAATGACAATTTAAAAAAAGAAAAAGAAAAATATATTCCCCGCGTATTGTAATTAATAAAAAATACATTATCCTGATCATTTTATTTGTTTGAGTGGACTTTTAATGATTATTTATTACAATTGATTGGTTACAATGGATTGCAATTGGTTAAAGTTAAATCCAAGGTATTTTACAAGTTTACTATTTTTTTTTTTTAGTTTTAGTGAGGTATATGAATACATTCCTTATATTAATTTATTTTTGCAGTTTGAGTAAAGGCCTTACTATTATTAATAAATTAGACGAAACCAGATTCGAACAGTTTTTACGCCGAATCGTCGCGAAGTTGAAACAACAAGATTCTGAAATTTTTACTGAAGAAGAGAGACAAAAACTTGAGAAAATATTTAATACAGATCAAGAAAGCCTTATTCTGAGTATAAGAACATTGCAGTACTTATTTAAAAGAACACTGAAATACATTTTTATGCCAACTGATTTAAAAAATGATCTTAAAACAATAGGATTGAATAATGACAAAGCCGATGCAATAGTCAAGGTGTGGTCAGCAGATGCAAGGGCAACTCTTAATGAAATAGGTGCACTTGCTGATGATCAGTCTGATTCTTTGAAATTTTCATGGAAACTAAATGCAGAATTGAGCTCAGACTATCGGAAAAAGTGTAAAATACCAAAAGCATATTTGTCATTGGCAAGGGACAATGGGGAAACAGAAATGGAACTCACTCATTCAGAACTTTATTCAATATTTCTTCAATTTGAATCTATACAGAATGTCTTGGACAATTTAGTTATGTGAAAATAAGCTATAGTTTTATTGTTAACAATACAAAATATACTGTTAATTTATGGTAATGTGTTAAAAATGTATGTACCTATAAAAAATATTATAATGAATTTATAATATCACTTAATATCATTTAAAGCCCATATTTAATTCTATTAATGTCAATTTGTGATTGCAATGGAGAGCTGACAGTTAAGTATTTACTCCAAGTCAAGATGCAAACAAAGTTGCTATAAATCTAAATTATATGAGACGAGATCCAAAAGAATTGTATGTACCCATGTTTCAGTTTCAATTAAGTCTACTGACTTTCCACTATGGGATATAATATTTATTATATCCTGAAATAAATATTACATCCTTCAATTATTGGTGTTCACACAGTGAGATATATTTTTTTTAGTATGAGCACCCACAACCACAACCAAAATTTTGTCTTATAGATTCCTGTATCATAGCAATCTGTCTGAATTTCGGACTGTACTTGAATAATTGCTGTAAGATAACGAAAACATGTTTTTCAGGAGTCACTAGTGTGGTATGAATCCAAAAAATCGCAATAAATTAGAAATGAGACCAAAAAATTACAATTTAATTAAAAAGAGTTGTTTGATTCAAAAATATATAAATATGTACATATAACAACACACAATGAGTATAAGATTGTCTAAGTACATATAACATCACGCAAGGAGTTAACTAACACAAAAAGATTTTTTAATTTGAACCAGTAGTTCCTGAGACTATCAAACAAACAAACTATTCAGCTTTTTAATACACGGGAGTCTTAATCCTGAGGTCGCGAGATCGAAACCCACCCATTATACTGTCGACGTGAACCCGCTCACGACGAACACAAGCAATGTAGCGTTTCCCATATTGCTAGTAATCTTTTTTTTTAATAGTATAGATATAATACAAAATAATCACTTGTCTACACGTCTGTACCGAAACGTAAACAATAACCATACTAATTCATGAATGTAGGCACATGTACCGGACGGCCGCATTTTCAGAGCATTTTAATTTAGCCGGTTATTCTCTGTAAAGAGGATAAGGTGGGTAAATGTTATACGGCAGCATATTTTCAGCTGAAATTTTACATACCTACATAAAGTACCTTTCACTGAAAAGTAATACTTTCATTTAACCGTCAACTTTTTGTTTTGGAGTGAGTGTTATGTTATTAAGTTATGTCGGTTGAGACAGAATATTCGTTGTAAATCTTAAATGCCTTGAAGTAGGCTTAAATTTTATCTCCGCCAAACCAAAAATTTAAAATTACTGCTTAAATTTTGTGGGATTATGGGAATCAATGAAAGGTATAAAACGAAACCATCATTGAATTTTTAGGTACATAATCTAGTTCGGAAACTACAAGTTAATATATTTTTTTCTAAATGTGTTTCAGATCTAGCAAACTGTGTAATTTTATAGAAAAGAAACAAATGTTATTATGAGCACAAATTACTCGCTATTCACGTCCAAACTTTTGATAACTTCTGGTTCAAAACTGATGGTTAATGTTCCAAAAATGTACCTAAAAAGTAGATTATGTTGATACTTTTTCTTAAAATTTTTCATTTTGTCCACACTTGAAGTAGGTAACTGTTGTTACAACTTGTAGAAAGAAGGCAACCACAGAGTACATTTTGTAAGGCAGCTGACACCACATTAATTTTGTGGACATGGGCGTACCCAGCTTTTGACTCAGGCAGGGGGGCAACCAGTTTTTGTTGGAGTTTATTCTCCATTTTCAATTTGCGGGCCAAGCGCAAAGGACTCGATCCATAACCGAGTCCTTTGCGCTTAGCGTGCAATCAATCATAATTTTTAGAACTGTTTTTAGGGTTCCGTAGCCAAAATGGCAAAAACGGAACCCTTATAGTTTCGTCATGTCCGTCTGTCTGTCCGTCCGTATGTCACAGGCATTTTACTCAGAGACTTCTCGATGATTATTGATCAAATTGAGTGAAAAGGTGTTTTATAGGGGCCGCTACTTAGCTTGATAGCTAAGTAATAAAAATACATTTTTTATGGGGGTACTCTATACGTGTAACAGAAGCTGATTTTTTTTTTCGGCTAACTTTAACGTGTTTGTGTATTCGACAGGTCTTAACATTTTAAGGTTTCTAATAAACTTTTAGTTGATGAATATGCGTAAACTTAAAAGCTATTGAGCGAGCGGTAGGCCGCAGTGAGATCTAAAACTCCCTGTACGAATAAGGGGTGTGTAGTCCAGTGCAATACTCAAAACTACCGCGCAAGAAGAGAAGTACTACTTGAACTTCAAAGTCAACGCGCATGCAGCGCGTAGGAAAAAGTTAATGCATGAGTTGTTCAGTTAGAAGCCAATAAGTGAGTTGGAGCTGCAGCGCGGATGGACTGCGCATTGCCACTTCAACGTGCTTAACCTGCGTGCCATTGTCGGTAACTTAGGTTCTTTGTTGGATGACCTCGTTGCGTATTTTATCCTTTAAAGAAACTTTGAATTTATGGACTAGCCCAACCGTAAGCGGCCATCCACGTCTCGGCACCGTAGGTTATCACAGGTAGGACACACTGATTGAATACTTTAGTCTTCAGGCATTGCGATAGAGGCCAAGAGAAGACTCGACGAAGTTTGCTATACGCTGCTCAACCCAATCGGATCCTTCTGTCGACTTGTTTCTCGAAGTTGTTTCTACCAAGCTGAATAAGCTGCCAAGTAGATATATTCTTTGACATAAATTATATAAACAGTCAAGAAGGTGGTGTCATAGAGGCATAACAGAATCTTGATATGTCGCCAGTAACACGGCACCGTTCGCAGAGCACCCAGAACCACCCAACTTTCGATGGAGTCGACGGCTTTCTCATAGTCCACAAAAACCATTCATAGTGGCTGTCGCTTCGGTTTTCTGAATTATCTGCCGAACAGTATGAATGTGGTATATGGTGCTGAAGCCTTTTCGAAACCCGGCTTGTTTTGGGGGCTGGAACTAATTAAGTTTTTTCGTGAACGAACGAATTTAAAAGTAATAGCACAAGTTGGTGCTCCAAGTCAATCTTAAAAGCCGAGTGGCTTCTAACATTGACCTGGGGAACCAATTTGTAACCTCCAACACATGTAAAGAGAAAGGCCTACTCTAATTCAATGAAAACGAAGTTTCGATCAAAAATGAGGTGGTAATATACAGAACCAGAAACATCTATTTAGTCCACTTGTTCCAGAAAATCGTCGATGGGTTCGAACTTCTTGTGCTTATCTAAAAATTTAGTTAGAATAGTCCCTGTAAACTTAGGAAATTTAAGGAGACGAAAATTCATGAATTTCGTTTAAAGAAAGAGAGTAGGCCTACTGATTCATAAAATTCACTGCGTGAGGACCGGGATACATGGAACTGACTAAGAAATTAAGTCACAAAGAACTCCAGCCCAATCAGAGAAGCCATTGTATGAGCGGAGGGTAGCAGCGTGATCATAAAATTCCCACACGAACAGAGGACCACAGCGTTAATTTAGATGTCACTGCGCGAACTCCGGGGAGGGATACAACGTGAACTTAAAAGTTATTGAGGAAACTTCGACGAATGTACATACACGGAGTAAATTGCAGGAGTTGAACGCCAAAACGCCATTCCAGGGGCGGGTGGCGCGCAACTGTAACCGCTGCGCGAATAGGCAGAACAAAAGTACAAAAACAGTTATGAGAAACTAACTTTAAAGAGCACTGCCACCGAGGTACCGCACTGCGTACATCGAAACATTTCATGTGTATAAAAAAATCGTATTGCAGCGCGTTTGACGCCTCCTGTCATTGCCTTGAGGACCGGTTCGGTCTGGCAGGTTTAGACCTTTACTTAATTATAGTGGAACTAATGTATAAATTTTATCGAAAACTGTTGGTATTTTTTTTTTTTTTTTAATTACGACTCCCGCAGTAGGTTACAAGCCCTGTGTCGCGGGGGACTATACAAACATACAAGTCACGGACACAAACTACACCCAGACCCGGAACAACAATTTGTGGATCACACAAAGTAGTGTCCCGTGTGGGAATCGAACCCACGACCTCTTGCGTAGCAGTCGGACACACTCCCACTGCGCCACAGAGGCAGTCAAACTATATGTATGGTATGTACTTAATCTTGATGTTCTGAGATTTCTTGTCTGGAGCTTCTGTACTTTCGGTGTTTTGTCCGTTAGCGGATGGCAGTTGGCCCATATATAGATATGAACACAGAAAATAAAATAATCAGTATGTTTGAGATATGAATGAGGAAGGTGTTTTAGTTGTAATATAGAGGTTAGTGTGTTTTAGTTTCTATAATTATTATTCTGAGAGCTACATCTGACCTCCATAATTACTGGTAAAGCTGTTGAAGGAGTTTTCTTGTCCTGGTAACACTGCTCAAATTTTGATGTTATTTAAAATGGTTCTGTCCTATACAAAAACAATGTAATTTCAAGTTATTCCCCTAAAAGGCCTGTGGTATAACTACGGAAATTGTAATCCTGGGTACTGCTGCTGAGTAAAGCACAACAGACTGCCCAGTTTAGAAAATAACCCTATAAAAAATTGGTACGGGCTGGTTTAATATAACGGCGCTATTTTTTGGAGCCTTTAAACTTGATTTTGAGTCAAACTGCATTAAATTGCATGTCTTTGAGGCCTTTATTTTTATAATATTATATACGGGTATATACGGGTAGAACAGTAAAAGAAAATATAAAGTAGTCTACCCGTGACCACGGCCGTTTGCAATACGGTCGAAACGTCAGGCAATAAACAAGGTATTTTACAAGGAATTGGAAGAGTAAGCGTTATTGTTTGTAAAGTCTATTGTTTGTCATGTTTTCGTCTATGTTTAGTGTTAGGCGTAACGTTTTGTATGTTCATTTTATTTGTTTCAATAAACAAATCGAAATCCATATATAATTTTATAATTCCCTAAAACTATTTAGGGCATGTACTGACTGGCAACAGCATTTTTTGTATTGGTTAGAACCAATACAAAAGATGCTGATAAATAGGGTATTTTAAATTTCGATGTTGGCAACTATAGTCTTTCTATACGTCAGAGGTTTTGGCAGCCCGCGGGTGAACTATTTTCTTCATTGTTGACCTTTCCTAAATCTTAGGTGTAATTATTTCATCATTAGACGTACTCTGGCTGCACACTTATTATCTAGTATACATATTTAGTCAAAGTTTTGACGATGGACTCCGAAGATGACACAAAGGATGATGTGGATTCTGGGAATGAGTCTAGCGGAGACGATGTCGACTTTGCAATGGAGGTTGAAACACACAGTACACGGGAACGACAACCAGAGTTTGAGGAATATCGATACGAGGTGTTATCCACGGAGGAAATCGTTCAGCATATGGTTGACTGCATCAAAGAAGTGAATACTGTTGTCGAGGTCAGTATGTTTGGTGTAAACAATGGACTAATCGAATGAGGTTACTCGAACACTCTTGTACTTCATACGTTCTTTTGTGTTGCATTCCAATTTATTTGTGCTCGTTATAGTGAAATGCTATAATTTGTTACACTGAAGAGTTTCCAACAGAGTTGGGAAATCCATACAGTTAGGCTGACATCTTGCTCTATAAACCTAATTTTTCGAGGAAATATCAAAGATGAGTACATTTATGTTTTGTTTTCACAAAAGTGTGTATGTTGTCATGTTCTTTACATCATATAACATGTTGCAAAAAATAAATAATGATGCATAAATAATTTTCAATGAAAACAGTGTAACAAAGGTAACTAAAATCCTTGTGATGATATTTGTGAGTCATAGTAGTGGTGACAAGTTAGTTAACTTTATCCAATTTTAAAGAGTTTTTTATATATTTACGTTTTAAGTTTGACATAATCTCATTTATCCTACTTCCTATTAATATTATACATTTAAGTGTTGGTGGGGATGGATGTAGGTTTGTTGGTCTCTCACACAAAACTACTGAATAGATTTTGATGAAATATTATAGTAATGTAGTCTTGACTGGTCTGTTGGTTTAGTGGTTAGTGACCTTGACTACTAAGCCAGAGGTTGTGGGTTTGATTCCCACCCAGGATAAAACTTTGTGGTTTATTCTGTGTCTGGGTGTAATTTATCTATATGTAAAAGTTATTCTGTTGTCTGGTTGCCATAGTACAGCCTCTGCATAGTTTGGGATCAGACAGTGTTGTCCCAAAGATATCATTATTATTATAGTCTATTTATCAAAATAGCACATAGGGTATAAACATAAAAAAATAATGTGTATAAAGCATCCAGAAAAAGTTAGTTACTTATATTTTAAGAGTGTAAAAAATGATATTTGAAATGTAATATGTTAGATAATATATAAACTAATATATGCACACATTAAAGAATGGATATGAGACTTAAAAAATCTGTGTCATGGCTAAACAGATTTAAATAAACATAACTAAGAACCAATATACATAATTTATAATAAATGTATCAATGATATTGGTCTACTTTCAACGTAACAATATTCTTACACACAGAGACAAACAGACTTAGGGCCTCAAACTATAACACTCCCTTTGATAGCAAAACACAAAATGAATGTTATCTATGCAGTTGTATTGATAATATATATGACATACTGTCTGCAACAAAATAAGGTTTTATTATGCTGAGGCCAGTGTTATTAAAAAACTCATTGCATGCCATGTAACCTATGATAAGCTATACATATATTCTAAGCAAAGTGATTTCAAGTTCCTGTTTACAAGAGTACAGACAGGAAAACCATTTTGTATTTTGTTCTATTTAGAACACTTCTTAATTCCCAGAATGAAATATTAAGTAGGGCTTACCATTTGGTAAACTCTACTTAATATTATGATTCATTCTGGGAATTATTTATCTTACAAACAATTATCTTACAAAAGAGGTCAAATACCTTGAATATGTAGCAACGGCATTGACCCCTGCTTTTCAAGCATTTGTAACAACAATGACTAATCCAAAAAGGACTGATAGCAATTTAAAAAAAGTAATGTTTTAAGTCTTATTGAAGGTATATATTTTTTGTTGTTTTTCAGATACCAGCAACAACTACTCGCATACTGCTAAACCATTTCAAATGGGATAAGGAGAAGCTCATGGAAAGATTCTATGATGGTGACCAAGACCAATTGTTCTCTGAGGCTAGAGTCATTAATCCATTCAGAAAACCAGTCATACAGAGGCCAAAGGTGAATATTTTACTATTGCTGACCTTCTTTTTAAAACCTAGGTATAAAACTATTTTACTATCCTCAGGTGCATATATTTTTTTATTTTTAAAATACCATTCCTGGACTATACTAAAGCCACACATGATGTGAAATGTTTACTAACAAATCAAATTGTAGGGTTGACATATCACTGTAATTTATGTACATCAATGTACATAAATTACAGTGATGTGACAACTGTACAATTTGATTTGTATTTTAAGTTAAATTAATAAAATAACAACAATATTTTGCTCTTCCATCTTATGATTTTACATTACCAATGATAGCCAAAGTAACTATGAAATTGTAGTGGTTGCTAAGCAACTTTGTTATTAAACATTTATATATTTTATATTTAAAAATAATATACAAATTGTGTACAAAGTCGCAATATTATATATAAACTAAATATATGATGCACCTGCTAATATAACCCATGGGAAGAGCATAAACATGTTACAGCCAAGAAGAAAGAGTCTATTCTAATATATTATAAATGTTGAAAAACTTTGGCCATTTGTACACATCATGAAAATATAATATTAGGGGTCTTAATCGCGTGAATAATTTAAGGTAAAATACCTTGTTTATTGCCCGACGTTTCGACCGTATTGCAACATCCGTCACAGGTAGAATGATTGACTGTATATATGTTACTAGCTGTCCCGCGCCACTTCGTCTGCGTGAATTTTCCCCGTTTTTGCAACATTTCTTATTGTTGCTCCGCTCCTATTAGTCGTAGCGTGTGTTATATAACCTATAGCCTTCTTTGATAAATGGGTTATCTAACAGTGAAAGAATTTTTCATTTTTTTTCAAATGAAATAAGACTCGAATTTATTTTTAATACTACAGTACTTGGATTATATACCTGGCATAAATCAGGGTTAAAATGCTGAATCGAGTTAGTCCACCCAGATAGCACATAGTACTTGTTTGTGAGGGTGTTTTGAAAAACCGGAGGCCCGGAGGACCGGAGGAAGGTCGGCTTCCGCCCGCTGTAACAAAGCGCCTGCACCACGCGTGTTGCAGCGGCCGAGGCTGATCGCCTACGATGCGAAGGCTGCACTTCCCGTAGCGCCGGAGAAGATGCAATTGATAATGTTCTAAAATTGACCATAATTTTCAATTAATTACACTTACCATCTATACTAATATTATAAAGCTGAAGAGCTTGTTTGTTTGTTTGAACGCGGCAATCTCAGGAACTATTGGTCCGAATTGTTTTTTTTTTTCTGTTGGGTAGCCCATTTGTCGAGGAGTACGCCCAATAAGAGCGGAGCAGTAATTAAAAATGTTGCAAAAACGGGAAAAATGTACGCATACTAAGTTGCGCGGGACAGCTAGAAACATATAAACAAATATTATGATATTGTCATTTAAAAAAACTGGCCATGAGTTTTTATACATGAGTTGTCTGACATTCATAAGCATTGCATTTCATAACCTAAGTGAATAAAGTACTTTGACTTTGACTTATCATATATAGGAACAAATTTGCTTCTTCATATCTGTATTACTAATACTACTACTTGTCTATATCTCTTGTCTGGATGGATGAAGGTCTTGACTTCATAGAAAGACATAAATTGGCTTCTAAAGTAAATCCAGGATCAGACAGACATGCATGAGTCCTAAGATACATCATGGTTACACTGTGCCAGCCTTGACATATACTTCTTTGAAATAACCAACTTGAATTGTTATTATTGTTTCATGTAGAAATAGAAATAACAATTTTTATATTGGATTCTTGCGATTGTTGTTGTTATTGTCATAATTGTTAATGGCTTATTATTGGCAAAGTATGCAATAAAATTGTTTTCAAGCATTGAATTATCATAGATATGTAATAGGCAAAGGACAATTTCTATAAATATTAAGGTAGCAGCAACCTACTAGAAGAATACTAGCAGATCCATTTAATCTGGTAACATTTTTTTTAGCCACCTGACAACTTGTCAGACTTGTGGTCCGACCTTTTTTGCAAGAATTGGATATTCTAGATACTAATATTATTATTATGGGTAACCTCTAAACCTACTGAACTATACTAAGCTATTTCTAAACCAAAAGGTTTAGAAATAGTTTAAAGTTTGCGCAATGACATAGGCTATATTTTATCGAAACCGAAAGGTACATCTAATTTGATATAAAGCAGAGGCGGAGGTTTAAAACTTTCCTGTGTCGAACGAAAATATACTTTGCTCGACACTACGACGACGAATTAAATGCGGCGGTAGCCTAATAGCTAAGGCATCGGTCTCGCAATCGTGAGGTCGCGTGTTCGAGGACTACCTATTATACTACCCACTGAACCCACTCCTAACACAAGCCTTAGAGCTTAACTGGGTTAACAAGTTTGCTAGTAATGTGGGAGTCAATCCCACATTGCTAGTTATCTTCTCAAAAAAAAAACAAAAAGGTGTTGTAAGGACCCTCTGGAGCCGAATAAGGCTACCGGCTTGGGTCAACTACAATACCGATGTTGAATTACACTTAAAATATATTGTAAGGTTGTGTTGTTCCAGTTGCCCAGACGGATATCAACATCAGGGACAGAAGAGTGTGAAATATGTTTTTCAGTTCTACCAACTTCTGTAAGTAATGTTTTATTGTTTTTAAACTTTCGCGATTTTTATACATATTAGATATATTTCGATCGAATTGCACCGATCGTGGTCACGGGTCGACTGAACGTCGGGTAAATAAAAGGTTCGTACCTTTAAATAATTCACGCGATTAAGTCCCGAAATATATCTAATAATGTTTTATTGTTATCTTGTGCCCCTAAACAGTGACTGTAGATAATACTTGATAAGCTTGTTTGTTTTTGGCAAATATTATCCAAACTAATATTATAAATGTGAAAGAAACTGTGTGTATGTTACGTGAAAACACTTAAACGACTGAACCTATTTAGATGAAATTTAGTATGGAGATAGTTTGAATCCCTGGAGCTTGCCAGGGACAGGTAAACTATCTCTGCAACAAAAGCTATCCCATATCCTTACATAAGATAGTTTTTATTGTGATAATCGACATCTGGAATAAATGGGGAAAATTTTGTAACAAATCATATCTTTCGCGAAAATTACGTCAAAAATTGTTATTGTTTAGTATATGGTATTGTTAACCAAAAATGTTATGTTATATTTCATCCTTAACATTTAAAGCTCATTCTAACTGCTTACGACTAAGCCATAAATTCAATGTTTTGAATTTACAAATTGTAAATTAAGTAATTTACATATAATAATTAAGACAGACATTTGAAGCTCCTACAAAAATATATTTAATATTGATTTGTGTTTTTTTCAACAACTTAAACATACAATACCCTGCATACAACTGCTTACTGTTCATAGAAAAAATACTTCCTACTTCTTATATCTAGAATATATGGCACACATATATGACTGCGAATCGAATCCATAACTATAGACAGTAGTACAGCAGTCCTACAATACCACAGGGCCACTAAATATAAATTTTCATTTGTTTACAGATGATGACGGGTCTGGAGTGCGGCCATAGATTTTGCACACAATGTTGGTGTGAATATTTAACAACTAAAATAATGGAGGAAGGCCTAGTAAGTGCATATTTACTATCACTATAAAGTATTAAGTCTCATTATCACTCGATAAATTGGTCGTAGAATAAAAACATGCTTTTAATAGAAAGTAATAGAAAGTCTACGATCCCTTGGGTGTGTCGCTCTCGCTAGTTGTGGAACAGTTATGTTTGTTTTGTTCTAATGATTATAAAAAAATATTGCAACTCCCGCACTTGTCCAGCCATGGGGCTGTGCTAGCCGGTGTCATGGGATATTTTACATACATTTAATTAACAGGCACCAAGTACACCCGTACTCGGTACAATGTGTCAAACTCTTGTACAGCAAGCGCATGAACTCCAACTGCGTCGTCGATGCAGTTTAAAATAGAGATGACTCTATGTAAGTCGGCCGGATTGAAGTTAGGTTCATAATACTGAGTTGACCCTAAAATTACTTACGAAAACGATTCATTATGTTTAATCGATTAAAAATACTAACAGCATAAATAACAATATAAAAAATAATACATTGACGAGTTTATAAAAGTTTAAATTTAGAACAGTTATATTAAATACTAAAGAAAGTTTGAACAACAATTTATTTACGAAAATAATCACAAAAAACATGAGTTAGTAATACTAATTACTAACTCATGTTTTTTGTGATTATTTTTACAGATTTTTGTAACATCACATGTAATCTGTATTTAGCAAATAAATGAATTTGTATTTGTAATTATGGCAATGTAATGCGTAATCGCATCTTAAATTCTCTTGGTTTTGTTACCGCCCTCGCTTCCTATCACCATTTACTTCCAAAAATGCTTCTGCGCAACCACTTGTCGCCAAGTTCAATCCGGCCAATTTACATTGAGGCAACTGTAAATTGTAATTTACTTATCTGAAAAAGTAAAAAGAAACACAATAATATTCGCATTGTGGCAGATTAGTTGCTAGCTATTCATAGTATGCCTTTTCATTTATGGCCCTTTCATAAAATTATATTTTAATGAGGAGTTGGATGTGGATGTGGCTTGTACAGTACAGTATCAAACATAATCTTAACATTTTCCTATGTACTCAAAGAGGTAGTTTTATTTTATTTAATCCATACTATCCATACTAATATTATAAATGTGAAAGTAACTCTGTCTGTCTGTCTGTCTGTTACGCTTTCACGCTCAATCAGCTAAACCGATTTAGATGAAATTTTGTATGGAGATAGTTTGAGTCCCGAGGAAGGACATAGGATCACGATAACCGACATCCACGCGGGCGGAGCCGCGGGCGAAAGCTAGTATCTAATAAAATAATAATAAATCCTCTTGATTCGATTTTGTTAGTTATCATCAAACTTACGTCACTTTTGTGATTTGTAATCGTAAAATGCAGCCTAGAAACAAAAATATACGTCACACAACATTGTGACTATTTATGATTCTTTGAAGGTTATTTAACTTGTTATTTATAAAGTTATGTGATGCAAAAAGTAGGCAACAAGGCTACAGAAAAAAATGTTACGTAAAAATATTTATACATACATAATTTTTATTTTAAAATGAGTTCTGTCGCTTTTGATATGATTCATAGAGGGCAATGCTGCCCACAGAACAATTGGTTACTTGACTACTATCAAAATAGAATAATAAGGTAGTTCTTATTTTACAATTAGGTTACTGCACCTTTCACACATTCCATTTCTACATCACCCTAAGGTAGACTGGCAGAGAATGCTTTTAGCATTAAGTCCACCTTTGTACAACTTTGTGCATAAAGTTTTAAATAAATAAATAAATAAATAAAATAAAATATTTTAACCATCTATAAATATGTCAATACGTTTTTTTATTTTTTATATGTCAGTGTTCTGAAAAAATATGTTCATCTATAATTTAACGTGTTTATTCATTTTAAATCATAAGAAGAAACACTAAAAGCAAATTATTTGACCATAGAAAACGTGACGTTACATGCTTGCATTTCATACAAATTTCTATGGAGCGGGTCGTTTTAGATGTTTCTTAAAATAAGGCTGATTTGACTTTAGTCAATTAAAGGGTATTTGAGTGAAGTCAAATAAGCCACTATGTATAATCTTCGAGAAGACTGACAACTTTCATAGAAAAATGTTTTCACAATAATTAGCGCCATCTATTGCGTGCTCTCAAGTACCACATGGCAGTGGCGGGGAAGGGGGAAGATTGGAAGAGTCACCCCCGCCCTCCCTTTCATTCATAGCTGATTTTGTTTAGAAATTAGTTTATTAAAGAGAAAAGTTTTACCAGGTTGTTACCAGGGTCCTTACAGTCCCGTGTCTTTATAACGTTGTATTGTTGTTACCAGGGTCAGACAATAGCGTGCGCGGCACACGCGTGCGACATCCTGGTGGACGACGCGACCGTCATGCGGCTGGTGCGGGACCCCAGAGTCAAGCTCAAGTACCAACACATCATCACCAATAGTTTTGTTGAGGTATGCACTAAGTTACTACGCCTCATATGTTACACTACTTAAACTGTATTTTATATTTCTAATAGCTATTTGGCCTTGTTTGAATCCTTGACATTCAATATGAATGTTGACGGTGTTGTTCGTTTAAACCCACAGATTTTATTATACAGGATGTCCCAAAAGTATGTCACACAGAGAGAAAGTACCTTTAATATTAAACATACAATATTTTACTGAAAGAAGATTTCATTTTAATTTTAAAAATAATTCGAGCTACATTCAAAGAAATTTTTAATTATCGCCTGTCTTAATCGGGAATCGATTCCGCAAAATGTGAAAATAGTTCCGCAAATTGTAGTGGTAAAAATACAGGATTTTTACCACTACAATCGAAATACCCTTTCATATAGTTTTTTTTCTTCTAAAGTACATGGTATCTTAAATAAAAGGGAGACTATAAAATTTAATAAAATAGTGGTAAAAATACAGGATTTTTACCACTATTTTATTAAATTTGGATTTAAATTTGGTAAAAATACAGGATTTTTACCACTACAATCGAAATACCCTTTCATATAGTTTTTTTTTTCTAAAGAACATGGTATCTTAAATAAAAGGGAGACTATAAAATTTAATAAAATAGTGGTAAAAATACAGGATTTTTACCACTACAATCGAAATACCCTTTCATATCGTTTTTTTCTAAAGAACATGGTATCTTAAATAAAAGGGAGACTATAAAATTTAATAAAGTACAATCTGTATAGGTAGCTAATGCTACGTTCAACCAGAGCCGTAGCTTGCCTTACACTGAACCGGTATCGAAGGTACTTTCCCGCCACGTGGTATGATTTTGGGACATCCTGTATAAATGTCCATTAAATAAAAATCTGGCAACTAAAAATATAAGAAAAAAAAAAACTTCAAAACGGCTGACCCAAATTCAGCAACAAAACCTAGCTGAGACTAATCTCGAATAAGCCCACTAAATTGGGACATATGGATACATGCTTCGATTGTTTTCCACAGTGCAATCGTCTGCTTCGCTGGTGTCCGTCACCGGACTGCAGTAACGCCATCAAAGTGGTGTACGTGGAGCAGGCGCCCGTCACGTGTCGCTGCGGACACACGTTCTGCTTCGCGTGCGGAGAGAACTGGCACGACCCCGTACGATGCTACCTGCTTCGGAAGTGGATCAAGGTACACTAGTAACAGCTAATACATACATAACATTTCCATGTAAACATTTATTACAAATGTGTAGTTGTTGGACAATAAATCAAACAAGAACATTACAACTTGCACCAAACCAGATTATAATATAATAATAATATATCTTGGGACAACTCACAAGGCTATCTGATCCCAAACTAAGCAGAGCTTGTACTATGAAAACCAGACAACTGATAAATATACTTATATATTTCTAAATACATACATAATATATATAAGTATCACACAAAGTTTTATCCTGGGTGGGGATCGAACCCACGAACTCTTGTGTAGCAGTCAGATACACTGGGAGTGTCCGCGCCACGGAGGCAGTCAAATACAGGCTATTTAGTGATACATAGATCATTTTGACGTGATAAACTCTTATAAATCAATGATCGGCTGCACTCTCGACAAAGTGTGACGTCACCGCTCACGTCTCGGGTCCACTAAAGCTGTCACAGGCATGGTTGTTTATTACAATGGCATCAATGTTTTGGCGATTGCAGCGACATGCGATACAATTGGAAATAAATAAAAAAAGCTGTCACAGGCATGGATGTTTATTTAATGTCATCAATGTTTTCTTGTGACGTTATCACGTACAATTATCATCCGTAAACCGACTTTACAGACAACCATTTTATTTGTGTCTTTATCCTCCACACTTTCGAGATCTAGATTCCCCAATAATAAGCTATATGATATTTTTAAGACATGTCATAACGATACCTACTGTACTTTATATGGTATGGCACAGTTATAACGTCAAAAATAAGGGTTACGAAATTATTTACTTTTAGCTATAAGTCCTTAACACTGAGAAGCAACGGGAAAAGGCTAGTATCATCAACAGCTTGCAGACATTCCCTGCTGAACATGGGCCTTTCTCAAAGTCTTCCACAACAACCGATTTTGAGCAGTCTGCTACCAACGACTCCCCGCAACCTTATTTAAAGGGTCGCCGGTCTGTCGGTATCTAGTGGGAGGCCGTCTCGCTTTGCGTCTTCCAGCTCGTGGTTACCACTCGAGAACCTTCCGTACCCCATCTATTGTCAGTTGTGCGAGCGATGTGACCAGCTTATGGCCACTTCAACTTACTAATCCTCTGAACTTATGTCGGTAACCTTAGTTCTACTGCGAATATATTAATAAGCTAAGCATTATCTTACTACTAGCTGTCATGCGCAACTTCGTCTGCGTAAATATTCCCCGTTTTTGAAACATTTCTCATTGCTGCTCGGTCCAATTGGTCGTAGCGTGATATTATATAGCCTATAGCCTTCCTCGATAAATGGGCTATCCAACAGTAAAGGATATTTTTTTATTCGGATCAGTAGTTCCTGAGATTACTGCGTTCGATATTAGTATAGATTAAAATGATACTTACTTTTGTATCTATTGCAGAAATGCGACGACGACTCGGAGACGTCGAACTGGATAGCGGCGAACACTAAGGAATGTCCGAAGTGCAACGTGACGATCGAGAAGGACGGCGGTTGTAATCACATGGTGTGCAAGAACCAGAACTGTAAGGCGGACTTCTGCTGGGTCTGTCTAGGACCCTGGGAGCCCCATGGCAGCAGTTGGTACAATTGCAACAGGTAATTACGGTATTTTGTTTTTTTTTTATATGATTGTTCCAAAAAGGAGTCTAATGTTTTAAGGATTCATGTGTGTATGTGAGTTTCTGTATTGTAACATAACTTCTAGACGCCTGTTCAAAAAGCAATATGGCTGACGTGACACATGGCACAAATCACACTTCATTTTTGTTTTCTAAAAGATTAATATGTTGCGAGTCTAAATCATTGACATCGTCGCCGTAAGCTGCTTTTTTCGTATGTTTGTACGTATGTGTGTGTTGTAAGTGATTTATATTTTTCTCGTAAAAAATGGGTTTTTCTTCTAAAATCCGAGAATAAAATAAATAAACGTTTTGACAACATCAGCACTGTAGCTCCCCCAGGCGGCCTTGAACATTAAAACTTAGCTAAGAAGCGGCCCAACCGTTTCCAAGAAAGATGGTAACACACACGTACACGCAAACCTCTTACCCCAAACGCATCGAACCCTTCCGACAAGACTTCCGATCGCTTTTCCGAAGCGAGCATCCTGAAACTAGAACCGAGCTATTCTGAACTATGTCGCTAAACTTCAAATCGCTCCATAGTATGAAATACATAGCCACGATGTACAGAAATAAAATAGGGTGAGATTGATGGATAAATGTCTCTAGTTTATGATAGTGTGGGTTGCATTATTGTGGACACTGTCGCACTGGTCGAAAAAAAAAAGTTATGTTGAATTACTATTTTGTCTTTCCATTTTTACGAAATGGAATCCAGAAGCAAAATAATTTAACCAGTGGACAAGTTAAGAACAATAAACTCAATCACCGCACAGATCTAAACGACATAATGACGAAGGACTGGGATGTGACTGCAAATAAAAATATTGATTGATTGATGTGGGTTAATGAGTGCGCGAGCGCCACAAAGTTCACAGAACCGGTAATTAAATAAACTGCCTCTGTAGCGCGGTGGGAGTGTATCTGACTGCTACGTAAGAGGTCGTCGTGGGTTCGATTCTCACACGGGACAAATACCTTGCCACAAATGCCTTTGTGTGATCCACAAATTATTGTTCCGAGTCTTGGTGTACTTTGTGTCCGTGACTTGTATGTTTGCAAAGTGCCCTGCGACAACCTACTGCGGGAGTCGTTTTAAAAAAAAAAATGTTGGTGTAAGGTAATATGCTAGAGACAATCTGCAGCCAATCTCATCAGAGACTAACCAACTACGCAGGAGATATTAGACCGAAAGTTGTAACATTGCTTAACCTCGCAGATCTGTTTGAATACCACTGAATCAGGGTATAATAAAAGCTCATTAATAATTAATTACTCATAAGTAAAGGGTATTTTCTAACGATATCTGGGTTATATTTTAATCCCACGGTTTACTGTACAGAAAATGAAAAGTGGGCTACAACTTGACAATTATAACCTAGTTTGGTTATTGTACGGAATTTTTCACTAACCGGGTCAGATTTCGCAGAAAAATGGTTAGTGCATAACCTACTAAGAGTGAACACAGCATGCAAAGCTAAGAAAAGAACACAAAACAATTTTTTAAATAAAATAAACTTAAATTTAGTTATTGAAGTCTTCTTGGAAACAAGATTTCTTGAGATCATTGATTGATACACCGAACAATGAATGCCAAGTTGTTCGATACCTAGGTCATATAATAGTTCTTCTATAGTGAATACTGATAAACATACTTATATATTTCTAAATACATACATATTATAGATAAATAACACCCAGACACAGAATAAACCATCGTGCTCATCAGACAAACGTCATTATCCTGGGTGGGGATCGAACCCACGACCTCTTGCGTAGCAATCGGATACACTCCTACCGCGCCACAGAGGCAGTAAAACAAACAACTGAAAGCTGGATGCAAATAGTATCACACAGATCATTAACAAATAGAAGAAAAAAGAGGACCAAGATGGGATCCCTGTGGTACTCCTGAGGAAATATCTCTTGGTTCTGATGAAAATCCTCGAATTTATACCGGTTGGGAACGAGTGTGTACATAATATTCGCACTATCTAAACAAGTTGCCACAAATGCCTGCATGGTCAAGCTTTTGAAATAAAATGAGCTAGATTAACTTGCGTTGTAAACTTTTTGAATCGCTAGTCCAAAGAAACTTAGTCTAAGGCTGATAAAATAGAAATGGGCCTATAATTAGTTCATCTCCTTTTTTTAATGCTTCGTTACAGAGAGCATTTCTAACAAATTATAATAATATACTTGTGCAAAGTTCGATAATATATCCATAGGGGTAATCAGGTTGATGTTGTTTACACAGACTATTTCAATGCATTTGATCGAATCGACCATAGTATCCTACTATCCAAGTTATACGGGATAGGAATACAAGGCGACTTGCTGAGATGGTTTGAGTCTTACATTGACAGTAGGTCACAAGCAGTTCTACTAAATAATTTAATTTCAAGCTGGGCTTATATCTCTGGTGGAGTCCCACAAAAGTCTTTACTCGGTCCCCTTCTTTTTTAGTCTATGTAAACGACATCAACTAGGGTTATCAATCGTCTAAATTACTATGCTTCGCTGATGCAATGAAGATCTTTTGCTCCATTTCATCTAATACCGATTAGACTAGATTGCAGGACGACCTACAGCGTCAAACCCTTTATAACAGTGTGAATAAATTATAAAACATACACAGTGAAGACCTGTAGTTAGTTTTTTTGTTTGTATTGTCATTTTTTCACAAATATTTTAGATGTTAGTTTTCCGCTGTCAAATAAATATTTATCGTTTAAGTAGTGAATAAATCCAGGCATATTCTATATTGTTGTGGTATCCAGGTACGACGAGGACGAGGCGAAGGCGGCCCGCGACGCGCAGGAACGGTCGCGGGCGGCGCTGCAGCGCTACCTGTTCTACTGCAACCGCTACATGAACCACATGCAGTCGCTGCGCTTCGAGTCCAAGCTCTATGCCTCCATCAAGGAGAAGATGGAGGAGATGCAGCAGCACAACATGAGCTGGATCGAGGTTTGTGACGAGAGTCTGACTTACATGTTCTGGATACCTTTAAATAATTAACGTGATTAAGTCCAGATATATATTTAATATGTATAAAAATCGCGAGAGTTTAAAAACAATAATTACTGATAACTAGTTTTAAAGAAACTAATATTATTTACAGTGCTTAGTCAAAATAGCAGATTAATCTATTTCATGGCTTATGACGATCAACTTTGGATGGATGTTTTTTTCTCTTTTACGCGAAATACTACCGAATAGTTTTATCAAAAAATGTACAGTCTTCTGTACTTAAATTTTATCACCCTATTCTATTATGACATGTTTTAATTTTGAAAACAAATGTAATGTGCATTTGTTTACAAAATTAAGACACACTTCATGTACATTTGTTCAATGCTATAAGATTCTTTAATTGGAGTTTGTAAATGCAATCATTAGAAGTTGATTTATGCACCACACATACATTTCTCCTACATTTTATTGACTAATAGCTGACCCGCGCAACTTCGTCTGCGTAAATTCTTCCTTAATCCATTTATCAGCTATCCAACAGTTAAATCTCAAGGCCGAACCAACTCGGTCCGAATTGAAAAATAACTTTTCAGTTCGGACCAGTAGTTCCTGAGATTATCACGTTCAAACAAACTCTTCAGCTTTATAATATTAGTATAGATGACATCCATGCGGGCATGAAGCTAGTCGAATGTAACATAATAACATACCAATGAGATGAATATAAGAGTATGTTATACTTATATTTTGATGTACACATTCTATAGGTCCAATTCCTGAAGAAGGCAGTAGACATCCTATGCCAGTGCCGACAGACGCTGATGTACACATACGTGTTCGCGTACTACCTGCGCAAGAACAACCAGTCCGTGATCTTCGAGGACAACCAGCGCGACTTGGAGTCCGCCACCGAGACGCTCTCCGAGTACCTCGAGCGGGACATCACTAGTGAGAACCTGGCTGATATCAAACAGAAGGTCCAGGATAAATATAGGTCAGTATTTGTTACTAACTTTTTGTATTTACGGTCATTGATATATCACTTAACAGTTTAAGCATTATAAAGTGTAAATTTAGCGTGAATGATAAATAATACTACTCTGATCTAAATAAATTGATCGATTCGATTCGAAATCGATCGATTGACAATCTAAGCCGCATATAACCATCAAGTTACCGGAACATGTTAGCTAAACTTTCTTTTACCTTTGCCTTTGATTGTATTAAAGTAATTGTAAAAAATACTAAGTAACCTATTCGCGGGTGGCTGAAGAACTTTAGAGTGCTATGCACTACCACTCCTTGATATCACTCTAGTGAAAATTTTAAATATAAAAAAAAAGTTATCAAGTCTCATATATAACGATATTTTTTGTGTAAGTAGTGATTGTTTCAAAATGTTTTTTCTGTTCTGTGTTCTGTGTTCTCTGTTGATGGTTGTACCACACTTGTCAAGCTCCTCAATATTTTTTTCAGTTTCGCTGAGTTTGACTAAGGGAATTACGTGAGAAAGATACGCGCGTATACGTACGCGCGTATTCTTACGTACACGGCATACAATCATTGCGTTCATACGATTCGCCCGAGGGATTATACTCGCGTTTCATTCGTCAGAATCTCAGATATTCATAGCTCCTTGTTGCGTTCAGTATGAAGTAGTAACCCAAGGCCCAAGTCCAAGTCCTTAAGCGCATGTTTCGCGTTATGTGAACGCAATAACGCCTCATTTGAACAAGCTCTTATAGATAAAGAAAGGTGTTAATGACATCATAGTAATCCGCACGTGTCTATTGTCCACAGATATTGCGACAGCCGGCGCAAGGTGCTGCTGGAGCACGTTCACGAGGGCTACGAGAAGGACTGCTGGGACTACACAGAGTAATCTTGCCTCTATTATAACTACACTACGCAATACACTACCACATAATACATAGGCACATATCGGCTCCCTACAATGTGTGGAGATAGGCTCGGGTACACATAGACGCGCATGTACACAGATCTCGGTCGAAATCATACACATAGATACTGGACTACGTCTTCCCTTTCAGGTATGAAGTAAATAGCCTGTATTTACTTCATACCAAGCGTAAAAGAGACAATACACTCGTATAGTATTCTAGAATTCTGATACGTCACCGGCTTATTATGTCTGTCCTGTCACATTGACATTTCAGAAAAGAGACAGGTAGATCAATACAGTTGCTTGGTCTCTTTCTAGAAAGTGGTCAATTTTGTGAGGTTCTAGTGGTTAGTGACCCTGACTGCTAAGCCGGAGGTTGTCGGTTCCCTACCCAGGATAAAACTTTGTGCGATGAGCACGATGGTTTATTCTGTGTCTGGGTGTTATTTATCTATAATAATTATGTATTTAAAAATATTTACTTAAGTATGTTTATCCGTTGACTGGTTTCCATAGTACAAGCTGTGCTTAATTTAGGATCAGATAGCATTGTGGGAGTTGTCCCAAGATATTATTATTATGTCGGTCGAAGTCAGTCGAATGACAACCGAGTCTGCTTACGTAGTTATCGTACGCACGTGCCCGTCTATATATACGTGAACTTAGTTGACTTGTGAGTCGGTTGTACCTATGTATTTCGTGACACTACGCACTACACCTACAACACGCGTACCGAAATACCTTATGTAAACTATCGTGATTGATTAGGCACATTGTAAGAGATTATTTTTGTAAGTAAACCTGTTTTCACACGTTCTAGTAACGGTATAATAGGCGCCTTACGTTCAATTAAAAAAAAAAAGTCTGTTCTCGCTTTTTCATAATACGTAAACAACAGCTTTATAACTAATGAATGTTTCGTCTTGATTTTTATTCTATTTTCAAAATGGAATAGAAGATGACAAAACGTTCCCGTACATACATTAACGTATTATGAATAAGACAAATGATATGTAGTTGCGAGGTGCAAACAGAAATGACCTCTGTGTACCAGGTCTTAAAGCTCATATTGCCCTTTTTGATAGGCACCGACTGAGGACACTGTATACGTCGCTTACAGAACGTGTGAACATCTGGTAAGGCTTTCAGAATGTTCTAGTAAAGTTATTTAAGAGTTAAGTGACGTCATCAATATGGGCATTTATCTCTTGAATATCGTTATCTTATTCGTTCTGAAGCTTAATGACAATACTCAAAAAGTTACCCTAAGTTGAGGCACAATTTGTTTTGTTTTTTAAATTGTCAAAATTATATGCATGTCAGTTTTAGTAATGACTAAATTTAATTTAAAAATTATAAAAAGACGTAGGCTTTAATTGCACATTGAAATTAGTTGGTGGTACGTATCTTAGGTTTAAAATACCTGCGATTTGCAGTCGCCAATTTAGCAATTAAATGTGCAACTTAACACTTCTGCTTATTCTATTGTCTTCTTCTGGTTTTACGTATGTTACTCTCAAGAGTCGTCAAAACACCACCACTCTGATAGAGTTGTAACTCTGCGAAGAAGACTAATAAATATTCTAGAAGCATTTGTAGCAATTTTTCCGACTTAATTCGGCTGGTATTCAAGCTTCGTTAGCAGAAACGTTCAAGTTGTATATTAATTGCTAATTTTAAAACAAGCCGTCGTACATATAACACGTACTCATTTTACACACAAAATGAAATATTAGATGTTAAATGTATTCTGTAGTGTTGAAAATCAAAAGTAGATAGATTACATGGGAGCATTCGGTACACATAGCAAGAGACTTTGTCACGCTTTTGTTTCTATATCCCATATAGACTAAAAGCTGCAAACTAAATCACATTATATTTACTACTATTTTCACGTGAGGATCGATATTTGAAATCAACATTACTATTATGTATATTTTAACTTCGAGATTATCTCAAGGTTTTCACTCAATAGCTATAGTCAAATTTCCCAATAATTCTTGTTCCTCTTTGTTGTTAAGAAACATCGTAAGAGTAGGAAATACTGCCAATGGCATGTTCAGCAAGCATTCTTTCTCACTTTGATAGCAACGTTTCTGAGCGATAAAGAGGGGTACATCAACAGGTACATATTTATTAACATGATTCAGGCGTACACCAGATCCAATTAATCATACATCAAATCCATCGTCAAAGCAGGTTGAATAATAATTCCGCAGTTTGGCTATCATCCTGTTAAGTATTTAACTATAATTCAAGAGCTTGTTTTATCAAAAGATATTTATTGATTATAATACTTAATAATTAAAATTTTAATAGTCATTCATGTAATTTGAATACGAAAGTAAAGCATTCAAATTGCTTACAGTATAATATCATCCTAATATTGATTGTCAATAGACTTTGTATTCCAAATCCTTGAGGTTTTCTCGCTTATATAAAAAATACTTGTGTAAATCAAGCAGATGCTTAGT
Organism: Herminia tarsipennalis; assembly: GCA_945859575.2. Taxonomy (NCBI): domain Eukaryota; kingdom Metazoa; phylum Arthropoda; class Insecta; order Lepidoptera; family Erebidae; genus Herminia; species Herminia tarsipennalis. The sequence goes on along the minus strand of OX243845.2, from coordinate 15,996,275 downwards.
GTATTTTTTTCGTAGTTGACTCAAAATCGACAACAAATAGTGTGACCTAGCAATAGGTTTTGACATAAGAAACATTATTACTGGACTCATGATTGGACGTTGAAAAATCTTGATAAAAATGTTATCATTTCAATTTTATTTGGTAAAAAAGAAAAAAAAATAATGAAAAAAAATGTATATAGGTTTATTTAAATATTAATAGAAAATAAAATCCATTAAAACTGCAAAATTATTTGTTTATTCTATTAGTCACAATGATTTTATTTTAGGTAATGTTTGTTTGTATTCAAATCTATGGGCGCACCGTGTACAACAAGTTAAATTATATTGATTCGAATTCACAAGACATCAGGACATGCGAGTGAAATGATCATCTAGAGTAGTTGTGTTGTATTTCTGCTTCTATTTATTATTATGATTTCACGGTCATCGCGTAAACATGCCGACAGTAAAGCGAAATAGAGATACACTATTTAGGCACCTGTCCCACTAACGGTGAGTAGCGAGTAGCGATTTTTCGTTCAAGTAACGTACAACAAGGTGTCTCTGTCCGACCCAAAAAGGGCTTGTAGGTATTCTATTGACAATGCTAAACAAATGGGAAAAAAAATATATCTTTTTTTATATTTTTTTATTGAATATTGACGAAATTAAGTACTAAAATCGTGAATTCTGATTCACGATTTTAGTACTTAATTTCGTCGAAATGTGTAAATTTTCAAAATGTTTTAACAAAATTGTTTAAGGCCTGTTTACAATTAAAACACAATTTTTCGTGTCCACATGACATCTGGTAATTTTTTTTTCGTCATTAAATAAAAAAAAAGCACAAATTTAATGGGGATATGATACCTAACAACACATCAACGGATGGGACTGGGAATATATTACATGTTTTATTGTAGATCCCGTTCGCGTAAACAAAAGAGAGATGCAGTATAGAGCGAGTACTCGCCGACAGTGTGAACGGTTAGCGATCAACAATTAATATCTGTATCTCTTTTGTTTACATGGGATCTACATACGTATGTACGTTTCTTGAGCTATAAAATCGCTACTCGCTTTCTCGCCGTTGGTAGGACAGGTGCCTTAGCATGCTTTTTAATTTTGATATAAGCTTGGTTTTCGTCGTTCGATTTGGAGGTTTTCGCACTACTCAACTCAATGAGTAAAATTATTTTATTCTTACTGTAGGTTTAAAAATATTCATATTGTATCAAAATTAAAGAGTATATTTAGTTGACTAATGACTTATGGGTTGTATGCGGTGTGTTCTTAGTGTGTGACCATGACATATAATAACGGTGATTCTCATGGGAACATAAATATGCTGTTTAATTTGTTTTCTACTATTCAGTCTGAAGGTACGAGACTAAAATTTACTGTACATTTATGTCAGAGAATGGAACTTAGACAATGCCCTTAATTTTAAGCCAATATATGGCGTTTTTCCACTTTCGGTGTGAATGACTAACAGAAGCCGACATTCGTTTTGTGAATATAGATCTCACTATTTTAAAAACGTATCAATCTTTTCACTAACATTTACGAGTTTAATTTAAACACACGAAATGTTTGGAACGTATTTAATGGAAATTTATTTATGTATTGAAATTATAGAGTTTCATTTTCCACAGAGAATATAAGCAAAGAATATTGTGCTACACGAAACTTTTGTTTTATCTCTGATCCGAACTCCTTTGCATTGAGTTTGTCAAGAAAGCTTAGACTATTTCAGTTGAAACGATTAACGAATTTGTGTTAACGCACATAGAACTCAATATGCTATAACAGAATTCAGACATTAGGACAACTTATTCGTTGAAGTAAAAAAATCCTTTTATTTTTCTTGTAACAAAAAACGTTCGCTTTGTCTTACCAAGATTGTAAAATTTTTAGCGACTAAGAATTCGCTCATTTTCTGTCTGTGATGATCTGAAAACATTGTTAATAGCTAGTTGATAATGTAATCAAACGGTATTTATACGTCTCCTAAATATTACTTTCCATTATGAAATGCTTCCAAACTTCATATAGGTAACATGAGTCATATTATTCTAATGTCGGTCAGTCATTTATCCATTTATAATATTAAATCAAACGTTGAAAAATGATTTATAATTATCATTTCTTTCTTTTCCGCTATCTTCGACTTTTTTTAATAGTTTAATTATAGTTGATTTTGATTAAATACAATTTATTAATTATGATATCATTTAGCGACTTTCGACTCGTAATAATGTTTGTTTTATTTTGTAAGTGTCGGTCGTTTGATTATGATATTCGTGTATTATTTTATTTCGGATCGAGAGCCGGTAAGTAGATGTATTTATATGAAGGGAAGAGCGTTTTTGATTAGATTATGATGTGATTTCGTGATGGCAGCGTTTAGTTGTGTGATGAGCCAGGTACTATACTCTGACAGTCCACGTACGTCGTCCAGCCACATCCCTTATCACAAATCTCACATTATAAACGTTCAGATCTCCTGTAATAATTTTAATAGAGTTCATTTTATATTTTTTTTTTCGACTGTAAACTTAGAATTTATAATTTATAATATTAATCTTTTTTTTTTAATGATATTTTGAAGTCGTCTATAGCGTCGTGTAAATCGCTTAGTGTACTAAAGGTTTGAATCTTTGTATTATTACAACCTCATTTTTATGGTAATGTAAAATACTACGACGTATTATAAGTTCACATTAGCGGTGGTTTGTTTCGATTGTCGATTTTATCCTCGATAACGAGTGTTTTAATAAAAATAGCACAATATGATATAATAACAATTATCGCTTAAGAAGAAACAAAAAATATTTTTACCAAAAACCTATTTTTGTTATTAGAATACTGTATTATCAATATAAAACTGTTAGTTCAGCACTTAGTATGTTTTTAATTCTGTGATCGAGATATAATTTAACGTCTACAAGACGTCACGTTTGATCTTGGTAGGCGATGCATTCGCAACATCGCGGCGACGTGCTTCACTACTCGTCTTTCGTTCAGACGATTCTATAATCAAATTGTATTTAATAATTATAAAGTTTCTCAATACAAATGGTCGACTGGTATTGTAAAATTGTATTTTACTATTTAAGCATTGGTATCGCGTGACGTTCATAAAATAATAAACATTGTATAGTGGCATGTTTGCGACGAATTTTGACACTAATTAAGCATTTTGGTACTGGGTAATGAAGCCAAGTCGTATAAAACGAACTATGTATAATTGAAAGCGTTTCGGGATCGTGTTAATAAGCACTTTTGTAAATTAACTGTCGCGCTACATATCTGTCATTATTAAATACATGAGTGGTACGAAACGTGCAGTTGCACTGCCAGTAAGTGTCGTGAAGTAATATAATTAATATAAAGCTTGCTATACGAGGGTCCACATAGTGGCTCCTCGACTAGAGTAGGAGGCCCCCACATGTTCACACTATTTGACTAAAGTTTCTACTTACAACGGAGGGCTTCGGTACACACATACTATTGTACATATAGATGCTGTATAGATATTTATATGGTTAAAATACCTATGTATTGACGAGCATCTTGTATGTGTGCCTATGTTAAGGACACAATTGTCTTAAGACTAAGATGGAAATAAGAATAAATAAATATAGTAACATCGATCAAGTTTGTTATTTATAGCATTTACCTTTTTGTCTCCCATCCCTGACTCCTCTGTGTCTATGGTTCGTAAACACTAACGAACGTGTCTTGTAGAGGTGGCTATAGAAGGGTTGAGCCATCAAGCTTTCATCTTTTCAACTAGTCGGACCAATAAACCCACATCGAACAGAAGGAAAGAGGTCCGTGGAGTAAGCATGGGGGATAGCGAGGTAAACGATGATCAGCTTGAGGAGATCACAAGTTCAAATGTTGAAGTTCAGCTGAGTTGTGTTGAATAATTTCTGTCAAGTGAATATATAAGCTTATATGGATTTAGGCCTAACCCTGAGGAGATCATGTTCTTCATAGCACGCTGCCCTCAATTCATAAGTTCAAATTTCGAAGTCTGGCTGAGCTGTTTTGAATGATTTCTGTCAAGTGAATACAAAAGCTTATATGGGTTTAGGCCTAACGCTGAGGTGATGTTCTCCATAGCACGCTGCCTCCAACTGCTGCCTCATCCTATCTCTTGGAAAGTTTGGATTGATGGATACAAAAATAACTAGTTATTCATCGTCACATGCAGCCGATATACTGACGTCCGAATCCTTAAATGTAACTCAGTTTTAAAATTCCGTTAATTCTTATGTAGTTACTATCACTTCAAAGTTTTAATATAGGGATAGAAATACCTTTTGAGTACGATAGGTTAAGTATCGCTTAAGTTAGATTGCAGTGTCTAACACAGCAGTCTAACTTCTGTTAGAGTGTCATGGGCGTACCCGGGCATGGGGGGGGGGGGATAGGGTCAAACCCCTCGAAATTGTAAGAGGTAGGTACATATTACCATATTTTGCGGGCGGCTAGTAAGTGGCGCCACAAACTCCGCAAAAAGATGAAGAAGGGTATGCCCATGAGAGGACTATTGGAAATTTATATTTCACCATGGCAAGCACACCAGATGTTGATGTGTACCAAATCATAACCACGATTACTTGACGATAATTGGTTTTTGACTACAGTGATTAAAATATTTTATATCAATCAGGCAAAAGTAGTTACCTTTGTCTTCAAAAGTTATGCCGTAATCCTGATAAGACATATAAATTATTTGACCATAAGAAATATGACGTTAATCGTTTTATAAGAGAGAAGTCTAGACTAGTTCCATTATCTTTAATCGTTGGCACCTATTATTACATTTAATGCTTTTGACATTAATTTAAAGAACTAAAGGAAACCTTTCTTTCACATCTCTTTCAACTGAAACAAAATATATAAATGATAGGTAATATTGTAGGTATCAACTACGGGTCTTAATCGCGTGAATATTTTAAGGCCTTATTTATTGCACGACGTTTTGACCGCATTGCAACGGCCGTGGTCATGGTTAGACTGAAACGTCAGGTAATACTGACTGAAAAGGTGGGCAGACAGCCTTCTTATTTGCCCTACGTCAGAGGAGTGACAGACAAGATCGGATAGGTAATAAAAAAATATATACTCGATTCGTGCGATCTACACAACGGTGGCTAAAGTGGGCAACTTGGTGGGCACTCCGAAGGATATTATACCTCTGCAGACGCCAGGTGTCTACAAAATTGATTGCAGCTGCGGTAGTTCGTACATTGGCCAAAGAAAGCGAACTATAGCGGAAAGGCTAAAAGAACACATCGCAGCAGTGAAAAACCGGCAAACGAACAAATCGGCAATTGCAGAACACATACTGCAATCGAACACCAATCACTGGATTGAAATTCATCGTCCACAAACCCTCTCCACAGACAACCATTTTTATTCAATAATTGTGCGTGAAGCGATTGAAATTAAAAATCAAAACTTTCAATCGGGAAGAGGGCTTCAAACTATCCGTGACGTGGAATCCAGTGATTCGTAAAACACAACCTTAACATGGATACAATTAGTGTAGTGTGCAGAGACCCTAACTTTTCGAGAAACAAAAAAGTGAGGAGGGTAGATGAAGATTCATCGGTCTTAACATCGCTGCGACGGTCTGCTTGTGAGCACGGCCGGTGCAACCTGGTCGAAACGTCAAACAATTTTAAGGTAAACAATGCGCGTTAATTCCCGTATAATAAATAGTTATCTTATATATCTTGCGACGACAAAGTTTAAATGTTAGTATTAGTATAGAGTATAGATTTTCACATCTTTCAACTTAATGTCAAATGCATATTGTTTTTTTTCTGTAGGCGTTAACGTTTAAAGATAAATGGGAAGATTGATTTGACTTGACTGTCATCTACTTTATTGCAATGACTGGACGGATCGATAGGTATATTAGCAAAGTATGTAAAGAAATCGTAATATCTACTTATTGATAAGCGTAGAATGCTGTAGCAAATATTCATTTTATTGGTATCCGTCTATTGTGGTAGTTTGCTTGTAGGTAAGTAATTAATACTGAGAATTTTCTTGTTAAATAAACAATAGCTTCTGCCTGAGATGGCTGGGTTATCAATAGAACATAACCGAGTTAATTCGATTGCGGCTAAAGGCGTATTTTCTTAGCAGTTATTCGAAGCGAATATTTGATTTTTTTAAAAGTGTTTTGGTAAATGAAAATGTACTTAGGTACCTACTTATATTTTACCTGTCTGAACTGTCATTAGAACTGTCAAGTGTGATCATCATTTCTGTGTTTGTGTTTAAAATCAAATGTTCACCAGGAACCTAAGTGAAACCGTATCTCAATTGTATCACAAATAATATAATACTACACTAGTATTATATTATCTGTGCTACAATTGATATACGGTATTGTAGAGACAACACACGATGATCATGTAATTGAATTTTTGACATCATAATTTCATGATTCCATAAACTCTAGTAATTTTATGCCCCACTTACTGTATCTATTCCTTGTTTGTTTTTCCAATCGATATTATAACATTCTAGACCGTGAGTAGACCGCCAAAAAATGCAAGCATTTTATAAAGTCTCATTTTTTTAATATTACGTGAGTGGAGTAAAGAAACACACTTTCATCAGTCAGCTGGATTCCTTAGCGTTCGGCGTGCAGGACTTATCGGCTACTAACTGCATCTGCTACAGAGTTATGCTGACTGACTGTTGGTACTACTACTACTACTGTTGGTTATACTACATTCCAAATAACGCATTTGATAGCACGCGCAGATAGAGCACGATTAAAGAATGCAACTTTAACGCGTGCAGTCACGCGTTAAAGTTGTATTCTTCACGTGACTGGCTACAAGATTTTGCATGACTGACGAACGTAAACTTATATGTAGTTCATTTAAAAAAAATGCCTCGGCATCAAACGCTAAGGAATCCAGCTGAATTACGGAAGGATATTTCTTTATTCCACTAATGCGCCTTTATAAAGTACTTGCATTTTTTGGCGCTCCCCTCTTGGACTATTCAACAATTGGTTTCAACCAATTGTGCTTTAGAGATTTACTTCGATCATTACCTGCTACTTACTATAGCTACTAATCTTTATCTGACGTAGATAAACTACCTTTGGCGAGAACCTACCAAAAAAATAGGTAGGTAAATCATGAATTACTAGAAGATCCCTGTATGTGGTAGACCCCTCATTCTATTCCTATGCGAAATACTATTTTTTAATAAACACGACTTGTCACTTAAAAATAGCAGTTCAGGCAGTTTACAGACGATGATTTTACGTGATAACGTCATAAAAAAAGATTGATGACATATCGCTATTCGCGTTGCTTAGCAATATTGGCAATCGCGTTGCTTAGCAATATTGGCAATCGCTTTGCTTAGCAACCAGTCAATAACCGACACTTTCGCGAGTGCAGCCGGTCATCGATTTATAAGACGTTATCACGTCAAAATAATATATATTTCGCCTGCAAAAAGAATGAGGGGTCTACCACATAGCGAGGGATCTTAGACCATAATTATCTATGTACCTACTAATGTTGAAACCGTATTTTGTTTTCTTAGGGATGCTCTGGCCCCGTCTCCAACGAGACCTAGTAAAGCCTAGCCATGAAACGGTGAGTTTATTACAACTTGTGACTCGAAAAACAGTATGAAATTAAGGACGCGCCACCCTATATGTATGTACCCTTTAGTTGATAGTTTATATCGGTGCAACACTGCCGATTCTAGGATTAATTTGAAGTATACCTTGCGAGGGAGTGGAGGGAAGAGTTATGAATTTGGAGATTAGAAATTAGACTTTTTTTGACGTGATAACGTCTTATAAATCGATGACCTGCACTAAAAAGTATGACGTCACGGCTCACGTTATGCTTATGTCCGTTCCGCCTGCTGATAGGCTGAAGTATTTCGTCCGGGTTCACTAAAACTGTCACAGGCATGGTTGTATAGTACAATGTCATTAATGTTTTGGCGATTGCAGCGACATGTGATACAATTAGAAATTTAAAAAAAAATCGAAAAAACTTATGACGTTATCACGTAAAATTATAGCCCGTAAACCGACTTTACAGACAACCATTTTTTTTTATTAATTAGAAATTGGGGGAATATGAATTTGGCGTATCTCCATAGCTTTTGGCGTCCCCTTCAACATACCATTTGGTACCCTTTAATTATGTCTTTTGGTGCCCCTTCAATATGGCGTCCGCCCTAGATCCGGCATTGTGGTGCAAAACAACTTACTTACTATCCTTTCTCCAAAACTATGATATTTTCTGTCAAGGTTCAGCATTCTTGATTTTTGACCAATAATCAAGCGAGTGGTTCTATCATGTCACTGTTTTTCCTAAAATGTTAGTTACGTAGGTATTGTGGGACATCTTACAGAGTCATCTGATTCCAAAATTAGCCAGAGCCAGTACCTAGGTACTATGGTAACCAGACATTTGATACACATATATTTCTAACTAGCTGTCCCGCGCAACTTCGTCTGCGTAAATTTTCCCCGTTTGTGCAACATTTCTCATTGCTTCTCCGCTCCTATTGGTTGTAGCGTGGTATATAGCCTATAGCCTTCCTCAATAAATGAGCTATCCAACAGTGAAATATTTTTTCAATTCGTACCAGTATTTCTTGAGATTACCCCGTTCAAACAAACAAACAAACTCTTTAGCTTTATAATATTAGTATAGATTAAATACATATACAATGTGTAACAGAAAGCTGTGGTCAAATTGAATGATTGTTATTGTCATGTACCTACTCATGATACCTACCGAGATTTAAGTACCTACCTAATTTATCAAAATCTCAGTGGTTTAAAATTGTATTTATTATTTTGAAATTAATTTGTTTATTAATTTAAAAAAGTGTGACTTAATAGTCCTACGCCATAATAAACAATTTCTTAATAATGCAGTCGGATTTTGCATTAGGAAAAATACAACACTAATGCCATAGCCCGCATTAACTGCTAAGCCGAAGGTCGTGGGTTCGATCTCCACCCATGATAAAACTTTGTATGATGACCGTGATGGTTTATTCTGTGTCTGTCAAATAAGTAGGTATATTTAAAAAATCTGGTTGCCATAGTACAGGCTCTGCCTAGTTTAGGATCAGATAGCGTTGTGTGAGTTATCTCAAGATATTATTATAGTATCCTGGTCTGATTACCCCTGCAAAGATTCGTCTGACTAAATCGGCAGCTTGTATACAGCAGTAGACACAAAGTCGCGTCGTGCACTCGCAGCGAGCCAAACATTGACATTACACGAACACAGCTCGTTCGTCGATTAAATTTTTCCAATTTGTTTTAAATTATAATCCCTAGAAAAATGTTATGTAGTGTACCAAGCTCATGCTTTTTAGAAAACAGTGACTTTAAGGCTGGTTTTCCTTTCACGTTACTATCCAGCGCTGGTGCAAGTCAGCGCTGATCGGTTAGCGTCACTCAGAAACGTTACATTTAATCTCAATTAAGTCATAAAAAAAAAAAAAAAACACATAGACCGTCTGTTAGTCAGCGCCGACGATCAGTGTGAGGGGAAAACCAGCCTAAGGTACTTGTCCTACCAACGACGATGGGCGAGAAGCGAGTAGCGATTTATCGCTCGAGAAACGTACAAGGCCTACTCAAAAATAAATTGTTAAAATGTGTAACTCAATAAATATGATTTTTTTTTTTTTTTTTACTCAAATTCAATGAAAACGAAGTTTTGATCAAAAATGAGGTTGGGATATACAGAACACGGAACATCTATTTAATCCACTAGTTCCAAAAAAATTTTCATGGGTTCGAACTTCTTGTGCTTATCCAACAATAATTAGAATGGTCCCCGTAAACATAAGAAATTTAAATAAACGAAAATTCACGAATTTCGTTTTAAAGAAAGATTGTATTTGTAGATTCCGTCCGTGTACTCCCCAGCAGCGGGGAACACTCAACCATCTCGCGATAAAGTCGCTACTCGCTTTCTCGCCGTTGGTCAGACAGGTGCCTAAATATCAACTCGTATTCAAACGCGTTGATGTCTAATACAAGAAACTTTTGAATTAACTTAAGAATTCGACTTTAACATAGTCGATATCTTATTCAGTCTTTATTTTTATTGTTTTGTATATGAACTTGTATGAACCAAGGATCCTAAATCGCTCCTTTCCTGAATCAGCTCATTGTTTAGATAGCGTGTGCTTATTAATAAATGTCGGGCGCTTATTGTAGGGGTTATTTGGCATGCCTTTTTAAATTAGGTATTACGCCACCTAAATATAATCCATTAACTAAATATATATTTATTTCAGGATTCAATTCTACTATTTGGAGTATTTTGTATATCAAATTTGACAAGTGTTTAAAGACTAGATGAATATAATATTATCCACGCTAGTTAGGTTACTAGGTACATAATAGTATACTTATCCAAAAACTTCATGACATTTTGTAATTTATAAAAATGTATAGGAAAGTTTTGTATATTATTAATAAAAAACATAAATAAAAATAGACAATGATGTTTTATTTTAGCAAATAAAAGCAGTATACAAGGAGGTATTTTCTCGTAAAAATACTATAGCAAATATAGTAATAATAAAACTACAAAATAAAGCAGTCAAGTTCTATATTTTATCGTTTACTTAATTTATTTTGTACAAACTTCAACAATATATATATAATAAATACTCAATTAAACCTCTATCATTCGCAAACTGAACTCACTTTTTTGTCATAAGTATAGTTAAAATAAACAATACAATGATATTATAACTTATTGTCTAAACTTAACTAAACACAACTTCTTTGTGCAAATATGCCTAATCGTAGATATAAGTTTGGTTTCACCAAGAAAGTAACGACAGTCTGATGTTCGTACGTCGTGCATCGTGCAAGCCGCGCGGACCTAACCGAACTTCGTGCCTAACGCTATAAGGAGCCAACAAAACTAATAATACATTTAATTTGTAGTTTATCACATGTCTAAGTTATGCAAATATGCATTTACGATGATACACACTACACACAAAGATATCAGAATCTGTCATATTTAGATAGACTAGTGTTCGTTTTGGGGAAGTCTTCCACTAATCTTCTATATGACAATGGACACTATGGATCTCAATCTATGTCATGAATCCATATAAATTCTGATTTCTTAACATTGTGATTTAATTTCGTATAATGAGAGCAAATAATCATCTAGCTCGTATATAAAATTATCTAGCTAGCATGTTTATTGGCTAATCATAGTAATTAATTTATTTATTATATCTAATAACGTCGACGAGCAGGACTGCTACTACAGTACGGCTACTTGTCAATCTGTATCTAGTGTAAGCTCTAACTAAGTATATCAATATTGTCGAGTTAACTCATACTTTAACTTAAAATTCATGATTTAAAATTAGTGTTTGATTTTAAATTTTACAAACACGTGAACAAGGACATTAAAAAGAAATGTTCAAGATCATCTTATCCGATCAGTCTTCCAAAGCGCAATATAATATTACATATTAAAGGGGAGAGTCTGAGTGGGTCCGCGCGACCCGCGGAACTCTACGCAACGTAGTTATGTTCGGTACAAGTATAACTCATAAAGGTAACACAAGACGACCGCCTCGCGCCCGGCGAGCGGCGCGGCCGCGCGCGCCGAGTGCGCGACCGAGGGGAAGTTCGCTCGCGTACTCCTCGCGCTTTTAATTATAAAATTATCTACATAATCATTATTTGTAACCATAATTATTGCAAAATATGTGCAAAACGGTAAGCGTCTCTTTAGTTTTCGATACACTGACTCTTTAAACTTTGCAACACTTAGAATTGTCTTGCACTTCATATTTTCACATTTTATGTAAACGAATTGAAAACAACCGGCACACAACTATTCGGTGACATGTTCCGTACAAGTAATGAAAAGCGAAACCTCTCGTCGAGCACACGTTAACGTTATTGCTTCAAGCTTATTACGTATCGCTGATATCAATAGATAGTAGACATATTATGATAAATTACGTGTTGCGACGTGCGGTTTGGGATCTACCCGGCAATAAGCTCTCAATATTTACAGAGTAGTAGAAAATTGACCACTTCCAAAGTTAAATTACAAAAATTTAATGATTCATTATTCTGTTGTGCTAGAAAAGACAATACTGTCACAAAACCGGTCGTGGTGGGGCTACGGCGGCGCCTGTACAACCTCCGTACCTCTGTCTAGCTAGAGAGATGTCAATCGAAAAATAAACAATACTTCAATAATATCTACCTTACTCGGTAAGGGACGTTCGATCTCTTAGGTATATCAATATTATCTTATTGCTAATTACAGTGATCTCTTTCAAGTAGCCGAATCGGTTGTACATGGTGAATGAACGTTAAATATCATCAACATCGTCAAAATGTAATCTGCAAGAGCAACACTCGTCGAAGCAGTACCAGCCCGCTCGCAATACCAGACACATGTCGGTCCTACCGCGGACGCGCGCGACGGGGGAGACGTCGCGCGCGCCCGCCACTGTCGTCTGGGGAAGGCATTACATTAACTAGGTAATGTGGAAAGTGCGCGTTACATAAAATGGCTCGATTCCTATGATGCATACTGAATTAGGACGGAAGTGAATTCTGGTACCGATTTCACAGCTGATTTGTTAAGCTTACATAGATAACTTTGCAAAAATTTTTCTAAACTCTTAATTCCGAGGTGATCGACGGCGAGCCGACCTCGAATAGGCGGACGCAACCAGCGTCCTTCGGTACAGTGAGAAGCTTACAAATTGGAACTATTAAAACTATACGGACAAAATTGATATGAATCGGCGTAGCCATTGCTTCTCTTAAGCGTCTATCAGAAACGATTACACTAGCGCCCTGCACGCGGGCGAGTCGTTGACGTCAATGTATATGTATGTATATGAAGTTGAGTCGGAAACGATCAGTGCTACATCGAGCTGCGTGCATGACGCGACAAGCGGAACCGAACGAAGCGACAGTCACTCGCGCTGACTCAGCGCTACTCACCCACACTCCACAGTGAATCACTTGTTGTGCTATTGATCGACACCATTTCGGGGAAGTAAATGATATCTCACAATCGGTAACAAATTATTGAACTTCACAATATTATTAAGTAGAGCTCTGTTTTAGAATTTTACAGATAGACAGTGATATTCATCGAATACAAAAATAAGCTTTTAGAGTTTCCTCAATTTTATCCAATACCTTACATTACATCACTAGTGACGAATAAAAAAGGGCACGCTCACGAGAACGATCCTCTCCGATCGACCGGCTCCACCGTCCGGGACCGTCCGCTCCACGACCGCGAGCGGACGGATACGACTCGGAACGAGAGCACGGCGAACGCGCGAACATCGGTCGCAAAACAAACACTAAAGCTTCGGCCACGCGAATACAAAACACTCCGGTGAACACGTCGAACGTCTCTAAAACGCGAAAGAACGGTCCAAAGTAACGGCGCGAACGCGCGACCGCACGCCGGCGTCGCGTCGCGCCGCGGCCCGCCGACACACACCTGGACGTGCCGCGAACGTCTAGCGTAAAAATAATTAAGTGCGCTTGGGTGGGCTCAACAGCTCGGGCAGCGGTGCGGGCAGCGGCAGCGGCGCGTCGTCGACCAGCGCGGGCAGCAGCGCGAGCGCCAGCGCGGGTCAGACGGGCGCCGCGCCGCCGCCCGCGCCCGGCGACAGCACGCCCGGCGACAGCACCACGCGGTGCCCGTTGGGCGTCACGGCGTCCACCAGCACGGCCGTGGCCGCGCCCTCGGCCGCGTCGTCGCCGGGCTCGTCGCCGGGCTCGTGCGCGCGCCGGTGCCGGCGCCACGCGTGCTGGATTAGCCGCGCGCAGTACTCCTCGCGCTGCCGCCACAGCGTCGACGACACGGGCTCGTAGCCCACCTCGTCCGGCCGCCCCACCTCCAGGTCCCCCGGGTCCTCGATCGGGTTCCCCTTTCTCGCGAAGAAGTCCTTCGTTAACGCGTCCAGGATGTCCACACAGAACATCATGTCGCCGCGACATATCGGAATGTCCATCGATATGATTTTGTACTTGTTGGGCTTGTGGATCTGCAACGGGGGCTCGAGCACGTCCAGGAAATCGGACAAGTTGTCGTACCGGATGTACTGAGTACCGTCCGGGTCGAACCGTTGCCAGATCTCGTAGTACATGTCGTAGTCGTCGTCCGTGAGACCTTCCTGCACGTCCTCTGTCGCCTGTGAACATAATGGACAATCGTCAGCGCGTTGTTTCACATCGACGTCGACATTTATCAAGTGATGATATCAATGACGATATTTACCTGTGAGTAGTTCTCGAGGATGACAGCGATGTACATGTTGATAACTATGAGGAAGGAAATGACGAGGTAGGAGAGCAAATATGTGATACCGATGGTGGCGGAGCCGCAGTTGCCAGGGTAACCGCGCTCGTTATCTGGCAAGTCGCACTCCTCCTCGTTTATAATGCCGTCCAACACGCCGTCCCATCCGGCGGAAGTCGACATCTGCACAAGTTAGAATAATTCATATTTAAATGTGCCTACTCAGCATAACTGTGTCATTAAACAAAAAAAAAATAATGTTTTCCATATTCGGAAGACATTTTTTTTGTTTTCACTTTCAGATCAAATACTTGGTTTAAATATTTGCGCAGATAGGTATCTACTTAAAAAGAAAATCAAAGAATCAGGTGTAACCTATTCTATTATTAAAAGATACTATTTTATAATACAGATGGACACACACACATACATACCTGAAATAGCAGGATCATACTCTGCACGAAAGTTTTGAAGTTGTAGACGTCGTCAAGGCCACCTTTGTCCTTGACGTGCATGAAGAATGACATACCGAATATGGCGAAGATGAACATGACGAGGAAGAGTAATAGACAAATATTGAACAAGGCTGGCAGTGACATAGCCAATGCGAACAGTAAAGTTCGTATACCCTTGGCGCCTTTCACAAGACGCAACACTCGACCGACTTTCGCTACTCTCACGACCCTCAGTAAAGTGGGCGACACAAAATATTTTTCTATAATATCACTCAACACCAAACCTGTTGACAAAGATACATAATTTTAATCCATTCGGACTGCAGATCGAGTTTATCTTTTTAATGATGAAATGGTAGGTATACTCACTAAGTATGGAGAACATGACTACTACGAAATCGAACAGATTCCACGGTTCCACAAAATAATGATACCGTAAGGCAAATATTTTTAGTAGGCACTCAGAACTGAATATCACGATGAATATCATATTTAGATAGTCAAGCACGGTGCTGAACGTTTCAGACTGTTGATAGTGGTCTAGCGTCATCGTCAACATGTTGAAACCGATGAACAACATAATGATCATGTCGAACTTCTTATCCGTTACTATCTCGAACACTATCGCTTGCGGTCGCCACTGTAACAATGGAAACAGGTATAAAGTTGTGTTTGACCTATTTTAATTTAAGAATACTACTAGTATCAAACGGATTTTCGATACTTTACCTTCGGCCTCGGGATAGCTTTCAAAGGCTTTTTCGATCCCATTTTCTTCATGGCATTGTAGTATTTCTTCTGATCCTCTGTCATGAACATCTCAAGACTACCTCCAGCTTTCTTCTTCTGTTCGTTAAAGTTGTCGATGATAACTCCGATGAATAGATTGAGAGTAAAGAATGAACCAAATATAATAAAGAATACGAAGTATAGATACATGTAGATGTTGGTCTCTCGAATTGGTTGGCGTCCCACCTAACGATGTTAACACAAAATCAATTAGTATAGAATAAACATAACGTGCTAGTAAAATATCAATATTTTATATTTTATACCTCTCTCGAATCAATAGCGTCATTCATGATCTGTATCCAGCCTTTGAAGGTAGCTACTTGAAAGAGGCAGAGATAAGCTTTGCCTACGTGGTCGAAATTCATCGGTGAGTTCTCCCAGGTGTAATTCTCCAAAATACACGCGTTCCTATCTGGGATGATCTCGTGGCTCAGAGTCGTGTGATTCAGATCGACACACTGAAAAAAATGATGGTAGCAATTAAAGGAGAACAAATCATTTGTAGGTCATTTTCAGTTAAACGGTTTTAATTCTAATTGACATTTTACCAAACGGAGATGGAAAAGACAAAGATTACCTTGAAATACTTTCCAGCGAAGAGTTGAACACCCATAATGGCGAAAATGAGCCAGAAGATGAGACACACGAGCAACACGTTGAAGATGGACGGGATGGCCTGCACTAGCGCGTTCACGACAACCTGCATCATACAACTAGTTGAAGTTATTCATCTTACGATCAATTAAGTGCAAAACAGTATTTCGATATTTATTTTATGGTCAGCGTGCTTTTTTATTAGGTAAGGCGCAAAATATATCTCTTTAAGCTTTACTTTTTTACTTGTGCAACTCTTGTAATCTATGTGCAAAACGTCTTGAGACTTATTATTTTGATCGTTAGGTTTGATGAGAATGTGTATGAATTAGAATGATTCTGGTTATATGGGTAAGATTAGACATATCTACACAACATGAAGGTTATTTACATAACATTAAATACATAGAAGCACATATTAAAGCAACATAAACATCGCTACTCTTACCTTGTCATCTAAAATAGCCAGGGAATTAGTAGATAGTGATAACGCATGCGACTTGCCGACTCGTACGATGAAGATACAAGAAGAATAAAATCTAAGGTGCAGAATACAAATTAACATTCCACTTAACTAAGTAATTATAAAAGACTAGCTAATACTAATAAGATCAATGAAAAATAGACCAAAACACAGATAACTATCTCTCCTAAAATAAATCCAATTGAACCATTTCTAAAAGAAGTTTATGACGAACACTGATGATACTAAGCCATTCAGGGGTGCCACCGACCACTTCAACATGATTCGCTAATAATTAAATCCATAACCGACTACTACCAATGAATTTGTATCAACTGTCGAAATTAACAGTTAAAAACAATGAGATCAGTTGATTGTTGCAGAGATTTCGAAAAAGGAGATGTTCTCGAATGTTAGGAATAATGTAAATGATCGTAGAAGTTGAAATAGAAATGTGTTAGTGAAGTGTGGGCGAAGTGTGTGGTGGATGGATGAGCTGGGTGGAGGTGGCCGCCGGGCGGTACGTACCCTCATGCCCTGCATGCGGCTCATGGCTCTGAGCGGGCGCAGTGCGCGCAGCGTTCGCATCGTTTTGAACGCCTGAATGCCGCCGGCGCCACAAAGCGCCGCTACGAAGTTTATAAGCGAGACCTGATGAAATCAAGGGTTGCATATTGAAACAACATAATTAAAAAAACAATGTTACAATATTAAATCCTGCATGAAATGCACCACCTAAAAAGTCAAAGTTAGATGAACCATCAGGACAATATTTTTAGAAATTGATCCACAATCGGGCAGAAGACGCACGACCTGTATCAAAGCTAAGGACAAAGTAATACGCTGATAACATTGAAGATTTACGACTTTATTCAACGACAGACTAAGTACTAGGAATAATATTGATAAAAGTAGTTGTGTAAAGTGTCGCGTCAGTTACACACATTTGTACATTGATATATTTTGAAGACATCATAGAATTTTTAGGTATATATAAAAAAAAAAACATTCCAAAAGTTCTTTGATGTCCTTAAAATGAAGCTACATCACATACGGATAACAAATACCAAGGTATATATATTTTTATATGACATCGACAGCGGTAAAGATTTGTGCTGTTTTCAATTTGAGTTACTTGTAAAAATTAATTATTTTGTACTTGTTGATAAGTAGGTAAGTTTTTACCGTTACAAATAAAAAAAAAAACAGCACTATCTCGTATGAGAGCACAAAGAAAATAGTTATTGGTACATGCACTTGAAAATACGAGGATTTCAAGTCACACTGTGAAAGACCTCACTATATCTGGCACCAAGTAAATGCTGTCAAGTAGCGGGGTTTGTGGGTAAGAGAGTTACAAGGAAGCAGTATCCATAGACAGACATTACGACATCGAGAGCTCGAGGCAGCGAGGTGAGGCCGGTCGGAGTTTTAACTGCCATAGACATCGAACAATCAAAGCTGCACGCTTTGAGTTGCGTTGCACATCTACAGAGATAAACGTAAACTTTGGCATCGTGAAGTAAGTAATAAAGAGATCACCAGTGGTGGTGTCAAAATGTTCGGGTCGATGTGCATCGCAACGGTACCGACACAGCTAGCGTCTCTGTAGACGCGCGAGGTGCGCGTACTCACGCGCATGCCCTCCCAGCGCGACACGGCGCGGAGCGGTCGCAGCGCGCGCAACGTGCGCATCGAGCGGAACGCCGGGATGTCGTCCGCGCCCGCCATCACAGCGCCGTGGTTTACGAGCGACAACTAATGTGATATCATTCGTCATTTTCGTAACAATATCACTTATATTAAACCTAATATTTTCTAAACCAAATTATCTATAACATCCTAGATTTGTTAGGCTATAGATTATAATTATAACTCTTGTAAATAGTCTGTAAAGAAACATTAGTTGACAGGTATACGTTCTTTAAAAAAAGTCTTATGAAACAGTATATTACCATGACGATGATGAAGTCGAGCCAACACCAAGCGTTTGTGAAATACTTCTGGAAGCCAAGGGCAAGCCATTTGATCAACATCTCAAGGAAGAAAATGACGGTGAAGATACGATCCATATAATATAAGATATCTTGAAGAATAGGTCGATGAGGTAAATTTACATCTTCTAAAGCCTGTAAAAAACACAAAAGAATAAAATTAATAATATGTAGGGATTCAAAATAAAAAAAAAAATGGTTTGCAAATTTTATTGGGCAGCTTACCAAAGCCAAACTACTGAGCAAAATCATTGTAATCACAGCCGTTTCAAAATACGTGTTTTCAATGAGTCTGAAGGTCTTTAGTCTGAGCATGCCCCAGCCCTGCCAGAAAGGTGACTCATCATCCCCGGCGAGGAATGGGAACTTTGCATAGCATGGCTCAGGACAACAATCGGCAGGGCTATCATCCACCACTTCTTCGTCAGCCGCAACCAAAATATCAGTTTTTCCTAAATCTCCGTCCAATTTACCATCTTCCTCCTCTTCTATCATTTCTGTAAAAATATTTTGTTTTACAGTAATCATTATTTTATTATTGTCGTATACTTGTGAAAATATTAGTCCGGTTTTACCTTCTTCTAATCCTAAGTCTTCTTTACTAGCGTCTTTTTTCTCTTCACCGTCTATCGTATCTGCTGATCCTTTATGACTTTCATCTTTAAAAGACCTGATTTTGTGACTGCCGTACGACTTTTGACTTATTGTATCGTCATCCTGATAAATAAAAACGCAAATTAAACATTTTCATCCATCTGTATCTCATAAGAGCATGAATAGTTTAATTACAAAGTTACTAACCTGTATAGGATAACCGTGATGATTTAATTCGCAATCTAACCGATTGTCTCTATGGTTGTCTGTTATTGCATTAATATTATTTAACAATATCTTGCCTTTCTTGTATTTATTGTCACCTGTAAAAACATCATCTATGTTGTTGACTATGTTTATATCATTCGAAATAAACTTAATAAAAGTTAAAACAATTTACCTGGTATAGTGAATTCCATACCATCACCTATAGCTACTTCTACTTGGTCTTTGATTTTCTTGTCTTTATAGAGTACGGCGTCATCCAGGTCTGTTCCAAGTTCCAACTCGTTGTCAACTCGTTCTGAGGAGACACAACGGCCACATAGAGCCGCCTTTAAGCCTACATGTCGTCGTGTCCACCGCGCGATCATCACGTCCGAACACCAAGCATAGAAATCAGACCGTCAATATGAGTACGTATCATCTTTACATTATACGTTATAAAATTACATGTTTTCACTATAATCCTCTTTACAATATAAACAATTTAAAATTTAAAATTCAAATTAAAATCTAAAATTAACTGTTTTTTTCTGCATGAAATATTAACAGTTTCTTTGAATTATCTCTGTTAAAATAAAATATTTGTTTCAGATACTTATACAAAAATATTTACTGTTCGATGTTTTTATCGTTCGCACTTCTTTACGCAGCTCCAAACACTTGTTTACGTTGACAATGATAATAGCTATGTTGTGAAAGTAGCAATGAATATAAACCAATAAAAACAATATGACAAAAATAATGTAAAAGTAATGAATATTACATAGGTACATATATTATAACAACACATAATGCTCATGCATAAACACAAAGCGTATATAGTTATAACACATAGGCGCACACAGATACATACAGTTACAATGTTATCACACATCTTAAGCGTGAACACAGCATTACAAATTTTACACTTGACACGAAAAATCAAACTTTAAAAATAATTTAGGTAGGTACAGGTACAATGAGATTAGAGAGACAATAACAGTTAAAAATAATAAATATGATATGAACAGCGAAACGATACCCTTTTTGTAAATCCTAGAAGAATCTAGGATTTACAGAAAGAGTATCTACTGTGTCAAAATATTAATTTAAATAATTTTAGATATCAATACGAAATTGAACTTTAGAGTGTAAGATTAGGGCTTCATAATAGATTGTCAGGATAAGCGATCTCTATTGATTTTCAGCTTGGTAAAAATATGTAAAAATGAAAAATGTGTAAGGTTACTAATTTAAACATGGTTGTTTGAAGAACTACTAGGTGTTTAAAATTTAGAGGGTTAGAAGTTAATTTTCACGATTTTTTTTTAATGGTTCAGAACAGGAGTAATATAGTAATATAATATAAATAAATTAAATAAAAAAATATAAAACATCAAACTAACTAATAGTATGACGAGGACTCAAACACGACATATAAGGGTCTGCTTTCTACACTTGGATCGCTAGGGCGCAGGCAACGCACAGTGTTCACAACACACGCCATTTACAACGTTATACTTACAAATACACAACATCATGCTACGATAAATAATCTTTAATTACACAGAAGTCATGCCATTATTCGTACATTTAAATACATATAGCGAAACATTTGTTATATTTCAAATTGATACAAAAAACAAGTAAGACGCGGTAAACCAGAGTGAAATCAAACACTCATGGATTTTGATGCAATTTTGGTCATACATATATTACACAACTTTTTGTTTCAATATTTTAAACAAGTAATACTTCACTGTTTAATATTAACAATCTACAAATACAGACATAGTTACATCGACATGCCACACCAAGGCAACCGGACATATCTTACCGGGTGCGTGGATCGCTATCTGGTTTGTCAATTTGTTCTTCAATATCTTCAAGAAATCTGCCACATTTCTTTTGACCCAATCGGTAAACCTGGATATCCTGTTGAAGGCTTCTGCTATTTTGTTCGTATCCTGGTCGGCAGTTGGTGTTGATAAGCTCGATGAGCCGAAATTTGACAGTAACAGGGCCAAGAAGAGGTTTAGTACCTGAAATGTATCTTTAGTTCTACTTTTCTGTCAAACTGTAACTACTTCCTTCTCTCTTTTAGGTAACGTTTTACTTAAAACGTATTCAAGTGGTTCAGTCATATTGAAATTTTATTTTTTTATGTATTTGATTAAATGATTATAATTAGTCGTGGTAGTTATGTAACTTAATATTATTCACTTTAAAGTTCAGTGAACAGGAGTGACAGAAATATGATGTCTGTGTCTGCGGTTAGATCTATTACCTATATAATTTCCGAGGTGGATACTGACCACAAGATTGCCAATAACGACAGTTGCCAAGAAGAACGGTATACAGGAGACATCGCCCACCAGCATACAGTCCCACATACTCTCTATCCACTCTCCGCAGAGCACACGGAACACAATCATGAAGCTGTGCATAAAGTCTGTGAAGTTCCATCGCGGGAGGTCTCCATCAGGGAATCGGTCTACGTAATCTGTACACACATGAATAATAATTGTAATACATAGATTTATCTTCAAGCATTGCTTCTAATTTTGTATTAGTCATAAAATATCTCCTCGTTATTTCTAAGATTCATGAGACATCAATGTGTGAGACAACAAAAACACATCACAGACATGACAACAGAAACAGTCACAGAATGCATTTTAATATATATATTTAGTTAAAATATATATTATATTATAAGGAGATATATTTTGATGTAATAGTGATATGGAATCAGAAAAGCAATTTGATATTTTAATATTTTATATGGTTACGAAAGTCGCAGTATGAAAAAGACGCCAATAGGGACCTAAATAAATGATTAGGTAACAAAATAATTTTAATTAAAATATATTAAATTTATTTTGTTAGTAACTTATGTTATTAACTTTTATTTTTGATTAAAATGTCCGACAATTGTATTTAACACATACATATTGTTTCATACTGCGACAAGCAAAAATTAAGCTCCTTAATATTTCGTGAAATTTGTACGTATTGGTGTTACATATTATTTATTTAGTGATATAGTCATATATTCTAGTTTGTGATAAATATCTTTATCTAAATCATGCACGACTAGTTTATGAGCCTAGAGAAAGTATCAAGCTTATATTATAGTACTTACTAGAACGGCATGCTATTACACTATAAGATAATTATATCAAAGATAAATATAGCGCTGACGGAAGGCTTAGAAAATATATTAGATCGTGGAAAGATGTTTAAAGGAAACATGAAAGGTATCTACTTAGCGGCATTGTTTCACAAGTGAGGCGCCTTTTCCTTGGGCTTTTAGATAAAGGAATGTACATACTTTTAGGGTTTGAGGCTCACTTGTAAGGGATACAGCGACTCTTACCAATCGTCTAATGAGCACAACAGTGTGACGCACATAAACACAATATTCACTATTAAAACAGCGACGGCGAGCCCGACTTAAAGTGTGGAGATGATACCATTGTTGACAGATCAGACTATAATATAGGTACAGTTTTCGGTTTTTAAGTAAACCCTTCAAATTATAAAGATTTCTAAGCCCCTAAACTTTAGGTACTTAATTACGTGACGTCAGTATATATAGACAAGGAAAACCTATTCTAATTTAAAATCTTGATAACCATGAGATCATGAAACATGAATGAGACGTATTTTAATGCAATATTGTAATTGACTATTTCAAATTTTTCAAACCACATATTCCACACTTTAAAAATATTATGTAACACTAAATATACTTCAACAGTGCTGATACACATTGATTTAAATTATGACAATGTTATATTTTGTATAATGTATCGATGTGTTGTGAGTTGTTAGAATAAGTAAATCGATTGAAATTATAATTACATCTATTACTTTGATTATTTACACTCTCATTTATAAACAAATAGGAGTTTAAATCTGGCAATATTCTTTAAATCTTTGGACGCAATTGTAATATTTTACAATCGTCATAAAAAGATGGATAGTTCCTATGTTCGCTAAGATTTGTCTCAAGCATTTAAGAACATAGATCACGGAGTTGGTAGCTGTAGCGGTTAGTATTAGCTATAGGGATTATTTCAATCGAAATGTATAGTGAGTGGTATAAGATGACTACGCGTAATGATAATGTTAAGCGAACAATTTTTATACTGATTTTTTATACTGATGTCCATTGTATCCATCTGAAGGTGAGTGTCACGACATCCACAGGAGGCGATTGGAAGTGAATTTGTATGGTTTTGTCTTAGGGATGTGCAAATTCAACACCTATATTTACTACGGGAACTTACACATCGCTAATACACAGCTGGTATATAACTACCGAATTAGAATTCATAATCTGTTGAAATACATTGCGTTACACCGGGCACCGCCGCCGCGTACCAACAGTCAACATCTCCAATCAAACACCAATGTACATGCAACACTCCCACCAATTACACTTACCCACATAATTTTTTCCGAATAGTTGCATACCCATCACCGCAAATATGAAAATAATGATGCACAATACGAAGGTCAGGTTACCCAAGGCACCCATTGTCCTACCCATTATGGAGATGAGTAAATTAAGTGTCGGCCATGATTTTGCCAATTTGAATACTCGAAGCTGCAATTACAAATTGTGATACAAGGCGTCACACAAGCTCGCTTACCGGCGCTTCACCTATGCTACTGCGTCCCTTCCACGACCCTCAATCACTCACAGTCCTCAGTGCGAACATGTCGGGAGTGTCTCCGTGCCGCATGCCGTGCCGTGAGTGATTGTGGGCCTAACTTATACGTTTAGCAAATGTGTGCTTGAGTTACCTATCGATGTGCGCAGAATTATTTCTGTATGAGTGGGATTTATGTTAGTTCTTATCGTGAGAGCTTTTGGATCGATCATATAGATTTTTGTATATTATTTATTCATAGCAAGCAACAATCGGTTCTAATTAGGTGTTTGGTCTCTTATAACGACATAGATCCCATCAGTTGACGACCTGATGCATCAAAGTACCCTTCGTAAGCGAAGCTGCAAGTCAAATCTATGTTACTCGATGCAAAGCTTAAATTATGATTTGAAGCTGCGTGGCATAGCTTTATAACGTGTGACCCACGCTCTGTGGTAGCTCTGAGTCACATCTCCAGTTATAAAGCCTCAGCGAGGACTCATCAGTCCGTCATGAAAATAATGTTGAATCAAGCCCAGTGTAAAAACTTTTGTTGTGTAAAGCTGAATAATTAATAATGAAGCTTAATTCTTTAATTAGAGATGCTAAATTTTTTTTTAAATTAGAACCTGTGTAGTTCTTGCCAAACAACTGCATTCCCATCACCGCGAATATGAATATAATGATGCAAAGTACAAAGGTCAAGTTCCCTAAAGCTCCCACCGTCCTACCCATTATGGATATAATTAGGTTTAGCGCCGGCCAAGACTTGGCCAGTTTAAATACACGTAGCTGAAAATATTTCACCACATTTATATATTAATTACATTCACATTAAAATTAGTCTTATTGTTAGAGTGAAGTATGAAGTAAGTATAAGTGGGTCAAGTTAATAGAATACAAAAGTATATAGATAGATACATATTGTTATACAATCAAGCGAGGAGGTAACGTTGATAGAGGAATAGCAAACAAATTTGTTGAAACAGAAATAGATTAAGATTTGATAAAGTATTTCAAATGAATGATATTGATAGATGAACTCATATATAATCTAATAAATATGAAGTAAAAAAGATACATACCAAACGAAAGGAACGCAACACAGACAAACCCTGAACACCTTCCAGTCCCAACTCCAATAGTGATAAGGCCACAATGATAAAGTCAAAAATATTCCATCCCTCTTGAAAGTAAAACTTTGGGCTCATCGCTATTAATTTCAAAGTAGCTTCAATACCGAAGGTAGCAGTGAAAAACTGGAAATTAATACGAGTATAAAAGTATATTGTGTAATCATTAAAATTTGGTGATTTAATTAGGTTAGATACTAACATAATTGCCACTCTTGAGCGCCCTCTCCATATCCTTGTCCATGTCGTGGTGATCGAGCGCCATGAACAGCGTGTTGACCACGATACACAGCGTAATGAAAAGTTCCACAAACGGATCGAACACGAGCAGCGCTACGTACTTCTGAAACTCCAGCCACAACCAGCAACAGTCCCAAACACAGAAGACATCTATTACTTTCATGAGCCACTCGAGAAGTTTCTCCTTGAACGCAGGCCCATCTTCATCGTCTTCCGCTGTTGGGAAGTAGTATACTGACACTGTTGCGTCCCGTTTACCACCATTGTTCGTGTGTGTGTGTTAGAGAGAGAGGACAAGAGAGAAATATTTTTGTTAGTATTCGCTCATTATTTTATTACTGTAATACAAATCACATATTTCCAATAAAAGATGTAGTCATAATTTTGAATGAATGACTAGTGAATTTGTTTTGCCAATTCATTCTTTTATTGGAATTTTTAATCTTAAATTCTACACACCAATATCCATATTTTTTGCAAGTTGCTGGCTGTCATTTATCTAGAAACAATTAGTAGGATGCGCAAACTCGTGGCACTCACAAGTGCTGGCGATTAAAGGCACTTTATAGGAATATCACACCACTGTGCTAGGTAACCACGTGCAAATTAAACTTAAATATTACTAGCGGTGTCTAATTCTCGTATACTTTCGAATGTTTCAACTTTTCAAGCATACTTGCTTAACTACTCAAAATGCTCTCATGAATGATATTGAGCTCATCTGATAGATTTTAATATCACTGGCCAAAAAATATGAATATCGTAGCTATCCCATACCAGACAGTGATTTAAGCAAATCTTTTAAGCTTTTTGCATGAAATAGTAACAGACATTTTACTTCGCACATTATTATATTAACACGGTGCATATATTACGTAATACCTACTATATATTATAACCATGCATGCATTAAAACAGTACCTAGTTTTCTATAATGCTACAAAACACAAAAAATGAAAATAAAGAAACTAAAATGTACTTCAAAGTAAGTGCCGTCGAACGGAGCAAAGCTGTGCTTACGTGGCAGGTATAAAGGTTCATTTCCGTGCATCGCGATCGATCGCGAGCCGCTCGCGGCTTACGACAAGCGGCTGAGGTAAGTGACAGACGCGCGCGGCCGACGACTGTCGTAAGCCTGCGCGCGTACTGTGAATATTGTCGCATCGGCCGCGAGCGTCAGCCGCTTGTCGTAAGCCGCGAGCGGCTCGCGATCGGCCGCGATGCTCGGAAATGAACCTTAAGTCGTGAAAAAGCTTATAAATGTTGGCATTATGGTGAATGGACTTCTAAGTGTAACACATGTGAGTGTAGTCAACATTGTAGGATTACAATGTACTTACGTAATACAAAGTACCATGTAGGCAACTACTGTTCACTCATGTAGATGGTTGAAGAAAAAATTGAGATACGTGATTTTTACTTCCTAGTAATTGAAAAAGTTAGTCCAAGTTTGGAATAAGAAAGAAATGTGACCATTTTTTCTACGTCATTATTAAAACTTATTCAAAAAGCTTTTTACTTTTTGTGTTTAGGAGGTTTAAGTCACTTGTTCCTTGACATATTTTTCTTCAACTTAATGTGCGTGCGAGTGCAATTTTCTATTTTTCAATGGCTGTAGGCAACGCCAATAAATGACATCCACAAATGTTTTAATGCTGTTTTTCTTTTGCCAATTATGCTTTTTATTGCATAATGAGCAAATACCCGTCAAGTGTAAATTGTTAGTGTTAGTGTTTATCGTTTTTGTATTTCCCTATGTTAATTTAACTGTAGGTTTGTTTTAAAAAGCGTAAAGTACATATAAAACATCGAACATTGGTAAAATAAAGTTAAAGAATGCAAAGACATTAGCGTTGTTACTTGGCAACAACATTGAAAGTGTATTGTGTGTGGTCGTACCGTTCTGGTCACTTGCTCGGCTCTGTCGACCTGCTTGTTCGATGATTTCATTCAAAACCATTACATCTGAAACAGACCATTTACTTTTGTTATGGTTTTTTTTATGATTTGGTATTCTGTTATTTTTTTTTAATTATTGTAAAAATATTTTAAATAAATTAAATGGATCCTTACCTCTCATATCGACTACATTAGGCTGTTGCGTAGATTCTATGAACGGATTGTCATTTGACGGTTTCAACACTTTGCCTGCTTCATCTGTGCATTCTGTAGTGCTCATTTCCTGGAATAGATATATTTAATAATAAGAAATTTGTATAAAACATAGATGAAATGGTGGGGATTGGGTGCGTTTATTATAAAAACCTTTTCTTGGAAGTCCATTTTAACCTACTTCTAATTGTCTTGTTCATTTGATAGTCTGTGAAATCCGGATAATGATAGGGTAACAATTTGATAACTTGATGCCATGGAGTCGATACGGAGCCAGGTGGGAGATCGTCGAATATTCAAAAGGCTATAAGAAAAAAACTTCACGTTCAAGCTCATTTAATTCATTTTCACGAGTACCTACGCTATGTTATATTTGTTAACGCGGATTTGGTGATAGAATCAGAAGTGGATAGAAATCTTTGTGAGCACCTACTTAGTTTCTAGTGTTTGAGCTTATTCGGTTTCTTTTGGCGACATTTGTTAACAAGGGTCTGTTGAAGCAGCCAGAAAGTCGAATGGGGACTTAAATTTTTCAAAGCATTTAGGTACAGGCTGTGTGGTACCGGCTTAATAATAGCGCTATCCCGTTTGTTCCCGTAGGTGTCATCAAGGCGATTAAGCGATTTCACACCAGAGGACGGGCAGAAGCGTCGTCTGCGAACTCTGCTCGCCAAGCGTGTCGATTATGGCAATTACTCCCAGGATTTATAATAAGTAGTATAGTAGGGAGACTCGTGCCCAGCAATGTTTTGTTCATTAATTTGAACGTCATAATTACATATTCTCTAAGAGGTCTGGAAGCGAGCGAGGAGTCCTGCCGTGGCAGCGCGTAGGCGTGCGGCTGCGACGTGACGCTGTGGTTGCGCGAGGCCGAGCGCCCGCGCAGCCGCGCTTCCTTCGTCTGCGCCTTACCGCCGCCCAGTAGGTCGCCGTGCGACGTGTACGATAAACGAGACTGGTGGGACGTGTATGACGAATGACGGGATCCTGTATAATACATTATTGGTAAAAAAGAGTATTCTATCATATACAATAAATTACCACAAAATATGAAAGAGGCCCAATTAAATATTTTTAAAAGTAGGTTAATAAATATACAAGATTTTTTAAATGATAATTTGTATTAGTTCAGCATACTAAGTCTCTCAACAAATATTATTATGCCTACCTCATTTTTATTTATAATTGCATATGATAAATTTGTTTCTTAGTTTCTATATATATTTGTCTCTTATGTTTTTTTGATTATTTGATTACGTTGTTGTTTTTGTGTATTAGTTTATATTTTATTTTTATAAAAACAAAAGGTTCATTCTTTTAAAAGTGGAAACTAGCATTTAAGTAAATTTTCGCAAAATTTAATTTACTTTAATTTACTTTACTTTACCGCAATGTATTGGGATTAATTTGTGTTAAGACCTTATTTTGTACACCTACACTGTTAGCAAATAAATTATTTGATATGATTTGATAAAGTATTTATTTGAGGCCAGCTCTTTCTGCAGACTCTCTTTCCCTCTTATTAAACTTCATGAGCTTTCGTAGTTCTACATTTGCTTAATTTACAAAGACTATTATAATTTATATCTATTCGTAAATAAAGAAGTTCAGATACATTGACAATTATCATGAACACTGGATTTATCTTTCAAGGAATTAAGAGTAGGTACTTGTAGGTAGGCCTGTCTATTGGAAGTCGTTCTGTTAATGAAATCAATAAGATTAAGTGATATTTTGGTACCAAATTAGAATATCAATATTTAACATCCAATTGATCTAGGTAAATACTTCAATTACAAAAAGTAAGTAAGTGAAATTGCCGCATCAATATTTAGTGAAGTGTCAACTCACACGAATGTGGACGACAACAGCTAATAAATTATGACTGATTAATTACTACGTACATATACTTGGTAAATATCAAAGAATGGTACTGACCTAAATTAGCGTAGTAAACTGGAATAATGATAGCACCGTTCTCTTCAGACATTGGGGTGACGGCATTGGAGTCGTCGGCGTAAGGCAGGTGTTCCTGGGCATCCAGGTACGTGGACAGCACCAGCGGCTTGCGGTCCGCGCCAGGAGGGTACCGCGCACGACCGTTTGGCCGCAGCGCCATCTGGTGCGAGCCTCGTGACCCGCGCCGCAAATTGAAGGGTGAACCCGGCAGAGATAATGATGCCTGCACCCATACTCATTATTTAAAAAAAAATACCCTAAATTCAAACAAGTTTGCAACCAATTCCATAAATATTTGTTCTTCATCGTAAGTTCCAACGTTTTTCAAATCAAATTATATTCAGTAGTTACATATTTTTCCTCAATTCAGATCGAGTAGCTTTAAGTTCTCCAAGAAATAAAGTTTTATTCAATTCTAATGAACCGGCTGCAGAGGCTTTAGCTAAGCTTTTTGAAGTAAGTAGTCCCTATACCTTACTGTTAATTTAATGATTCTTTTACTTTCATGTGCTGATAAACAATAGCGAGAAATAAAACAGAGAAATTGAGGAATGTAGAAAAGTAAGAAATAATGAAGTAAATGATCGGTGCTCAAAATGTTCTACGTCAGGGGCGGAAATAATAAAATTGTTACCTTAAATTTTCAAATTATATGAATCACTGCAAAAGAACGTGAAAGATACTGTTATCACTAATAGTCGAGTCGGAAGAACAAGAGCTACACAGAGAAAACAAAAGTGGAGTTAAGTCCTATTGTAAAGGAAGAGGTTGGGGAGCACAAACACCAATGAGGATTGAAGGACAAACCTGTGAGCCCTCCCGCAGTGGCCCATATGGCAACTGGCCGATTTTATTTATGCGTTCAGGGTGGGGGACCTTCAATACACAAACAAAATTTCGATTTTATAACATTTTAAGAATTTATAGCAATCAAATAACTAGCATCCAACAGATAGGGTAAAAGGACGGAGATTAGGCATCGCCATATTACATAGATCAAAACAAAACCAAAACTTGGCATTCAATAAAAACTGAACGTTGCAGCTTAGAAGCGATCTTGTGATGAAAACAAAATACTCTTGTGATATCACAGATTTAGATCAATACTACGGATGTGACTAGCTTTAGATGAAAATACTTGTATTGAAAAGTATAAACCTAATAATTACAAAAAATACAATAAGAATTTTGCTTTCAGTCTAGCATCCACGTGAGGAGAGAAATGCAAGGATTAAATAAAAAGTGAGGATGCTTGATAAAACTCTTATTGTAGAACAAAATACGATTAAAATAGCAGTGACAGTAATGAGTGAAAGCAACAGTTAGTCAAGTAACTTTGTTTATAAACACATGAAGTAATGTGGGGTTCTCATGCATATTTGCATACGACTAATCAAAGTCCTATTCGTAGCTATTTACTTCTTTAAATCTACATCTATAGTCATGACGACTGTTCTTTTGTTCGTCCAAATATTGAAGCCTCCGCATGTCGCTAATCGAAATTGAGGAACTAAATGTTACTTCAATATTAATATGAACAATTTAATTGATAATATTAAATGCTGACTGAACCTACCTCTTCTTCGTTGATACGTTCAGTTTCGGCCCGGCCCGGTCTCAAACACTTACATTGCAAAAGAAACAATCTACCATGACAATAGATTCATTCTCTCCAATATTATTTCTTGTCATTGTTCCTAATTCCCTTAATCAGAAACATGGACTTTTAAAGTCTTATGTCGTACTTCTTATTTAGAAAGAAATACAATTCAAACATTTCAATTTAATACTTAATTTAAGAAATAGTATTGGAGACCAGATGTAGAGCAAAAAATTTAACTACAGTGCATCATTCCATGAGCAACTTCTAGGAATCATGCGAACATGAACGTTCAATCATTCTATTCAATAAAATCATAAAATAGAATCCGTCTTCTTACAACAATGAAACAAAATAAGATTTTCGCCGTGCTTTCTAATGTTTCACATAAACGCTAAGAAGATCTAATTGAGGAAATATGTATTCTATATAGTAGTATATTTTCGAAAGCATCTATCTGTGCCATACACTATACGTGCGTTACTCTAAGTAGTATCTCGTAGGTGAAATTTAAGGGGTAATTAAACTAAATGATAATGATTCTTTAAAAGTAACCGTAAGAGCACAGATAAACGTCGAACATAAAAGATCGTTACACAGTAACCAGTAAATACATCTTTCAACAGAAGAAGTTAAGTTACAAATACATGCTTCAATACAACAATTTCTGAAATGACTGAGGATAACATAGATAAACCAAAAATAATCAAAGTTGTTGCAAATATTCAGATAATTATATCGTAGTTTTTTAATTATGCGACTCAACATTACTAAGGATTTTTTAATCTGTGTATTTGCATTAGCGAGAAAACATTTTACGTCATCGGGCAAAATCAAAATAATTGAAAGCTTAGCGATTAACACATACTATTAAAATAGATCTTTTCAACTTGAGTAAGTTACAGAAAGTGCCAGAATGAGGATGAGAGTGAGAAAAGAGTGTTTTGAAAGCTTTCCTTGTTGTTGTTGAAACACTATAAATTTGCATTAAGCAGCGCGTGTTTTTGGGTCAAGTTGAAAAGACACTGCTCGACTGACAATAATTCACTACAGTACAAAATTAAAACTGATAATGAAATCCAGAACAATTTGCATAGAAATAAATGTAAATACAACTAAGTCATTTATTTAAAACTACAGTATTAAAGGTCTGAAAAATATCGCGACGCATGACGAACAAAATGTATGTGATTTTTGATAAAGTAGTTGAAATTGACGTAAGTAATAATCATAATAATGGTAATGGTAGTTATAAATGTATGAAGAGTTGCTATTGGAAGTTCCAAGGACGAAGTTGAAATTACGTAGACATCAATTAATTTTGTCAAATTATCATGCGTTAGGCACGCAAGTAATCAAATCAGAATCACAAAGTTCAAATAAGTTGATTAGTGAACATTTTCCTCTGGATTTTTTTAAAGATTAGGCAATAGTATGTAGAAGGTAGGGCTTATTATCAAACTATAAAATATGATATTAGTTGGCGTCGCGAATATTCAAACCAGAAACGGAATCATTGTCAGCGAGGTGTTTGGTGAGTGAGAGCGCATACTCACCATGCTGACCTTCCTGGGGCGGCGTGCGCTGTCGTGAGGTTCGGTTGGCTTGTGCGTGGGCTGAGTGCTCACCGAGTCCTGGAAGGGGTCGCTACGGAGGGACATGCGCTCGCGCGTATTGTCGTCCTGGTTGCCTCGCTCCTGGTTCACGAACAGTTCGTAGCTCTGACACGAGAAGTCGGAGGGAGACTTGGCTGGGTGCGCCTCGGCGTATGCGGCTGCCTCGGCCGCCGCTGCCTGCTCTCGCGCGTGTGCTTCCCTCGCCTCCTGCTTGTCTGCCCGAGCCGCCGCTTTCTGTTCAGCTTCCTGTTTCGCACATTGCAAGATTTTTTCAAATATTATTTATTGCCACCTTTTTTAGTTGAAATAGTAAATATCTGTTTCCTAAACTACGCCACTGGCTAGTGATTCATAGGGTTTAAGGTTTACGCCTCAAAGCCACATTCTTCATATGATTATAACTTTTTGCAATTTTAAGTTACTTGTGACGACTATATCAAGTCTTAGGGATGCTTCACATAAGCTAGTCGGCACTGTCGCTTCGGCAATGTTTGCCGAACAACAAAGCCGAACTGAAACAACTACCCCACATATTCGGCTTCTTAGTTCATTCGGTTCGACAGTATTTGACTAGTGCTTTAGCTAGAATCTTTTAACAACTTGAGTTGACAGCGTAAATGTTCGGCAAAGCCGAGCGGCTTTTTTCTTGAATATTATTTTTATTTATTTATTTAGACACATTTACAATATTATTACAGGAAAGAATCCCAAGGCAATTTTGCAAGTTAACAAATTATGGCAATGATACTGCTCGGATTAACAATTAAAATGTAATGGATATAAATTTAATAAATTATAATAGGTAATTATTATATTAGTATCTGTAATTAACAATTAATATATTGATAATATGTAATGAATATAAATTTAATTTAAAAAATGTTCGAAATAATTTCGGCAGGCTACAGTTATAAATGTCTATATAAGTAGCCATTACGTCAATAATCTGTATGGCACGCGACAATGCACAATGGGGCAAATTTCAATGAATTGTTTTCGCCACCGGCACTTTGAGTGTAGCGGGGCGGTGATGGGGTTATTTTGATTTTTTCCACCATAAGGCTATACTTTGCCTAATGGGGATTCCAAACAATGGCCGTCGACTCAAAATCACTCCGAACCAGTGCGTTATATAGTATTCTCACTAATACTCTATTGTTAAAATCTTTACTATTTGTTAATATAAACCCTAAATTTCTAAACGCCTTGCTGCAGATGTTAACAATCTGCTTACGGAACGTCAGCTCAGGGGGCTTAGACAAATGCCACACACTTCTTT
This sequence comes from Herminia tarsipennalis, assembly GCA_945859575.2. Lineage (NCBI taxonomy): Eukaryota > Metazoa > Arthropoda > Insecta > Lepidoptera > Erebidae > Herminia > Herminia tarsipennalis. Next base: position 15,962,231 of record OX243845.2, on the reverse strand, counting down.
TTCCGCACACGCTACTGTTGGTTTTTGTTTACAAATTCAGCAACAGTCGCGTGACGTTTTGTCAACCTTATGTCAAATGCATACATTTTTTCGCGTTAGCTTGTGTGGACAGAGAAGCGTGTGTCATTTGTCTAAGCCCCCAGGTACCATTTCAACACGAAACGCTGAATGAAGTTCTCGCACATGTGTAGCTTATTACTCCGCACTTAGCTACGTGTGTGTATTCATCTACATACTCGTATATTCCATTTTGCCGCCCGGCTGTGTCCCTTATGTGTAACTCTTACCCTCAAGGCCTCTTCTTCCGCCTGTTCCTCCTCTTCAGCTTTCTTTTGCAACTCGTCGTACGACATCGCGACAATGGCCAAGATCAAGTTCACCAGATAGAAAGAACCCAAGAAGATGATCACAACGAAGAACAGCACGTGCCACGACCCCGCTGATCTCAGCACCTTTAATAACATAAATCTTTAATATAATAACATTTTACTAATTTCCATTTAGTTTGATAAGAAATTTGGATTGCTGGTAATATATCATTTTTTGGCTTGTCATGTTGCGTATTACCTATTATATCTAATGCAAAAATATGGACATATCTAATACATACTATGGACCAGTATGACAAGCATCATAAAAATACATGAACTGATGGAAACCCAGAAATATATCAAATATTATGCAGATACTTAAGTCCTAAACATTCTTAAAGTAATTGATTAGATAAGTATAATGACGTACCATTGAAAAAGGAAAAAGAAAGAGACAAAGAATCTCCGTTGATTAGTAATTCTACAACAATTTCTATAAGACAAGTCCACAAACGATACCCGAAACAAGTTTCTATCACCCAAAATTTCTTCAATTAGAATAAAACTTACCAGTTGATAAAGATTCTCCCAGTAGTCTTGAGTCATAAGTCTGAAAGCTGATAAGAACGCCCAGCCGAAGGTGTCGAAACTCGTGTAGCCGTAGTTAGGGTTCGGACCATAACCTTGGAGGCACATGTATCCCGGTTCACATTGTCTGCAAACAAAATACGAATTAAAGAAATTCTACGACCAATATCTGACTATAAATCTTCTTGAGAATAATCATACCCAGCTCCTGATGAATTCCCACAAAGTGGGTATTCCCCTCCACCCCCATACCAGTTGGCTGTAAACAATGAAATCCGTTAAATCATTATGACTTTACTTTTTTTTTTAAGATTGCTGGCAATGTGGGATTGTGTCCATGTTACTCGAAATCCTGTTAACCCCACCAACTAAGCTCAATGGCTTGTGTTAGGAGTGGGTTCACGTCGGTACTTTAATGGGTAGGAGTCCGGTGCCTGAGTCATTAGGTTATATTTTACTAATATTCGACAATCTCTTTAGCGCATGCTTTTCGTAGGTTCGAGAGTTGACCCCTTAGGTACTCTACAAAATGGACAAGTGTTGATAAAATACTTCGGACTATTCAGTTGTATTGTGACATTTCATTTATCATTAATAATTGGTTCCCGAATTCAGTATATTTCAACGTTTAAGGCCAGTAGTAGGTATTAAGTTTTGGATCTACCTAATGCCGAACTACAACTAAGACACGTAAATGTACATCTTCGCCGTAGTCGTGTAAAATGTAAATTCATGATAAGCACTCGGTAAGGGCGGTAAGCTATCTAGCTATCTAAGGATATATGCTTGCTTTGATAGAAATAAGCATTTCACATTATTTTTTAAATGTTAACATTTTTAAGACAAATTTTGAAGAATTGTGTGAAATTGAGTTTGTTAACGTATAATGCACATTTTGATAACTTCATATATAGATTGTTAGCTGGGCATCAATATCTGTAAGCCAAAACTAATATCAAATTTGCTTAAAGTTAAGGTGTTCTTACTCTCATTCTGGCAGAACCTCTCCCAGTTCTCATCGGTGAGGTTACCCCAGGAGCCGTCTTCCGGAAATACTTTTATGCACTTTTGCGTCAGCACCCCCATGTAGATCTGTAGGCCCATCAGCGCAAACACGGACAGTGAAAACATCGTCAAGATTATCACATCCCGCAGATTCTTCACTGACTCTATGACGGCGCCGACGATGGTCTTCAAACCTGTGGAGTACATATTATTTATTAAATAAAACTATTCTACAACAAATAAAATCTAACCGACTTCAATCATAGTTGATTTTCAAGGATTTATTGAGAAGTTTCGTTGTCTGTCTTCGAAAACCATATTTAGATCTTTACGAAATTAATTGTTATCATTTCGGAATAAACTTCTTTCAAACAAAAAAACAATTTTGTAATAATCTATATAAATGACGGATTTATACCCGAACATACATAAAAAAAATACAAACATCTGAATTGAAGTCGGTACAAACTCTTTTACTATGGAGGAAGTGATTCATAGGCTATTGGAATTATTTTCTTTTTTTTTAAATAGTTACATTCATAAATGAACTGTAATGTGAGAAATTTTATTTGGATGTAGGTACTCCAGGGTTCTGGTACTCATGGGAACAATATACCAAAAAGAGAGCATTAAGAGTCTGTAACTTATTGTATAAACCTTTTGCCTATTGCATGAAGTTTTTTTACAAAGCGAGACATCAACTGTTGATGTAACGATATTAAAAAAACCTCATAGTTTTGTGAACTGAGATTTATTACAACGGTATGTGTATGGTTAACTATATTTTTTGTCTTAGTTAAAGAAAGAAAAAGTGCTGAATTAATTGAATATTTAATTCGAATCTCTTAACAACTTGAATTGTTTCTACCAGAATTCGTATCCGTTTATGTTGTACCCGGATTTGCATATAACGTTGCAAAATTCGCTACAAAAGTATATTACTCGTCAATATGTCCAAAAATGATAATATCTATGCAATCAAGTAATTAGTTAATCATAATTAAAACCAATGACTGTTCTATTACATATTACAATTAAATTATAAAAATATTTTTTTGTGGAACAAACAGGGTGATTTATACAATTTGTAATTTACATAGAGATGTAAATTACAAATTGTATAAATCACCCTGTTTGTCTACTAGAAAAATAAATACTTAAGATATTTTGATTTTTCGGCTACTGCACTTTGATCTATGACCAGTTAATAACCTTTAGCTTTGTGCTTAGTACTACTAGTTACTTAAATCGAAAAAAGCTTGTACTAAGTTTGCACCAGGACAATACTACCCATCCTGTATATGTACTATTGTAGTCTTTGATGCTACCTACCTAAAATACGTGAGGCTCTGACACAGTTCTAAGCGTAAATCGTCTTGGTTGACTTTAATTTTTTCCTTAAAGAATCGCACGCAATTATAGTAACAGCTTTAGATATTGTATGACCGATTAAAACTTAACACTTTGACCATGCACTCAGATATTTCCGGCTAATAATTAAACTATTTTATACTGTCACTATTGTATTTTTTTCGTGTCATATGCACCTACTTGCCTAACAGATAACTCTAATTTAAAAAAAAAAATCTAACTAAAATTGCTACAATAGTCACAATCTCTATTTAATCCATTTTGTTCTTGATAATTATGCAGTACCAAAGCTTGTACGTAAATAAATTTAAAAATTACAAACGTTTTCGTTGTAGTCTGACGTTTTTAAAATCAGCCTGTATTTTAAACAAACATGAATTTGTTATAGTAGTATTTTAAAGTTTAAGTTGTAATTTTTTATTACTTCGGCGTTATACACTTGACAGTTATTTGATTGTACTTGATTGAGAGTGACTTCTGCTCCTATAAATATATTTACTTGTAGAGTTAAGATAAATGTTGATAAACTTTCGCAATTTGTACACATTATGAAAAAATATATATTACGAGTACTTAATCGCGAGAATAATTTAAGGTGCCCGACGTTTGGACCATATTGCAACGGCCGTGGTCACGGGTAGACTCGTCTACCCGTGACCACGGCTTTTGTAATACGGTAGGTATTTTTAAGGTTGATAAGGTATTTTACCTTAAAATATTCAAGCGATTAAGACCCGTAATATTTTTTATCTATATATTTTCGTAGAGTATTTTTTTCTCTTGGAAAAGGTACCTTTCCTAAGAGTCTCAATATCTTATGATTTTCAACGCATAAAAATGCTTTAAAATCACAAAAACTAATATTCATAGTAACTGTTGGGTAAATATTAGTACTACCATTTGGCTTTACCCTTAGTATTGCTTTACATTCTCTTTTGCTACTACTGCAATGCATTTATTTTCAGTTATCCTTATTTGCTGTATTTTTTAAATTAGTTAAAAGTGTTTTTTTTTGTTGTGACCATTACTTTGTCTTGTAATGTTTTCATATAATAAAAAAGAAAAAAGTGTAGGTGCAAATGATATTACCTTCTATTAAAATTAAATATGATAATTCAGTTTGATTGACGTAATTGAGGTTATTAGGGTTGGCACCTTTTTTGATTAAATAAAATTAAATATTTTCTTTTTTAATTGGGAATTTGGAAAACTTTATATAATAGAGAAATATGTTATTATTATAATGATATTTTAGTAAACTTCATATTACCTACTATATTTTTAATTACGAACGTTAGATTCAGTGTAAAAAATTAGGTACAATAAAATCCGGTAATGCAACAATCTACGAGCATATATCTGATAGTAATCTATACCTATCTATCGTAATAAATAATGACACCGACCTAACACCTATACATTCTGTAGGTATACTTATACCTACTTAAAGTACATTTACACTAGAATTACACTAAGCCCATGACTTGTACTTTCGTGATAACACAATATTTACGCGATACACCAGTCTCCTGTATGTCACAGGAGGTTGGTGTTGTTGAAAAAAAGTAATTTATTTGTCTGTAGATTGTGCCAAGAAAATGGGCAAACATGGTACGCTCGAAAAAGATTACCATACTTCTGGTGCACTCACTATAACCTAAACTCAACAAATTATACTACAATATGGTAAAAGAGGGTAGGTAAACACTACAAACTTAAAGAATGGGCCCGAGGGCTTTAGACAGTACGCTGGTTTGCACTCTCTTAAGTTTACCACATCGTGAAATAAACTACGTACATTTGACTATAAACAGTCTTTGAACAGTCAAATGAATCTTAAATTAATTGGATCACGCTGTAAAGGATAATAAATAATGTTTACCCGGTATGATGGCCACAGTCTTCAACGCTCGCAGTACCCTGAACGTTCTGAGAGCGGCCAAGTTGCCCAGATCTATACCCATCGTCACATAACTGCAAACAGACACCCACAACAACAAAAACTAAGTTAATATACATCACTACAACACTACACACATTTTACTAAAACATTATTTCTATTAACAAACATAAATTATAAAATCTGAAAAGGCCTTTCCACCATTTTGTTTCGCTACAATTAAATTTAAATACTTTATTGAATACAGAATCGTCTAATATTAATAAATATTCTTCTATAAAGAACTAGTTAAATGACACATCAAATATAACGATATAATATAATCTACATTTCAACGATTTGAACGTACTACATAATTGAATAAAATGTTCTACTACTCACGCTAACGCTATAACTACGAAGTCAAGCCAATTCCATGCATCTCTAAGGTATGTGAATGGCTGTAGTATGAAACCCCTGGCCATTACTTTCACCGCTGATTCAAACGTGTAGATCCCGGTAAAGATAACTCTGGAAAAATTCACCTCCACTGAGGAATGCCATTCGTAAAGTAATAAAAAACATTTCTATAAATGAGTTAATACAAGTCGAGCATCTCAACTCGTCCGAGATGTGGATGTATGAACTAAACATTATATATCTAAGTATACATTAATATTATATATGTATAATAAATGTAGGTAATATATATCTAATAACAAGGTAGGTAATAATAAGAAATAATGTTGTTATGTACAATTAATGAAAATTTGCAGTATGTATGTAAAAGGAGATGTGTTTATGGGTTAGGTATTGTTTCAGGGGAAAAATAAATAAATAAACAAGTAGGAATTTTGTATCTTTAGTCACACATTTCAATATTGACGTATAATTTTGAATGGTATCTATTTTGTATATTATTATGAAAATGCATATCAATCGTTACAGCCAGGGAAAGACTTATGTAAACATTTCTATACGCCTGTCTAAAGCGATTCAAGATTCTATGTATAAAATATACATGTTGATATTAAAAATGTTTTCCAATAATTGTACTATGTATAAATAATTTCTAACAATTTACTTTCTTTTCTAAATATCGATTATATCAATTGGAAAACTAGTTGAAACACTAACAATTTTGAAACTAACGTGCATTCTACTAATGTTCTAGAACCTAAGAAAGGATATGTTCTGTCTTCCGGTGATATTTCAAAATTGCAAATTGAAATTCTTAATCGAATCAAGAAACTAACTTAGATGTTGGAAAAATGTACAAAATATAACGTATACTCACTCAGTACTTTCGACGGTCGGTGTCGTAGGCATTATCATAAGAATACAGTTGACTAGGATTGTTGTAATGATAAACAACGAAAACAAAGGATGTACTAGAATGTATATCGCCACTCTTCTTATAGGATTGAACGGGTTTAGTAACCATAGGGCGTTGGTGGCCGAAAATCGGAAGATATCTTTACCCTTGCTTATCACTACGAAGGTCTGAAACAAAAATAAAATGACTAATTAGACTCACATAAACCTGAATGAGACGCCCGTGACTGTTCACGAGTATAAGGGCGAACATATACATGTTAGTAAAACAAAGCAGTATCGTGCATGCTAGTTGCATGCCCGTGAATCAATCAGACACGGGCATAGCATGCAGTATATACCTACCAATAGATTCGGAATGTGCTAATTAGGCCCTTTCATTTGATACCCAATATGACACGGTAGAGACTTATTCAGTCAGACTTTGTCACCCTTTTTTTTTTAATTCTTTATTTATTTATTTTTTAAGAATTTGATGTACTCTACTGGACATAAGGTCCTGAATAGTATAATTCCTTTCTTGTCTACCCTATAGACTGTGTACAAATCATTGTACTCTATAAAAACAACTGATAAAATCGTTACTTAACATCAGTGTTATTTTTTGTATGTATACATAATTTAACGAGTCATCGTGAACATTCATTATTAAGCGCGTTATTATCCAGCTACTATTGCGTTCCAAAATATATTATGTAAACATAATTATTTGCTAAGATAATACTGATAACCAATTAATATATTTAGAGTCACAGTGAATCAGCAGATTCAATAAAACGTCACAAGTTGATAGATACAGATGTCCGGTTCCTTTCAAAGAGCAAAAATAGACTCACGCACACATAGTAGAGTAAATCTAAAGATCTCGGTCGAACTTGGTTGAATCGTCAACCGAGACAGAGCAATGACCGCCAAAGCGGAATTTATCCTCCATATGATACGATTTACGGCGATCTTCGCGCTACCTACCGTCTCTTCGGACTTGTACGGCTCTGTGAGTTTCGGTGCAGATACGGCTTAGGGCCGGCACCCCTAAAGTAATCAAGTCCCGCCTAAGACTATTTTTCCCCATATAAATAATATGTATGTATAATAAAAAAATAAATTATAAAAATGGAAAAAAACCCGCCTGCACAGAAAAGATGGAAACAAGATCTCCTACATAATTATATAATTTCATGCACTCGGAGGCATTAATGAACCTTGATGAACATAATGAAGTGCCTCCGACTTCACACCTTTTTATTTTGACATTTCACGGCCGCCATGTTTGTTTTATTTTTTTCAAACGTCACATATCTAAGAACACTTGGGCGATCAAGACGAATCTAACGACGTTTTAATTATATAAATCCGTTCAGTGGATTGAGAGATATCATGGTAATAAAGAATATTACATACATACATACACATACAAGATACGCGCGAAAAACATAACCCTTCCTTACAGTCGGGTAATAAAAATTAACATAAAAATACTTTAAAAATTACAAAAAGTTATGAGACAGAGCAAGTTTAGAGCTGTGTACGTGTGCGTGGATTTATTGTTGAGCTGTAACCCGGCATTCAGTGTAGAGGTACTTGAACTTATAGAAGTAATTTGTACTGAATTAGCACTTAATGATTTTGGCGTGGAAACAATACTTCAGGGTTATGTTACTAATTACGAAGGTTTAAAATATTAAGCGTACCAATTGTTAGAGCGCTCCTATGTATTTCAAAGGAAACCGATTGAAATTTGCCTTAGTAACTAAACTATTTTGGTCAAACCGTACATTCGTAGAGTGCAATGAACTTTAGGTAAGTACCTATTAGTGTTCCTAGTGGGTTCTTATTCAAGATATTTTTTTGGTGTCCACGGCAAGCCCGTGCGAACTGTCAAATTATTGTCATAATAGTAAATGGAGAGCTGCGCTTACAAATGCATCAACTCTCATGCGCGGCGGTATTTTTTGCATTTGTGAGCACACCTCCTGTCTATCATTATGACAGGATTTTGACAATTCGTACGGGCTTGCCGTGGACAAGGAATAAAGATCGTGAATAAGGACTCTATAATCGATATGTCTTGTATCAGGCGACTTGTATCGGGAAATTAACTCTTACTTTAGTTTAGTTATATAAACTTTAATAGCAAATCATTAATTGATGATAAAATAACTTAAGAACGATTAATGATTTGCTATTAAAGTTTATATACCTCCAACGTATAAACTAAAGTAAGAGTTAATTTCCCGATAGAAGTCGCTCTTAACCTTTTTGCCAACCAATCTATCAAATATACCGATTCTTCTTCTTCAGCACTGTTTTGCCCACCATTGGGCATTTGCCTCTCTAATAGATTTCCACTCGCGACAAATAACAGATGAGGGTATTTATTTTTAAGACCGGATGTTAGACCATTCCAATGGTCAAAGATACCGGATCTTTGACCATTGGAATAAATACCCTCATCTGTTATTTGATACTAACAAAGATTAAATGATGGATATTGCTAGCTAAATCTCGTGTTAAAGTTGTAAACTGTCATTATTAATATATACACGTCAGTTATTGCATTGCTTTTTATAATGGTAGAGGTTATTTTATTCCATAATCAACAGTAAAAAAATAATCATAAAATAAAAAAAAAGAAAAGTTATATGCAAGTCGAGCTCGCTCAGCGAGGGCACCGTACAATCTTGTTTTTCCTTATGATGTAACTAAAATTTAATGGTTTCAGATATACTTTTTGGAAAATTTCATGATTACTAGATCAATAGGAAGTATCCTTTAGGTTTTGATGCACCTTATTAGCACGTGATTTAGCTAGGCGATTTGGGTTCTAGACTAATTATCTATACTATAATATTATAAAGCGGAAGTTTGTTTGTTTGTTCGTTTAAACGCGCTAATCTCATGAACTACTGGTCCGATTTGAAAAATACTTTTTTTGTTTGATAGTCCATTTATAGAGGAAGGCTTAAGGCTATATAACATCACGCCGCGACCAATAGGAGCGGAACAACAATGAAAAATGTTGCAAAAACGGGGAAAATTTACGCATACGAAGTTGCGCGGGACAGCTAGTCTATCATATAATCTTTTTTAGGATCAAATAACAGATGAGGGTATATATTTCTTAGACCGAATCTCGTACTATAATGCCTGTCGGTACTATGGATGACCAGCGGTTGCTCTTACATCGTCGGACCATCTACCTGGTGGTCTGCCAGCTTTTCGTTACCGATTATAATATTACCAACTTTCTTTTATTTATACCTTAACGCGATTAAGTAATGTGTCGTGTAATGTGTCAATAAAACGCATATACGTAGAGACCAGGACAGCGCCATAACCTCACAAAATTGACCACTCTATAAAAAGAGAACGCTACTTTGTAGACAATATCTGTCAAAGGCAAACGATTTGTTCTCTCTTTCACGCTTTGCAGTCAATATTTTCTTTATAATTAAAAGGGATGGCGCGGTCCATGTCTATACGTCAATGAAACTAATGCACACATAGATAACCTATATATTGCAATGTCAAACTATTATAAAACAGTAAAGTAAGAAAACATGATTTAATTTACGAGTGAAAAAGAGAAAAATGCTGCTTTCATCTGTTGATGCGACACTGACATCTGTTCCGTGGACACTGACATATAAAACCACAGGGTATGTTCCAATATGCACTGGAGCATTGTAAGGTGTGACGTCAACTTAGTATACTGCGAAACCGTTCCTTTACAGTTTGCTATACTGGTAACTGTATAAAACGGGACGCAGTCCAGTATACTGTCATCCACGTATATAAATTTTATATGTACAATGTATAAGATAAAGAAGAAAAAAGTATTTGAAAATTGAATATTAAAGGTTGTTAAAATTTAATTAATTGCATAATGCCGAAAACAATGGAATTAATTTAAATTTCTGGTCACTGTTGATCACGTGATCAAAGTACTGAGAGCACCTTACCTCAAAAACACCAGTGCTCACAGTACAAAAATGGCGACGACTTATGACGTCACATTTTCCCAATGATACTGCAGTATACTGTCAGTCATAATGGAACAAACTTCTCCCCAGTAAAAGCACTGAACAGTGCTCGCAGTGTATATTGGAAAATACCCTAAGTCAACTGTATAGATTTTAAGGTGCCGCTTTCTGAGCTTGTAACCTATCTACCTTTCTACATAAAACATAATCATTGTCAATAATCATAATCATATTTTATTTATTCATAGCGGCAAATTTAAGTAATGAAAATTCATCGATTGAAGGTAATATGTATTGTTCCACGTTTATCTATGGTGTCAACTACTTACACAAAAACTCATCTGACGTCGATCCAATAGTTTTAGTTTTTGATATCATTTTTTTATGCTCATATATCACGAAACCAATCAGTTGGCAATTTGACAATTTGATTAGGACTAATATTGATAAAGGTACTTACTCTTTGGTTATGATAGAAAGGGTCGATGTCCTCGAGGGGTATGGAGGACACCTCCGCGGGGAAGGTGCCCTGCATTCGCACCGGCAGCGGTAGGCCCTGCTCCAGGGTCGCGTCCGGCTGAGGACCTTCGTCCTCGTCCTCGTCATCGTAACGCACCTACATACACACAACACTTAGTTCATCTATCAAGAAAATATACAGAGTACAATCTACTTAAGACGTCCGAAGCAGATTTGAAGATCAGTTTAAAAATTGGGGCTAAAACATCTTGAAAAATGTTTTTATTTTATGTCATAGGATAAACGAACAAGCGTCTCACTCGATGCTAAGTGATTACCACTGCCAATGTTCTTAAGGGACACCAGAGGCATAGTAGATGCGTTGCAGGTATTTTAGAAAATGAAAGGGTCTTTTTTTAAGGTTTCTGAGTAAAATTATAGTTGATTGATAGCCTCTCATCTGCTTTTGACGAATATAAAATTACTTCCTTGACACCTATGTTGTCCTTTTACTGTTCCTTGTCCATTTCGTACTGTTACTTACGATCATCGAATCATATCCAACGTTTCTTGAAACAAGCTAGCCTATGTAAGCCTAATTCAACAGTCCATATCATGAGCATAACGCGCTAATACTCGCAACAATACTGTTGGCTTTACAACTAGTATTATTACTGAGTCGAGTCAGCATGTTTTGTGAAGGCGTTAAAAGCTAATTTTATTTAGTGTAGTGCTGCTGTCTGTGTGACTATGATGCGTATCTGGCATAACTAAAAGCGTTGTTTGAAACATTCCCCACTATTATGTTACCATTCCGAATTACCGAAACTTCCGATCGCCGGTGTTAAACACCTTATATTAAAGTTGGCGTCGATTCGAAAACGGTTCCAGAATAGAAGGCGTGACTAGCGCAAGCCCAAAATGTAACAAAATACGAATCATAACCAACAAAGTTTTATTCATTTTGTACTTATAATTTACTGTAAACTATTATGCACTAAACGCTAGCTAGGTGATGCCACCATGCTAGACCTAGATGACGGCAGTCGATGATGATGTGACGTACATGAGCCAGTCCTGTGCAATGCTTGAAATGGTGAATGTTATGTGCTGGTGTACTTGAATGCTACCTCCTCGAATATACATATATCTGGAGTATTACGTTTTGTACAAGTCATCCGACAAAGGACTCAAAATTCGATGGCTTCCTATTGAAAGTTATTTCGGATTCAAGGGGCATTGACTACGTAATTTAGATTCTATTACCGGGTTCAAGTTAAGGTTGACTAAAGGCTGCTATTAGCTAAACAAGGAAATTACTCGTTTCTGTTACTCGCTAGAGGGAGGGTAACTTTATTTTAATTAATGTTAGGAATTACTATTTGGTTAATGCATTTCATCGTTACTTTATTAACTAGAGAGTGTTGGATACTCTTTTTAACATTGAATTCGTTGAAATGCAAATAAATATGACAAGCCTTCTTAGTTCTACAGTAAGGTTAGCTGTTACGTGCTGAGTTGGCACATCACTAGTGTTTCAGGTAACAGCTAATCTTGCAAACACCGTTCTTTACATTACTTTGCCGACAAAGCGATGTGTTTAAGGAATAATGCTTTAAATGCGGTCAATATGCATAAATTAGAATGCAGTACAAGTTATCGCACTTGAACAAATGTGACGCCAATGTAGTGGGAGCTTGCAATATCTTTTGTTGAAATAAATTTAGTTTATGAAAGCGATAACTTGCTGAAAAATTTTTCTAATAAAAACGAGCCGTAAAAAGGTAAAAGGGGCAAGCAAGCAATCTTACTTCTTTTTTCTTTTTCGTCCGCCCCAAATCGTTCTGGAATAATTTAAAAATTATTCGTCAGAGATGCTACGTTGATAATGTTTTATTGTTCCATTAGATTGTCTTTTTGAACATGTCACACAAAATATTTTGTGAAATCTTTGTGTGCTAGCTAATACTTTAATCACTCGTGTCCAAATCGATTGTTATTTTAGTCGTATATTTTGTATAGAGTATAATTTATTGGATCACTCGACACACGTGTAGACACACTGGGTCACTTGACCATGAGTCAGACTCACCTCGCCTTCCGCTCGTTTTTTCTCGAGTTCCTTTTGCTTGGCATGCTCCTCAGCTATGCGGGCTTCGATAGCGGCCAGTGACTCTCTTGTGAAGGGTCGGAACAAGCTTCGTTCTTCCTCGCTGATCGAGTCCAAGTCCTCGGACATTGTCTATCGAACTCCCCCCGAGTGAACTGCCTACTGTATAAAAAGACAAACGTTAAAAAAATAAGTACCTACTTATCAATTATAATGATTTTAATCTATATAGAGCCAAGGAATCTGTATTTTATCACACTAATATTATAAAGGCGAAAGTTTGTGAGTGTGTGAGTGTGTATGTTTGTTATTTCTTCCTGTCTAAACGGCTGGAGCGATTTTAATAAAATTTGGTATGGTGTTAGCTGACACCCTGGATTAACACTTAAGCTAATAAACTGCGGGTAACACCGTGGGGCACAGCTAGTAGGTATATAAAAGTAAAGTTTGACTGCCTTATCTATCAATGCACAGCTTAAAAGGGCATTACGCCGAGTGAATTATTCATTTAGCGCTACGCACACGGACGCCCGCTTCGCACTACAGCACACAATCATTATTTGACAGTGCGCAGGAGCGCAGGACCAAATAAAGTCGAATATTCGTTCGTACATATGTTAGATTACAACTTTTTTGTGTCCTAATATTCAAGTTTTCTATATATTTTTTTAAAATAGCTGAATCCTGGTTTTCCTTAAGAAACCCTTAAACCACTGAACAGATTGTGTTGTAATTTGGCCCACAGGTAGTTTTTATGACGAAGGCCTTTACAGGCCTTTACAAAAAATCATTCTAAACGATTTTTTGAAAATTGAGCCTCTCAAGGAGTGAAACTTAACGCGAGCGAAGCCGCGGGCTAAAGCTAGTTTCTCATAAAAAAAGTAATAGCACTGTGTTAAAGAGTATGCTATTAAGTACATAAATAAAATAGAAACAGAATCTCTTATCCGAATTACTCCAGTAACGAGTCGTTGTTGGCATAAACCCAAAATGATGAGCAAGCAACTTGATGCGGTCGCTGCTGCGTGACTTTGCTGTTATGAACTATCTTAGCCTTGATTTAGTTTTCGTGTTGGTACTACACTATGCCCTAATTAAAGTATAGCCATCAAAATCTATTAAATATGAACATAACAAAGATACTTTACAATTATTTTAACATATTTCAACGTTAATATCGTGTATTAAAAATGTTATGCATTCAGACAAATTGCAAGCAGTTTGATATGAATTCAACAAGATCCATTCCTCTTAATTAAAAATGTAACAGTGTAGCCATTTCTTCAACGATATCTTATAACGAATTCTTTAAATTTGAATATAACAGTGAGTCGATATCGGTTAGCGTTTCCATGCGTAAATCAAGAATTAGGAACATATTCCAAATTCAACGTCAAGTATAAAGAATTCTTGGCTGTATACGAACTAACCAACGACAGGGATGTGGTATATTAACAATAATTTCGTCGGAATGCCGCCTCCCTGGCTGTATGGCACAGTATTTGTGTCAGAACTGGGCCAAGGACACCCTTTATATTGTGCGTTACGGACGTTACATATTTTTATTTCTTTTCTTTATCACTTTCGGGACGTATTATAGGATAAATATTGGCCCAAATAATTATTATTTATAGGGCATTTTGAGCTTTGAGTAACGTTGGTACATTTTACAATATTAGTTCTTAGCATTATTTCAGAGTTTTTAAATAATAAGTAGGTACGTAAATCACGTATTGAACCAATTAATGAGGTTATAATGTCTAATAGGTACATTATGCTATCGCGTTACTTCAAAACTTATCCAGTTTTTCTTCGACAGATACGCAATGCGGGAAGGGAACATTGTTTTTTCCGCACTGCGCATTTGTAGAGGCACCTTCACCTCTAGGAATTTCTTTGTTTTAAATCTAATAGGTATAATGGCATTTTGTTTGTGGCTATATAAATACCTATAAAACATTAGCATAACCAGAAGTAAGTGCTAGATGACTTTAACATACCTTACAGGTCATTCACATACAAGGTATATTGTACCTAATCGCTATACAGTTTTCCATTGACCCTGTATAATGTAAAAAGCTGTAGGCCGACTCTATTCCGCGGAAACGAAACATCGTATAAGATCGTTTTTAAACTTTCGCGATTTTTATACATATTAGATATATTTCGGGACTTAATCGCGTGAATTATCAATCAGTCGACCCGCGACCACGATCGGTGCAATTCGATCGAAACGTCGGGTAAATGAAAGGTTCGTACCTTTACTTTTTAATTCACGCGATTAATTCCCGAAATATATCTAATATCGTAAAAGATCTACATTTTTTATTGCCAATTTACTATAAATTAGTTAGCTCTGGATTTCGCCATCTCTTTTCGATAGATGACATAAACAGAGATGATGATGATAGAAACAGAGTGTACCTACAGAAAGCCGGCTAGTAGCTCAACATAAACCCACAGCCAACCGACGACAGCGCACGTACGGTGACCCCAACGTGCTCTCTCGGTTGACAATTCGAAATCTCAGTACATGTGCGTCTATGTGTGAGTGAGCCTGTTGTGGCCCAAAGTTAGATGTTGTTGAATGAATGATATTTACCTGCTAACAGTGAATGGGCGGATGCGTGTGATGCGGAAAAGGCGTGCGGCCGCACGCTCCACGCCCGCGTTCTCCCGCCAACCACCTACGGGCGGACCGCCCTTCTGTCAAATAAATTAACCTTGTTCAATATTGTCCAAGTCTAAACCTTTTGGTTATAATCGGAATTTTCCATCAACCCTTGGCAGTTGAATCGTTAGGAGCAGTGAAATGAATCAAAGAAAAGAAACTTTATTTGAGAACTAAAATGAATCTATGTGCCTATATGAGAGGCCTATTGATCTAGGGTAGTGTTGCCCAAATGCAAGAACAAGACGAGACTTAGCCAGTCTTGGTCTTGGTCTTGCGCCAATACACCTGGTCTTGGTCTTGGTCTTGGTCTTGCGCTCCCAGTCTTGGTCTTGGTCTTGGTCTTGCAGCAAGAGTCTTGCAAGTCTTGCAATTACCTATTAGTCTATTACTATTTATTAAAGTTTACTTTAAATCTTAGAAAAACGTATTAGAATTGGAACATTGTGAGCTTGAATTAACATAGCCCTAGTAAAGATCAAGCAGATTAATAAGTAACTGAAGATTTGATAAGAAATTCGAAAAATCAACTGACCTATATGTCGTTTTCCATGGAAGTAACTGTTTCTTAATAAACATTTATGATTTATAAGCTTACATTTGCTAAAACATGTAAAAAAACAAATTAATTACAATAACTTGACTGTATTTTAAAGAACAATACTTATCTGTCTAGAAAGAGATTGAACCCTCAACTTATAAGAAATTTAATAAAAGAGTTTACGATTTATCATTTATTTGAATAAAAAATAAAATACAACACAAATCAACAGCTTTATCATTAGGTTATGATACTTTATATAATTTTTTTTGACCAAGAATTAATACAAAGTAACCATCTGGCTGACTCATCACTTAACCTATTTCTATGTTTTCTAATTACTAATGATGCTTTAGAAAATAACCTCTCAGCAGGTACTGAAGTTGCAGGTATTGAGAGAAAATCACGGGCCATTTTCGATAAAATCGGATACTCTGTCTCATGCGTCCTCCACCAATCTAAAATGTCTTCCGAGCTGGCAGTTCTTGGTTTTCTCAGGTACTCCTCCAACTCGTCTATCACTAAGCCTTGAAGACAAGATCCAGATGACGTCGAGGGACATTCATAGAGTTTATCAAAGTCTATTACGTCTTCATCTTCATCACATACTTTATTTTCTTTTTCTGGTAATTCCAGAGATTTGTTCAGTGAGTGTAGACTTTTATATTCTTCATAAAGTTCATTGAACTTGCGCAGACTTTCTGTTTTAAGTTGCTTCCCCCACATTGTCAGGTCAAAAGTCTGAGCCTTATGCCTTGGGTCTAAAATTAAAGAAGTACAATAAATCCAGTTGCTCTTCTTGTAATGTTTAAGCATTTTGTCTCGAGCTGCTTGGAAAGCTAGAATGAGCCTTTCATCCACTTCAGATCGATTAGGTTTCTCATCTAACTGTTTTACCATGGATTCAATTTTATCTAGCAAGAGATTGAATGATACAATGACTAGCGGTAATGTAACATATTTGTCTCCACCAAGTTTTGTACTTAAAAGTTTAAAGTTTATTAGAAATTTATGTAATTTTTCGAGTACCTGCCATTCATTAGCTGTGATTTGAAAATCATTTAATTCGGTGACAGAACTGCACAATATGTCAATGCCCGCTCTCACTTTTAAACCAAATCCAATCATATCATGTGTGGAATTCCATCTCGTTGGACAGTCAAGAATGGCATTTAGATTTGATGGCACGCCAGCTGCTTCACAAGCAGACTGAAACTTCTTCTTCACTATCTCACTTCTTTTTATTTTACTGGAAATACTGCGTAACTTTGTTACAGATGTACGCGAGTCAGCAATATTTGGTGCAGATTCTTCATCTTCCTCATCCTCAGTTTCGTCTGCATAGTCTTCGTACTGCTGATCTTGCGCGTTAGTGTCAGACTCACAGTGTAATGCTAAGGTCTTTAATAAATCTTGTACACCAAGGTTTAAAATGTGAGCAAAGCACCGGAAATGTTGATTGTCTGAATCAAAGTGTGGCGGCAGCTGTTTGCCCAGTTCATACATGAATTTGGTATTTGCAGTTGCGTTGTCGACCGTGATACCTTGTATTTTATCAATTATGCCATATTCCAATAAACATTCATGGAAAATCGTTGCAATATCTTCCCCAGTATGTCGACCGCGTGATGGTATAAAATCAAGAACTACAGATTGATACTTCCATGCGTTGTCTATATAATGAATAGTAACCCCGTAGTAACTCCTACCAGCAATTGACGTCCACCCATCAATGGTAAAAGACATTTTAGATGATAATTGTTGAAGTCGTTCCTTGAGATTCAATTGGAGCTCTTCAAATCGCTCTTTGACTTTCCTTCTAAGTGTAGACCTTTTAGGAAACACCATATTAGGGCAAATACGTCGAAAATATACTTGTGTAGCTTCGTCATCGAAAAATGAGAAGGGAAGATATTTTTTCACCACCCAATCAACTGTAGCTGTCGTGATGTTGTCACTGCTGTTTTCCGACTGAAACAAAACAATAAATCTTGTGTTATTAGGTTTGAGCGTATAAGAGGAGGAGGTTTGTTGTTGTTAAATCGAGAAAATCGTTAAATTGATATTTGTTATATTAAGGTTGCACTGTACTGTAATTTACCAAAATAAAGTACTTAGTTGTTACTGGCCGATTAACTGAAAATATGGGTGTTTATAAAAAATATTTAAGACGATAATTACATACTTAATATGTCGCACCCCTAGATGAAAACTGTGAAAACACCACTAACTCAAAAATACTTACGTAAGTTAATGGCGTTTTTGAAAGTATCGCATGAATAGCTACGCGGAGTTAAAATTCTTTTAACTGTTAAAAAAATATTCTTACCTGTCCACTTCCAGCGGTTACTAAAAAGCTTGTGATATCTCCACTTAATTTTGGTTTAACAGGAAGAAATATTTCTGATTCCTTTTTGTGGAAAGATATTAGATGTTTCCTTAAGCCTGAAGTGTTTCTGTTTTTCATTTTTATTTCAATCTTTTTATGTTGGCACAATTTACAGAAGGCAGTTTGGGATGCATGAATTATTTCGAAAAACTCCTCAAATTTGCTTTTGGGTCTTTTAGATCTGTGACTCAAACTCTCGTTACTCGGACTAGAATAATTTGAATCTTCGTCACTCATATTAAATTGTACACGTGATACGTTTTTAGAAAACAACGAGAATTAGTAAAAACAATTATCAAGTTAGACTCGAAGCACAGCTCAATTGGAAATGACTGGAATTAAAATAATTCCTTTATTTATAGTACGTTTCCTTGCTTTACCGCGCCGCCTCGCCACGTGCCGGCTCTATGAAAAGGATGCCGCCGCAAATCAAACAATGCCGCGTGCGGCGTACAAACACACACTAAATATTACCTACTTGTACAGACGCGACGCGTGAATAAAATAGAATTAGTGCCAATCACTATTCTTTACATATAAGTGAATGTTTTGGCGTACATCTATACTAATATTATAAAGCTGAAGAGTTCGTTTGTATGTTTGATGACAGAAGTTTTAAAATAAATAAATAAGTCCTGAACGTCACTATACCTCCAAAGTTACTATTCCTCGTGGACGAAGTCGCGGACACAGCTAGTAAATACTTACTCTCATCATCTCTCTCAGAGATATTCGGGCTGGTAAGTAATACAAAACTCTTATCGCAGGCTTTTTATTTTATTAGTAGGTAAGTACCTACGCTTTTTATATTATTTTATTAGTTTTGTAGAATTTTTTTACACGTTTCAAGTATATTTAAAAGTGGCTACAATATTTATTAAACGGGTGATATTTGAACACTTTTTTGCTATTTTTTCTTGTAAAAACTTAAGAAATATAATGACTAAATGTACAATAATAGTACCTAAGTAATTAGTTTAAAACCATATAAGTAATCAATATTATAATATATACTTACTAGAATGAATTAATATGACATCTACTACCTATCCTTACCATTTTATCCTAATCATAATACTACTTGCGTGATCAGTATAATGTATTCATTTTCATTCTAAGCACTCTGAAACTTATTTATTCTTTGGAACACCTGTAGGTACTCTACTAGGAAATTATTTTGCATGAGTATACCTTCGCCCTATGGCGGCAATCAAATAGTGTCAAATGTTATGATTTCGGCGTGGCGGCAACGATTGTTTTAGATTTCAAAAGAAGCCGCCGGCGCGTGTATCATAACCATGTACTTCCGAAAAGCGGCAAATTTCTTTGAGAAGTAAGTACAAAACCTTTGATGCCGCATTATCAAAGTGCCGATGGTTAAAACATAACTATGCATGCACTCAGTTTGATTTTAATAGATATTTTTTTATTCGCTATGTTTATGGTATTAGTCGTAATGCGCATAGGTCCAGTTTTTCATATTCTTTGATACAGTTTTTTGCGTCTCATAGAATTCCTAAGCGTACCTACCTATACACCGAACTGTTACACCTAACTACTCAGTGAAATAGCGCTAAGTCCTAGCTGCAAGACGCAAGAGTCTTGCAGGCTATGTCTTGTTCTTGCTCAAGTCTTGCACGGTCAGTCTTGGTCTTGGTCTTGCTAAAAATACGCGGTCTTGTTCTTGGTCTTGGTCTTGCAAAAACGCAAGAACAAGACCAAGACTGCAAGACCAAGACTGAATTTGGGCAACACTAATCTAGGGGTTAGTGATCCTGACTGATTCATAAGTTTAAATAAGAACCTTTTATAATTCTCGATGTTTCGACCTCAATACGATAAGATGACGGTACGATTCGAGTCGTCCACAAGTTTTTCAATAGGTAGATAAACGACTTTGTTTCGGATTTTATATTGGATATTTTTTTACTGTGGAATAAAAGCTATGGGTTCATTGACTGGCACAATATTATCTCTTCATAGTAAGGGATTTTTTCGATCAGCAATAACAATAGGTAAGCCTCACGAACTTAAAAATAAATTAAGAATAAACAAAGTCAGATTCAATCATTCGAGTGCCTTTATTGTTTTATCTATACAGGATGATTTTTATTATACTAATAACCTCCCGCTCTTGGCTTCTTTACATTGCACCAAATAACTTCGGAATATATTTTTTGAAAAAAAAAAAACAAATTAACCCTTCAGCACCTACTTTTGTCACACAACCATTACATCTGAGAGACCCTGGAGTAAAATCAATGTATCCTTGTCCGGTTGAGTGTCTAAACCTCACAATAAATAATGATTTTACTAGTAAAATAGTCTGTAGGTGGTTAAGGTGATAACTCCAAAAATAAGTGGTAGGTAATTGAGACACCTGTCCGACCAACGGCGAGAAAAAGAGTAGCGAGAAGCGATTTTATCGCTCAAGACACGTACATACTTATGTAGATCCCGTGTAAACAAAAGAGATACAGATATTAATAGTTGATTGCTGAGTGTTAACACTGCCATATATGCCACTGCGAGTACTCGCTCTATACTGCATCTCTTTTGTTTACTGTTTACACGGACGGGATATACAAAATACAACTGTTGTACGTTTCTTGAGCGATAAATCGCTACTCGCTTCTCGCTCATCGTCGTCGGTGGGACAGGTGCTTAAGGGTTAATTTATTAAATATTTTCCAAAACGTATTACAAAATTATTTAGTGAATTGTAAAGAAGCTACCATCGGGATGTTATTAGTATATTAAAAATCATTCTGTATAAAATTATTTACCATAATACTCTAAGCAAAGCTATGCAAGTTTCCTATAAAATATTTTTTATCGAAATTCAATTAACATTTTAACAGAATTGTCTTTATATGAAATGTCTCCGTGACAATGGAGATATATTTCGCTTTCCACGAATTAAAATAACATTTCCATTATCTACGTTGTTGAATCGTATAAGTTATTAAATGGCATTTACTTATCGAAAGTATGACACCTGTCTTATACATCTTTACTCCGATAATTATATAAATAACTAGCTTATGCTCGCGGTAACGTCCGCGTGGATGTTTCATATTAACTTTGCACCCCCGTTTTACCCTTAAGGGGTGAATTTTCAAAAATTCTTTCTTAGTGCTCTAAAAACGTAGGGGACGTTATAAAATGAACCCCTGTGCAAAATTTTAAGTTTCTATCCCTTATAGTTCAGACCCAGCGTTGATATGTCAGTCAGTCAGAAAGTAGAAGCTTCTACTTTTATAAATATAAATAGATTTTAAGTAACGTTAAATCGTGGTTTTTGGAAATTACATTTAGAATATTTTAATGCTCTGTCATATATACTCGTACCTAGATACACAAAAAAGAAACTTGAAAAAATAGGGAAAAAAATAACCATCTGGACTTAAACCGGGGTTTTCTCGTTTCAGGACCACCCAATTTTCCTCGTAGATGATGACGAAATTTACCTTTGTATTCTAATGATATTGTAGCAGTTTTTAATTGCCTGAATACGATGCGGACAACGGCGTTTTCTAAAAATGCAAACTAGCTAGATCGGTTTATGGCCCCCCAAACCCCTTGCATACTAAATTTCTTGAAAATCATGGAGCCGATTCCGAGATTCAGATTATGTATATATATATATATATATATATATATATATATATATATATACAAGAATTGCTCGTTTAAAGTTATTATTATTATCTATATCTATACTAATGTTATAAAGCTGAAGAGTTTGTTTGTTTGTTTGAATGCGGTCTGAGATTATCGCGTTCAAACAAACAAACAAACTCTACAGCTACTGGTCCGAATTGAAAGAATCTTTCACTGTTGGATAGTTCATTTATCGAGGAAGGCTATAGGCTATATAACAACACGCTACGACCAATAGGAGCGGAGCAGCAATGAGAAATGTTGCAAATACGGGGAAAATGTACGCAGACGAAGTTACACGGGACAGCTAGTAAAATTATAAAGCTGAAAAGTTTGTTTGAACGCGGCAATCTCAGGAACTACAGGTCTGAATTGAAAAAAATATTTTTCTGTTGGGTAGTCCATTTATCGAGGAAGGCTACAGGCTATAACAACACGCTACGATCAATAGAAGCGGAGCAGCAATGAAAAATGTTACAAAAACGGGGAAAATTGACGCATACGAAGTTGCGCGGGTCAGCTAGTATATATTTTATATTAGATTAGATTTAGATAGATAAATATATAAATTGTATACAAGAATAGCTAGTTTGAAGGTATCATATACCTAGATTAGATACAGGCATGCCTGTTAGATAGAGACATGCGTATACATGTGACACGTAGGTAGCAGATGTTTGTGCCTCAGCCAGCTACATGCATTTGTTTTTCACTCTTACAATATTTTTGCAAATTTTGTCATCGTAAGCGTACTACATATTTCAAAATATGAGCCAAAATTACGAGCATGGCATGATTTGCTCAGCCCTGTACACTTAACGGGTTTGTGTTAGTTACAATGGGAGATGTGTTTTTTAATTTTCTGATTATTTTCCTGTGTGTAAAATGACACGATATTAACCAACTTAACTCCACGTAAACAAAGATAAATGGTTATTATAGGCAGTTGTTAATTTTATTAATCTGGTTATAAACAAATATAGTGAGATAAGATAAATAAATAATACCTAATCATCATTGGATGGTACCTACTTCGTATTAGACTAGATGTGCCCGCGACTTTGTCCGCGTGAAATTTCAGTCCTGCTCTCTCCCTATAAACGTTAGCGTGGTGATGTAAGGAGTAGCTTATGTTACTCCTCATATCATCAGCTGTCTGACAGTAAAAGTCTCGTCAAAATCCGGCCAGCCGTTAGGAGATTAGCCGGAGCAGACAGACAGTTACAAAAAAAAGATTACTTGCATTTAGTAAAAAAAAAAACTGTTATTTTGACATTACAAACAGACACTTCAATTTTAATTATTTGTATATATTCAGTTTAACATATTTTTAAACAAATAAGTAGTTAATTATTGTAATATGATAAAGATTACAAACATTAGTAAGTTAGTATTGTAAGTCCGAGGAAACTCTTTATAACTCTGTGCCTCCTGACGGGTGATTTAAGTCGAGTTGTAACCTTTTTTGTGATTTTTACATAGAGAATTGCAGAAAAAAATGTTTTTTTAGTCTATTTTACGTTCTGCGGGGATAATTTTGTGCAAAGTGATATAACTGGCAGGTTTTATGAAAAAATAACGTGAATATACGCGTAGATATACTTCAAGTTGTAACCTCTTTAAATAATTGCTGCATAAAGTATTTTTCGTGCTTCATGATATAAGCGCAAATATATTAATTTTCACATTTATTTTTCAATATATTTATTGATATAATAAGAGTTATATCACTATGAACAGATTTTTCTCAATATTGATTAGAGTAGAATTCTGCACTCAATTCATCAAAATTAGATTGAATACTTATATTCAATCTAATTTTGATGAATTGTTTCAATTAAGCAAAATTATGAAAATAGTTATATATTATGGGCGTGGTACTTTTATCTTATGTTTGAGCGAGATTGCGCTAGGCATTATAATAATAAGTTATTAGATATCTTTATTTTTATGTTCTTATATTACTACAACATTATGTAACTGTACTTGTATCATGTATTAGAAATTAAAACGAGTACAACTCACAGGTTTTTCAAGGATTAGGTACTTTTAAACTATAATATTTACCACAAAATTTTAAATGACAGTGAAAGTTAATGTGAATGACTGCCTCTGTGGCGCGGTGGGAGTGTGTCCGACTGCTACCCAAGAGGTCGTGAGTTCGATTCCCACACGGGACACCACTTTGTGTGATCCACAAATTGTTGTTCCGAGTCTGGTTGTATTGTGTCCGTGACTTGTATGTTTGTAAAGTCCCCCGCGACACAGGGCTTGTACCCTACTGCGGGAGTCGTCTTTAAAAAAAAAAAAAAAAAAACAAAAAAAAAATGTTTTCATCTGCAAAATAAGGTCAAGTCAAACCCAACTCAATTAGATCGCAAACTAGAGTTTTTTAAATCATGTTTTTGTTCTCCTGTATAGTTTTGATTTTTTACTTCTATCATTTATCACAGGAGGCACAGAATTATAAACAGCATACTCTGGGAGGGAGAGCGCTCAGCGGGTCAATTCACGTATTTAAAGCAGTGCAGTTGCAGTTCAGTTGCAGTTAAGTTTCGATTAAAACGGCTATATTCTTGTGACTTCAGTATCGATCTCAAAAAAACTTACGCACCGTACATATAGGTAGTATGCCGCTATTGCGCTCTCGAGCCGCATACTTGACGCAAGCGTATTTGAGATCGATCCCAAAGTTACAAGAATACAAAAATGGCCGTTATAATCGAAACTTAACTGCAACTGCACTGCTTTAAATACGTGAATTGACCCCTAGATCGTCATCTGAGCTCTTAACTTAATATTTAGTCAAGTCTATTTCTTCCTATAAAATAAAATTTCCGTGCTGGTAACCTGATTACTGTAACCTTATGTATTGTTCAAGTTACTATTATTATTTTTATATTGTTACTACTCGTAGCTGACCCGCGCAACTTCGTCTGCGTAAATTTTCCCTTTTTTTTTTACAACATTTTTCATTGCTGCTCCGCTCCTATTGGTCGTAGCGTGATGTTATAACCTATAGCCTTCCTCGATAAATGGGCTATCCAACAATAAAATATTTTTTCAATGCGGCCCAGTAGTTCCTGAGATTATCGCGTTCAAACAAACAAACAAACTCTTAGGGGGATAAAAAAATAGATGTTGTCCGATTCTCAGACCTACCCAATATGCACACAAAATTTCATCAAAATCGGTCAAGCCGTTTCGGAGGAGTATGGCAACGAAAACTGTGACACGAGAATTTTGTATATTAGATTGTCTTATGCACTCTATTTAATATCCATACCTACTTGGTGGCTGCTGGAGCCTTTTTTTAAATAATAATTGTCAGAATGTATTGCAGTAATAAAAACCGTTTTTCTTTCTTTCAGGTCAGGATTGGGTGGGGTAGAGCGAACGTAGTGATCGCTTTACGCGTTAGGGGTGCCAAAAAGCTATATGCAAAAACAATCTAATTGATGATGGCGCCTTTTGAAAGGCGTTATGTAAAAACGTTGAACAAAGGGCGCTAAAAGACAATCTCACCTTACCCTGATACGGGGCTAGGGCCAACGCTGTGTCTATATGTTTATTAAGTTCTTTGTCGCGAGAGGGTTTTATAGGCATACAATTAACGAACTCAAAGTACACACAGACTCGAAGCAAATTATGTGGATCACATAAAGTTTTATCCTATGCGGGAAAACGCACAGCGGTTGTACGAATATACGCACTCCTACCGCGGTAGACTTGTACGACGAAGTACCTATCTACTTGTGATAGGCAAATAGGGTCGTTTTTGCACCACTTACACAAATCGAATGGGTGAATGGTGAAAGATTTGGAGGGGGGGGGGGGTGTTGAACTATATAGGGTCGTTGTTGCACTACTTACACGAATCGAATGGGTAAATGGTGAAAGATTTTGTGGGGGAGAGGGCTTGAACCAGATAGGGTCGTTGATGCACCACTTACACAAATCAAATGTGACAATGGAGATCTATTTCGCTTTCCACAAATTAAAATAACATTTCCATTATCTACGTTGTTGAATCGTATAAGTTATTAAATGGCATTTACTTATCGAAAGTATGACACCTGTCTTATACATCTTTATTCCGATAATTATATAAATAACTAGCTTATGCCCGCGGTGACGTCCGCGTGGATGTTTCATACTAACTTTGCACCCCCGTTTTACCCTTAAGGGGTGAATTTTCAAAAAATCTTTCTTAGTGCTCTAAAAACGTAGGGGACGTTATAAAATGAACCCCTGTGCAAAATTTTAAGTTTCTATCCCTTATAGTTTAGACCCTGCGTTGATATGTCAGTCAGTCAGAAAGTAGAAGCTTCTACTTTTATAAATATAAATAGATTTTAAGTAACGTTAAATCGCGGTTTTTGGAAATTACATTTAGAATATTTTAATGCTCTGTCATATATACCTAGACACGAATCAGATAAAGGGCTCCCAATAATAGTTTTTCTCACAAAAAAGAAACTTGAAAAAATAGGGAAAAAAATAACCATCTGGACTTAAACCGGGGTCTTCTCGTTTCGGGACCACCCAATTTTCCTTGTAGATGGTGGCGAAATTTACCTTTGTATTCTAATGATATTGTAGCAGTTTTTAATTGCCTGAATACGATGCGGACAACGGCGTTTTCTAAAAATGCAAACTAGCTAGATCGGTTAATGGCCCCCCAAACCCCTTGCATACTAAATTTCTTGAAAATCATGGAGCCAATTCCGAGATTCAGATTATGTATATATATACAAGAATTGCTCGTTTAAAGTTATTATTATTATCTATATCTATACTAATATTATAAAGCTGAAGAGTTTGTTTGTTTGTTTGAATGCGGTCTGAGATTATCGCGTTCAAACAAACAAACAAACTCTACAGCTTCTGGTCCGAATTGAAAGAATCTTTCACTGTTGGATAGCTCATTTATCGAGGAAGGCTATAGGCTATATAACAACACGCTACGACCAATAGGAGCGGAGCAGCAATGAGAAATGTTGCAAATACGGGGAAACTGTACGCAGACGAAGTTACACGGGACAGCTAGTAAAATTATAAAGCTGAAGAGTTTGTTTGAACGCGGCAATCTCAGGAACTACAGGTCCGAATTGAAAAAAATATTTTTTGTTGGGTAGTCCATTTATCGAGGAAGGCTATAGGCTATATAACAACACGCTACGATCAATAGGAGCGGAGCAGTAATGAAAAATGTTACAAAAACGGGAAAAATTGACGCACACGAAGTTGCGCGGGTCAGCTAGTATATATTTTATATTAGATTAGATTTAGATAGATAAATATATAAATTGTATACAAGAATAGCTAGTTTGAAGGTATCATATACCTAGATTAGATACAGGCATGCCTGTTAGATAGAGACATGCGTATACATGTGACACGTAGGTAGCAGATGTTTGTGCCTCAGCCAGCTACATGCATTTGTTTTTCACTCTTACAATATTTTTGCAAATTTTGTCATCGTAAGCGTACTACATATTTCAAAATATGAGCCAAAATTACGAGCATGTCATGATTTCCTCAGCCCTGTACACTTAACGTGTTTGTGTTAGTTACAATGGGAGATGTGTTTTTTAATTTTCTGATTATTTTCCTGTGTGAAAAATGACACGATATTAACCAACTTCACGCCACGTAAACAAAGATAAAATGTTATTATAGGCAGTTGTTAATTTTATTAATCTGGTTATAAACAAATATAGTGAGATAAGATAAATAAATAATACCTAATCATCATTGGATGGTACGAGTACCTACTTCGTATTAGACTAGATGTGCCCGCGACTTTGTCCGCGTGAAATTTCAGTCCTGCTCTCTCCCTATAAACGTTAGCGTGATGATGTAAGGAGTAGCTTATGTTACTCCTCATATCATCAGCTGTCTGACAGTAAAAGTCTCGTCAAAATCCGGCCAGCCGTTAGGAGATTAGCCGGAGCAGACAGACAGTTACAAAAAAAAGATTACTTGCATTAAGTAAAAAAAAAAAACTGTTATTTTGACATTACAAACAGACACTTCAATTTTAATTATTTGTATATATTCAGTTTAACATATTTTTAAACAAATAAGTAGTTAATTATTGTAATATGATAAAGATTACAAACATTAGTAAGTTAGTATTGTAAGTCCGAGGAAACTCTTTATAACTCTGTGCCTCCTGACAAGTGATTTAAGTCGAGTTGTAACCTTTTTTGTGATTTTTACATAGAGAATTGCAGAAAAAAAATGTTTTTTTTACTCTATTTTACGTTCTGCGGGTATAATTTTGTGCAAAGTGATATAACTGGCAGGTTTTATGAAAAAATAACGTGAATATCTATACTAATATTATACAGCGGAAGAGTTTGTTTGTTTGTTTAAACGCGCTAATCTCAGGAACTACTGGTCCGATTTGAAAAAATCTGTTTTTGTTGGATAGCCCATTTATTGAGGAAGGCTATAGGCTATATAACATTGCGCTACGACTAATAGGAGCGGAGTAGCGACGTGAAATGTTGCAAAAACGGGGAAAATTTACGCATACGAAGTTGCGCGGGACAGCTAGTACTCATATATTTATACTTCAAGTAACCTCTTTAATTAGTTGCTGCATACAGTATTTTTCGTGCTTCATGGTATAAGCGCAAATATATTAATTTTCACATTTATTTTTTCAATATATTTATTGATGTAATAAGAGTGATATCACTATGAACAGATTTTTCTCAATATTGATCAGAGTAGAATTCTGCATAAGTATTCATTCTAATTTTGATGAATTGTTTCAATTAAGCAAAATTATGAAAATAGTTATATATTATGGGCGTGGTACTTTTATCTTTTGTTTGAGCGAGATTGCGCTAGGCATTATAATAATGAGTTATTAGATATCTTTATTTTATTGTTCTTATATTACTACAACATTATGTAACTGTACTTGTATCATGTATTAGAAATTAAAACAAGTACAACTCACAGGTTTTTCAAGGATTAGGTACTTTTAAACTATAATATTTACCACAAAATTTTAAATGACAGTGAAAGTTAATGTTTTCATCTGCAAAATAAGGTCAAGTCAAACCCAACTCATTTAGATCGCAAACTAGAGTTTTTTAAATCATATTTTTGTTCTCATGTATAGTGTTGATTTTTTACTTCTATCTTTTATCACAGGAGGCACAGAATTATAAACAGCATACTCTGGGAAGGAGAGCGCTCAGCGGGTCAATTCACGTATTTAAAGCAGTGCAGTTGCAGTTCAGTGGCAGTTAAGTTTCGATTAAAACGGCTATATTCTTGTAACTTAGGTATCGATCTCAAAAAAACTTACGCACCGCACTAGAATGTCGCTATTGCGCTCTCGAGACGCATACTTGACGCAAGCGTATTTGAGATCGATCCCAAAGTTACAAGAATACAAAAATGGTAGTTATAATCGAAACTTAATTGCAACTGCACTGCTTTAAATACGTGAATTGACCCCTAGATCATCATTAAAATATATATATTACGGGTCTTAATCGCGTGAATAATTTAAGGTAAAATACCTTGTTTATACTATTCTTCCCGTGACCGGCCGTGGTCACGGGAAGACTAGTCTTCCCGTGACCACGGCCGTTGCAATACGGTCGAAACGTCGGGCAATAAACAAGGTATTTTACCTTAAATTATTCACGCGATTAAGACCCGTAATATATATATTTTAATAATGTGTACAAATCGCGAAAGTTTATCAACATCCCTAGATCATCATCTGAGCTCTTAACTTAATATTTAGTCGAGTCTATTTCTTCCTATAAAATAAAATTACATATCATATACATATCAACCCATATGATGGCCCACTGCTGGGCACGGGTCTCCCCAGTAGAACCTACTGGTATGTAGATCCTGGGGGTAATTGCCATAATCGCCACGCTTGGCGAGCGGGTTGGCGATCGCAGTAAGGCTTTAAGTACGCAGAGGACGCTGCTGCCCGTCCTCGTCCGCTTGCCGTGTGGTGCCGGCTTAAGAATAGTACCACCCCATCTCTTCCCGTGGGTGTCGTCAAGGCGACTAAGGGATTTCACTCCGGAGGAAAATAAAATTACCTACTGGTAACCTGATTACTGCAACCACGTGTTGTTAATGTTACTATAATTATTTTTATATTGTTATTATCTTATGCACTCTATTTAATATCCATACCTACTTGGTGGCTGCTGGAGTTCTTTTTAAATACAAATTGTAAGAATGTATTGCAGTAATAAAAACCGTTTTTCTTTCTTTCAGGTCAGGATTGGGTGGGGTAGAGCGAACGGAGTGATCGCTTTACGCGTTAGGGGTGCCAAAAAGCTATATGCAAAAACAATCTAATTGATGATGGCGCCTTTTGAAAGGCGTTATGTAAAAACGTTGAACAAAGGGCGCTAAAAGACAATCTCACCTTACCCTGATACGGGGCTAGGGCCAACGCTGTGTCTATATGTTTATTAAGTTCTTTGTCGCGAGAGGGTTTTATAGGCATACAATTAACGAACTCAAAGTACACACAGACTCGAAGCAAATTATGTGGATCACATAAAGTTTTATCCCATGCGGGAAAACGCACAGCGGTTGTACGAATATACGCACTCCTACCGCGGTAGACTTGTACGACGAAGTACCTATCTACTTGTGATAGGCAAATAGGGTCGTTTTTGCACCACTTACACAAATCGAATGGGTGAATGGTGAAAGATTTGGAGGGGGGGGGGGGGGGTGTTGAACTATATAGGGTCGTTGTTGCACTACTTACACGAATCGAATGGGTAAATGGTGAAAGATTTTGTGGGGGAGAGGGCTTGAACCAGATAGGGTCGTTGATGCACCACTTACACAAATCAAATGGATGAATGGTGAAAGATTTGATGATAGGTTGTTCGGTATTACTCGCCTCTTTAAGCAGTACATATATATTTTTCTATAGGGCAATCCATAGGTTTATTCAAGACCTTATAAGTAATTATAAATAAATGTAACTAACCTGTCGTCCGCGAGAGCAGTGTGGCCGCGGCTACTAGAGAGATGAAAGTTACCACGTGTTCGCTGATAGGGACAGCCAGCAAAGGGCCAAGATTTTTCATGACCGACCTGTAACAGTACAAGAGCCGTGGTTTATTCTTTTCATTTAGTAACTGGATCGTACCACACACACAGCAAAGGCAAACTTATTACTTTGTTGTCGCAGGGAACATTCAATCATAGAAATCATAAACATACATTAATTTCTGAATATGAACAACAATTTATGAATTTTAAAAAATGATGTCCCATGAGGGAATTTAACTTATAGCCTCTTAAACGGGAGTTTCACGCACTTCCAAGCCGCCAAGGTAGTCAAATGTATTATGTATCTTTATATGGATCCTTGTTGCTGACTACTAGCCGGTACAATTCTGTGCAACGCGGCCGATTGCGGTTGCGCGCGGCTTACTACGTGGGGCTTATTATTGTCGCATCAGCCGGCCGCGCGCGTCAGACGCAACTCGTAACCGTGCGTGGCTTCGATGCACGGAAATTAACCTTAAGACTAAATTTAGCGTAGGATTAAGTCGCGTACAGTTAAAGAACACATAGATAGAGAAATCGGCTTACAAGTCAACAACAAGTTAATGCACACATAGACGCGCACGTACGAAGCTCTCAATGTGCAATGCGACAGTAGCATAAATGCTAATCGAATAGAATAATAATAATCTTTTTTCACTTAGGAAGCACAATACTACACTTGTAGATTCTAAGTCCGTGCTCTTACGACGGGGGATGCGGTGTCCCGGGGTAGGGTCGTCTTTGCGGTGTCTCTAGACATTGCCAATGCCTTCAACACCTTGCCCTGGAGTTGCATTGAGGAGGCACTCCGGTATTTCCGGGTGCCGATCTACCTCCGTCGCGTGGTCGGGGCCTATCTCACGGACAGGGCCGTCATCTACCCCGGTCCTAATGGGGACTGGAACCGGCGAGAGATGTCGTGCGGTGTTCCACAGGGTTCGGTTCTGGGACCGCTCCTGTGGAATATCGGCTACGACTGGGTTCTGCGTGCTGACCTCCCCAGCTGTGTCAGCGTAGTATGCTACGCCGACGACACGCTGGTTCTGGCACAGGGGATGTCGTACCCAGCGGCCACCGCTGCGATAGCATGCGGGGTTGCGACGGTCATTAACCGAATTCGGCGACTGGGTCTCGAGGTGGCTCTGCACAAGTCCGAGGCCATTGTTTTTATGGCCGACGGAACGGGCCACCCCCGGGTTTCCAGGTGGCAGTAGGGGGGGTTCACATCGGCGTCGAGTTGACGATGAAGTACCTGGGACTTGTCCTCGACAGCCGGTGGAACTTCGTAGAGCATTTCCGACGTTTGGCTCCCAAATTGGAACGGGCTGGGGCCGCGTTAAAACGGCTCCTTCCCAATTTGAGGGGTCCAAACGCCCCCTGCCGAAGGCTATACGCGGGGATCGTGCGGTCGATGGCCCTATATGGGGCTCCAGTATGGGCACGTTCTTTGGGGCGACGAGCCGCCCACTTCCTGAATGCGCCCCAAAAGGTGACAGCCAACAGGGTCATCCGGGGATACCGCACGGTCTCCCGCGAGGCGGCTTGCCTCCTCGCCGGAATGGCGCCGTGGGATCTGGAGGCGATAGCCCTCGCACTCGCTTACGAGTGGCGAGAGGAGGCGCTACACTGGGGCGAAACTCCGCTGCCGCGACAAATTGCTGCACGTCGGAGGGAGCTCCGCCTCGATCTCATGGCGTCGTGGAGAGAACGACTGTCGCAGCCACAAGCAGGCCACTCCACGATAGCGGCGGTAAGTCCTCTCTTTGAGGAGTGGCTGGAGAGGCGGCATGGCGTCCTCACCTACCGCCTGACGCAGGTACTCACCGGACACGGGTGTTTCGGGAGGTACCTGCATCGCATTAAGCGGGAGGAAACTCCCGAGTGTCACCATTGCGGTGACCGGCCGGAGGACACGGTGGAGCATACGGTGGAGGTGTGCCCCGCTTGGGCCGAACAGCGACTTGCCCTTGTGGTAGCGATCGGCGGTGGTGACCTCTCGCGTCCGGGGTTCATTCGAGCTATGCTGCGGAGTGAGAGGGAATGGGAGGCAGTCGTCTCCTTTTGCGAGGAGGTGATGCTGCAAAAGGAGGCGGCGGAACGCGTGAGAGATAGACGGTCCTCACGCCCCGGCCGCCCCGCGATACCCCGCGGGCGACAGGTGAGGAGAGGCGACATTCGGCCACCCTAGGCGCAGGCCTGAGGACGATGAGCAGTGGGTAGCTTGCCGTCCAGCTTAGGACTAGGCCGGGTCGACGGCGCGCTAGTGTTCCACGCGCGCCTGTAAGAGGTGTCAGCCAATGACGGGGCCCCATTGGGCCGGCGCCCACCGGGAGTGCGGGATCGTTCGAAAGAGTTACCGTGCTCCCGGAACACCAGGGCGAAAGAAGGAACACAGATGGGTTTTAGTCAGTAGGAGTCTGACACGCCCTCCCGCTCGTGCCCACAGCGGGAGGAGTCATATGATGATTTCCCATCTATAAAAAAAAAAAAAAAAAAGATTCTAAGTCGATTCTACATTAAATGTAATGCCTGTTTGCAAACAATAGGTAAAGCCGGAGAAAAGAACAGGCAAAAAAAACCCACAGTTACTCTTTTCAAATTGCCAATGTTTACAATGTTTCTTAGTTTATAAACTACACACATCAAAAGTGTCTAGGGATCAACATATATTTTTGCAATAACTTTTCTCCTGATTTTTTTTTTTTTTTTTATTTCTTTAAGGATTCATCAAATAAAGGGTTTTCGTTTGTCACAGTAACGATAAACCAAGTCACCTTTGCATTAATAAAGAAATTTGCCATTTTCCTAATAAAGGGATTTTTGACATTTGAACCACTAACATTAAAGTTCGAAAAAAAGACTGAAATAACAGTTTTCTTTAAAATTTTATTGGGTAACTTAAACAATTAATAATCCGTGTTTCTACCGCGAACACTAACAACACAAGAACATCGGTTTGGCATACTCAAAATGAGTTCATCCAAATCACGCTGTGGAATGGCCGCCCATGTTCGTTGCAACAACAAAAAAAGGTCTTCTTGCGACTGGATACCCTCCATATTCGGCAGAGCTCTTCTCTGTAGCATATCCCATGCATACTCAATCGGGTTCAAGTCTGGCGACTGAGCAGGCCAGGGCAGGACATTGATGTTAGCTGTGGCGAGTCTGTCTTACAACTCTTGCGGTGTGCGGTCGTGCATTATCATGCATTAACTGAAATAAGGGACCGATTTGCACTTGTAGAGGAACGATGACGTCTGATACAATCGTCTCAGCATAAATTTGAGCGTTGAGGTTGCCTCTGATCCAAATCAACTCAGTTCTTCCGCCGATCCAAATACCCGCCCATACCATGATGGTTCCACCACTATAAGGATGGACTTCCTGGCAGGATTTTAATCGCTGTTGGCGTCCAGGGGTTCTCCAGTGTCGTATACGTCTTGTATCCGGTCTCATACCAAAACGAGACTCATCAGAAAAGCACACGAAACGCCATTGTTCTTCTGCCCAATTTCTGTGTTCAAGAGCCCATTGATATCGAATCCTACGATTGTGCATTGCTATAGGTGGTACCCGTAGCGGTCTTCGGGAATGAAGGTTCACTTCATGCAAGCGGTTTCTGACTATTTGCTCGCTAATTAAGTTCCCTGAAGAGTGATGAAGCCTCACGGCTAACATCATGGCGGTTATTGTTGGACCTCTTCGAGTTAAGATTTGAATGTATCGGTCTTGTCTCCGTGTGGTGCAGCGATACCGTCCTCCATGGCGCTCAGCCACGGTACCAGTGCTTCGGTAACGTGTCCAAAGTCGACTGATAAAACTCTGACTTGTATTCAGAGCTAAAGCCACAGTACGTTGCCGGGAACCAGCTTCTATCATTCCCACGGCTCTGAGCATTTCTTCCCTGCTTAAATGACGTCGCCGCTCCATAATAACGTTGGTTTTAATCAGTAGTAGGGAAACAGTAGCACTAATAATGTCTTCAATGCGTTGTATGTTTTTATAGGGAAAATATTGACAGCTGATTTTCATCTTTTACTCGAATTTGATTCACAGTTCCTGATTCAAATTATGAAATGCACCAAAAAGGATCCATATAAATTTATAAAATCATAAATTTATTACAAAGCCACATCTCAATCTCAAGAAATCCGCATAAAAATGCTTGATCCCTAGACACTTTTGATGTGTGTATATATGCAGGTAAGGTGCTGTAACCATTATATTATACACCATATTAGAGGACTGATGCAAAAACGAGAGGTCAAAAATATTAAAAGAAGAGTACACGAGATTGGTTATATTAACCTCAATGGGCACAACATGGTAGGAGGATGCTCCTACTATGTTGTGTCCATTGAGGTTAATATAACCAACCAACTTACAATGTAAAAACTTTATGTGCACAAAAAAGAAAATAATGGCCTTTATTTATCACGCAGAATCAAACTCTTTTCTTAACTAATACCTAAGTAACATTATCAAACGATGAAAACAATATTCACTTAAGTATTTTAATGAACTGTACAATAAAGTACATTAATAAGGAGCAACGAACTACATCCATTTACATCGCTTGAGTACTCTTTGTACATTCTTAAATTTATTTATTGGTAGACTCGAAATGCTGAATAGGATTTATTGAAAAATCTAACACGAATGAGTCTAACACCAATGAATGAGTTATTAGTTTTATGGAGCCTATGATATTGACCTACTAATTTGTGCTTATTTCTTGTATTCACAGAGTGAATATCACTATTTTAGATATATAAATGTAAGTTTTGTTTTACAGATATAACATTTGCATATATATTTTTAAAGAATGACGTCCTTGGGCGTGATTAAATTGTAATATTAGATTCATAGTTTTGCGCGGATAACGACATCATTGTGTACGTGCGTTTCTGTATGTGCGTAGGTATGTTTTCGCTCGCTGTAGGGATCTGGCATTCTATATCCATGCATTTTGTAAAATTACCGTATATAGTGCAATGTCTAGGTGTGTGTTAGGTCTAGAGGGCGCGCGGGGTGGTAGCCGCGTCGCCCGCAGGCCGCGCGCGCTCCTCTCTCCGGCTTCGGCGCGCGCGCAACATCTGCCTTAGCACTCCACCCGCCAGTCTGTTGGACAAATACGACCTTATAAATATCTTTGTAAGCGAAATTTGTAGAAGGTATATATTAAAAGAAAATTAAACAAAAATTTGCAAATTGCTCTTAAAAAAGAATTTCAGCGAAGATAAACATGTTTTCAAAAGTCGAGTTCAGCAGTAAGTATATTCTTATAAAATGTAACATATTATAGTATTTTATACTTATAACATATTAAATTGAGAAATAAAGACTCGCTTTTATATAAAAACGGAGTATTTTCAAAGGTGTTTATAAAGGTTTAATTTTATTAGATACATTGTATTAATAGTAAATACTTTGTTTATGCTCACATTATAGACCAGGCATATACTTATACAACACACACATAAACAATACTATAATGTGCCCAATAAATAGTTCAAATACTTAATCTTGCAAGAAAGACATAAACATCCGTCGATGACCGATGTCGTCGTCAGGTGACATTTCATCATCCAACTCAAACTTAATCGTAATTAAGTAATATTTATATATAGTCTTTACAATATATTTAAATAAGCAGAGTCGTCAGAGATATCATCATTCAAAGTAAAATCGTTGTTGCACACAATTAGTTCATTAAAAATGTTATTGTTATATTTACCGGCAGTGTTTATCGTGTTCTACTATGGATTGTTATACTACTTCACGAGAACGTTCGACTATTGGCAGAAGATAAATGTCGTTGGACCAAAACCCCTTCCATTTTTCGGTAATTTAAAAGGGTTAACACTACGTCAAAAAAATGTAGTAGTCATTTTTAAAGAACTGTACAACATGTGCCCCAAAGAGAAAGTCGTCGGCATTTACAGGATGACAACACCGTGTTTACTAATACGAGACTTGGACATAATCAAACAGATTATGATTAAAGACTTTGATATTTTTCAAGATCGTGGAATTGATTTCAGTAACAGAGGCTTAGGGCAAAATTTATTTCATGCCGACGGTGATACATGGAATGCTCTAAGAGCGCGATTTACTCCTATTTTTAGCTCGGGCAAATTAAAAAATATGTTTTATCTAATAAATAATTGCTCTGATCTGTTAATAAAACATATTACGCACAATGCCAGCCGGAGCAATCTCGAATTTGATATACGCTCACTGGTCCAGAAATACACCGTGTCCACGATATTTGCATGTGCATTTGGCGTCAATTATGACGGTTTTCAGTCAGATGTAGACGATTCATTGAAGACTGTAGATAAAATGATCGTAACGCCAAATTATGCGACTGAACTAGACATAATGTATCCAGGTATTCTAAAGAAACTCGATCTTTCTATATTTCCTGCAGGCGTAAAAAAATACTTTGACCAATTTGTTGCTACTATAATTTCACAAAGAAATGGCAAGCCTTCAAACAGAGGTGACTTCGTGGACTTAATATTACAACTACGAGAGATGGGGACCATTAACAATAAAAAAAATAAAACCGAAACTGAGTGCAAACGTGTGGAAATAAGCGATGATGTTATAGCGGCTCAAGCTTTTGTATTTTATACTAGCTGTGCCCGCGACTTCGTTCGCGTGGAAGTTGGGTTTATATTAAGGTAGTTTATGTTACAATTTAACTTCTGTGTAAAACATATTGAAAACATGCTCCACAATGCTCTGTGGCATCTTTGGATATTAGGGCCTAGCTCTAATCAGGGCCCGACCTATGGCAAGGCAAGCCAAGCAAATGCCCAGTGCAGCAAAATGAAGGGCGACAAAGTTTATGGCGCCAGACGGTTAGATGACAAATTATAATAGTATTTTACGAAAATGATTTGCATCACATCAAATATTACTATTATCGGTTTCGGGTTAAATAAAGCCCGAAACCGCCCAAGTACTCGCGCGAAATAGGGCTAGTGTGAGATAAGTTTTTAAAAAAATATCCTGGTTTTAAAACATTGCATTCCCGCGGTACTGTGATGCGTGTTCAAACAAACAGACAACATTCAAACGTTTCTAAAAGATATACTGAATTAGTATATCTTTTAGAAACGTTTAGTTTAAATACTAAACTACTGTCGTAGCCGAGGATAGAACAAAGTGGCGTGCAATTAGAGAGGCCTATGTCCAGCAGTGGACTGCGATAGGCTGATGATGATGATGATGAACCTGTCGTTAATTAAGAACATCATAAATTCATATCCGTAAATAATATATATATAATCGTAAGAATTTCAGATTTATTTTTTAAATCAATTTACCTGATTCTGTTTAATTTGTATTTAAACGCCATCTATTTTCAAACCTGGATAAGTTTATTTTAATACTTGATGACTTTAAATTAAATTATACTTTATCATACATATTAAACGTAGGTAAGCAAGGTATTTAACCTAAACGCGATTAAGACCCGTAATATATATATATTCATAATAGTTGTGCCCGCGACTTCGTTCGCGTGAAAGTCGGGTTTAAATTAAGGTAGTTTAGGTAACGAAATAACTTCTGTGTAAATATGTTGGAAACAGTCCTGTTGACTAAATACTTACTAAATAAAAATCGATCTGTTCTATTCTTTTAGATACATAGTTAGTTTGGTGTGCGGCTTAAGAAGTGGGTTTTCTGTTGTTTTTGTTTCATTCTTTCAACGTTATACCTACTTATTACCTAATAATCTATAATATAAAAATGAATCGCAAAATGTGTTGGTAAGCGCATAACTCAACAACGCCTGGACCAATTTGGCCAAATCTTTTTTTAAAATGTTCGTTGAAGTTCAAGGATGGTTTTTACGGTGAGAAAAATTAGAATTATTGCTGGAAAAACCCTAAAAATAGCCCTTTTCTTTTTCCCATACAAATGATTTGTAACTAAAACGTAGTCAATTTGAGCTTTATTGCTATGGCATAAAGTTCATATTAAATTACAAGCACTCACTGTTGTCTAAGCAATGTAGGTGTGTTCCTAACGTCAAAGATCATATCTATCAAAACAATGTGCGTGTGTGCGTTGGAGCACAGAATACATAGTTGGAGGAGTTTAATGTCGCGTTCCGAAACTCGCGTTTCTTTTGTATTAGTTTCGGCACGCGAGATAAAATGCATCAGTTTCCACGTCATTACATCAGTCAAACAAAAATCGCGTTACCAACAGTGTTTTGTTATTTTTAATATCCAAATTTTAAATAAATAAAACAATTCGTACGGCTTAAAAGGATTTGACTTCAAGTCATATCAAATTCAAAAAAAAAAAAAAGTTGACTGTTACCTAATCTACTGAGTTTGCTTCTGTCTACTGATACACGAAACAAATTCGTATATCGTATTTTGTGCAGAGTTTTTAGTTAGTTACCGCCTTATTCCAAAGAAAAGATCAAATCAAGGTTTAAACAAAGACTTTCAAGTCCAGGTACAGGTACAGTACAGTACTATTGGTCTTATTACAAAGCTTAGATAGGTAGTCCGTGGACCAGCTGATACCAAAGGATCTAGCAATCAGCCACAGATTATAATCAATTTAGTTCATTCATTGTTCTTATCATTCAAATATAACGTTCCGTTTTATACCAATGTAATTTGAAAGTATAGTTTTCATTGAGAATAAAATATTTAGACGTTCTATGTAGCTAAATTATTCGCCAGCACTACGTAATTTTCAAAATATTAACCTGACATAAAAGCCCTCGGCCTGCAATTTACGAAAAATCAAATAAATTCTGTCAGGATCGGAACGTTACATAAGTAGGTATAGTTGTCATTAGTACTAAAAATGTAAACAAATGATGATAATCTAAATTTAATTAACTCAGACATTATTAGGGATGTTATAAGTTTAATCTGAGTAACTATAGCGCCCAAACACTTAGAGGAACTTGGATGCGAGTTTTTATTACAAAGCTTGTTTCATTGGAACAGGTCTTAGCATGGAAGGATAGGTACTTACTGAATAAGATAATCCATTTTTGATATACTTACTGTTTTCTTTGTTGCACTCGTTGTTGTGAATGTATTGGGGGAAAGTATGCCTAGATTCAACATAGGTACTGAAGCTTCGGCTGAAGCACAACAAACAATTGTAACAAATTTTATGAATATATTTATTATTTAATATCAGTGAGCTTGCTATGAAATGAAATTCTCAAATAACTACATAGAATCATTATTTATTAGATACCATTTATTCTCCCTAAGAACAGAGTTCATTTTCATGAGAATCATAAATATAATTATCTAAACTGTTAGGTAGCACTTAATAGTTATTCCATTTGACAACAAAATGGATGTTAACAATTTCAATAACCTGTAACCATTCTGTATTCCCTGTTCAAACTATGTTTGAAAAGGAATATTGAGTTGATATCCCTTATTTCTATTTAGATGACTAGCTTTCCCGCACAACTTAGTCTGCATAAATCTTCCCTGTTTTTGCAACATTTCTCAATGCTGCTCCATTCCTATTGGTTGTAGTGTGATATTATATAGCCTATAGCTTTCCTCGACAAATGGGCTATCCAACAGTAAAAAGTTCAAAAGAATTACCGCGTTCAAACAAACTTTTCAGCTTTATAATATTAGTATAGATATTTATTTTACAATAAATTATAAATTGTATGCATTTTTTGTATAATATATAAACAGTGATCAATAATATATTTATATAATAAAATTGATAATTCTGTATTTAGATCCACCTTATAGTTCCAAGCTGTGATAAATGTTTTGAAAAACAATAATAAGCATGTATTATTAAATCTTTGGTCACACATCGCATTTCACTCGATTTTTGCGTTTATTTTGTTGCCACACCATATTTAGTTAGTTAATAATTTAAAGTCACTAAACACGCATTATTCGTCATTAATAATTGAAACTAAAATACGCAAAATAGTAAATGGTCTATTGTCAAGTTTTTGACATTTTAAGGTTATTACCATAGTTAAACTAGGGTGATCGAAAGACTAATCTATAGACCAAAGAAGATCATCGATTAAGCGATGAACCTCGTTTTGTAATAAAGATTTTCGTAGATCCATGGTTTAAACTAGGATTTTCGTCAAACCAGGTTTAGTCCAGCTTTTGGAATAAGGCGGTTAGTGTTTGTTTAGTTCGTGATTAGTGAAAATGCCTCCTATAAGACGAAGCAATTTAGGTAGAAGAACCAGAAATGCTATAAACCAAGCTAATTACCGATCTAATCGTACTGCACAAGAACGTGACGACGGAAATGAACGTGAAAGAATTCGGATATCACAAACGCGTGAAGCGCGAGCGCGACATTCAACTAATAATCGCGCAAGTTTGAATCGAGCTGCTTTCAGTTACGATGTGTCAATTGACCACAGTAACTTCCAATGTGTTGTTATTGGCATTTTCGTCAAACATTGCCAGTGATTCCACGATCAACGCCAGCTGATGAACTCAATGCATGTCTAAAGTCCTCCAATTTGTGGAAACATGTCAAAGTACTTCATTTAAGCAAGAATATGCGTGTCGAGTTGCAAAATGACCAATCTGGAAACATATTCTCTAAACAACTCATTGACATTGGTAATGGCAAATTTCCTATAGACATGTTGACTGGCTGCATTAACTTTCCTCAAAGTTTTTGTCAGTTAACTCGATCAAAAGATGAACTTATTCAGAAGGTGTTTCCAGATGTTTCTCAAAATTACAAAAACCATGATTGGTTGAGCGAACGAGCTATACTGGCTGCAAAAAACATAGATGTAAATGAATTAAATTTTAAAATTCCTCCAATTTGTGGAAACATGTCAAAGTACTTCATTTAAGCAAGAATATGCGTGTCGAGTTGCAAAATGACCAATCTGGAAACATATTCTCTAAACAACTCATTGACATTGGTAATGGCAAATTTCCTATAGACATGTTGACTGGCTGCATTAACTTTCCTCAAAGTTTTTGTCAGTTAACTCGATCAAAAGATGAACTTATTCAGAAGGTGTTTCCAGATGTTTCTCAAAATTACAGAAACCATGATTGGTTGAGCGAACGAGCTATACTGGCTGCAAAAAACATAGATGTAAATGAATTAAATTTTAAAATTCAAGAACAAATTACAGGCGAATTGAGGATATATAAATCAGTTGATTCGGCTACTAATCAAGATGATGTAGTCAACTATCCACCGGAATTTTTAAACTCGCTGGATTTGCCAGGATTGCCACCTCACAATCTTCAATTAAAGGTTGGATCGGTTGTTATAATGTTGCGAAATATCAACCAACCGCGTCTTTGCAACGGTACACGGTTAGCGATAAAAAAATTACTAAACAATGTGATAGAAGCAACTATACTCAAAGGAAAGTATAAAGGAGAAGATGTTCTCATACCGCGCATCCCAATGATTCCGACTGATGTGCCATTTGAGTTTAAACGACTACAGTTTCCAGTGCGGCTTGCTTTTGCTATGACTATAAACAAGTCCCAGGGGCAATCATTAAGTGTTTGTGGTATTAATCTAGAAAACCCATGTTTCTCACATGGTCAATTGTATGTTGCCTGTTCCCGTGTTGGAAAACCATCAGATTTGTTTATCTATGCGCCAGGTAATCAAACAAAAAACATCGTATACCACAAAGCACTACAATGATAATAATAATAATAATGATTCACATGATTAACAATAAAGCGATTATTTACTTTTAAATCCTTTTAAATGTTTTATTTAATTATTTTTTATTCACAACGCCCTATCACCAGGGTGACGGTTCTGTTCAGGAGAATTTTTTAAGATACGTAGGCACAAAAACTGCCACATTACAAATCTTTTTGACAGGACGAAGTCTGTCGGGTCAGCTAGTTTTTAATAAAATTTGTACGAAAATGTTGTTACTTCTCATGTGATCGTAAACTTGTAAAGCCTAAGTACTTAACTGTGATAGTTTTCCTTATAATTTTAGTATTTATACTACTACCCTGATTTTTTTCACATACCCAACATCAACCATTTAGCTGGCAAGGGGACACTTGACTCTAACAAAAATGTTCACTATAAAGCCTAATATTATACACAAAGGAATCCTTAAATCTAAAAATAGTCTTCAAAAACCCTAAACGCTTTTTAAAAGACCTATCTAATGATACCACACACGATGGGGTTGGTAGGTGAGAAAAAATCACATCCCCACTTTACATATAAGAGAGGTACCCATAAGAAAATAATGATTTTTAAGATTTTGTTCTTTCACTTTATCGGCGTTAGTAATTTATTCATGCAAAAGTTGCAACCTTCTAGCACTAACAGTCTCTGAGCTAAGCTGCGGACGGACGGCCGTAAGGGAACTATAAGGGTTCTGTTTTGTCATTTTGGCTAAAAATGGGGTGTATTTCATATAGTGTTACAACGCAATA
Source organism: Herminia tarsipennalis (assembly GCA_945859575.2). Classification (NCBI taxonomy): domain Eukaryota; kingdom Metazoa; phylum Arthropoda; class Insecta; order Lepidoptera; family Erebidae; genus Herminia; species Herminia tarsipennalis. Next base: position 15,918,411 of record OX243845.2, on the reverse strand, counting down.
CTAATAATAAAACTGCTGTAACACTTTAGTAAGCAAACACAGAGCGTGTCATGTGTGTCATGCCCGCGAAAATGTCAGATATCCCTAAAGGTACGGTTGACAAAAACGACCCCCCTCCTCCCGTCACCCGAACTACTCACACTTGAACGATGTTGAGCCATTCATTATCGTTGAATTGATGAACACGTAATCTCCAACCATAACCCCAAAACATGATCCTCGATGCACCTGTGTGATGCGTGGTCAAACAAACGGAGAGACAGACAAATATTTCTAAAAATCATAGCAATGTGTTTCTTTTTAAAACTTCTTTTACTAAGTACAGAACATTATTGAATACAACGCCATCTACTTTCAAGAATGTTGCCGTTGTTTTGTTGTTCACAATTTGATTTCATAGATGGCGCTACATGTACTTTTTTTACGTGTGTAATGTCTTTTTTTTAGACGAACACATCATTTCTGGAAAATGTCGAATACTTTTTAATTATAATGTAATATTGTTTTTCATTTCTACTACGATTAATTCATTACTCTTAGCAGTGCATGCAATACCTATAATTAATTGCATAATTTACTTGATTTATAATATAAAAAGTAATAACCAAAGTAAATAAGTTACCTACGGTCGAAAAAATAACTAAAACATTCAGAAAAATATTAAAAAAGGATAAAGACAATTTAAATAAATACAAAAAGAACATATTCAGACATCAGATTCGAGCCTGGGACTTCGTCGTCAAAGTCCGCTAGCATAGCTTCGAGACTATACTGTTCGCTACTTAACACGTCAAAATAACTGTTCTTATGAAACTTAAAAATGTTGTGTTTAGCTCCTTTTAGTTTTAGCGTGAAGTTATGCATTCCACGGGTTACAATTATAGATAATGTCTAATTGTGGAAATTTTTGTGATAAACCATTATGGTGCGACAAAAAATACGTTGCTAATCGTTCCCCATAGACGTTAGCGTAATGATTCATAGTGTAAATAATGTCCTATAGTATTTACTATAAAACTGCAAATTTTCATAAAGATCCGTCAAGTAGTTACTGTTTTATAACGAAAAATAGCTACAGACATTATCCCTTACTGCTTAGCTCCTATGGGAAAAAGCGTGATAATTTATAGCCTAAATGTTAATCTGCATCTATTAGATTGCACGTGCAAAATTTCAACCGAATCTGTACGGTAGTTTTTGCGTGATGCGTGTTCAAACAAACAGACAGACAGACAGACAGACAGACAGACAGACAGACAGACAGACAGACATTTCTAAAAATGCAGCAAAGTGTTTAAATACTCTTTTCGAACATTTCCTAATATTTTTTTTCACTAAGTTCGGCCATGTACAGACACGTGAAATTTACAGTTTTATTATATGTATAGAAGATATAGATAGCTGGATATGAGACTAGTGCTACAACTTTGTCCTATTTGTTATATCAACTAGCACTAAATCCAGAAATTCAAGCCAAATTGAGAGAAGAAATAGATGCTGTTACGGAAGTTCATGGTGCAGTTGGAGGTGAAATAACGTACGATTCATTGAAGGACATGAAGTATTTGGGGAAAGTATTTTCTGAAACGCTTCGAATGTATCCGATTCTGGACCCATTGCAAAGAAAAGCACTTGTCGATTACAAAATACCTGGGACTGACGTGGTGATTAAAAAAGATCAGATAATTTTGATATCAGTAACTGGCATACATCATGATGAAAAGTATTATCCAAATCCAGAAGTATTTGATCCTGAAAGATTTGATTCAGAGATAGTACATTCCCGGCACAGTTGTGCGTATTTGCCGTTTGGAATCGGACCAAGAAACTGTATCGGTAAATTTTTTTTTATAAACCATTAACAATAGTTTTAAAAATGAAATGCATTTTTAAACAGACATTTAGAAAGATGTGAACTTATTCTATTGCTGACCATTTTATTTTTTGCACTAATCATAGTTAAACTGTATTTGTCTGCAAACTTTAATGTTCAATGCAAACCTACGACAGTAAAAAAGAATTAAGAATTCATGATAGTAATTTAATTAAATAACGCTTTAGAATGTTTTCGGATTCGTCATATCTTTTTATATCTTTTGTGGTACGCACGTTGGTTTACTGGGTACTAATTATACGTCCATTATTTGCAAACTCATTTTTACGACAATTTGGTAATTGATACGGTGGCGAATTAAGGTGGTTTATAGTGGTTCTGGTTTTGCCTAACACGCGATTTGTTATCAGCCTTTTAAAATTATTTTTTTGATAAATTTATTATTTATTAAATAAATATCTGGTATACATGGCATGACACGTCACAATGAGTAATCGGATCTAGATGAAATTTAGCACAGATATAGATTATGCAGGGTTTCTAAACTGTGCGTCGTGTTGCTCTGGGGTGTCGTGGATGTATCCCAGGGGCGTTGCGAAACGATCCACGTAGATTGACTATCTGTACCAACCGAGTTATGTAAGCGCCGCGCGCATGCCGACTATTCAAACATGAGCCCTGTTTTGAGAAGCTATGCTCAGATAAGCAAGCACATTCTTCTCATTAGTAGCCAGCTAATATCTCTTTTATTTTTAGAGTTCTGTACATCAAAAGGAAAAAGCGGTACCCTTAAAGGATTACTTTTTTGTACGTCTGTACGTCCGTATGTCTATCAAGGCCCTTTAACTCGGAAGCGGGTGGAGCTCTCGAGTTGAAATTAAAAGCATATACTCAGGTCTACAGTCCCTTGAAGCTGTGAAAAAAACAAACTTCAAAATTAACGGTAACAAAAGATAAGTTTATTAAAAAACTGCGAGTCTAGATTCCTGAACTATTTATATGTACCGACATATTTGTACAGTACCCTTAGTGGGCGAGTCCGACTCGCTCTTGTCCGGTTTTGTTATTATAAGTATTATTTAAAAAAAATATTTAAACGATATACCAAAAAAATATTAATTTATTCATTGTCCCATGTTATAATTACCTGTTAAAAACAGTCCTAAACTATCGTTTGTGATAATTTTATTTACTCACCTTTTTTGTATTACTTAAGCACAAAATTCAATTAATAACACTTTTTGAAAGCAAAATAAACAAAACACTGCTCACGAAAACAATGGCACGTGTCGAATGATACAATAAGTCAAAATGGCTACCTTGAAACTAGTCGCGAATAGATTCTAAGAAGGTTGTCTCGTGTAGGTTAGTGCTTATAAAATATACACGATTAGTTCGCAATAGAAACTAGTGCAATATGTTTTCTCTTAAAATTTTAGCGTACCTTATTGGAAAAATATACGCGATAAGACCGTAATAACCATACCATGTATAGTTTTTAAGAATGCTCCAATTTGAAACTACTGCCACGCGAGCAGTCCCGACCTGTGGTGCGTACTGTTCTTGTGTTTCAGTATACGCCGGACGGACAAATAAGTAATCCTATAAGGGTTCCGTTTTTTTCTTTTGAGGTACTAAAAATAAGCCTTCAAAAGTTCCCATGACACTCCTCTTTGGGAACGGTTACAGGTACACTGCATTTAATGAAACAATTTACTTTTTTTTTCAGGAATGCGGTTCGGCACGCTTCAGTCTCAACTATGTATAGCCAAGATTATTTCAAATTTCCGGGTGGAAGCTAACGAAAACACAAAAACAGTTTTAGGAATTCACCCTAACAAAATTATCAATGCACCGAAAGAAAATATTTTCCTGAATATTGTGCCAAGAGATTTTTAGTATTTTCTCTTCTCTACGTTATATCTATCGATATTTTGTTTGTAAAAGTTCCGTAGTCAAAATGGCAAAATGGAACCCCTATAGTTTCGCCATGTCCGTCCGTTTATTGCGTTGAGTCAGGAACTTTATTGTTATACACCTAATGGGGTTTATAGACCTCAGTATTTGGTATAAATTTCAACTTGCTTGGTCCACCCGTTACTGAGAAAATCGGTGGTGACACACAGGCAGACGGATAAGAGAGTGATCCTATAAGGGTTCCTTTTTTACCTTTTGAGGTACGGAACCCTAAAAAGAAATGTTTTTTATAGTTCGTCTGTTTGTTATATGCTACAGGAAATCTTATTAGTCATAATATAGAGTCCATAATATGTTAGACACATTCATTATGAGACTGCAAAAATATATTATTCTCACTTAGGTTAAAAGTTGAGTGGAATTTTAAGCTATATCACACCGTATCAGTAGTTCCTAATTTGCAAATCATTTTGCACTTACCGATAATTATATTATTGCAAGATTATTATCAGTTTTTTCGGTATATAAATATTCGCCCAGATATGGCGAATTCATAACATTGTCGTTACTAAATACGTTCGGTTACACATAAAAATGTTGCTCTTATTTATACCGGTTGCGTTAGTGGTGCTTTACTATGGGTTGTATTATTACTTTACGAGAACTTACAACTATTGGAAGAAGAGAAGTGTCTTGGGACCAGAACCAGTTGCGTTTTTCGGCAATTTAAAAGATACGACACTTCGCAAAAGAAATGCTTGTGATGTTTTTGAGGAATTTTACAATATGTTTCCCAACGAGAAAGTCGTTGGCGTTTACAGGATGACAACGCCTTGTTTACTTATACGAGACTTGGACATAATCAAACATATCATGATTAAAGACTTCGACCAATTCAGGGATCGAGGCATCGAGTTCAGCTCCAGCGGTTTAGGACAAAACCTGTTTCATGCGGATGGAGAGACATGGAATACCTTAAGAGCCAGATTTACTCCTATTTTTACCTCGGGAAAATTAAAGAACATGTATCATCTTCTTGATAATCGAGCGGATCTCCTGCTAAATTTCTTGCAAAATAGCAGCCAGAGGAATCCAGAACATGATATACGCTCTGTGGCGCAGAGATACACTGTATCTTCGATTTTCGCTTGTGCGTTTGGCGTTGATTTTGACAACTTCCAGGAAGAAGTAGATACCACATTGAAGTCCTTAGATAAGTTGATTTTAACGCCTAATTACGCCTTGGAACTAGACATGATGTATCCAGGTCTATTGAAAAAACTTAACATGTCATTCTTTCCTGCAGCGGTAAGCGAATACTTTGAAAAATTAGTTGCTAATATAACTTCAGAAAGGAGTGACAAACCATCAAAAAGAGGCGACTTCATGGATTTAATACTACAACTAAGACAAATGGGAAAAGTTACTAATACCAAATATAAGGAAGGAGATGAGAGCAAGACGCTTGAAATAACCGATGATGTTATTGCTGCGCAAGCGTTTGTGTTTTATGTAGCTGGATATGAAACAAGCTCTACTACTGTAACCTACCTCATGTATGAACTAGCACAGAACCCCAAAATTCAAGATAAATTAAGAAAAGAAATTGATGAAGTAACAAAAGCTCACGGCGCAGCTCGTGGTGAAATAACCTACGAATCACTGAAAGAGATGAAATATTTGGACAAAGTAATGTTAGAAACATTAAGAAAGTATCCCATTGTGGATCCGTTGCAGAGGAAAGCTTTAGCAGATTACAAAATACCAGGCACAGATGTGGTCGTTAAAAAGGACCAGATTGTGCTAGTGTCGGTTGCTGGCATACACCATGACGAAAAGTATTATCCTAATCCAGAAGCATTTGATCCTGATAGATTTGATCCGGAGGTAGTAGGTAGTCGACATTCCTGCGCATATTTACCCTTTGGCGTCGGTCCACGCAACTGCATTGGTAAGTAAAACAATCCACTTTATAATATTACTAAATAGTGATCACACAGTGTTATTGAATTAATACCATCATATTGAATTAATTAATCATTCTAAAAGGCTATAAATTTTTTGCCAATTGTTGTTTTTATCGTTATTAGTTACAGATTTGTTTGATAAAATCTGTGTTAATGTGTAGGTATATACGAGAGTTCCTACGTAAATTTAGTTTTGTGGTATTTAACTCTTAAAAACTCTTTTAAGCAAATTCTGGGCTTGAACAATCATGGAATTATTGCACATGGCTTGTGTTTATTTTGATGCTATGCTAATCATTATATTTTGTCCATTTTAGGTATGCGATTCGGCGGACTTCAATCACGTTTATGCGTAGCTAAGATTTTATCCAAATTCCTAGTGGAGGCTAGCGAAAACACGACATCGCCATTAGATGCAGATCCTAACAGACTTATCCTTGGACCTAAAGAGAGTATACTATTAAATATCATACCAAGAAGAGATTGATTGACTCTTGCTTAGTTGGTCATTTCTTCAATTCAAAAACATGTATTTTGATATGGTGGCTAACGTATGATATGATTTTTATCCCGTCGAACATAATCTGACCATACAACGCTGAATTATCGCGTTTAATGATATAAACTAATCAAAATTAATTAAATTTTATGTATGTTATATTCAGTTTGTTGTTTACGAACGTGAAAAAAGTAATGGTTTTTAGATTTTAAAAGAAGGTTGACTATTTATTGTAAATATGTTTATTACTTTAATATAACTTATAATATAACTAGCTACTTTAATTGTGCCGTTGTGTATTGTTGTAATATTCAAATTTCCGTCTATGTGCGGGATTTGTGATGATTGTAACTTTTTATTTGTTTAAACTGTAACAAAAATGTTGCAAATATAATTTATTGGCTATATTAGATTTTTTATGATATTATGAAATAAAATATAATATACGATCCACTTTTTTCTATTTTACTAACACAGCATTCCAAGCATCAGTTTCCTCACAATCAAATGACTTTTAGTCTTATTCTTGTAGTCTTACTCTTTTAGATCTGTTTTTAGGAAACAGCAGACCTGACAAACAAATAATTATAAAATTTATCTAGAAGTTCAAGATTAAAAATTTATAATCATTTTAAATCTTGAACTTCTAGATAAATTTTATTTGCCAGAAAAATTGTAAACTGTTTACCCTATAAATAAAACTGCAGGTGAGATGAAACGTAATTATTCTATATATATAAATAAATACTTTTTACTAGATATAACTTATTCCATAATAATTATACTCAATGTTAATGCGAACATTATTTTGTTTCACGATTTAAGACCCACCTAATAGTAGTAGTCAAATACTAATAAAAAATTTCCAATCCACTCACTATAAACCTAATTAAAATAATGTATTGGGTTTACTATTTATAGAATGAACTAAACTTAAATCATTAGGATACACTGCGTGTGATTTTTGTATAGTACTTTCACTGACACGACCTAACGTGACCTAGACAGTGACTGTCAGTATTTCCAATACAAGAATACTTCCGCGATGCGGGCGATTGAATCTTTTTTTTTTATAGATAGGAAATCATCAAATTACGGCTCTCGCTGTGGGCATGAGCCGGAGCGCGTGTCATACTCTTACTAACTAAAACCCATCTGTGTTCCTTCTTTCGCCCTGGTGTTCCGGGAGCACGGTAACTCTTTTGAACGATCCCGCACTCCCGGTGGGCGCCGGCCCAATGGGGCCCCGTCACTTCCTGACACCTCTTGATACTAGGGCGATTGAATCTGATTCTACGATCTGGATCAAAATTAAAATTGACATGATCCCAACCAATATTTTTATGTCGAATTCATGACCTCTTAAATAGGTAAGTACTTGTATAACTAGTATAACTTGACATGTTGTGTATTAGCATTCTAGGCCTTCAATTCAAGGTCATAAATATAATACCAACGAGTTAAGAGATTCTAAAAACGAATATAATAATGAATCACTTAAACTTAAAATATGACTGGAATGTCAAGTTAATATGTCATATACAAACATACAAGTAGCGATTGCCCTCAATTATCAATATCAGACGCCGCGAGATGGTTTATGTACAAGTCACGTCACATCTCTATTTTTAGATGAGACCAGTTTTTCGCCTACTTTATATATTCGACGATGAATATCGCAGCTCATTATATTATCATTGCTCCACACGATAACTTCGGTTTATGATCCAAAAATGTTACTACTATATTTACCGGTAGTGTTACTTGTGGTTTATTATGGACTGTTTTATTACTTCACGAGAACTTATAATTATTGGAAGAAGAGAAGAGTCGCCGGACCAAAACCAGTTGCATTTTTCGGCAATTTAAAAGAAATGACACTTCGTAAAAAAAATATTTGTGAAGTATTTAAAAACTTTTATAATATGTTTCCTAACGAGAAAGTCGTCGGTATTTACAGGATGACCACACCGTGTTTACTTATACGAGACTTGGACATAGTCAAACAGATCATGATTAAAGATTTCGATCAATTCAGCGATCGAGGAGTAGACTTCAGTTCCAGCGGTTTAGGACAAAACTTATTTCATGCAGATGGCGAGACGTGGAGTGCCTTGAGAGCGCGATTCACTCCTATTTTTACATCGGGGAAACTGAAAAATATGTTTCATTTACTAAATGAACGCGCAGATCTTTTAATCAATTACGTAAATAAAAAGAGTCAAAACAATCCGGAACATGAAGTACGAACTCTGTCACAGAAGTACACCATATCTACGATTTTCGCTTGTGCGTTTGGTGTCGATTTTGACAACTTCCAAACAGAAGTAGATAGCACATTGAAAACCTTAGATAAATTGATTTTGACTCCTAACTATGCCTTAGAACTAGACATGATGTATCCAGGTCTACTGAAAAAGCTGGATCTCTCTTTCTTTCCAGCAGCTGTAAAGAGCTATTTTGAAAAACTCGTAACTAATATAACTTCACAAAGAAGTGGCAAACCGTCGAAAAGGGGTGACTTCATGGACTTAATACTACAGTTACGGCAGATGGGTGAAGTTACTAATACCAAATTTAGGGAAGGAACTGACAGCAAGACATTTGAAATAACTGATGATGTTATTGCGGCGCAAGCTTTTGTGTTTTACGTAGCTGGTTATGAAACTAGTTCTACTGCCATATCCTTCCTCTTGTATGAAATTGCACAGAATCCAAAAATTCAAGACAAATTAAGGGAAGAATTAGATACAGTAACAGAAGCTCACGGCGCAGCTCGTGGTGAAATAACGTACGAATCACTGAAAGATATGAAATATTTGGACAAAGTAATATCAGAAACATTACGAAAGTATCCTATTGTGGATCCCTTGCAGAGGAAAGCTTTAGCAGATTACAAAATACCAGGCACAGATGTGGTTATTAAAAAGGACCAGATTGTGCTGGTGTCAGTAGCTGGCATACACCATGACGAAAATTATTATCCTAATCCAGAAATATTTGATCCTGATAGATTTGATCAGGAGGTAGTAGGTGGTCGACACTCCTGCGCATATTTACCCTTTGGCATCGGCCCACGAAACTGCATCGGTAAGTAAAATAACGATGTGTAATAAAGTGTTAAAGTAAAAAGCCATAGCATTAGTACAATCAAAAAGACAAGGAAAGAATATTGTTTTAACATATCTTGATTTATATTCTGATAATGTGAAGTATAGGAAATTAGTCTATAAATATATATGTACCATCTATAGCCGTTTAAGCAACTAAGCCGTGAGTTAATCTCTAGTAAGAAAATAGTGGAAGAATAAAAAGAAAATAGTCTGTTGAAATGTTGAAACACAGAAACTAATCTTTGACCATACTGGATTTACTCGTAGTTTTACATCTAAACGAAAATTTAAGCTGCATATAATAACAGTTATTTGGACGACATGGTGCTGCTGAGTGTGTAAATCTGTGGGTTTGAGAAAGTTGATTTCCAGTTGTATGTTCAGTCACATGGCTTGACATAATTGTTCGATTCCTGGATCTAGACTTCAAATTTTTCTATCTTTCAAAATGCAATTATTGTATTAATAAAGTAATTGGCAAGAAATGCCTATAAAAATTACTATAATATTCGGCCTGCGACATCATAATTTGTTAAATTGCTCTCTGTAACGAAGCAATAACAAAAGCCGTGATAGTTCTTTAACTACTGTACTAAAGAATAGAAAAAAAACAGGTCTTTAGGTGGTTCGATTCCGGCCCTGGTTACCGAAAGTCTCGGGTTCGATTCCTGGGTCTGGACTGGAGATCTTTGTAAAATGCAATTATGTATTATATTAATAATTGTAAAAAGTCATTATCTTTGAGGGAGGAAGTAAGATAGAGAATATTGCAGCGAGTATTTAAATTTAAGTACCTTGGTCATATATTGCCACACGACCTCAACGACGATGCCGATATAGAACGGAGGGTGTTGTCCGTGAGAGCCAATATGCTAGCCCACAGGTTTGCCTGCTAATTTCTTGCTGTAAGAACACCTTGTTTATTGCCCGAAGTTTCGACCGTATTGCAATGGTCCTGGTCACGGGTAGACTGTGTAGAAGTCTACCCGTGACTTCGGTATTTTTAATATACCGATCGAAAGGGTTAATCATTAGGATTATTTTTTCTAAATAACATAGTATCATTAATGGTAAATATAATAACATTATTTGTCGATTTGTTAATATTTGCGTGATGAATGTTTGAAATAATAATGTTTTTAGTTCATATACCGGAGGGGATTAACTATACAAAAAAACAGTATCTTATGAAATGTAAAATTTCATAGACCTCGTTTATCGGCTATATTGAAGGTACCTTTCCTCCGTATGGCATAGTTTTGGGACAGCCTGTATATTATATATTATTCTTTTCAGGTATGCGGTTCGGCACACTTCAGACCCGGCTTTGTATAGCCAAGATTATTTCAAGGTTTAGGGTGGAGATAAATGAAAACACGAGAGCATTCATACGTACTGAACCTAATAAACTTCTATTTGGAGCAAAGGATGACATATTATTGAACATTGTACCAAGAGATTGAAAACAAAATCGGTTGTTCTTAAGTTTATTTCATTAATACAATAAATTGATATGTTTGTATTGTGACTAGTAGGTACTGAATTTGCATTCCGTCAGCAAAATCTGTGAGCTGAATATTAACAGATATGAAGTAGGTAGATATTATTCATTCTAATCAGTTGCATGCCATTCACATGTAGATACTTAACTGCAAAGAGCTACGGACATTATTATTTATACATATATGTATAAAGTATACAAAACGTGTACATGTTTTGTATACTTTGAAGATATTAATGTGTTAGGGGTAATTATTTGTGTCAAGACAGTGTTAACAGCATTTTAATTAACGAATGTCTTTGTTTTTTATTCTATTTTACAGAATAGTATGACTGAGCTATTGGTCTACTGGTTTGTGACCCTGAATGTTAAGCCGGAGGTCGTGGGTTCGATCCACATCATAAAACCTTGTGTGATGAACACGATGGTTTATTCTGTGACTGGGTGTCATTTATCTATTATATGTATGTATTTAGAAATAAATAAATATGTTTATCAGTTGTCTGGTTGCCTTAGTACAAGTTCTGCTTAGTTTGGGAGCAGATGACGTTGTATGAGTTGTCCCAAGATTTTTTAATTATAGATATTATTCGTCTATAAGAAGAGAAAAAAAATGCTACTTAAAATACTTATATTAACACAGACATAGTAACTTTGACATTTATTATATTAGTTTGGTTAAGGGAATTCAATCAAACAACTTTGTAACAAAAAATATACAACTGTAAAATGTTTCTATGAGCGTTGAGCCAGACATGTCCTACTACATATATGGAAAATATGACCCAATAAACATGAGGGTATCCCGAGTGAACGTCACTATTCTTGATATATAAACGCATATTTTGTTTTATAAACATAATGTTTGCAAATATATACTGAGCTGCAACTGTCATAATTACTCACAATGCCTAAGCTTAATCAACTCAAAAAATATAGATAGGTATATTTATAAGCTGGCGAGGATAAATTAGAGACTTTTGGAATGCTGAGATTATTGTTTAAATAGATATGGCAACAATAGAGAAAGAAAATTCATATGAATGTATCCTAAGTTGTTGTTTTGTATCCTAAGTGAATAAAGAATTTTGAATTTGAATTTACTGACGGATTTTCCATAATAAATTCTTAATTTTTACAGTTTTTTTACAGTCTTATTTTCACGTAATATCAGAGGTGGGATGATAGCTATTCATAACTTCATTTTTTATGCTAATATCGGTTCGCTTGTCTGACTACATGTCTAATTATAATTATAAGACAACGCATGAACATAATAAGATAAAAAACAAAAGTTACTAGTCATTCAATTTTGCGAGGGCATTCGAATAAAAAAGAGTTTAAACTATGATTACCTTGAGACTTCTTGAATGTCAAATAATGTTTTCTTGAATTTCTTGATTACCGAATAAAATCTTAGGTTTGACTATGTTTTAACTGAACTGTGATTAAACAAGTTTATAAATTTTTATATAGGTAAATTTGAAAAGACAAGTGTTATTCTCTTGCATACAGCTAGTTATAAATAAGTAGGTACGTAAGTATATATATAACTTTCCCACATCTTCCAATAGTATTTAGACACCATAACATCCTATAGTACGAGTATTCAAAAACATAACAATAACCAAGTATACGTTTTAAAGCGTACTCCTATCATTTCAGATTGAAACCAGTGAATATCTGTTTTCCATTCACTGGGAGACTACTTTCATTATATTCCGTCTCTATCCATTCAGTGCGGGCGAGCTGCCGGCGACAAGTCTGCCGTTTTCCTAGTCTTCCCTCTCACAATATCACTCTGACAACCGACACTAGCACAGATAACTTATAAAGGACTTTTACCATTATTGTAAAACTCGTTTCGTAAATGGATTAATATGTAGAATCGGTGTTAATAAACTTAGAATTGAACTAACTTCATGAGTGTGAGTCGACAACAGTTTTTTCGCGCATTGTTTACCTCAAAATTGCTTGACGTTTCGACCAGGTTGCACATGTTAATTCCCGTTTAATAAATAGTTATAATCATGCAACGCGACAGTTTAAATGTTAGTAACAGTTTTTTCTTTAAACGTCTTTTGTGCCGGCTTAAGAATAGTACCACCCCATCTCTACCCGTGGGTGTCGTCAAGGCGACTAAGGGATTTCACACCGGAGGACGGGCAGCAGCGTCCTCTGCGTACTTAAAGCCCTACTGCGATCGCCAACCCAAACGCCAAGCGTGGCGATTATGGCAATTACCCCCAGGATCTACATACTAGTAGGTTCTACTGGGGAGACCCGTGCCCAGCAGTGGGCCATGTTATGGGTTGATATGTATGTATGTATGTATGTTTTAGTACTACTAAAGCACTTGAAAAACAAACAAGTATTTTTTTAAATTTGTTCAGAGTATGCATATGTATTGTTTTAAATACTTAATAGCATTTGCTCTACTAAGTTTTATCCTATTCCACAAATAAATTTATTTGATTTGATTTAATTTGATTTAAGTATACATAGAGTTAAAGGTAAATTTGATGTGTGCTTTTCGATAAACTTTAGCAGAAAATAAATAACATCAAGTCAAATAGTTTTAATTATACGATAACGTGGATAAGTAAATGTTTATCGTATTTACTATGTGAGGGACATTAATTACTTACATATATTCTAATAATAGATTTTATGCGTAAGCATTTTGTAATATTATGATAAGATTACATAGTTTATTTTATCATATCTCACGCATAATTAGTTTTATAGGTATTGTAATAATAAACAATGGGTACCTAATAGTGATGTTATTAACATTGTTACAATAAATAAATTACTAGCTCCTGTTTACTAAGCTCGAACAATATAGAAATAGCAGTTTTATAGCATTTAATAAACAAGCGATACTTAACTTCTCTAGACAAACTATAAATCTCCCTAGACATATTCTAAGTCTAGAATAAAATGAGAAATAAGAGTTGGCAAGAACATGAGTAGAATTAATTATAGTTAGTTGTTTGAGGAGTCGTGGCCTCGCCGAATGCGGTCCTCGGTCCACGCACAATCAGGTCAAGGGAATAGGTCTATATTCAAAATATATTTATCGCATTCTAAAACTCCCTTGTTCTTACTTTAAAAAATAAGAAAATGTGGCGCTTTTTATAGCAGGTATGAAGAGTTAAGTACTTTTCCAATTCATCTGGTGTAATGATGTTTAAATATACAACGTGTAACAGAAAGGTGTAATCATATTCAAGGGTTGTTATGTGCCCATGATAGTGAGTGCACACATCTAATTTTAATAACATCGGAGTATTCTAAAATTTTATTAATTATTTTATCAATTAAAAATGTTATCAATTCAAAAAGTATGAGTTAAAAAGTTCTAAGCTATAAAATCTAATCGAATTTTGCAATTTGGGAAGCATAATACATATCTGTACTAATATTATAAAGAGTTTGTTTGTTTGAACGCGGTTATCTCAGGAACTACTCCGGTACGAATTGAAAAAATATTTTTTCGTTGACTAGCCCATTTATCGAGGAAGGCTACATGCTATATAACATCACGCTACGACCAATAGGAGCGGAGCAGCAATGAAAAACATTGCAATAACGGGGAAAATTGACGCATACGAAGTTGCGCGAGTCAGCTAGTGCATAATAAATATGCTATAACTATGTAATGATAATGCCACCGGCTATGACACCATGATAGGTGCAATACTGACAACATATACTATCCACTGCTAAAATTGACCATACCTTTATGTTACACGTTGTTTAAGGATCGATTTATAAACGAAAAAAAGGGCTAAGTACCCCTATTAATAGCTTCTCAATTCCCTAATGTATAATCTAAATAATTAGAATGAAAACATTAGGGAGGATTAATATAAAATTTTGAATAATCACGCTTGCTAAACATATAGTGGCACATGTATCGCCGTGTCTAAAGATACAGGGTGTGAGAGAAGGTAATAAACATTGGGTTCTCGGTGTCTGTAATTCAATGAGCAGTGTACGTCTGGGTATGGCGGGTGAACAAACCCAGTGCCGCATAGATCGATACCGCGCGACCGACTCGCGCGTAGCGCTTGGTACATTGCAGCACTTTATGAAAGAAAACTATCTTTTTACCTATAATATAAAACTACGTAGCCTAGGACATAAAATTCAGATTGATTTTGTCAATTTAATAAATGATTTCAAATATAATAACAATCATATTCGGTTTAAAACGGTCTAAAAGATGAAAGTTCAATCGCTTATCCATTCTAAATATCAATATGGTTTTCCTTTTCAAAGAAGATTCTCAAAGAAAGTGAAATTAACTTCCCTTACGCGCCTCCGTCGACTTTTCCAGAGCTTTTACAAAAAAAGCAAATAAAGCGATGCCTGCCGCTTTACTCTCACTTCACTTGCGCACTGAGCCGACTGTTAAGGAAAAGTGTTCAACAAATCAGCTGTTCTTAGATATTAGGGTGGAAAAGAAAATTACATTTTTTATACTCTTTTTTCTATTTCCAATCTTTAGCGGCAACTTACAATAGAACCGGCTAAAAATCCGTATCATAAAATGTTGGTTTAATATTGAGCTAGTTTCAATGTTGGTCTGAAAAATGTAATGTTGAATGAAAATGTAGGTTCTGACATTTTTTTTTTTAACTGTTGACCTTCTATTTAATTTTAAATTACTTTTTTGTGTCATTTTTAATGGTTGGATATAATATTGGTTATTTGATTAGGTATTTATGCTGTATTATTTTTTTTTTATGTTCAAACGTTAAATATTTGCACGCCACATGTGGCAGAATATGCTTGTCAACATCTGTAAACCACCATATTCTGGGAAATAAGTGTTTCTGATTTCTGATTTCTAATTAGGTATAATCGCCGACAATAGAAGACCAGTTGATGCGAAAATTAACCAATGGTTTTTTTTTTATTAATGGGTCTCTAAGCCCATTAAACGACATACGTTATTAAACTAGTCATGGACGAATCCAGGATTTTAAACTGGGGACGGGCACAAGAGGCAAATCAGCAAAGAAATTTAATACAATATAAGAAATTCAGTACGGGCTTTAAAAAAAAAATCTAACTCAACAGAGTTAGATTTTTTTTGACCAAACTTTAAAAACATACAATTAATCAGCATAAAGTACACCTCACACAGAATTAAGCTCTTTCTTGTAGGAATAGAACCTATAAACACTTGCAGAGTAATCGAATGCGCTCCCACCACCGAAGTAGTTGACTACTGTCACTAGAATAACACGATATGATATAGATACAACATGGTATCGATTGCGCTACTGTAACTACAAACAGCAAGGATTTTGATAACCTTTAAACGTCCTTGCCTCTTAAAGGTCGTTAATAAAACAGTTCCATATAGGGGTGGCGTAATGCGTGTTCAACGAATGAGTTTCCCCTTGAATTTACATAAAACTGCAACGGTAGTTTTAAATATTTACAAAGAAATGAACACATATTTTTCTTTTTGTACATAGTTTCATATATAGTTTAGAATATTTTTTTAACCCTTCGTTAAATGAGAGGTGCGCATATTATTTATCGTGAGCAGATTTAAATTCGGTTGTGTGTTTAATCGTTGTTTATCATAAAAAAAACTACGTTTTTAGCCGCTAGTATTAATTGTTATTTTGATTTATTTAACATTAAACAGCTCACAGCTCACTTTCGTCATTGTATTTGGAAAAAGATTGAGATATGTAGCCCAGAAGTCGCTGCGACCTTGAAGATCTATTGTGACGCAAACCGTTTTTTCCACACTCTACACATTCATAATAAGCTTGTATCATTTAAAAAACCCTCTAAAATAGTTCTACATTTATTCAGCCATGTTTTAAAAATACACTGATTCATTATCGAACAATTTCTATCACCATTTTCCATTCATCCGACTACATATTACATCCGTTAAGTAGTAGGTATAGATAAACTAAACGTACTTGATACTATCCAATAATGATATTATATTCTACACTATTTAGTTTGTTACTTTCTTCCAACTAAGGTACGATACCTATTGGACCAACATTGTAGACTAAGACGGGGTTTGAAAGCAAACATTGTTCTTTCAAACTAACACTAGTTGAGGAGAGTTTGCGCGTTCCCAACGACTTTTCCTTTCCTAACGTCTTATTGATTTCTATCCCTCTGACTGACTCATTCACCGCGTAGAACATTATTAGAACAACTTTAAAACGAATTTTATACCTTTTGATGCCATGCGAAACAAATTTATATACCATTTGCTAAGCAACTTTTAAGTAAAGAGATTTCTTGATCGGATAAGCTGGTTTTATGGGAACATTTTCCGATAAAAAGACTTTATTATTAGACGGACATATTGTGGCTATTTGCGCAGTTAGGTGTACATTATATATGTATTTGTATACCTACGTCTATATTGTAGAATTTAAATAAATGTATAGGTCTGCTAAAAATAATTCAAGGTGTGATTCCGTACCCAAAGGAATTCGACTTGTGGCCTAGACTTCACTCGTTTCGTCACATGCCAGTTGTTTTATATATGCTCTCACCAAAAATTACAATTATTTTTATTAAAATGGATGATATTACACAAATATAAATACATTCCATAAAAACATTATGATTATATTGTTCACAACATCTGTATATAAAAAAATAATCCCTATTTCCCTTGGTCACAGAGAAAGTAATCACTACGTAAAACGTAGTAATTACTTTCTCTGTGACCACAGTTCATGAGATACAGTCACTTGGTCACGGAGAAAGTAATCACTACGTTTTACCCTTGGTCACGAGATAACCAGAGAACGTCTTTATCGATTTAATTCTTTCTTTTTTTTAGTATTTAACGTAAAAAAAATACAAAAATTACGAAAAAAAAACCGGGCGGTACGAAGTTTGCCTGGACATACACTATGAAAATTTTACTTCTAATTGTTATTTCTCACTTGGTCGGCCATTACTCGTAAACTTGTATGCTATTTATAAGTGACATTTACATAATTAGGTATCTGCCATATGCATGCCTGTTGTATATATATATATATATATTACGGCTCTTAATCGCATGAATAATTTAAGGTAAAATACCTTGTTTATTGCCCGACGTTTCGACCGTATTGCAACGGTCGTGGTCACGAGTAGACTAGTTCAGCTCAGCGTCGCCTCCGTTAAGCGCGGGTTTCGGAAACTACCCTCGCTTGATTTTTATCACTCATTAGGAACTGTCGGTACTTCGACACACAACAATAAGGACATCTGCACACCGGCGTGTAATGTTTGTTAACCTAAACCTGTTTTATGCCTGTTGACAACCTGATATTTACAACTACTACTACAGTTGGATCAACGTAACTAGGCCGGACTGAAGTAGGCGTCAAGTGGTTGCGCAGATGCATTTTTTGGAAGTAAATGGTGACAGGAAGCGAAGGGCGGGGGCGGTAACTAAACCAAGAGGATTAGAGATGCGATTACGCATTACATTGTCATAATTAGTATTATTTGTTTTTTTTATTAGTTATATTTCGGGACTTAATCGCGTGAATTATTTAAAGGAACGAACCTTTTATTTACCCATGTTTTTTTGTGATTATTATGGTAAAGAAATTGTTTTGCAAAGTTTCTTTATTATTTACTGTAACTGTTCTAAATTTAAACTTTTATGAACTCATTTAAATAGTGTTTTTATATTGTTGAATTAAAATGTTGTTAGTATTTTTAATCGTTTTCGTAAGTAATTTTAGGGTCGCATCTCTATGACATGCGCAAAAGTTATAAAAACCTAACTTCAATCCGGTCAAGTTACGTTGATCGTACTGTACATACTGAAATACTAATTTAAATAAATGGTCTTCACCCAGTAATCTCTCTCTTTATAAATATGCAAATTAAGGGTATATATTGCATCCGGATTGAACACAACACGTGTCATAAAGCAAGGATTTAACCGCAATGCTTGTAACATATATAAACTACAGCGGTGGTTGTTTGCGGTCAAATAGGTTACATAGTCAATAAGATGCATTAATTAGTGAATGTAATTACCTATTAGTGGTTTCAAGTTTTTGCACTTTCGTTCATACCGCGCAGCAGATTTTCAAAAGATTTCTAATATAAATTCAAAAATGTTGCCCTGTAAGGTTTTTCTGGCCAGTTTGTGTTAGTGGTGACCCTGACTACTAAGCCAGAGATCGTAGGTTCGATTCTCACCCAGGATAAATCTCTCTAAACCTAACATGTGAACAATTTTTTAGCATGTTACATAGTTGAAGAAAAAGCCTTAGAGGCTCTGCCGTGTGTGAGTTGATTCATTATATCTATACTTATATTATAAAGCTGAATAGTTTGTTTATTTGTTTGAACGCGATAATCTCAGGAACTACTGAATTCAAAAATTCTTTTACTGTTGGATAGCCCATATATCGCGAGGAAGGCTATATAATATTACGCTACGACCAATAGGAGCGAAGCAGCAATGAAAAATGTTGCAAAAACGGGGAAAATTAACGCATACGAAGTTGCGCGGATCAGCTATATCATATAGAAGGAGAATCTGACTGACTGACTGACATATCAACGGGGAGCACTATTGATGATTTTTGAAAATTCACCCCCTAAGGGGGTAAAACGGGGGTGCAAGGTAAGTACGAAACTTTTCCGTTAAAATATTTTGGTAACAATCTGGGATCCACGTGGGTGAAGCCTCGGGCATAGCCTCGGTCATAAGCTAGTTATATTATATTAGGTACTCTCACTGACTCGACAAGAAATCTTGAGGACTATTTAACTTAAGAAGTTTTTAGTTAGAAATGACAGCTAAAAAGGTATTTTTGGGAACTTCACCCCGAAACTAGAAACTAAAGGTAGGCCAAAGATGTTGTGAAAAGTTGTGTTGAAGTGTCCGGAGACCGGGAGGACTAGCCGTGAGAACTCCCAGTTAAAGAATAGATAAGGCTATAAAGGTTCATTTCCGTGCATCGCGACCGATCGCGAGCCGCTCGCGGCTTACGACAAGAGCTGAGGTAAGTGACAGACGCGCGCGGCCGACGACTGTCGTAGGCTGCGCGCGCACTGTGAATATTGTCGCATCGGCCGCGAGCGTCAGCCGCTTGTCGTAAGCCGCGATCGGCCGCGATGCTCGGAAATGAACCTTTACAAGTCAGACCGGGGCAATCATTTGTAGAGTTTGAAAAATTTAAAATTATATAATGATAATTTTACCGAAATCGATTTATTTCACTTATCACCTTCAAAATTTAAACAAGTTATTTTGCAAAATGTATAATCTTAACTTAGCTGTCATCTTACTCTCACTTATCTATATATTTTTGTAACAGTTCACTATGTTATGAATATTTCTTTGTAGTGGTGCTGGTTGCGTGATTAGTCAAATAAAATAATTAGTAATAAGGAAATTGTTTACTATTATTACGCAATTGTTTGTTACCACGAATAAAAAAAAAAAAAATGGGACTCTATTACTAAGACTCCGCTGTTTCTGTCTGTCCGTCAGTTACCAGGCTGTATCTCATGAACCGTGATAGTTAGACAGTCGATTTTTTTACAGATGATGTATTTCTGTAGCCGCTATAACAAGAAATACTAAAAAACAGGATAGAATAAATATTTAAGGTAAAAAAAAATTTGCTCGATATTATAATATAGTGTCTAATGTTGTATTGATAATGGTAGGTACGGAACTCTTTATACGCGAGTCCGACTCACACTTGACTGATTTTAAACTACACAATATCTTTAACACACATTCATGGTATACATCAATTATTTCTAAATTTTATACGTATACATATTAAACGCTAAACACTTGTATTTTTTTATTCTTTGAACGTTCCAGTCGGCTAGTTCGGACAAGAAATAGGTAATATATAATGAGTAAAATGACCATGAGTTTTGAAATTCTATACATTTAAGTACATAGGTACTTAGACACGGATGCTCGATTCGCGTGTTTATTTTTTTGTCATTTGTGTATTTAGAGGAGGTCTGCAATAATTTAATATAATAGATTTTGTAATACCTAACTTATATTTTGAAATATTTAGAGGTAATTGAAATGGTTTGCAGAAGTGATACCTACAAATACAGTTTATTGAGGACTAGCTTTCGCCCGCGGCTCCGCCCGCGTGGATGTCAGTTATCGCGATAAAAACTATTCTATATCCTTCCCCGGGACTCGAACTATCTCCATACCAAATTTCATCTAAATTTAGCTGTTTGAGCGTGAAAGCGTAACAGACAGAAAGACAGACAGAGTTATTTTCACATTTATATTATTAGTATGAATTACCTATATCAATAAAAAAAAATAGGTGCACCTATTTGGCTAATAAATGTTGATAAACTTTTGCGATTTGTACACATTATAAAATTATATAAACTACGGTATCTTAATTTTCTGTATTGATATGTGTTAGGACTATATTGCAACGGCCGTGGTCACGGGTAGTCAGAGTCTACCCCTCCGAAACGTCGGGCAATAAACAAGGTATTTACCTTATATTATACACGCGATTAAGACCCGTAGTATATATAATTTTATAATATTTGGCTAATTATTTTTTTCTTATTAGTAATTGTCAGGACAAGATATGTCTGAATATGAATATTTTGGAAAATCAACCAGGGAAGTCGGACATTTGAAAGATATTTTGTATGAAAATCTCAATAAAGGTGTACGTTTAGTCTAATAGTTTGTCATTAGTAAATTGCACTGCGAAGGCGGTTAGTTACTTGTAAATCTATACAGAGGAAAGATTTGATTGTTTGTTTGTATTAAATAGGCTCCGAAACTAATGGACGGATTTGAAAAATTCTTTCATCGTTGTGAAGCTACACTAACCCCGTGTGACATAGGCTATTTTTTATCCCTGTATTCCCACGGGAACGGGAACTACGCGGGTGAAACCGCGGAACAAGTGGCAGCACAGTTTTATAAGCCACGTTTAATTTTAATACGCTTTATTAGCTTCATATGTATATTGGTATTTAGGTATGTTAATATGTAACGGAATCTTTGAACGTGTTTTTCAACCACTGACCAGAATGTCGGATTTAATTGAAACTTCGCACACTTATCAAAGATCGATGAAAATACAATCCGATATAAAGAGAATTTCGAGAATTCATCCTCTAAAGGGGTAAAATAGTGGTTGTAAGTTTATATGAAACTCCGGCAGTTTTGAAGTTGATGTGTGGATTTTCGTATTTGGCTTATTGGTTTAAAATGAAGAAAACATGTTCGGTGTTTTTGAAAAATTAACCCCCAAGGAGGTAAAATAGGGGTTGTTTTAATAAATCTCCGTTAGTTTTAAAGTTACTCGTAGATCTGTGAAACTTCCTACTTGGCTTTCTGGTTTAAAACAACTAAAAAAGGAAAAATAAAATTATTGTAAACAGGTGTACTAAAAAGTAATAAATCTGTTTATCGTAAAAAAGCGTGGGGTGCTTGTGACGATATTGATTTATAATTACCCCATGCTTTTTAGGTTGTAGCCTACCTAACTTTAACTTTGCAAACGATGTGTAAATGTAGAGTCATATCAATTATGTCAAATTTATCACAATGAAATTTTTCATTTCAATTTCATATGAAAGTTCCATGCTACTTTACTAATAACAAATAATCACTATTTTAAAATCGTTTTTTTTTACCTAAACCGACGCTTTGGTGCAAATAAGTTTCATCCTCAAAGAATAGGGTAGACTACTGTCAAGTCAAATCATTATCTTTTTATGAAACGTCAAAACGATGCCCCTCGTACTAATTTATATGAAATACAAAATAATGACGTCATTCTTTTGTATTGTCAAATCATGTGGTTTCAATGTTTGTTTTGATGTTTATAAATTTATGACAACGTAAAATTGTAGAGAGAGATCGTTTTCCAGAATATTCTTACAAATACTATTTCCTGTAGGTATAGTGTAAAATAATTCATTGCTATTGTAGTCTTCTACCCAATAGAAGAGAACATACGCGAAGGTCGATATCAAACTTGATTCTGTATCCTCCAAATCATAACCTAATCTTCAGTATTCTCACAAGAAATTGGGATAAACGCTACTAGTGTATTATTTTGATGAATGGAGATACGCACAGATACTCGTAGTTAATGGGCAACTCGTGGAAGCTTAGACGGGTCAAATCAGCTTTGTTGTAAGCAAATCATGTTAGTGGAGTGTGCCCGAGCTGCCCTGTATCGTGTTACGTATTACATCTACTTACTCTGCGTACACTTACGACTATAAGCCGATTTGCAAACTACCGAGAATACCTACTTGTATGTTTTAGAATTCTGTCACAACGTATTGACTCTGAAAAATATGGAAACTACGGAATCACGTGGCAATGTTGCCAGTCTTCTGGGAACGTTATCAATTGATTATGGAAAGGAATGCTTTGATATCTTTTGTTTTTTTTTTTTGGAAATACCTTGTTTACATTTAGATATTTTTTAAGATAGTTATTTTATAGTTACTTACATAATTAACAATGTAATAAAAGGAATTTAATAATAGAAAATACTTCAAAGTGCATTTCTCAAATAATAAAATTCACACATGATATTTCAATTCTATGTAACAAGTTTATTAACATTGTAAATATTTACACGTACCGTTGGTTTCAAATCTCGTATGCAGTCAATCAATAACATGACTTCAAGATATTATGTTAATTTTTAACCGCCTTCAAAAAAGTTAGTTCTCTGTTTGACTCGTATGTACGTATATTCGCAATTTTCTCAAAAGCTCGTGTTCCGATTTAGATGGAGTTTTCACTATTCGACTGCATATTTTTCTAGGAAGGTTTTAGTGTATAAGACGTTATCTTAGCTTGAAAAATACCAGAGATATAGACTAAAACATAGGAGTGAGTCAACGAAATTTGCATTCGGTGATTTTCTTGATTTAATTATATAATAAAAATATCTTGGGACAACTCACACAATGCTATCTGATCCCAAACTAAGCAAAGCTTGTTCTATGGATACCAGACAACTGATAAACATACTTATATATTTCTAAATACATACATATTATAGATAAATAACACCCAGACACAGAATAAACCATCGTTCTCATCACACAAAGTTTTATCCTGGGTGGAGATCGAACCCACGACTTCCAATATATTTTTTCCTTGATATTGAAGGTGGCTCATTTTTCTTAATAGGTATATCATATATATACTTAGGCTATTTAGATAAAAACTTTCAAATCGTTAATTTAAAATCTTTGTGTAATATCTAAATTATTCCATAACATAAATAAAATGATTTCTCACTAGAATTACCTCTGATTTCATTATTACCTTGTCGCTCACAAATCTACTTATGTTTAGTTGTTGTGCACTATGACAGAAAGGTCAGAATCTGTCGATTCAATCCAACAGTATTACACAGCCCTTTCCTGTTAAGGGTTTGTCCTAAATGTCGGAGGTCAAGGTATGCTAAAGGGAGGGCTTTGTAATTAGGTTTAATACTTGTTTATTATAAACGATGTTGTGTTTGACTCGTTATTTCCGAATGAAAACATAAACAGTTTGAGAATACAATGCAATAGAAGAATATTCGAAACTCGAAGAAATGAGGCAAAATATAGCCTTAATACTTAACGAGTATGTTGTTAGCTATGACGCAAGATATTTATTAACCCGATCCATTAGGCTAGCGTTTTTATTAGGGTTCCGTAGCCAAAATGGCAAAAACGGAACTCTTATAGTTTCATCGTGTCCGTCTGTCTGGTTGTCTGTCCGGCATTTTACTCAAAGACTACACAATGAATATTAATTAAATTTGGTGAAAAGGTGTCTTGTTGTCCGCTACTTAGTTTGATAGCTAAATAATAATAATACTTTTTTTTACAAGTAACAGAAGCTAAAAAAGTTTTTGAGCATAAGTACCTACATTAACACGTGGCACATCATTCGACAGGTACTTTAAAAAAACTGTAAGGTTTCTAATTTTTTTTTGATTAATTGATTATTTTTGGAAATAATCGCTCCGAAAGTTGCGTAAACTGCCCCCCCCCCTTATCTTTTGAACGTCGTGACCAAAAAATATGAAAAAAAAAATTCAAATTAAAATGGATATACCGTCACTGAGTTATTGCCGAAAAACTGCGTTCCTCAACAAAAAGGCTTAAGTACCATGAAAATACGCTCTTCTGCTGGAATCATTGTTCAAATCAGATTTTTTTATACAACCGGAACCGGAACCCTACACTGAGCATGGTCCAACATGCTCTTGCCCGGTTTTTATGCTCTACTTATTGTATTGTAATTACAGGTTACCTAGAAGTAGGGTAGGTAGCTATAGATACTCTACTACGTTGCTCAACGTACACTTTATTCAGGATTTCCAAAACGCACGCAGGGTACTTAGTAGTGGGCGTATGTACAAACGATATAGAAGAGGTTGTAGATTTAATCTTCACACGGGACAAAACTTTGCGAGATTCATATACAGGGTATAACAGAAAGGTGTGGTCATATTCAAGGGTTGGTATGTGCCCATAATACTGAGTGAACATACCCAATTTTATCAAAATCGGAGTACCCTAAAAATATATTTATTATTTTTCATTCGTTTATTTATGAGTGAAAAAGTAATTAATTAAAAAAAGTATGACTTAAAAAGTTGTATGCCATAATAATCCAATCGAATTTTGTACCAGGAGAGATATTATAATTAAATACTGAATTTTGACCAATGTCTACTATGTAATAATAATGCAACCAGCTATGGCACCATTGTAGGTGCAATACTGACAACATACACTATCCGCTGCTGAAATTTGACCACACCTTTCTGTTACACCCTGTATATTTGACCGAGTCAGGGTGTATTTTTGGTAAGAGTTTTACTGCCTCTGTGGCGCGATGGGAGTGTGTCCGACTGTTACGCAAGGTTGAGGTTGTGGGTTCGATTCCCATACGGGACACCACTTTGTGTGATCCACAGTTGTTCCGAGTCTGGGTGTGTATGTTTGTAAGGTCCCCTGCGATACAGGGCTTGTATCCTACTGCGGGAGTCGTATTTTTATAAACAAAAAAGAAATATGTACTAACATTCTCCGTTGAACTAGATGTGATTATCCCCTCCAATTGTTTTCCTTCCACCATTTTCTCAAAATCGAAATTAGTCTTTTTAGAACGTCAAAGCAAATACTTTACAATTTTCATTGAGGTTTCATGTGATAGATTACACACACACAACATATTATACTACCACAAACTAACTCTTATTAATTAATCATTGAACATCATAAATTATGACCACATCGGTCGGCTATCAAACTCACAGTACAAGACTGATACTCACAGTACAAATACATCATGTATTTGCATGAGACCTCAGCAATACACATTACAGTACTTATCTCTTGTTAATGAATTGCTTATGCCACACAACAATCATATTTTGACTATACATCAAGTCTAAGCCCAATAAAGAATTGTAAAAATGGCGGCAAACTGACCGGCCATTATTTTTACAGCTCCAAGTTTAACTTGCATAAATTGATAATTGAATAAGAACGAGACTTTGTGCGTGTAATAATACTTCACAAAAATAGTAATACTTGACACTGGCAGAAATTAGCTAGATTGCCATAAACTCAAAAAAGAAGAAGCCCAATAAATGACAAATGATAAACGGCACTAATTGATATGAAGTACTTAGATACTAGGAACTTAAAGTGAACTCAAACGCTAATTTCGCAATCTTCTAAGAATAATATTTCATTCACCTCTTTTAGAAAACCATTTTATGAATAAAACATTAGAAAGTTTCGCGAAAATAGATATATATCTTTGTGTAATCCCTTTCTCGCCCTTTATGGCATCCACCCACGAAACGGGAGGTTTGTTATTTTTAACAAGGTTACGAATACTAGGCGACCGAATATTGAAGTTCAAATTGATATCGATGGTCGATACGATAAGAGTTAAAACATTTGTTTGCCTGCAGCTTATGTCACACAGTTTTTTTTAAAATTTATTTATTAAAGTACAGCCACATCACATACATTAAACCTTATTAATATTAAGTTACAGTTGGTATTATTCCTGATGTACATGACAATAACGGCGTACATAGCAATCAATTACAAATTAGCTGTACGGTTAGTAAATCTAAAATTAACTTAAACTAAGATTAAAATACGAGAAACAATGGATTGATTAAGAATAGGTGTGATTGTCGATTAGGATTAGCTTAGCAGTTTGTTCAGATACTTTATTCACCAACAATAATGCGTCATGGCCATACAAAAAGCATTAATCTCTTTAATCTCCGTATTGTTATTTAGTAATACGAAATTTGTCTAAATAAAAAATAAAAAAACATTTAATTCTAAACCTATATAAAAGCCAATACTTATTTTCTCACTGACTCAACACGAAATCTCTATACCCTGTGAGAGTAGGAGACCTGAGCTAAGAAAGGTTTTCTGGAAATTTCACCTGTAGGGATCAACATATGTATGGTAAGCCAAACCCGCGTGGAATGGCTAATCATAATATACCTAAGATTCTAGCCGTCAGATTTTTGTGGTAATTACCTATGTTATCTATATACCTAGTAAAATCAAGTAATAGGTACTCGTAACTGCATCACACTAAGTTTTGTTTGACAACAGAAGAATCAGAAGAATTTTGTTTGTTTGAATGTTTAGGGAAAATATCCGATAACACAATCAGGTGCTTGCTTTAAACGAACTTTCTAACAAATAATAAGGGCGTTAAAGACCTTGCAATCTTAGAAAGAATAAATAGAAATCTTGACTCAAAATGTTAGCACAGTAACATTAGGCAAAAGGTGATAAATGGGTAAGTACTCAAAACATAGGGATGATAATCGTCTTTACGAGTAAAGAGATACGAGTGTTTTATTCTCATGATAGTAGGTAGGTATGTACTTATATCGCAGAAAAATCAGTCACATAATCATTTTGAAAGAAGAAGTACAAAATCAAACTTCTATGTCAACGCAAAAATATAGCCGAGAAAAATATTTGTAAAAATAACCGGGCAAGTGCATCCTGCCTAGCACTACAATTTTTTGTTACATATTACCTACAAACAACGTTATACAAGTAGTTTTCAATGGAATTTGTACCAAAATTTTGTTACTTCTCACTTGGTCTGCTTTTACTCGTAAACTTGTAAAGTCTACTTAGCTATGATAGTTTTCCTTTTAATTTCATTAAATATGACATTACCCATTTACCAATACCCAGATTTTTTTTCATATCTCCAGAAACAACCATTTAGGTGTCAGGGGGGACGCTTGTCTCTAACAAAAAAATGTACTTCAAAGCTTAATATTTCACAAACGATAAATAAAAACCAAACCCTAAATATTTAAAGACCTATCCAACAACAAACTACATGATGGGGTAGGTGATAAAAAAATCACATCCCCACTTCACGTGTAGGGGGGTAAAGTAGTTTTATTTCTCAAGATTTTATTTCCCCACTTTGTTGGCGTAACTAATATGTATATGTATACCCATGACAAAAAACATCTCTCTAGTACTAAGTGTATAAAAGTGAACCTGGGGACAGACAGACGGACAGACGAAAGGACGAACAAAGCGAAACTGTAAGTTCCGTTTTGTCATTATTTTGGCTACGAATACCTAAAAACGATACGAAATGCTTGCTCCCATATTTTCCTACTAATTGATATCAAGATTTTTCACATAGCTTCATATCAGTCCAGAACAACTTTAATTTGATATTACATATATAAATCGAACAGAAAAACAATCATTTCAGTGGCTCTCAATGAGGAATGCGGTCGGGATGACACTATCTAAAGACACCCTGCGCCCGGAACGCGCCGGAACTAGGTCAGACAGGCCTTTGAGCGAACACATTACACCTTCAAAGCTACACAACGACGTATACTTACCTGCCGCATACCTGTATTGATTAATTATGTAAAAGTGAAACCGTCAAAGTAGTACCAATGTCACTGAGCATCAGAATAAACGAACCCTATCCCGTATTACAGTTCCGTGTTTTACATCTCATTTTGTAAATGGAAATCATTCAAGTGTAAAAAGATAAGGTAAACAAAAATAAGTTAAATTTCACGATACAGGGTTATATACATAGATTATATAGTCAGCAAAAAGGGTTTTTCATAAAAATATTTACACGTAGGTCATTCATACCCGAGTGATAATATCAACTTCGTAAACAGGCGACTCAACCCTCGTCAGTCACATGCCAACTATGTTTGAATAGATACGAAAGGTACTAAAACCGTGATATTTAGGTGCCTTTAAAACAATATAGATACCTCTTTTGCACTCGTAGCCCAAATGTGGACGTTTTGGTTGCATTTTCAGGCCTGTTTATACTTTAAATGTAGAGTTATGGTTGAAATGCATAGCCATTATTAAATCGGAATTTACTGACTGTTTATCGTACGTCTTAAAAGTGTCAATGCTTTTGACCAAAGTTAAGCAGTTAAGTCAGAATCTAGTTGAAACGCACTATTAGATAATTAATCAATCCTGAATCAGTCAGGGTAAATGACGGATAGCTACTAGTTTTAACGTTTCCTATCAGAGCCCCCAGACAAGTGGCATAAACGCTTATCGAAAAGAATGATAATATAATCGAATAGAATTAAACCCTTGCGCTTACAAGACCGCCAATAAGATTTTTTTTAATTTGTAATTCGCAGTTTGCGCGTGCAACGCGTCATTTCGACAGCACTTTATCTTATAGAGCTAAATAATGTACCTACAATATTTCTTATAATTCTTTTTATAAAAAATGCCTTATTTTTTATAGGTAGGTAAACGTAGCTTCTGCCTGCATTAAAGTGGCTTGCTCCGTCAAGTTTTGGTCGTTCTACGTTCACTGTACCGCGATAATTTACTACTCATCTTTTACTGTTTAAGTCATACCGTGGGTATAAAATTAAATGGCAAAGATACGGCAAAATACAGTTGGCATTTTAGTTTTATGTTGGCTGAGAATACTGAAAAATAACATTATTGCAACTGATACCACTATCAGTTTATTTTCGAACTTCTCCATATTATTAAAATAATCATGTTTTAATGAACTGTTGCTGATAACATTAGTTTACAAGGTTATTGTCCCTGAAACGACTTTTTTAAATTATGTAAAATGTTGTTTCATGATGTGGGGATAACATTATAAAACATTTTTTTTTAATATTTTAATAAAATTGCGGTCAAAATGGAGAATCTCGCGCGGTGATTTTGGAAACTTTTATTTATTTCGCTAAACTAACTATAGACCAATAGTAATCTATAACTAACTATAGATTCTAGCATATTTTTATGTAGAAAAATTCAATTTTTTTTTTTAATTTTTTTTTTCTATTGACACAACTGGGTCTTTTATTTTGGAAAATTGTAATGGATATGTACCAAATTAATTTTAAGTCATATATTTACACAGATTATTTTATAATATTGCAATAAATGTGCTAATTTTACTAGATAATTCAATTTTTTTAGGGTTTCGTAGTCAAAATGACAAAAACGGAACCCTTATAGTTTCGTCATGTCCGTCTGTCTGTCTGTCCATCCATGTGTAACAGGCATTTTACTACTAAATATGGTGCAAATGTGTCTTGTAGTAGCCGCTACTTAGTTTGATATTTAAATAATTATAATAAATATTTTTAGGGGGGGCACTCCATACATGTAACAGAAGCTGTTTTTTTTTTTCAGCTAACATCAACGTGTGGCACATGATTCGACAGGTCTTTAAAAAAAATTTCAAGGCATCTATTTTTTTTTTTTTTTGAATAAGCAAATATTTTCGGAAATAAAGGCTCCAAAAAACATATAACACATACACAGATACGCACAAATACTTAAGTTACTAATGTTGTGATGATTCAGCTGTTCCATCAAGGAACAAAGTGCATACCTTAAAAAAAATAAGGCGATTGGATGCCATCCTAATTTCGGGGGGCAGAGTATTCCAGAGAGAAACAGAATGAACTAGAAAAGAGCATCCGACGAATCCAGAAGAATGAGCAGGACATAATAGAAGCAGATGTCAGAAGATCGAAGATCTCTACTGTTATTGGAGTGGAGGTACTGAAAGTTGGAAGTCAAGTATAAAGGGGCAGTAGGAGAATTGAGAATAGAATAGAGTGTAGTGAGAGCGCGTAAACTATGTCGCTGGATTATTATACGTAGGTCGCTGGCGAATATCAATTTATATAAATTTACCTACTTTTTATTGACTTTTTTTGAAGTTATCAAAAGTTACGTGTTACAAAAGTCATAGTCTGGCTGCCCTGCTCAAAATAAGCAATTTTCAGAGACTTTATAAGAGAGTGCTTAACCCTGATTTTTAAGTATAAATTTGCCAGAAACATTCCAAAGTCTGTTTAGATTAATCTAACATATTCCAGACAATATTAATAAATCACAAAAAATAATTTATTTCAATCCATATTGGATTAAATCTCAAACAGAATAACTGCAGCCAGTCGTGGGTGGATCAAAAGCAAAAATTAAGATGTTTTAGAAATTTGACGTGCCATATCTCAGACTCAGATCTCTTTAAAAATCCATGCCGTTTTTATAAACAAGTGTATCAAACTATCTACTCTTTAATGAAAGGGTCATTGACCGTCGTCAGCATTATCGTAATGTAATGTAACAAAACAATAAAATTATTGACCACTGAATGTCGGTGCATCGAATGTCATATAAGTCACGTTCTAAATGTATTTTCCAGATTTAAATAAGACGTGTGTTCACGTTCAATAAAATTTGATGAAAACATCAAGAATATTCTCTGGCATGCCATGGGATGGGATTGAATAATCGAAAACATTTTTTTTTATTACCAAGTCATAAGGCGCTGATCCAGAACTTAGTTCTGGAGGGGGGGGGGCAACATGTGTACTTTTTTGTATATATTATTAGCTAAACATTCAATTTTTTTTATTTTACATACATCGCTATTAGTTTCATTATCATTTTATACATTTTTTTTTGTTAACTCGGTTCAATCCACACAAAGCCATCTGATCCCAAACTAAGCAGAGCTTGTACTATGGAAACCAGACAACTGATAAATACTTGTTAACACAAAGTTTTATCCTCGTTGGGAATCGAACCTAGGACCCCCGGCTGCAGGGTCACTAACCACTAGACCAACAGGCCAGTCATCATTGATTTGATAATATGTATATGTATATAATATCTACGAAAACGCTTGCTTTAAGACTATATTATTGTCACAGAACAAATCAAGTTGAGTAGGTATCGTTTGAAATTTAAATTGATTATCTAGAGCTTACCTAGTTAAAATTTCTAACGACAACAGAAAACCTTATTAAGTTAGGTATTTAGCACTTATAAATTGCAGCGGTAGGACCATTCTAGAGATATAGGTACTATAAGAAGAAATTAAATTATTATTAGATCAAATCGTTTCTTCACTTTACTACGTAGTAGATACAAACACGAATAACAAAACAGCTTTTGTTCAATTCACTGAATAGTAAAAAGGTTTTTCTTATATTTGTTTTTTACACTGAGTTTACAAGAGTACTAAACGAATATTGGATAGGTGTTAAAATATTAGGTACCCACCCTAATATTTTAACACCTATCCAATATTCGTTTATCTCTCAACTCAACTCTTCAGTAAGTAGCTCCCAACTTTTAATTAGTCTTCGTGAATCTTTATAAATTATCTTAAAAATTATTTAGCGGTAGTTGAATCTATACTAATATTATAAAGCTGAAGAGTTTGTTTGTTTGTTTGAATGCGATAATCTAAGGAACTACAGGCTTACTTAGGGTTCGAATTTAAAAAAAAAATACTGTTGTATACCCTTAGTTATCGTTGCTTCTTCAAAAATTGGAACACTATAAAATTTTATAAGCTACGGGTCTTAATCGCGTAAATATTTTATTTTAAGGCTACCTTTGTTTTATTGCCCGACGTTTCGACCGTATTGCAATCTGTACAAATTGCGAAAGTTTATTAACATATATATTGGACCACTACACTAAAATTAAGTCAGATTAAAGTTATGTTTACAACGAATTGAGCTTTTAACTCTGCTAATTATCATGTATGCAAAACTGACATTTGTGACGCTACTAGAGTTAGCTATCTTAACAGACAGTTAAGAGTCGATAAGTTATTCAACGGCCGTTAGTGATAACGTACAATGACCCAATCAGGTGGCTAAGAGCGGTTTTCTTGTTCGCCCAAGGTCCTTGGTCACTATGTTTTTTTTGTTTTCGCGGCAAGTCCGCGCGATTTGGGGCATACGCGGAACGCTCAAAGATGACCGCACGCATGCGCGATGCATTTCAAAGCGCAGCTTTCTATTTAATCATTATGACAAGATTTTGACGGTTAAAAGGGCGGGCTTGCCGCGAAAACGAAAAAAAAGATAGTGAATAAGAACCCAGGTAAAACTAACAAAGTAGTGATAACTGAGGAAATATACACATACATTTTTTGTGTTAGGAGTGGGTTCATGTCGGTAGTAAAATGGGTAGGATTCGAACCCGTGACCTCACGATTGCAAGACCGAAGGCTTCCACCACTTTTAATTTTCTATTTCAAAATCACTTTTAATGGCAATTATAGTTGATATATAATAAAAACAGCTAAGTAAAAGTATTAGTGTATAAACTCTAGATACCTACAGAATGACATAGCAATATCTTGAATGTTTTTTGGTGATACAGGATATTTATAATAAATTAATGATGAGACAAAAACAGTAAGGAGAACTCAAGGGCAATCAAATCAAGTCTTGTTTGTTTTTTTGTAATAGTACGGTGTATACTAGCAACACTTGTAGGTTGCCGACCTCCTTTAGGCACCTGTCCCACCAACGACGATGAGCGAGAAGCGAGTAGCGATTTATCGCTCAAGAATGTACAACAGTTGTATATTGTAGATCCCATTCGTGTAAACAAAACAGATGCAGTATAGAGCGAGTACTCGCCGGGAGTGTGATCACTCAGCGATCTGCTATCAATACCTGTCTCTTTTGTTTACACTGAATCTACATAGGTATATACGTGTCTTGAGCGATAAAATCGCTACTCGCTACACTTTTTCTCGCCGTTGGTCGGGCAGGTGCCTTACGTGAAAAATTTCAGTACGGACTTACTAAAGCTGTTACAACACTTAACTTGCACAACCCTTTTTGAAGCCTTATGTTCATAATTTATTTTAAAATCCTAAACATTGGTTTTAACGCTTTTCAATAAAATTCAGATGTTGAATTACCAGATAAAGTTAGGTACTTGTACATTGGATTGGCCTATTGGCCTAGTGGTTAGTGACCCGACTGCTAAGCCTTAGGTCGTGGGTTCAACCCCCACCCAGGAAAAAACTTTGTGTGGTGAGCACGAAAGTTTATTCTGTCGGTATAATTTATCTATGATATGTATGTATTTAGGAATATAGAAGTATGTTTAACAGTTGTTTTATAGCCATAGTACAAGCTCTGCTTAGTTTGGGAGCAGATGACGTTGTCTAAGTAAATTTATTTATAATAATTTATTTAATCGTTCCTAAGATTTTTAAGTATTATGATATACAGCTTTCTAGACCCCTAGGCAAATGTCATTCTATTCGATTAGAGTTTACGCTAATCAAATAGAATGACGTCATTGCGCGCGCACAACTGCTAATCTCATAGTAACAATTTTCGTATTTAGTGTTATTCGAGCAACGACGTCATTCTATTCGATTAGCGTAAATTCTAATCGAATAGAATGCCTGTCCTGGGGCCCTGGATCCCACACTAGCATAGATATCCTGTGTTGGGGGACTCAGAACTTTACGTACATTTTCTTATACTACGAAATGAGGAGACGAGCAAATCATGCACCTAGTGATAAGCGTCACGCTATCCTATAACAGCATCAGTGACACACAAATCTTTGTTTGGCAAAGATCTGAATGTCACCGTACCGCGCTTCTCATTTGAGACATTAGTTCATAAGTCTTATTTGCGCAGTAATTACACTTGCAACAGTGCCCTTCAACCGAAACACAGTAATGTGTGAACATCTCTATTTTACGGAAGAATAACTGACACTGTAGTAGTGTCCACCAAGACAGTCTATGGCTAACCTACTACTGGTCACTAACGGCCGGTCTCAATAATCTAACTATCGATGGATTTGGGTACTAGAGGTATATATTTGACATAAGCTCCATACAAAATATGTCAAAATTCTACCTCTAGTAGCCAAATCCATCGATAGTTAGATTATTGAGACCAGCCATATGTAGGTTTACAAACACAGCCAAGGTTTGGGTAATTCAGTTATAAGTACTCGTATCTATGTATTCAATTTTGAATCCTGGTACCTACTGTATGGTGATAACAACACATACCTATGCTCAATGTCATCAAAATCAGTAAAAACCGGGCAAGAGCATGTCGGACTATGCTCAGTGTAGGGTTCTTCAGCATTGAATAATTGCATCAGCAGAAGAGCGTATGTTCATGACACTTACGCCCTTTTGTTGAGAAACGCAGTTTTTCAGCAGTAACTCAGTTACGGTATATCCGATCATGTCAAAAATAACTTTAGTTTAAAGTATTTATTAAGCGCTACGTTTGTGATTTTTTTTCATATATTTTGGTCACACGGTTCAAAAGTTAAGGGGGGGACAATTTATGCAACTTTCAGAGCGATTATTTCCAAAAATATTCACTTAATCAAAAAAGTTTATTAGAAACAGTAAAATGTTTTTGAAAGACCTGTGCCACACGTTAATGATTGCTGAAAAAAAACAGATTCTGTTACATGTATGGAGTGCTCCCCCTAAAAATATTTTTTTTATTATTTAGCTATCAAACTAAGTAGCGGCTACTACAAGACATCTACATCAATATTCATTGAGTAGTCTTTGAAAAAATGCCTGTGACATACGGACGGACAGACAGGCAGGCTACGGAACCCTAAAAAGTACTCTGTGATCAGTAAGATTCGGTTGTAATTGATCAACATACAACAAAGTTAAAATGTTAGTACGAATATGTATAAATGCAATTCTCGCCTATCTCATTTTATCTAGGCGTCTTTATACTACAATATAAAGCAACATTGCAATATCTACCATAATGACACGATAGTATTGAACGAAACTGTTATTCTAACCTTTAGATATTTAGATACAAATATTCATAGATATAGGGTTCACCTTTGATGCGGAGTATTAAAGGCGTGCCACACCATAATAATTGCACAAAAGAGGGAATAACAGTTGTGATTGTAAATTTTCAAAGTTAGTGGCATGTGGATTATAGTATATCTATTTCAGTAAGTACATCAATTGATTCAGGAATTAAAGAAAGAAAATAAACTCACATATACGATTTTTTTTGGGTGGTCGTGTAAAATATAGATCTACCTACACCTCCACTCCCTCCACCAAAAATTACCTGAAGATCAACATTTTCAAATTCGCGATTTTGCACGCGCAATCACGATATGTCATCCTATTCGATCAGCGTTTATGCAACTTGTCCAGAGGTGCACCTCTGGACATATGAATCGTCATGACAATGATATAATTTTTATTTTTTATTTTTGTTTAGAAAAAAAGATAACTAATAGCAATGTGGGATTGGGTCCCACATCACTAGCAATCTTAACCCCTCCAGCTAAGCTCAAAGACTTGTGTTAGGAGTGGGTTCACGTCAGTAGTTTAATGGGTAGGATTCGAACCCGCGACCTCACTATTGCGAGACCGATGCCGTAGCCATTAGGTTACCGCCGCTTCAAAATATCTAATCATATTGTAAAAGCTACAGATGAATATTCCCTTCTTAATCGAAATATAAATCAAAAATGTCTCGAGACAAGTAATTACAAGACTGGAAGAACACCTGAGTGAGTTCCATACATTTAATCCCTCCCTTCTGTTTACGGAGTATTATACGATTGACTTACCTGCGACGTATTCCCTTTCTCTTTTCAAATATCCTCTTAAGGCACGCAGTTGAGAGGATATCGGATTTATAAGATTATCTTTTTATTCTATTTATGTAATAAATGTATTGTAATAATGCATTAAAATGTATTAAGAGCTGGCAATGTTTTCAAATGGCAGTTACGCTCATACGTGCAAACATTCGTACCTACGTTGTAAATATGATTATGGTCAACGTAGTCAGTATGGATTGTGATAGGGGTATCACAATCCATACTAATATTATAAGAAAAGTTAGCAGGTATATTAAATATTCAGTTATTTACCAATTAAAACATGTAGGTTGTGAATGTTAAGGTGATTATTAAGCTGAAGAGTTTGTTTGTTTCAACAAAGTTGAAACAAACAAACTCTTTTGTTGGTAAGCCAAATTTATCGAGGAAGGCTATATAACATCACACTACTATTGGTCGTAGTGTTTGTCGTAGGAGCGGATCAATGTTGCGAAAACGCAAAAAATCGAAGCATACGAAGTTGCGCGGGTCAGCTAGATCAATAACAAAATTAATATCATATTAATATATTTATTTACAAATTAATATATATATATATTTATCAAAAGGTACGTAACATTTTGTATGTTGTAGATAGTTGTTTCTCGTACCTAAGATTACTATACTTTTAGACTGCCTCTGTGGCGCGGTGGGAGTGTGTCCGACTGCTACGCAATAGGTCGTGAGTTCGATTCCCACCCAGGATAAAACTTTGTGTGATGAGCACGATGGCTTATTCTGTGTCTGGGTGTTATTTATCTATAATATGTATGTATTTAGAAATACTAAGTGGTGCAGCAAGGTTACTACTTGATTTAAGCTCCCCCCAAACGGCAATCCTGGACCGACTGTCGATGCAATTTGATCGAAACGTCGGGTAAATAAAAGGTAAATAATTCACGCGATTAAGTCTCGAAAAAATATCTAATATACTAGACTTTTATTAGCTACCAACTTCAGCGGGGCTACTAAATCTCTTATAAAGCTGTACGTATCTGTTGATTTTGATGAATTCTTTCATCATATTTAAGCCAGAACCTTTAAAACAGCAACAAATAATTATATCTAATCAAAATCACATAAATCAATCTCAGTTTTGCACCAATACACACCAACCTGAAAAAACTGCTACACTCTCGGGTTCAAATACCTTTCATTCGATGATCTAGGTCAGTATCTTTAAAAACGTCAATGTACTGATACAGCAACAATATTATAATTAATAGAGAGTGGACATTCACCGAACTTTAAACATTTTAAACCCGAATATTTATTATACTTAGTTACAACAGTTTCCACTAATCCGTTTAATAACATCGACCAATTAACTTATACAGTGTTATCGTAAACGCCATCTGTGATCAACCAATTAGATAGTTCTGCAAAATTTCCTACTTTAGATTTATGAACAGTAAAATTGAAATTGTCATACATAGCATTTCGCTATGGGCCAGGCAAGTTTCAGGTCGGCCGATCGATTCACAGGCGCCGACCAGGTCAAAGGTTGGCAGACAACTAGCCTGGCAGTTTGACCCTTGCACTACGTGTGCGAAACGATCGATATTGCTTGTTTTCCTGACGCCTGGGTTAATGTATTGCTAATCGTCTAATCGAGCCGTCAAATGGAGAAATTGAAGCCGTAGTGTATGTAGGATTGATAGTGACGTTAGTGAGAACAATGGAGACGTTTTTTAGCGCTGCTTAGGGGAATAAAAAATGCAATGTACCTAAACTACAGATTCATACTGACATGGTATTAGACTTTTAGAACGAATTACCCAAATTAGACTTAAACAAATGTAAGTTGGAATTTAAACCCTTTAGAAAAGTTGAATTAAATTGAAATGTTGTAAATATGAACGAGAGAGGCAATAGACCTGTAGAGCATAAAAGAAATCAAGGATGGTCAAAAATGAGATGGAGGGATACATTTTCAGATTGGATAAGAAAAGCGAGTGGGGGGGATGAATGAAAGGATCCACGGGAGGCCTACGCCACTGGAGGCGACTACTACAAATAATTAGTAAAAAACCAACATCAACAGTTTATAACAAAATTGATTATTTTATATGAAGATATTTTTAGAAGGTGTAGTTAAAATAAAGACTTTTATATTTTTTTGTTTATATATGAAAATAAGCTAATTTTCGAAAATAGGTTGACCCCAACTTACTACAACTTAGATGTTTGTTAATGAGGAGCTTAAAGTTTGAGGAAGATTAAAGAATACTTTTTATCGTGTTTCTTTTACGGGAGACAAGCCGCGGGTAAAAGCTAGTAATGAAATAAAAGTCGGACTTTTCCACATCGTGCTATTAGAATTACGATGTGTGAAAGTTCGAGTGAAGTATAGCTAGAATACGAGACAACAAAATAGTTCCTTGTCCAAATAACCACATCGCCGCCGTACCTTGGCCGTACGTACTGTATGGTCAATAGCTTACCTTGCTAAGACTGGGCCCTTATACACTATGTGTTTTATTCGTTTCCGCTGCAAGCCGACGCGCATGCGCGGTGACAAGTTTTTGACGTAAACGCGCGGGCTTGCCGCGAAAACGAAAAAAAAGATAGTGAATAAGGACCCTGGTAATAGTAACTTTGACACAAAATTATACGGCACGTTTTATTGCAATAGCTAGTATTGCAATAAAATGTGCCGTATAATTTTGTGTGGCTTGGCCCGCCCGTTAATTTTCGCTTTCGATAAAAACGCTAAAACATGTGTTTCTATATACAACCACAAAGCTAAATACAATTTTTAACAGATCTAACCTCAAACTGACGGAGTTTCATACAAACTTGCAACTCCTATTTTACCCGCTTAGAGGTTGAGTTTCCAAAAACGCTGAAACACGTGTATCAATTCAGGATTCATACATTATACATACGAACCGGGAACCTTAGTATTCTTTGCAGTAAATATCTACAAACACTATGTGAACAGTTACAATGTATGCGCCACTAAATATTCCTACAAAAAACTTACATTAAGAAACTTCGACAAATGATACGAAATAAAATAACATAACCGCTTATGTTTGACATAAATCCGAGGCTTTATAACGACGTGTATCGATCCTATTCTAGGAACGTGAACGCCACGGTGACGTGAACTTACACATTCATGCTATTATATACCAAAATAGCTTCACGTATATAAATACAGGTACTACTTACCTAATGTGGAATTTGTATTTTCATCCATGGAATTCGTTCTATATAGTACGCGTAGCATGTGAAATCCATAAAGGTATTTTCATACGTATTTAAGAGAAGTTACAAGTAAGTGTTATAGAATTTTATAAGCTACGGGTCTTAATCGCGTAAATATTTTATTTTAAGGCTGTTGCAATACGTCGAAACGTCGGGCAATAAATAATGGTATTTAGCTTTAAAATAAAATATTTACGCGATTAAGACCCGTAGCTTATAAAATTCTATAATGTGTACAAATCGCGAAAGTTTACGAACATAAGTTACAGTGTATTTAAGGTAAGAATAACAAGCAAGTAGATACCAACCATCTTAATACATATTTGTTCGAAAACTTTTGCGATTTGTACACATTACAGAATTTTATAAGCTACGGGTCTTAATCGCGTA
This sequence comes from Herminia tarsipennalis, assembly GCA_945859575.2. Classification (NCBI taxonomy): domain Eukaryota; kingdom Metazoa; phylum Arthropoda; class Insecta; order Lepidoptera; family Erebidae; genus Herminia; species Herminia tarsipennalis. The sequence continues at coordinate 15,877,961 of OX243845.2, read as the reverse complement.
AATATTTTATTTAAGGCTAAATACCTTTGTTTTATGGCCCGACGTTTCAACTGTATTCCAACGGCCGTAGTCACGGTTAGACTACCGTCTACGCGATTAAGACTCGTAGCTTATAAAATTCTATAATCATAATATATATGGACGGCTAAAGATCTGGAAGGCTGCATAAAGTGCTTAAGTAACACTTTATGCAGTCTTCCAGATCATTAGCCGTCCTTTTTTATGTTAAAACTTTATTATACATAAATACTGATATTTTATTAGTTTTACGGAGCTTTAACTACACTTTGCCTGATTTTTAGGCCATTATATTAATGGATTAATGTTTTAAAATGCACCTACTTTGAAAACTAACGTATTGAACTTATCAACTTCAGAAAAAGATTTATTTAATCCAATAGGTATCTCTATTTAACTTAATACATATTATTAAGTGTATATTTAATAATTATGTATATAATTTTATTCTAAGACTAGCTGACCCACGCAACTTCGTATGCGTAAATTTTCCCCATTTTTGCAACATTTTTCATTGCTGCTCCGCTTCTATTGGTCGTAGCGTGATGTTATATAGATTACATAGCCTTATTAGATCAATGGGCTATTTAAAAAAATTCAATTCGGACCAGTAGTTCCTGAGATTACCGCGTTCAAACAAACAAGCTCTTCAGCTTTATAATATTAGTATATATACCTACATCACTTTCGTATGGTGCGATGTAGGCACTGAAATTCCCTACCCCTCATTTAGTAATATTAAAAACATAAAAAGGTACCTAACATAACAATTAACAGTAAGTACCTACATAAGGATAGTCATAAACCCACTAAGTGTAACTTGGACTAATATTACAACGTTGGGCTAGTTTAGGAGTTGTTGCAAAGTTTCAAACGTCACGTTAACAAGTTAAGGTTGTAACTAAATCCACAAAATTTGAAACTAGTTTAAGGAGTATTATGCTATATTAAATTTAAACTTTTAATCCTGTTATCAACTTAGCTATAGTTACTCGTAACATATCAATTCACTGCATTGTCATGTCTAATAACAGTAGTGTTATTTATTCCGAGAAAACATTTATCTGAATATTTATAGTAAACGTTTGCAGTTGTATTTATACCTACTACTGAGCGATAGTTGTTTGCGTGTCAATCAAATGTTCAACATATGCCCCAGAGAGTTATTTAGCTATTAAATTACACACTTCATGCACCGGACTTCATTTGTTGAATCCCCAAGCTATCATTGTTCCAGTACTCAACAAATGAAATACCGGTGATTGCTATCTCACTAATCGTCTTGGCTACTCGGTGTATTGCTTACGTACCTACTTACATGGCTCGTAAATTTGCTTTTCTTCAAAATTCATTACATATTACTAGTGGGTCTGCACAAAACCTTGTTGAATGTTCTCTTAAATATATAGCCCTCGGGGCCAAAGTTTTGTTTTATCAAGGAATCTGTAAGTAGGCGCCCTTTACATTTAAATAATGGGCGGAAACACATAAGTACATGGCCGTTTTGCTTGTCTTCTAAATCCAGATTCATGTGATCTTATTCCAATTAAGGTTTTGTTTTAATATGGTATTGTGAAGTATGATATAATAACAGCCTACAATCAAACCAAAGGTCATCATTGTGACCGCTTCCAGATTAAATTGTAGAGCCATGATAGCCCAGTGATAAAGATGGAACAAAGTTTTTTTTTTATTATGTTCACCAACAACTAAAACATCAACAATAATCTTAAAAAAGAAAACACAAACTTTAACAATTACTTAGATCTAAATGTTTAGTTACTTATTAGGTAAACACTACATTCTTAATGACAATGAGCTATGCGTTACATAGTAAATATTTTGTATGTGCTACTTAAATAAGACCTTAAACAACTATTGACAGTTTTCCGAAACAATCGTAATGAATCGTAGTGAATATGAGCCTTGTCACTGCATTCATCACATAATTTAGTCATTCAGCAAAGAGGTGAGTTTGAGCCAAGCACTGTTCTCTCAAATTCTTGGAAAGATGTGACATCCACCGTTCCGAAATGCCTCCAGTCGATTACAGACCACAACTCAGTGAGGAAACCTACGCCCCTGTAGTGGAAACGGTGTAAGGCTGACTTATGGTGTAGACTGACGGAAAAAAACATAAATTAATCCGAAATGTTTTTAATCTAGCACTTAAAGACCCCAGCGATTTTTCATGATGTGGCCTTCACATGTATAAAAAAGAAAAAAGAAATTAGATTGCGATGTTTACAAAATCTATGCGTAGAATTAGGCACAGAAAGCGAGAAGTGGCTCTGTTTTATAAATTATGTAAAGTAGCATGATCGCGCTTATTCTGTCCCCGTATTATTAAAATACGTAATTGGATCGTTATTCCGAATCAATGAGTATCGAAAATGTATTGTACAAATGCGTTTATAATTGTATAACGAATGTTATGGAAGAGAGAACAATATTCTGTTTAGGAAATGACATGCTTCAAAGTGTTCCGGCAACAAGACTGTACGCTTGACAAGACATTAAACACTTTTGTTGTCTTTATTTGGAGTGATTTTATATTAATTTGTGACATATTTTCTTGTCTATTCTTTTATCTTTACGTATATATTTTTATATTATACAAAGGCGGACTAGAATTTCGTACTTTTGAGATACGATTACGGTGTCTGTCCGTTTTTGGGAATATTAAATTTAATCCTAGTCTGTGACTCAGTGGTAACCAAACAGATTGAGAGATAAGCGAGGTTAAACAATTTTAGCACTGCTGGGCTATAGATGGGTGACCGTTTTGTAAAAATGTCACATTCCTCCGTGTGTCGGAGAGCAGGTTAAGACGTCGGTCCTGCGTCTAATCTTTATACATATTAGATATATTGATCACGATCGGTGCAATTCGATCGAAACGTCGGGTAAATAAATGGTTCGTACCTTTAAATAATTCACGCAATAAGTCCCGAAATATATATCATACTAGCTTTCGCCCGCGGCTCCGCCCGCGTGGATGTCGGTTATCGCGATAAAAACTACTACTATCTACTACTACTAACTATCCTATGTCCTTCCCCGGGACTCAAACTATCTCCATACCAAATTTCATCTAAATCGGTTTAGCTGTTTGAGCGTGAAAGCGTAACAGACAGACAGACAGACAGAGTTACTTTCACATTTATAATATTAGTATGGAAGTATGGATGTCGAATTTCCTTCCACTTGGAATATGAGTTTCAGGGCCTCATGACCGCAATCGGCTAGGAAAACATTACGATGAAAGTAAAATGATTCATTAGTAGGTGCCAACGACTGAGATTCACCGACCTAAGCTACTCGTATCTACAATAGGTAACTATTGCTTCGATTCTGTAATATTTTGACTTTTAGTTATTATAATACCTTGGGACAACTCACACAACGCTATCTGATCCCAAACTAAGCAGAGCTTGTACTATGGAAACCAGACAACTGATAAACATACTTATATATTTCTAAATACATACATATTATAGATAAATAACACCCAGACACAGAATAAACCATCGTGCTCATCACACAAAGTTTTATCCTGGGTGAGGATCGAACCCACGACCTCTTGCGTAACACTCCCACTGCGCCACAGAGGCAGTCTAAGATTAGTAGAGTTTAAGTTTGATTGTATCTAGTCAAGATATGTAGATTCAAATGTGATTAAAGAATATTATCTACATGTTGAAAGATAATTCTTACAGATACAGAAAAATAATAACAGAACAATACACCTACTTAAGTATTTGTGAAGACAAAGGGAAATATGAATTACATAGGTACTTTATACAAAACAAGCTTGGTATTATAACAAATAAATATATCTAACCAACCATACTTCTACGTAGATACCTAATATTAAATCCAGCATTTCATTAAAGAAATAAAACTTTGTTGAAAGACTCTATAGACGATAGGGAGGGGAACAAGACGAGAACAAAGAAAGGAATAGGAAGGCATGACCGGCATGCGGCCTCTTTGCCGCGAATCCTCTTTTATATTCTCACGTTTATTGAACAAATATCAAAAGGTAAATACTAAAGGTAACAAATCGTAATAAGTAAACTCAGGTAGCTGTTAAATCTTTTGGTGTATTTTACCTGTCGATAACACAAACTTAAATCTATATAAATATTATAAAGCTGAAGAGTTTGTTTGTTGTTTCAATGCGATAATCTCAGGAACTACGAGTCCGAATTAAAAAAAATATTTGACTGTTGAATAGCCCATTTATTGAGGAAGGCTATAGGCTATAAAACATTACGCTACGATCAATAGGATCGGAGCAGCAATGAAAAGTATTGCAAAAATGGGGAAAATATATAGGGTGCCTATTTAGTCAGTCGAATCCTTGTAGAGGAGTGATCAGATAATGATTTTGAACCTAGAGTCGATGTCTACACTGAGTATAGTCCGACATGCTCTTGCCCGGTTTTTTCTTATTTTATGAAGGTACTGTCTGGCAAAAATGTAATCTATCAGTCTACGGTTGAACTTCATTTACGCGTCATAAGACAGAAGGTTGATTATCCCATTTGTTAATAGCCCATGTCGTCCCACTGCTGGGAAAAGGCCTCCCCTTCCTTCTTCCATTGTGTTCAATCTAAGGCATTCTGGGTCCGGTCCTTGGAATATCCATCTAGCTCGTCCAGCCATCTCTTTCTGGAGCTCATTCTGATTATCCCTTGCAATCATTTTATTTCGAAAGGCTTGAGTCTTATGGCTCCATTACTCATTTTTCAGGTCACTCAGGTTACTCATAAAATTTTGTTAAAATTGGTAGACCACTTTCTTGGCTGTCAACAACATCAAATCAAACAAAATCAAAGTGATCCCACAATAGGTACCCAACTTTAACCCAAATCTCGTATCACGGTGTTTGTGGTGGAACATTTGGTAGGTTTGAGAATAAATTGTAAAGTTGCCAGGATTCGCTGGTAGTTTATATTTTGCAATGTATAGTAGGTATTAGAACCGGAGACTGTCCATGACTACATTGCTCACAATAAGTGTCCTTTCTAGGTCCCAAGGCTACGCGTAAGCCTCCCAAAGGACGAGTGATCTCTCTTTACAGGAAGGAAATGCCGACACAGAGGAAACAAATCTCAAGACTACAATATTTTATGTATTCAGTTAGAGGTTATCTTGTCTATTCCTATTTCAAAAACATTAAAAAAAATGGCTGCCTGTAACGTCAGCTTACGAACGATAATTTTACTTGATAACGTCATAAGAAAATATTGATGACATACCGCCCTTCGCGTCGTTTAGCAACCAGTCATTAACGTTAGTTCCAATTTTATCGCCTGTCACTGCAATCGCCGTTTGCTGTTGCTTAGCAACGAATCAATAACGTGACTACTTAGCAACTAACCAATGACGAGACCTTTGCTACGTGACATTTTTTCGAGAGTTCACCCGGTCATCGATTTATAATACGTTATCACGTCAAAAGAAGAATTTGATAATTTTGAAGATTTTGAAAAGATATAAAAATTCTGCGTGAAGAATAAAGGCCATTCTTTTCTTTCTTTTGATATCAGAATTAATTACCAGTACTAAGCCAATATTTAAGCACATATAATTTTTACCCTTGTTGTAAGTAGATGCTCCTAATAAGTTGTACCCACTAAGGCTGATTTTATTTTATCTCATGTTCCAATCAAGTTTATAAACATTCAAATATTGTACACACAAGTGTTATTTTGCATCCTAAGTGAATAAAGAATTTAGAATTGACATGATAATAATGATGACGCTTCTTGATGATGACCTATTTAATAAACTTAATATTTTATTAGGCACATAATAAATAATAATTTATCAAACGAACTTAATTAGTAATGACCTACAATATTTTCTTAGGCTAATATCATAGCACTCGTAGCTTTTCGTGAAACACTGCTTAAATATGATTGAAAACAAGACCTGCTTTGCTATTTAGCTTAATATTTAAGCGACCTAGTTTAGCGTACACTGTCAAACAAGTGTTACTTAAACGCGCTCTATATCTGTGCTGCTTCGTTATAACAAGCCGACATTGAACGCACCATTTTCACGCTACATCTTTTCACAATTTTTAAAGAGCTCTCCGAGCTGGGCGCCATTGTGGTTATTCCGGGTAAAAGCCTCCTGTGTTTCTCGGCTCTACAACGATGTAATTCTGCTGGAGACTTTCATATTTGTATCATTATACGTGTATTCTCAAACTATACTTTGTACGTCTATTCATTATGTGTAGGTATGAGTATAAAAAGGTTTTGTGCTTTTGCCGCCAAATATCTATGCGACCTCTAAAACACAACATCTCTATTTAATAAAATTGTCTATTGCATTTTCAGAGTTCCGTACCTCAAAAGAATAAACGGAACTCATATATCACTTTGTTGCCTGTCCGTCCGTCCGTCTGTCCGTCCGTCTGTCCGTCAAGACCTTTATCTCCGGAATGAGTGGAGGTATCGAGTTAAAATTTAAACTCAGGTCTTCAGTCCCTTGAAGCTGTGAAAAAATCAAACTTCTAAGTTAACGTTTTCGGCGCTCTCAAGGAAACAAAATTAATAGCATTGCATTTACCGGCATTTACCGTTGACCTAGAACTATGAAATTTGGCAAATGATACCGTCTTATACTACAAGTTGGAGGAAAAGTCTTAAAACTATACATTTGTAATAAAATCATAAAAAATATAGTTTTCAAAAAACTGCGAGATTCGATTCCTGAACTATTTATAATAAGGACCTACAAATTTATACGGAACCCTCATGGGCGAGTCCAAGTTGCACTTGTCCGGTTTTTTTAGTTAAAATCATGTTTAAATCCTTACAGTATTCTATGCACTAAAGTATTGGTTAAATATAAACAAATTTTAATTTAATTTTACTTCTTTTTATATTAAATATTGTCGACATATTTAATACAGGTCACTGAACTAATTGTAGACCATTTACGTATAGACTTGGAACGAGTCATCCCTTTCAAATAATTACCTGCAAAGCGTGAAAGAGAGAAAAGACTCGAGCGGCCCTGTCTCTTTGACAGGTATTGTCCATAAAGTAACGTTGTCTCTTTCTAGAGAGTGGTCAATTTTGTGAGTTTATGGCGCAGTCCTGGTCTCTACGTCTATGGTACGTACAATCAATAGACAATAATTAAAAAATATTGAGATATTTTTAAATTTTAATGGCATTTCCACTTTTCACACCGACCTCTATATTTAGGTGCTAGTCTAGTAGTATAGAGGTTAGTGACGCAAGTTTAAGATTCATAAATTTTTTTAAAAGTCTACAAATATTTTTTAGGTATTGTAACTTTTTAACTGCACTGCAGCATGTTTATTACAAAGTTACACGCCTCCATTCAAATTGCATGTCGGTCGTCACAAATAATTATCCAAAAAAATCTGAATCCAAATATACATTTCTTTACACTTTTGTGTACCTTGGCGGCATTATTTCAGTCATATATCTACGAGGCATGTAGTTGTGTAACGTGCACCTGATTTCATAGAAATGACCTAGTTTTCTGCCTGCCGCATCGGCGCATCGTCGGCTGTTGCCACTAGTGACACCACATGACACTGATTACCTAGTAATTAATATATTTATCAATATATGCGCTCTCTATTAGCGTTAATAGGTCAGTTTGATCATGCTATTGGTAAGTTGATTGTATCTTTAACAGATGGAAAATGCCATAAGCATCATGATCGTATTTCTGCTGTAGATAATGTAGTTTGTAGTCTTTTAGCCTTATATGAGCTGATTTCAATACTAAGTATATATGTATATGGTATGTTTCGTCATAGCTAAAGAATTTACGGTTTGCAATAAAAAAATAGAACAAAATTCAAAATTAAACATAATAACGACTTTGTTTTGGTATTAAGTGGCAACCCTGATTGTCTGGCAATTTTTAAACAGATGATTTCTGCCATTTAGTGATTATATTATTAAGGGTATGCTCTGATTCCGATTCTGATTCCGTTATGCACTGGAGCACTGTAAGGTGTGACGTCAATTTAGAATTCTGCTAAGCAATTCCTTTATAGTTAGCTATACTGGATCCTGTATAAAACGGAGCGCAGTCTTGTTTACTGTCATCCAAATTTGAATGTAGTTATATGTATTTAAAAAAAAAAGAAATTCAAGGTTATTTTTTTTTAAAGATAAGTAGCAATGTGGAATTAAGTCCCACATTACTAGCAATCTTGTTAACCTCTCCAGCTAAGCTCAAAGGCTTGTGTTAGGACTGGGTTCACATCGGTAGCATAATAGGTAGGATTCGAACCCGCGACCTCACGATTGCGAGACCGATGCCTTAGCCATTAGGGGTAGCCTAATGGCTAAGGCATCGGTCTCGCCGTTTCAATTAAATTAATTGCATAATATCTGAATCAATGGAATTAATTTAAATTTCTGGTCGCTGTTGATCAGGTGATCAAAGTACTGAGAGCACCTTACCTCTAAAACACCAGTGCTCACAGTACAAAAATGGCGACGATTTCTGACGTCACATATTTCCCAAGGATACGGGCGCAGTATACTGTCAGTCATAACGGAACGAATTTCTCCCCTTTAAAAGCACAAGTATATAATCTATGCACTGAACAGTGCTCACAGCAGTGGCAAAGGGTCCTTAAAACATCATTACTTTCGGTTTCCCTTTGGTTTGTAGTTACTTGGTATTATAACCATATCCAGCCAGATATATTTTTGTATCGGGTTACCTGGTCGGGGTCAAAGTATATCACCGGAACATATCCTAAGACTGTCGCGTTGTATAATTATGTACAAATATAACCTATTAAAGAATTACGAAGATTACTACGATATTGCTTTGCAAAGAGCTGACGCTCTATCTCAATCTTAAGATAGTAGGTAGGTAAATAATGCATAATCACCGTAAGTCCTCATACTTTTTTTATTGGATACATTTTCTATTTAATAAAATAGGTAGATAATTGCAATACTGAGAACTAATAAAATGCAGCCTGTATTTTATTTATGTAAGCAATTAAACACTCATGTTGTTCCGCCCACGAGAAAATGTCTGCTTTGTTGGACGCATAAAGAGGCGTTCAATTTAGGAAATTATGTGAGGCATTTTAATCAGTTTTTGATTGATTAATCTATAGTTTTATCTGCATCGCTTTATCGACCACACGTCATAATAAGAAACTTCATCGGTAGGAAATGTTTTTTTAATAGACGACCAACTGAAACCGCCTAATGTCTGTTCAAAAATAAGAACAATGGGAATAACAGGCTAATGGTTAGGCCTGTCTTTATAAAAAAGGAGAGATTTATAAGTTTGATGCACCACATACACGTAGGGTATGTATGTTTTTGGGGCAAACGGACAAGCGGCTAACCTGTTGGCTCTTTCTTTAAAACGAAATTTATGAATTTTCGTTTACTTAAATTTCATAGGTCTACGGGAAATATTCTAGTTATTTTTTGGATAAGCACTAGAAGTTCGAACCCTTGGACGATTTTTAGGAACCAGTGCATCTAAAAAAAAACTTAAAATTCAAAATCCTTATGCACTTAGGATGCAAAACAACACATAAGATATGTCTATGTAATCTATATAACATGTCTATATAAATACTTATGATTTTTTTTAATATGAAAGAAAATGAAACCGTGAAAATACGTCTATTTCAGCCTGGGGCCTACAAATAACAAAAAATGAAAGTATAAGTTCCTAATAAATAAAAATATAATACAAATATTAGAATATTATCGGAACTTAAACGCGTGAAATATTTAAAGGTACGAACCTTTTATTTTAAATTTGAATTGCATGGATCGTGGTGATCGATCACACAAGTAGGCACAATTATGTTGTCAGCACTTCATAAGCTAGACGAGACATCCAGCGCAGATTTTCAATTAAAAGCTGATTTAATCCGTATGATTCTTAGCTGATTGATATCTATAGATATATTTTGCAATTTGTACACATTATAAAATTATATCTACTACGGGTGTTAATCGCGTGAATATTTTCCTGCCCATTATACTACCGACGTGAACCCACTCCTAACACAAGCCATAGAGCTTAGCTAGAGGGGTTAACAGGATTGATAGTAATGTGGGACCACAAACTCACATTCCTAGTTACCTTTAAAAAAACATCCAAAAAAATACCTTGTTTATTGCCTGTCGTTTCGACCGTATTGCCGTGGTCACGAGTATACAGACTGACTGACTTTACCTTAAATTATTCACGCGATTAAGACCCTTAGTACATATTCCCCAACACAAGTATTTATAATTACTTACTGGGGATATCTCATTTATATCAGAATTTATGTAACTGTTTTGAGACAAATAAACAATTAATTAATTAAAAATAAACAATAAATTAAATTAATTAATAATATATTATTTTATTATGATCAATTTCTGTTTAGACGTTCTGAAGGTTTTGACCTTTTAGCTTGACTCTCTTAGCTTTCTCTTTTTGGTATACCCATGCGACAAATTCTCCGTTGCTTTACGCGACTTTAAACAGATTAGTCATTACATTAATCAATCACATATAATAGGACTACAAGGATTAAGAGTACATAACACGTCTGCCATGTAATACGAGTATATCCTGGCCCATTAGCCTTTTGAGTTGTATTAGTTGAGAGGACCAGACGCTTTGTGGAAAAACCGATATTTAGACGGGTCTAGTTGGATTAGAACTCAACCCGAATACATTCGGGAGTACTCGAATATGTAATGTATATACGTATATACTATCTGTAGATATGCTAGTATATTAAAGTTGAAGAGTTTGTTTGCTTGAACGCGCTTGTAGTATCCATGAAGCTTGGGAAGGGCTCCCTTTTTTCAGGGACGCTGCGATGTCAAAGGATACATTCTGTTTAATCTATATAGCTTTGTTGTTAAAAACCGGGCAAGAGCATGTCGATCATGCTCAGTGTAGGGATCCGGAGCCGTTGACGTATAAACCGAATTGAATAATAGCATCTAACACAGGCACCAACGCCCTTTTGTTGAGAAACGCAGTTTTTCGGCAATAACGCAATAACGGTATATCCGATAATTTTTTAAATAATTTAGATTAAAGCATTTTTAAACGAAGTGCTTAAATTAAAATTATTTAAAAAAATATTTTATATAGGTATAGGACACAATTTATGCAACTTTCGGGGCGATTATTTCCAAAAATATTCACTTAATCAAAAAAGCTTTAATAAGCTTTTTTGATTAAGTGAATTTTTAATGAAACCTTAAAATGTTTTTAAAAGATCTGCCGAATGATGTGCCACACGTTGATGGTATCCTCATTTTTTTTAACTAAAACCGATAAGATAAGGACCGATTTTAAAAATTCTTTCACCGTTGGTAAGCTACACTATTCCCGGGTGACATAGGCTACTTTTTATCTTACCTAACCTTTATTCCCACGGAAACGGGAATTACGCGGGTGAAACCGTTAGGCGTCCGCTAGTATTTAAATAAAAATATGATTATTGAATTTATTATTGTGACATTTGGCAAGTTTATATACACATTAACATGTACAAACACAATAATAAATAAATAAAGGCTTTATTTTTTAAAGCCTCTGAAATCTTACGCTTTTGGGGATAGAATAACTTACGTATCGAATTGTAAAAAAATGAAAATATACACTGACGGACTTATAAACTGCATCAAAGTAATAGACGACTTTGAAATAAATATTTTAACCAAGTATGCAAACTTTCTATACAGATTTAAATTGAAACCTCTAGATTGGTTCGTGAACTTTAAAACAGCGTAGGATCATATCTTTAAGTTTAAGTTTATGTACTGGAAAGGACCTTAAGACCTTTTTTGAAGAAAAAACAGAAGTTTAAGGAAAAATTGTTTAATTAAAAAATTGGTTTTAACAATAGACACAAACTTTATGCAAGGGTTTATTTGTGTTTTAATAAGGTGTATTACCCCCACGTGCCCTTATTACGGATTCTAATCGGTTCCGCATAGATTTTATAAGGGTTTTTAAAAGATCTTGCTGTTCTTAGTGCTGCCACTGTCGTAGGCGAAGGGTTTCTCGCATATACAGCTCTTTTTAAATTGTCCCAAACATGCTCGATGGGATTAAGATCCGGGCTGCGTGCTGGCCAATTCATTGTACGTATCCCAACCTCTTCGCAATAATGTTGAACTTGTGCAGCTGCATGCGGCCGGGCATTATCCTGCATTAAAGTAAAATTTTCGCCTATGAATCCCATGTAAGGCACCACGTGATCTTCTAATATCTCTGTTATGTAGCGATGTGCTGTCAAACCCCCTCTATTACCGTTTTGACGGACCATGTCTATGAACACAAGTTCTGTTCGCCCGTTCATCGATATGCCACCCCAGACCATACATGAACCGCCTCCAAAAGGAACACGCTCCTCAATGCAACTTTGAGCATATCGCTCCCCACGTCGACGATAGACTCTTCTGCGACCATCTGCACCATATAAACATGTCCTACACTCGTCCGTGAACAATACAGAGGCCCACTGCTCTTCTGTCCAATTCAGGTGATGACGCGCAAATCTTAAGCGAGCTTGTCTGTGAGCTGCAGACAACTTTGGACCATTTGCTGGTCTAAAAGGGGTGATAGCCGCTTCCTTTAACCTTCTTCTTATTGTTCGTGCACACACGTTTTTTCCACGCACTTCATTAAGCTCGGTTTTGATGTTAACTGACGTGAGGAAACGATTTCGCAGGGAAGTTGTAACAATAAATCGGTCATCACGACCTGTGGTTGCTCGAGTTCTGCCTGTACCACGTCTCCTCCTGTAAGAACCTGTCTCTACAAACCTTCTGTATATTCTACAAACCGTAGACTGGTTTAAATTTAAATTTCTACCAATCGTTCGTTGATCCAAGCCCTCCCGCACCAATGCTACAATTTGTGCCGCTTGTTCGGACGAAGTATCCATATTATGGTTCAAAAACTCTCGATGTGTTAAAAAACTAACCCAACAATTATGCTGGTAACAATAATTCAATTGACCAAACAAAAAAAATCAATGAGAATTAATTTAAAACTTTGCTATAAATAACACGCAAATCTGATACTACGAGTAAATTTTCTTTTCCCGGCTATATTCATTTGTTTTACCGCAGTTCTATTTTTAAATTTAATTTTTTTTTAAGATTAAGAGCCAGTCTTTCCATATTTATATAATTTAATCTAAAAAGTTTGCATACTTATTATAAAAAAATCCTTTTAGAGTAAACCTGAACTTTGATGCAGTTTATGAGTCCGTCAGTGTATATATTACGGGTCTTAATCGCGTGAATAATTTAAGGTAAAATACCTTATTTATTGCCCGACGTTTCGACCGTATTGCAACGGCCGTGACCACGGCCTTAAATACTTATTCACGCGATTAAGACCCATAGTATATATATATTCATAATGTGTACAAAAATCGCTAAAGTTTATCAATATTGTGCTTGTTTTCAATACAATGTACTTAGTATTTACATAAATTAAGCAGTAGTCATGTTTATGTTGTGGTTGTCTCGCTACTACCCTTATTATATCTTCTTGTTCTTATTTCGATTTAATGGTAATCTAAATAAAATAAGCATTTAAATTACCAACTAACTAAGTCCCGATATTTTTGTGTAAATAATGAGGGGGGATCAATTGCCTGTCAAAACACACGGCCCAGTGGCAAAATTCTGAAATTCCCAAAAAAAAGGTGATTCAGTCGAGTCTGGGGGGGGGCAATTACCCCCTTGACTTCTAAAGTTGCACGATATTTCAGGCCAAAAATGCGTTCTTAACAAAATAACGTTGTACCTACTTTTAAATAATATTATATCTATAAACTTCCTGAAACATTTTTATCAATGTAAAGAGATCCGATTCATACATATTTACATGCCCCAATTAAAGCCATTTCTATTTAAGTAACTTGCTTTGTATATTTTATAAAAGGTTTTATTATGTTTCTCGTTATATTCCGCTCTCAATTTGGTTTTCTTTTTTTTTAATTTTCAAAATTGTAGATATTTATCTGTTCTTGGTAGGTATAGGACATACCTACCAAGAAAAATATCTACAATTATTATTGTAATTCTCATGAATGAAATGAGCAACTAACCGTCATGATTTTTTGTACAAAGTAATCTGTAAGTGAGAGTGATTTAGGCGAATTTTTATCCCGAAAAAGTGCAAGTGCCCTTCGGGAAAGCTACGCGGCCGTGGTTAGTGCAACTTGAATCCAGCTTTGATCCTGATGACCTCATCTGTAACCGACCGATACTGAAGAAAAATCAAGTATAATGAAGGTGAAGATGGTACTTATTAGAATATTATCGGGACTTAATCGCGTGAAATATTTACTCTCGACCTGTGCCCACGATCGGTGCAATTCGACCGAAACTTCGGGTAAATAAAAGGTTCGTACCTTTAAATATTTCGCGCGATTAAGTCCCGATAATATTCTAATATGTGTAAACATCGTGAAAGTTTAAAAACAATTAAGATGGTACTTATTATATACAAGCTTTCACTCGCGGTTTCTATGTTATTCCCAGGGACCCAAACTATCTCCACACCAAATTTTATCTAAATCGGTCCAGCGGTTTAAGGCGCTGACAACAGCCAAATAGGCTTATCCTAAACAATTTTTTAGCCAAATCTACGTAGTTTGTGACGGAAGAAAAAATATATGTTAATCTTGAACATATTTCTAAGAACCCTGTTGTATTCAAAACACGAATTTGAAATTTTTTCTCGATAAAAAAAAAATACAAACTAACCTCTTAAAATGATCTTCTAACAAAAATATCTGTATTACTTATCAACGTACGTTTTTAAAATAATTAACAATAACGTATCATGTTATAATACAGAATCTGGTTGTTTTTTATTTTCGACTACTCGACTTATTTTCAAGTAATTCATTGTTTTATGGTTTATAATTAGTTACGAGCGCTGCGTGATCGCGCTTCTCTTTCTTTTATAAGCAATCTGACAGTGATCGAAGAGACGCGCAGCTAGACGGACGTATGTCGCTTTGCCTCGCCATCCATTCACTTCATATTTTGATTGTTGTTTGAAAAATTATAGACATTGGTAAAAAATATAAGTTTAATAAATATACTATTAATTTATACTATCTAAGTTGTTAATTTAAATATATTTAGTTCTAAGTTTAAAAATATTTGTTACTATAATTGGGAAACAAACAAAAATGTCGGAGGCCAGCAAAAAGCGCTTCTATACCAACAAACAAAAACATCTCATGGAAGTAGTAAAGTAAGTATTATATTTTTCATATTGACAAAATATTGCACGAACAGAAGTGAAATCGTAACCAAACCAAAAAGCTACACTAAGCTGTTTTGTACAGCGTATAGAGAAAATTCATCTACAACTGTGAAGCTCGTTTGGTCTAGCGGTATCTGCGTTGGTTCAGAATATCAAGTTTCGGGTTCGAAACCTAGTTTCGCCTGTTCAATTTTTGTATTTATTTTTAATATTTTCTTTTATCTTTTCAGCAAAAAGAGACGTTTGGGGAATAGTTCAGAAGCAGGTGAAACTTCGGAAAGTTTTTCACCAATAAGTTTGTAATAAGTACCTACATACTAATATAGATAATAATTTTATTATTTATATTACATTAAAACATTACACAAAAAGAATCGCCACATGGACAAAGGAGGATCCCCTTTACATTTTAGAAAGATAGTTACAAACAAGTATAATGATAAACTATCACATTTGCATAGACCTACGACTATCTTAGAACTGGCCTAATAGGAAAATACTCCTAAAATACTTGGAGCTTTATCCATTGTTTCTTGCCCTTTCCATACAAATAGTTGTGTAGGTTTTAGTATTTTTTACCTATATATGGCGATCTATACATACTGAAGTGTCTGTTCCTAATGTCAAAATAGCAGTTTTTTACTAAATGCTATGAAAGTACGCATAGTACTTAAAACAAAAATACAGTTTTTTTTTATCTGGCTGTCTGTCTGTGTGTTTGTTTCGACAAATCTCCAAAACGGCTGTACGGAGATTGACAGGACTCACTGTCAGACAGCTAATGATGTAAGGAGTAACTTAGACTACGTCCACAGCTAGTCTACAGCTAGTTAGACATAATAGGTAAGATTAGTGCTGAAGAAAGTTTTTCTAAGTTTAAATGTAATAAATATTTTGTACAGATTAGGAAATGTGGCTGTTGCAGTTACATTAGAAAGTGATGTTATAATTCCTCTAGAAAATGTTACCAGGTAAAGATGATGCCCAAGTGATATGAAACTTCCTCATGATCGTTCTTATACTTCTTATGTTATTGTGAGTCATATTTTTTTTCCATCACTGGTTTGAAGTATCGGCAAAGGTATCTGAGACAGTTGAATCCACCGATAATATTCCTAAACTTAAGGTAAATATTATTATTTTGAACAGGTTGTCGAAGATAAAATCTGGCAGTTAGTATTTAGTTACTAACGTTACATAGGTAAGCTTTAAGTATTATTTTTTTTAGACTGCTACAAGTCACCCTGCACAACAAAAAATCCTTATAAATATTATTATTATTATTACATCGGACAACGAATAAACTTATCGCATTTATTTTTAAATCTTCAGAATATTTCTCGCCCTTACCCCTAAATCCTTGGGTTGTAATTTAAAACACATTAATTTGGTAGGAGAAAACATAAATGGATTCTTGTCGAAGTTCACTCTTTTGTGTAGGATGTGCAATTTAAAATTTATCATTAAAAGTGATTCCAGTGACGAAAATTATTTACCAGTCAATTAATGTGCTGTAGCAGGTATGTTATCAATTTTCGGAGGACTTCAAACTTGGAAGAATTTTCTTCAGCTCTAAATTTACCTTATGTCAAATAAATAATAATATTATTAATAAAAAATAATATATATTATTAACTATCTGTGCAAATAAATAAAATTGAAGAGTCTGTTTGTAATATCAAAATAACAGTTTTATGCATATATATTAATTATTATGGATAACATATATCCATAATAATTACTGATAACAAAAATACAGTTTTTTTTTGCCTGTCTGTCTGTCTGTTTGTTTCGGCAAATATCCGAGAGCAAATAAATTATAATTATGCGAAAATATTTAAAATGTTGCTAATATATTTTCGAGTTTTATTTTTCTTTCTTTTATATTGTTTTGAAGTTCATAGCAAATAAAGTCTCCTGAAATAATTAAAAATAGAAACGTATAAAAAATATTAATTGTTTTTTTTAATCGCCCTGTCTAATTTCTATCTAGTTCTTCATATAGAACAAAAAATAAAGCGCCATCTATTGGTTTATTGTTTATTATTGACCGCGTCCTTGTGTTGGTAGTTCGCTGTTTTTACCGTCCTTTATCAATGGCTCTAGGACATCGGAGAAATAGTGGGCGTGGCTAAAATAGTGAAACATCGAAGTTCAGTAGCTGTTGTCAGCGTCTTAAGCGTGAAATCGTAACCAACTCACGAAGTATTAATTATTTCTAAGCTGAACGCCTAGCAGATACTCCTATGAAGCATTCGCATATTTAAGTCAATAGTATTCAGTTCTCAATAACTAACCTAACGTACTTAAGTAAACTAAATCAATTATTTACAAATGAACCTATTCATGTAACAACCTAACATATTTTCACCTGATGAAGTACCAAAACGAAGACGTAATATAAACTCAACAGTGTTCCGGTATTAATTTAACTTGTACGTGACAGAAATATCAAATTGGCGGGAAAGTTTGAGGAGCCATGATCCCAACTTCAATCACTCAACTGTGATGGACTTTGCCAGTGTGATCTAACATAGTAATGAAGTCTAAAGGGAAATTTGCTTTTCCAATACCTACACATTTATGAAAATTACGAGTTATGTCTACCTATCACACTAATATTAACGAATTAAAGCGAAAGTTTGTGAGTGTGTGAGTGTGTATGTTTGTTTCTTCACGTCTAAACGGCTGGAGCGATTTTAATATAATTTGGTATGTAGTTAGCTGACATCCTGGATTAACACATAGGCTAAGAAACCGTGGGTAATACTGCGGGGCACAGCTAGTTAAGTAAATTTGACGAAAGTAGGTATCATTTTGATCAAGTTTTTTTTTTTAAAGACGACTCCCGCAGTAAGATTCCCCCCGGTGCATACAAGTCACGGACAAAGTATATCCAGACTCGGAATAACAATTTGTTGATCACACAAAGTAGTGTCCCGCGTGGGAATCGAACCAATGATCTCTTGCATAGCAGTCGGACACACTCCCACCGAGTCACGATATTTATATACTGCCAAGCGCGAAATTGATTACCGATAAATTATTAACGAATGAGCATTCATTTTATTTATTTAGACAATGATCCAGTATTTTGAAACAACACGAAAATTGCCTGCCTTTAAATTGCTTGGCGTTTCAACCAGGTTGCAGAATTTTCCAATGCTGCGGCTTTGCCTGTATACCTGGTCACCTAAAAGGTGACTTGTGTCCTCGCCAAGCTTCAGGCTATCTCCATTTCGTAGTTAATTAGGTCCCTTTACAAATTATGGTAACCAGTTTTAGTAGTTCATTATTTAAATCTTTGTAAATCTTCCTACGACATAACGATAAAAAATCTTTATTCACTTAAGAAGCAAAATACTACAATTACGAAAAGTCGATTTATAAACATGTAGGTAATGCCTGTTCGCAAAAAATAATGCAAATTTCTTTGTTTATAAACTGTATATACAGGTAAGGTGCTGCCACCATTATATAATACACCATATTAGAGGACTGGTGCAAAATAAGTAATACACCAAATGAGAAATATACCAATTGCGAGTAAGCAAGTAAACCAAGTCCGCTAACTGTAATTATTCCTAATCCCTTTCCTTGTAAGTTCGCCTACATAATTCTTATTGATGTAGGCTAACGGAACCTTTCGTAAATGAAATAAAGCGAATGGCTTTGCTCAGCGGCATACTGATGTAGTAACAAGTTAATTATAAATGAGACCGTGTGTGGACGGCCTCTAACGACGACTGTCATGACGGGTCAGCACGCAACCTACCTCGAACTAATGTACATAGTATAATAAGGGTGACTGCAAAAGCATAGCAACAGTCAAAAATAGCATTAGAACCTGTTATATTTGGCTAGCTTTTAACAGAGTTTTTTGAAAATCATAATTATATTCAAATACCCAATGGCGTAGTTTTTAAAACTGAATCTGTAATAGCGCTTATTTAACAACTAGCTTTGTCAACGGACACTCACGGACCTCAATGACCCAAATTAAGAAGCACTCTCTATTGTCCTACGAGAATAGGAGGAAAACAGACGACTTAACGGACTTCCCGAGTCACAAACCAATATAAAAAAACTTGACTCGTCAGTAAATTGTATCACGTTTTTCGGCGTTAACAGTTTATAACTTTTACATATTGTTGTCAAATTGTTTTTAATTAAGTACTTTGTTTTGTCGAACATCAATATTTGTTTTCTTTCTTTCTTATTTATTAATACTAAAACAGTAGAGAACACAATCTAAAATGTGATCAGCGCATAACACATAAACTATATAGCACATAAAATATATCACAAACACACACACCCTCGCGTATCGTCTCCATATCCACATATAAAAAGACCTTGAAAAGTGGGAACTGTATAAACGCGGCTCATCCCCACGCAGTCAAATTTCCACGTCGCTGTCGCCCGAAGTTAACTGATTTGGTAGAACACAACATCGACATGTTACATAAGCATCGTGAAAAGATTTACTCTGCCTACATTTTATCTTTTAATATTTCTATTCGACCTTGGAGACTTCAGACTCCTTATTTTCCTCCTTGAGTCTTTGCAGAAATACTTACAAAGTGTGGGTATTGTAAATAAGACGTAATCATTGCTTCTATTTTATTAATGACTAACTATCGAGCAAACGAAAGCGCAGGATCTACTAACCTACCTTTTCTCGAAGCGTTTCGTCGTATTTTTGTACCCTTAGGTATAGATTTTGTCTGGAGAGCGCTAGAAACTCCAAATTCTCAAGATATATGATATAGCTTAAGAATCCCGAAGTAAAACCTCTCTAACGTATGGCTCTCTAATGTAAGTAAAACGGAGATCAAATCGAAATAGCTTAGGAGGGGAATAAAAAGTATTTTTTTTCGTATTTTCCAGCATTTTTTCAATTTTTTTCTTCTTATTAGAACTATTCCCGGACAAATATTTTTATTATTGTCTTGAGTTTTGTGCTTAGCAACATATTTGGCAAATTCCTTTATTATTTATACCTATATATATAGTAGTACACTGTACTGTACTAGCTGTCCCGCGCAACGTCGTCGTATGCGTAATTTTTCCCCGTTTTTGCTACATTTCTTGTCGCTGCTCCGCTCCTATTAGTCGTAGCGCAATGTTTTATAGCCTATAGCCTTCCTCGATAAATGGGCTATCCAACAAAAAAAGATTTTTTCAAATCGGAACAGTAGTTCCTGAGATTAGCGCGTTTAAACAAACAAACAAACAAACTCTTCCTCTTTATAATATTAGTATAGACTATTAATAGGTTCTACTCTGTTTCATATTGATCCTACCTAGGTGACATCGAAGACCACAAACGATACATTTTCTATTGGCTAAGTGGTACTTAAAATGTTAATATTACAAGTCCTTATTTCGCGCATCAACGAGCAAAGTACCGCCTTTTTCTGTATAGGCCAGCATTATAGGTCAATGATAAGTTATAAGCCGGAAAATGTATGGTTTATGTAGGACCTTTAGTTCAGAAAACGCTGCGGCCAAAGCTATTTTAATAATTTAATAGCACTTATTTACTTTTCAATTCATTCCACTTTCTTATAAGTACAGCTTTTTGGAACAACAAACTTATAAAGCAAACGTTCTGTTGTTGACTGTGGTGCTAATGACCTTAGATACAAAAGGGAAACGTGAATAAAGGGATAAGTAATTAAAAGGAAAATCAATATTAATATTATAAAGCTGAAGAGTTTGTTTGTTTGAATCTTAGGAACTACATGTCCGAATTCAAAAAAATATTTTTCTGTTGGGTAGCCCATTTATCGAGGAAGGCTAAAGGCTACATAATATCACGCTACGGCTAATAGGAACGGAGCAGCAATTAAAAATGTTGCAAAAACGGGGAAAAGTGACGCACACGGAGTTGCGCGGTTACCGGGTCAATATACCGGGTTATAAATATATTTGGGTGTTTACAATATTGTATCAAAAAGACAAATGCAATCCTATGACCAGTTAAACTTAAACTCTTAAGTAAATGAATTTTCAAAAAAAATGAACCGCCTTTTATTGATTATCAAGAAAAAATAAATATCAAGCACATCACCGAATGCAAATTTCATTGATTTACTTCTATGTTTAAGTGTTTACTGATTCAGGAAAACGTTTTATACACTAAAACCTTCCCAGAAAAAAATGCAGTCGAATAGCGAAAACTACATCTAATTCGGATCAATAGCTTCCGAGAAAATCACGAACATATAAACATACTTACAGACATATATATACGGGTCAAACAGTGACCACCTTTTATGAAGGCAGTTAAAAAAGCAAAGATACATAAAAAAATCAAACCCTATTTGTAGATTTTACCCTTATTGTTGAACTTAAAATGTAGGTATACTACTTTGTATTCCATCGTAACCAATAATTAACGGCAAATTAAAATTGCCCACGCACAAAATCAACATCAAATTAGGAGGCTTTATTTTGCGTAAACATAGAGATACTCCCAAATTGAAAGTTCAGTCTAAATTCGACTCCAACAAATATAGATTTCCCAGTTCAGACGTGACCTTGAATTTATTTATTTTTTAAAGTAATTATCCAAAGCTATATAATTTCATGCAAGCAGAAACTAACTAACTACCTAATACAATTACTCGCTGTACTAGGAATACAAGAAATAAATGTTGCTCGGGGTTTGTGCTTGAGGGTGGTTGTACGAAGGGGTGCGGTGGGGTAGCGAGGGGTGGGGCGGGGAAGGCTCAAGGTTTAAGTTCGGTTCATTCGGGTGCCACTGCGGACTATGCGTATTTCTACGAGTCGACGGAACCGGCGGTATTACCTCGGTTCTACACATTGCCGCCGTGTTTGATAACTCGTCGGTCTCAGATTAACTGTTGACATTATCTTGTAATGCTATATGGATTATATCAAGTTGTGACAATAATTTTGTTAGCTGTGATATTGTTATTGTATAATTTTTAAGTCAATAGTTAAAGCTATACGGTACGTGAAAGTGGATTTTCTGCACTTTCTATCACACGTATAAACTTTCCAATTATAGAAGATAATATAGCCACAGTTAATATAATACTATACTAGTAGTATAACTATACTGAAATACAAAACATTAAAATGTAATGAAAGGGTAGTCTACCCGTGACCACGGTGCAATACAGTCGAAACGTCAGGCAATAAACATGAATTATTCTATTAAATAATTATATATACGCGATTATCAAGACCCCTAATATATATATATATATATAATTTAACTTTCATAATTTAACAGGACTGATGTGTTGTGACAGTCAAGTCCCTCCTTTAGGCGGTGCCTAGTGTACCAAATGTTGAATCAAATACAACCCTACCCCGTCATAATAGTGACTTACGCTAGAATCAAATTTTGAATTGGTTTCGGTTGAATCAAATGTTGCCCTCCCCCCCCTAAACAAAGTTCTGTATCCGGGCCTGCATGATGATGATACTTATGAGTTGGGTAACTTGGTAATATCGTTTTTCGTTTTTAAAAATACGACTCCCGCAGTTGGGTACAAACCCACACAGGGTTTGTACCCTACTGCGGGAGTCGTCTTTTTACGGGGCGGGGGACTTTACAAACAAACAAGTCATGTACACAAAGTACACCCAGATTCGGAACAACTATTTGTGGATCACACACAGTGGTGTCCATGTGGGAATCGAACCCACGACCTCTTTAGTAGCAGTCGGACACACTCCCACCGCGCCACAGAGGTGGTTAGAATTGTAGTAGTAGTAACAACAACTACAGCTGTTACCACCCACCAGCGCTTTACTTTAAACTTGTGTGGGTCGTAAGCAACAAAACACCCACGTTACTTTTCAGTTCTTGACAGCTACCAACATATTGCAGGCTACTTAGCGCCCTGACATTAGTTCTCATGACTACACAAGCGCAAGATTGAGAAGCAGTACACTGTAAGTATTTTTTACTATCTCTATACAGTTGAACCACATCTTAACAATTAAAATAATGTAAGAAAATATGATTTACTTGAAATATTGAATCAATGCCTCTGTGGCGCGGTGGGTGTGTGTCCGCTATACAAGAGGTCGATTTCATTCCAACACGGGACACCACTTTGTGTGATCCATAAACTGTTGTTCCGAGCCTGGGTGTACTTTGTGTCCGTGACTTTTATGTTTGTTAGGTCTCCCGCGACACAGGGTTTGTACCGTAATGCGGTCGTCTTTTTAAATTTAAAAACAAAACGTGTCGTTGTCAACCATTGACGTATAGACCTGGACCACGCGATCCCTTTCAGTTATAAAGCTGTCTCTTTGATAGGTATGGTCCACAAAGTAGCGTTGTCTCTTTCTAGAGAATGGTCAATTTTATGAGGTTATGGCAAGTCGTGGTCTGTACATCAATATTGTCAACATTAAATAGACTCATTTTGACCCTCGGTCTCAAGTCGTAGATATTTCTCAATGGCTATTAAGTCGTCTCAAATATAGCGTAAAATAAAATATTCCTTGTTATTGAAATACTATGTTTGTAAGTTAAATGTTGAGGAATTAACAAACAGAGCTTTGTACAGATTCAAATAATTAATCATTGCATACTTTTCCTTTCATTTTCTTCCCCAAGTTACACAGTCTGCCGCGCCATTGTTTTTCTTTGTTCTATACAAGACCGCGTTTAATTTATTTCGATTTTCTACGTTAGCTCTTTGCGACCATTTAAATAAAATAAAAAGGTTTTATCTACAACTATGGAAACTCATTCGCAATGCCTTCTAACTTACGTACTTGTAATTTATACTATATTTCGCTTTTTTGTTCAACTTATTTTCAGCGTTATACATTTTAACGGCATAAAGACTCCTTCTTGCCAATTTCACTTGGCCTACCTTTGAAATGGTTTCAAATATTTTACCCCGGCTCACAAGCTTACATTTAGACCAGTGAAAACGTTGATACTTAAATCATTTTACCGCCATTTCTGCAACTACCGTTTATCTACATGGATGGCAAATGCTTCATCTATATAATGCTCCATTATTTAGCCCCTATCAATAGTAGCCAGTCCAGCTACTATGGTCTATAAACGCAAACAACCAATCAAAAAATTATAAATTCTAATTCAAACAAAAGTTCCAAGCCATAACTAAGGAAACAGTTTGTCGTTAACGATAACATATTATCATCCCTGTATTCGTGAAAGGTTAGATAGTAATGTACCTATCGACACCCACAGTTCTCCCACAAGTTTATAACCCTGGCCAACATTGTCCGTCTTTTGATTCTTGCATTGTCAAAGGTCGTGCCTGTCTAGAAAATCGTACTTACGATGAACTGTCTCTAAGTACTTCATTATTTATCTATAATATGTATGTATTTAGAAATATATAAGTATGTTTATCAGTTTGGGATCAGATAGCGTTGTGTGAGTTGTCCTAAGATATTTATTATTATTAATTTATTATTCTTTGACTTATCTCAATATATATATATATATATATATATATATATATATATATATATATATATATATATATATATATATATTATAGGCCTTAATCGCGTGAAAAATACCTTGTTTATTGGCAATAAACACGGTATTTTACCTTAAATTATTCACGCGATTAAGACCCGCAATATATATATTTTCATAATGTGTACAAATCGCGAAAGTTTATCAACATTTATCTCAAGATATTCTAGATTATTATACAGAAATTAGATATCAAGAAAAATATTAAATTTGTAATACAAGTATTATTCGTTAGCAAGTTGGTAAACATGGAATCACAAGATTCCATTGCACTCACAATATCTACGAAAATGTAGATTACCTTTATATAATTTTACAAGGACTACGTACTCAAAAGGTTCCTACCCCGTGACGCCTCCCGTAATCATAATCATATCCTTTATTTGCATAAAATGTGGTATACATAAAGATGGTATAAAATAAAATAATTTCCCAAATACCCTAATGCCTTCACCGTGTGACGAGTAGGAACCTTGAGAGTTATAGTCTTTGTAGTAGGATCTCTTTGGTAATAGAAACGCAGTTTTCCCTGAACGAATGATTTCCAAATTTATTTCCACAATGCACACAGCACATCTCTTTGGTAATAGAAACGCAGTTTTCCCTGAACAAATGATTTCCAAATTTATTTCCACAATGCACACAGCACATACATTAGAATATATCTCGGAGCGCTACTTTATAAAATTCCACTGACCAGACAATGACTGTCTTCGTTGACTATCAGAACTCAAGTTCCAATTATTCAATATAAATCTCAAATGGGAAATAAAGAATAGACCACGAAGGTCGCAATAACACGAAGTCTGCATGTAGGTACAGTCGCGGAAAGAAACCGTTCGTCAGTTTTCAAATACACTCATTTAACGAACCCGATCTAAACATCACTGTATCTACTATACAGGTTGTCCCAAAAGTATGCCCTACGGAGGGAAATTACCTTAAAAATTGTAGATAAAACATTTTACTGAAAGAAGACTTCATACTGATTTTAAAAATAATTCGAACTGCATTCAAAGTTGTTTAAATAATCTTCTGTCTGGACCGGGAATCAAACCCTCAAAATATGACAAAATAAACCTTCTGCATTTTTCGATACTAATAGAAAGTGACAATCGTTAGGATTATTTTATTTTATTTAGAAAAAATGTATAAACTTATAAAGAACCTCCATATTCGCACCTGAGTTCCAAAAATGCAAAAAACTTCTGACGCGTGTTTCAGCAGAAGCGAATTCGTTTATACCTTTTTTGTACTTATTCAGGACATTCGCACTGAAGGGGTATATGTAGAGTGATATACAAGGTGTTGCACACATATCCACAGCGGTCACGACCCCACTGGCCCTACTTCGTCCCACAACAGTACAAATTCAACTTATTTTTTATGTGGTTGTTTTGTATTTTTTCGGGTGTCGTTGAATAATATAGCAATGGTACTTTTTAGTACTTTTGAAGGTGTGAATAAAGAATTTTAATAAAAACATTTGTCCGTTTTGTGTCTCGGGTGGGTTAAATGCGGTCGGGGTAAAATATAAATACCTACAACGTCATTTTCGCACGGAAATTCCTTGATTCCAAAGCAGTAAGGTATCGCAAAATGTTGTAGAAATATGAAATGTTATCGAAGCAGCGTTGCAAGCTGGAAAAGTGCTAGTTATTTACATTGAATTCGATATCAAAGTCCACTCCTTCCGGATCAAACAACTCTGTGAACTGAACGAACGCCGCTTTCTACAATTTTGCATCACAATTTTCCTTATTCATCTAGCGTTCAGTCTTGAATGAAAACGTTATATTTCATTCATTTTCTTGATTTGCGGTTTGACACTTTTATGGCAAAATATTACTTAGTCATATATTTAGATTAATATTAAGTAAGTCGCAAAGATAAGTAGGAAATAATTATGAACCGTCAAAGCTTTTTAACATCTCATTACCGCGGCCGGCGTTCTCACCAATTAATTACATTTAATTTATCAATTACTAAGAAAATTGAGACAAAGTTCTACATTAATTCTAACTTGTTTATTTTGATTTTTCTTTTTAATTGCTGTTGTACATAAAGTCAGGTAAAGGAGTTCTCGAGGCAAATCTAATTTCCCAGGAGGGGGTTCCGCGGTTCCAGGACTTTGGTTGGGTGGAGGGGGCTCGACCCGCTAAACAATCCAAGGTTTTGGTTTAAGAAA
This sequence comes from Herminia tarsipennalis, assembly GCA_945859575.2. Lineage (NCBI taxonomy): Eukaryota > Metazoa > Arthropoda > Insecta > Lepidoptera > Erebidae > Herminia > Herminia tarsipennalis. The sequence goes on along the minus strand of OX243845.2, from coordinate 15,850,935 downwards.
GCGGGGAAGGTAGGGGGCGCTGCCGAGAGTAAATGTTTTAAATTTAAACACTTGGAGTGCAATGAGATTGACATATTGTTACAGATAAAAATCCCAAATTAAAAAGAGAATAGAAAGAAGAGTCTCATTGTCTCTTCTTCCCTCTCCTTGGATCTACCAATCTCATCTCATTTCCCAATGCATCTCCCTCGTCATTCAAAACAATACACTTAAAACGTCTCATTTCTTTGAGCAGACGCGTCGTCGCCCGTCGCAATGTTTACACAAGTCATTTTGTAATTGACACTTAATAAAGTTTATTGTGACTCGTTTGTTAAAAACTAATTTAGATAATAGCTTTTATAAATGGGTACTTCGAGGGCATTCTTGATGTGACGTTGAATTAACTTTGATGACGCACAGGCGAGCAAAGATATATACATAGAAGTAAATTACTTCTTCAGTCGACCCGTGACCACGATCGGTGCAATTCGATCGAAACGGTGGGTCGTTTACCTTTAAATCATGTCCAGTATACTATTGTACTCTTTGATTAAGTCCTAATATAAGTTTTCGTCGTGATAACGTCTTATAAATCAATGACGGGGAGCACGCACTAAAAAAGATAACGTAGCAACGGTCACGTTATTGATTGGTTGCTAAGCAGTCACGTTATTGATTGGTTGCTTAACAACGCGAATGGCGATATGTCATCAATGTTTTCTTATGACATTATCACGTAAAATTATCGTCAGTAAACCGACTTTACAGACAACCATTTTTTTTTAAAGATTATTAGCAATGCGGCATTTTAGGTCCCACATTACTAATGTGGGACTCACAATGTGCAATACTGTTAACCATGGAGGGGTTCAAATACTCAATGCTCTAATCTCAATGGCTTGTGTTAGGAGTGGGTTCACGTCGGTAGTATTGGGTAGGATTGGAACCTCACGATTGCGAGTCCGAATAATGATAACAAAACAAAAGAACCCAATTGCTAAAAATGAATAAATGAAATATTTTGGCGCCAAAAATCCGCCCATTTATTTTTTTTCTGGTTTTGATGTACCTATACAGTTTCACTCTCACAACTGAGATGAATCTAACGCTACCTTTCAAGATAAAATCCATAAAACCATCCTTCTTCTTGTGCAGTCGGATAAAAAGCGGGAAGAAGATACCTTCTCGTTATATTAGAGAAAAAGACAAGTAAGAAGCACTACAAAACGTGCGATAAGACAACAAAAAGTATAAGAGATCTCAGACTTTAACGCTCGATTACTCCTGAGCCCTCACATAAGCCTATGATTCCATTGACAATATACCTATAACTACTGTTTCTTTGAGAGTATTATTTTAACACGTTCGAGAAAGTATTTCTATCGCTACTATTCACATAGTAGTGAGAGTGACTAATATTATTCTTTATGGATTATGGCTCGCACATTCTCTGCATACGTCAGTTTCGAGTTTATTTTCTTTCTAGTTTTCTTCTTTGAATCTCAAAGTCTCGTTCTTGTCCAGTTCACTTATTTCAAGTATCTATAAGTATTTCACACGTTAAACGTGAAACTGTAAAAATAGCGACATAAATGTTGATAAACTTTCGCGATTTGTACACATTATGAAAATGTATATATATATATATATATATATATATATATATATATATATATATATATTAGCGATATACGGGTTTTAATCGCTATATATATATATATATATATATATATATATATACTACGGGTTTTAATCGCTTCAATAATTTAAGGTATTGTAAGTATTGCAACGGCCGTGGTCACGGGTAGATAGCGACATGTCAGTTTGCCGCCATTTTTACAACTCTAGCATGAGACATAACGGTGTCTTATATTTGACTTGAGTTGACAGGCCTATTGGGCTAATGGTTAGTGAAACTAAAAAAAAGTTAATGTCGTGGGTTTGTTTTTTTTTTTATGTAAAACACAATTGTTTATTCTGTGTCTGGCTGTGATTAATTTATTACATGTATGTATTTTTTTTTTTAAATATATCTATCAGTTGTCTGGTTGCCATAGTGTACTAACTGCTCAAACTAGGCAGAGCCTGTAGGCTTTGTCTACTTTGGCATCAGATGGCTATGTGTGAGTTGTCCCAAAAAATAATAAGATAATTTACTACAGACTACAGTGGCAAACCTTATATAACAAGACATAAGCCAGCGTATATTTTATAACCAGATCTGATCGTATTTTATAGAAAAACATGTTTGTTGCACTTTTTTATGTGTACTTGGGAAATATTTGACAGAAAACCCATAAAGGTGTGCCTTTTGGGTATATGGCCCAGGCGTGAGTGGCGGGCACACTCACATCCGCAAGCCGTGTTTGCATTTACATAAGTTAGCTCACAGTGTGGGTCGCTCTCAACAAAATTGCTTTCAGCTTTTACCAGGCATAAAAACGATTCATGTAGTTAGTGTATTCAAATGAGGAATAACTAGAGCATGATAAAAAACAAAATAATGGTGACCGCTCCTAGTGGGATGAACAGCTTGTTTATTGGACTCTACATAAATTCAATGCTAAAAGAACAATCATTACAATTTGTACTTTCATAATTTCCCGCATACGTAGGTCAGAGACGCTAGAGGTAAGAGATACTCGTAATTTAAAAATGGAACGCATCTGCATATAGAACGCAAGTAACCATAGACGTATAGACCAGGACTGTGATATCCCTTTCAATTAAAAAGTAAACATTGACTACAAAGCGAGAAAGAGAGAAACAACTCGTGTGGCTTTTGACAGTTAGGGTCCTCAATGTAGCGTTGTCTCTTTCTACAGAATGATCAATTTTGTGCGGTATCTCTACATGGTCTCTACGTCAATGCAAGTAACCAGGTTTAAAAAAATAGTTATGTTCCATTGATTCTACTACGACAGTTCCCGCGTTTTTCTTTGCAACGATGGAGCTTTCGAACGAACTCGCTTTGTGCACACCACAGTGGACAGAATCATTACAACTTTTACAACTTTGGACTATTGTTTTGAATTGTTACACACACAATTTATTTTCATTGTGTTTGTAGCTCATTTACAATGTAAACGAAACTGACTTCATTGTACAAAAATGATCGTAGTAGAAAATTGAAATAAAATTCTCTGAATATAAAAAGTGGCTTTGTACACAAATTTTTGAAAATATTTTACATAAATTTCTTTTGAGAATAAAGTGGATACTTGATTTCTTTAAATTACAAGACAAGATTTTAAATGGTATACACCAAGGGTATGTTTCGATATACACTGGGAGTACTGTTCAGTTCTTTTACTGGGGAAAAAATCATTCCGTTATGACTAACAGTATACAGTATCCTAGGAAATATGTGACGTCATAAGTCGTTGCCATTTTTGTACTGTGAGCAATAGTGTTTTCAAGCAATTGATAATTACCTTGAACATTTAATTTTGAAATATGACTACATTCAAAAAATATTTCTTGTTGATCTTATAAGTTGTACCTACATATACAGGGTGTAACAGAAAGGTGTGGTCATATTCAAGGGTTGGTATGTGGCCATGATACTGAGTGCACATACCTATTTTTATCAAAATCGGAGTACCCTAAAAAATATTTATTATTTTTTCATTCGTTTATTTATGAATGAAAAAGTTATTAATTAAGAAAAGTATGACTTAAAAAGTTCTATGCCATAATAATCCAATCGAATTTTGTACCAGGGGAGGTATAATTCTCAGGCCTTACGCCTTTCACTATTTAAATTTGACAAAAAGAATATGCTATAACTATGTATTAATAATGCAACCAGCTATGGCACCATGGTAGTTGCAATACTGATAACATACACTATCCGCTGCTGTAATTTGACCACACCTTTCTGTTACACCCTCTATATAAAAGGAAACGTGGATGACAGTATACTGAACAGTATAAGTTCCATTTTAAACAGTAACTAGTATAGTAACTATAAAGGAACGACTTAGAAGTATATTAAATTGACGTCACACCTTACAGTACTCCAGTGTATTTTGGAACATGCCCCATATTAAACTTAAACAATAACTGCTAAACAAAGGCCATCCAATCACCAGCTTATTTAACCCACCAAACGAAGAAAATTTCCCTAAATTCAGAGAAACCAAATCAAACATATATAAATTAGAATTAAACATAAATATTCCACGCCCTTTACAAACTGTAGCTCCCTAAAACTTCGCAGTAAAAATACCTTCGGATAAATTATAATGGCAAACGAAATCATATTTAAAGTATAAAAACTTTGGTAGGTAAGGCAATTATTGTTGGGCTGAAATATTTTCCAATTTCGACAATAATAACCGGGGCAGGTCTCAGGTCGCGTGTATTAATGTAAATGAACCGGCTCACTGCCCTGCCACAATCACGCATGGAGAACTGCCACGTACAACGTTAAATGTTAGACGAACAATGTGTTTTAGAGAAATTAGGTCACGATAATGTTGCATTTGTATAACGTACGAGTATTTGGGACGTTCCTGTACACTGTACAGCTTCTTTGTATACGTTATTACATATATTTTATAAGCGATTAAGAGACAGTATTTTATGTCTATTTAAAAATTGCACGTTCATTAAAAATGTCAATGCAAAATCAACATGAAATGAGTACTACTCGATGAACGTGCGTCTTCTATCTATTGGATCTGAGCAAGCTCTTTCCAGAAAACATAGGCTTAATGTGGGATACTTTAGCTCAAGCGGTTTACGTAATTTAAAAAATGTTTCTTTTTTTTTTAACTTTCAACATCTACCCTCTTACATCATTGGCGTATAGACCTGGACTGCGCCATAGCCTCACAAAATTTACCACTCTCTAGAAAGAGACAACGCTACTTTGTGGACAAAACCCGTCAAAGAGACAGGGCCGCACAAGTTTTTTCTCTCTTTCACGCTTTGCAGTAAATATTTACTTTTTAATTGAAAGGGATGGCGCAGTCCAGGTCTATACGACAATGTCTTACATGCTTACAATACATTATATTTTATAAAAATCTACCATTTGGGCTAAAGTATCCTCATTTTGAGCCTATGACGTGGAAAAAAGGTCGGCCAGATCCCACCTATTGAAGAAGCACAATTATTTGTTTGCTTAATTAAACGCGATAATATTTGGAACTACTGGTTCGAATTGAAAGAATACTTTAATATTAGATAGGTAGCCCGTTTATTGAGGAAGGCTTTATAACATCACGCTACGTCCAATAGGAGTGAAGCATCAATGAAAAATCTTGCAAAAACGGGGAAAAAATACGCAGACGCAGTTGCGCGGGTCAGCTAGTTGTTTTTATATCTTATCTGGCACAAATATTTGTTAAACAGCCTAGTAGCCAAAAAAAAAGACTAAGGTATTTGCATAATCATTCTTAAAATAGGCCATTGAATGGAAGGTACAGGCGATAATAGAAACCAGACACTTTTATTCTAAAAGAAATAAAAATGGTAGAGGCAGAGATAATACATCTTTTTGATAAGGAAATGGCTCAGAAAATGTTTCGAGGTCGCGGCGCAGGCTCGTTTCACGATTAATGTGTGATCCTTTGCGACAAACATGTGCCAATTACTTAGAAAAAACAAATAACCATAAGATAGTTTAATTAATATTTATTTCATACATATGCAATAATATATATATATTTTTTTTTACTTTGTGATGTTTTTGTCTCTGAATAAGTATTATTGACGTATAGACCAAGACTACATTATCCTTTTCGATTAAAAAGTAAAAATTTACTGCAAAGCGTGAAAGAGTGAAAAAACTCGTGCGGCCTTTGACAGCTAATGTTCACAAAGTAGAGTTGTCTCTTTCTAGAGGTGGTCAATTTTGTGAGGTTATGGCGCAGTCATGTTCTCTACGTCAATGATAAGTACCTATCCCTTTCAATTAAAAAGTAAATATTGACTGAAAAGCATGAAAAAGAGAAAACACTCGTGCAGTCCTGTCTATTTGACAGGTATTGTCCACAAAGTAGCGTTGTCTATTTTTAGAGAGTGGTCAATTTTGTGAGGTAATGGCGCAGTCTAGGTCTATACTTCAATGTTCCTAATATCTATGTTTTTTTTTCTTTTTATTAAAGCCAGGTAGGCCTGCGTCTCGGAGGACTGTTCTCGTACACCAAAGAGTAAACTAATACTACGGAAATCGTACACGTTACACAACCGAAGCAACCGGAGTTGTAAAAATGGCGGCAAACTGCCGTTGCTATGTTTACAGCTCCGTGTTTAACGTGTAAAAATGTGTAAAATACGGGATAAGTGGACAAAACGAGAAAGCGGGACTTTGTGATTTAAAGAAAAAAATAGAAAAACGAGAGAACGAGACCTTGTGATTCAAAGAAGAAAACTGGAAGGAGAGTAGACTTGAGACTGGCAGATGCACAGAATGTGCAACACATTATCTCTACCGAATAATATCAGGGGGGGGCTACCTTTTAATATGAAAATATGCTAGCCTCGTAAAAACAAAAAAAACAAAGCAACCGGCAGTTTTCCTTTTTGTGTCTCAAATTCTCTATAAAGCCTAATAAATCTATAGAAGCAAAACACTTTTTAAAAGTTTTAGCATGGCAGGCAGCTATTTTCATAAGACAATTTTTCTTAAGTTCTAAAACGTTGTGAAAGCCTAGACGGCTACTTGTTACATAACTGGGCGTCTGCTCTTGGCTTAAACCTATTTCGCAAGAATAGTTCAGGGAGTCGATAACCGCTACAAATCACGATACCTAATTAACACAAATTGTAAAGAAAACATTAACATTTGTAAGGAGCATGTATCTATAGGGGTTCCCAAACTTTAACATATCGGCACACCCACCAAATACCTTTTATTTTATGGAACCACAAGTTCATGACGGAGGGGGGTAGGATACTTCTCACTCCATTTAGTAGGTATTTCAACTGAAATCAGAACTGTTTTAACTGGGCACATTATCCAACGCGTTTTGTACATGTTCTAGAACGCAGGCAAAGGGTTTTGTTTTTCAAATTAAAAAAAATCGCGGATCCCTGGTAACATTTCTACGGAACCCATAAATATAAGCTAGAAAATAAAAAAGAGATAAACGACACTAATTAATTATACTGAGTTTTTGTCATTTTAATGTTTTACTATTCAGAAAATAGTAGAACATTAAAATGACAAAAACTCAAAATAAAAGGAAAATAAAGTGATCAATTTGAACATATTACCTACTGCTTGAAGTAGCTTGAAGAAATCGATGAAGATACTTAGATACAAGTTAAAAGATGAATGTCTTCGTTCTTTATTTTTAAACTAACTACTTTTTGTACAAATTTGAAAATGGTAAATGGGTGCATTGGAGTCTTAGTAAATTGCATTGTAATAAACGAACATAAAAAATAAAAGCTCCTAATGACCAAAGAGAAGGGGATAGGTATTTCAATTAAGCTAAAAAGCGATTACCTTCGGAATTCGTGGTCACAGATTAAAATAATTCAAAAAGTTTTTGAAATTTCAAAGCGTTTCTTATCTATGAAATACAAATCCGGAAAATTTGGACCCTTTTAGATGCGAATTCAACGCTTCAACTTTGCCTTGAAGCCTTATTACTTAATCAGTCGATCAATCAAGTTTAACCTACTTTTGTAACTTTGATTTACACGTGCAAGACTTTCAATAAGTTGTTGACAGGTTTGATATATGTATGTAATACTAGCCTCGGCTTCGCAAGGACTTTTCTTCTCTAATACTATATAAATAAAACCATCAGCAAGAAGTAATCTGAAACAAACTCCGTGACATAATTTAGAAAATGTAAGCAGCGGGGAAACGACTTTATTTTATACTATGTAAAGATATAGAATTACCCATAGTTAGTTAGTTTTACCTGGGCAAACAAGACTGAGCCGAAACCGCACTGTGCCTCCTGATTGGGCCATTGTACCCATAAGAAAAGATCGAAAAACAACAGATACGAAATCGAAAGAAGCTGTGAATACTTAAGTAGTAGATAAGTTACTCTTCATTTGGATTACAAAATATTATGTCTGACAATATCGTAAGATAGAAGTGTATTCAGACTCCGTCATTCAAGTTAAGTCCTATATAAAAAAGGGCAAAGCTGTAGCCACCAGGAAAGCCCTTTTAATAAGCAGGAACATTATAAGCTTGACTTTTATCTCCACAAGGAAGGAAATTTTTCATAAACAGCTTCCTTTGTGACTCTTTAACGAGTGAAAATTATTCAAACTCATTGAATAGGGCTCTTACTTCTCTGACGGTTTGTGAGACGTTTTCAATTTAGCATTGCAATTCTTTAACTAAACATTGATGTCTCTTAGCTTTCGCGTTGAAGCAAGTAATTTATTTCAAAATTTTAGCGTAACTACCTATATAAAGTCAGCGTATTCGTTTCGCACACGTATCATAATGTTGTATAGACCGATTTTGTATAAGTGGTAACTAAATAGAATAAATCAATGTTTTGGTCCGTCTATTTTAACGCTAACTTGTTCTAAAATTTTGATACTATTTTCACTATTCGGTATATACACTTTTTTTCTGATTTTTTATGTAAACAGGTGGTCCCAAAATTATACCACACGGAGGAAAGGTACACAAGTAAACATCAGTTATTAATCTACATATAGACAGTGAACAGTTGAACAGTGTAATATGTGTACCTAATCAATCATGAGGTATAAATTCATATTTAGATGTTTCAAATCACTGGTATTTGTGAATAAAATCGATTCGTTCGAGAAAGATTGTACAACGAAAAGGTATCATGAACCTCCATTCTTATCGGAAATTTGTAGAGAGCTTTTTATAAGATTTTCTTTCACTTGAAACTTTCCTCGTTTTTGAAGGCTTGCAGTTTTTTTATACGTCAAAAGTTGCGTTAATCCCCGTATTTCGTTACATATTTGTAATGAAATACGACTTTTGTGATACCCACCAAGACGGCCTATGACTTAGACCTACCAAGTAAAAGGTAAAAGAAGTACATGAAGCCTAAAAACAAACGTCACACTACATTCCTTTTTTGTAACAAACGTTTAAAAATATTTGTATTTCACACTACAATAAATAGAATCTCCCATTTAGCAACACCGTAATCGATCGTTTTAAAATGTCAGTCTTAGTCCGACTGACTTATAGAACAAAATCGAATTTATAGTCTACGAGGAAATATGAGAATTCATTTCTGACAGTAAACGGCCTAATACTAAATGTAAATTATTATTCTTCAACGCAGTCTTCAATTAAAATGTCACTATTGACTGCTATTGACAGATTATTTCCACTTTACGATTAATATGGGCAATTAATTATAAGGCTTAACCACACCTACCCATCCTCGATTTAAATTAAAAAAGTAGGGTTGAAGCATTCATATTTTATCCGCCTCAGTGGCAACCGCAGCAATCGACAGCTAAAAAAGCAATTTAAAAAAAAAACCTTTGATATAATGTCTAGATGGAGCATTCCCTCAGTAAGACTAAAAAAAAATGAAGCTACTATTTTTGACGTTTGACAGTCTTTAAAAATGGCGCGCTAGATTGACTATGGCTAGAAGATCTCATATGAGTCTTCTTACCTCCTAAAAAGTACATCCATTTGACCGTACTTTTTGACAGTTATTTGCTTCAATTTTAGATGCCGGATTAGGAATCTAGACAATATTTTCAAAGGTTACAACTATCAGTTCATAAATGGGTGACCGCTATCAAAATTTGTCACAGCCCTCCGTGCCTCGGAGAGTACGTAAAGCCTTCGATCCTGCTTCTAATCTATCCGGTCGCGTCAGGTTTTCGACTATGAAAGTGAGGCCATAGAGAAAAAGTACAATTGCGTTTGCGCTTACAGTCTTGTACATTGACGTATAGACCTGGACTGCGCCATAACCTCACAAAATTGACCTTTTTCTAGAAAGAAACAATTCTACTTTGTGGACAATACCTGTCAAAGGCCGCACGAGTTTTTTCTCTCTTTCACGCTTTGCCAATATTTTTTTTTTAATTGGAAGGGATGGCGCAGTCTTGGTCTATGTCAATGGTCTTGCACTATTTTTTTTTTTAAGAAAAAGTTAACTAACAATGTGGGATTTCATCCCACATTACTAGCAATCTTGTTAACCCCTCCAGATAATTTCAACGGCCTATGTTAGGAGTGAGTTCACGTCCGTCGGTAGTATATTAGGTAGGATAATATCTGAAAACCATTATTTTATCCGAAGGTTTTGGCCAATGTTAAACAAATACTGATAATATCTGTCTCGTGTTACTCTTTGATATGTCTTAACTATGACTAAAGGCACTAAAGTTTGGAGTGTATAAACATTAAAGGAAATGTGGGAGTAGAGAAATGTAGTTTGGTATCAATTCGTGACGTTCATCGTATATTCTAGCTTATAAATAATGCGAAAGGGGTTTTAAATGTCTGTTCGTTTTGTGTTCATAGCTAAACTAACAAAAACTTTTTGATTGAAAACGTTTAGTTTGTTTTTTAAAACTTTAATGTAATTTTGAATTGTACTAATTTGAATTCGCTGGGAGCAAAAAGGTAGAATATGTATTTCTAAACCACCACACGAGAAACAAGGGCAAGCCAATAGCTAAGCTTATGATACGTCTGTAATTATTTTTCTTACGCAACATTTTAAGTAGGAAGGACTGACTTGTGGTCAATAACCAGATTAAAAAATTTGGACTTTTGTTAGTCAGAAATTAAAGAAGTCAGAAATTGTTTTGATTTCAAAATCTTCTCAAAGTGGCCTTATTCTTTTAGATATGGGACCAATGTGGAAGTGTACCCTTCTTACAAACACAAAAGAACTTTTTAAATCGGTCCTGCCGTCTGCGCGTAATCAAGTAACAAACATAAAAAAAAATACAGTCGAATTGAGAACCTCCTCCTTTTTGAAGTCGGTTGAAAAGCATGTATTTTTCCGTTTTATCTCTAGGTTGCGATCTACGTAGGTACGTTTGAAACACGCCCTGTTTCAATTGTAATAGCTGTTACTTACGTGTTTAGATTGATTAAAAGTGAACTGATACAACAAATGAAAGTGAAATACTTTGTCGTAGTAATTACATGTTGCATCTACGCAATTAACAGTCTTTATGACATAGTATATAATGATTCATGTTTATATTAGATTGGATATAACGAGAGTCAGATAAAGTGACATTTAACGTACGTACTATGTATTTGAACTACTTCACTATAGTACTAAGTACTTTAGTATTTTATTTTTGGAACGTAGTTAGTTATCGCACGTTTTTGTTTGCGGACTGAGAGGCTAGATAGAAGAAAGTGTAACATTTTGACATCGATCAAAAATCTATTATTCATGATTATGTGAAACTAGAATAAGGAGATGGTGTTATATAGGTTGTTTGTGGTGTTTTTATAAATGTATTTATGATAATAACTGTTTACATTTTGTTGTTTGTACTTTTGTATGTACAAGAGTGCCCAGTTTTTTTATCATTAATTAATATTAACACAAAAAACATATAGCAAAGAACTACATGTCAACCGGAAGTCCATTGGACACCTTGAAATACAACTTACACACTTAGGAAGTAAACCCCGTGTCGTGCAACGGGGACTTTACAAACATGTGTATGTTTGTAAAGTCCCCGTTGATAAAGTCTCCGTTGGCATTGGTTTGTAAATGGTAAATCGTATGGCAAATATATTTAAAAAAAAAGGTGTAGATGGGTCACTAAGCAACATTTGATCTTTAAACACGACAAACTACAGTTGGATCAACGTAACTAGGCCGGACTGAAGTAGGCGACAAGTGGTTGCGCAGATGCATTTTTTGGAAGTAAATGGTGACAGGAAGCGGGGGGCGGGGGCGATAACTAAACCAAGAGAATTAGAGATGCGATTACGCATTACATTGTCATAATTAGTATTACTAACTCATGTTTTTTTGTGATTACTTTCGTACAGAAATTGTTTTTCAAAGTTTCTTTAGTATTTACTGTAACTATTCTAAATTTAAATTTTTATGAACTGATTTAAATAGTGTTTTTATATTGTTGAATTAAAATATTGTTAGTATTTTTAATCGATTAAACATATTTAGTCGTTTTCGTAAGTAATTTTAGGGTCTCATCTCTATGACATGCGCGAAAGTGATAAAAACCTAACTTCAATCCGGTCAAGATACGTTGATCGTACTGTAATGTAGACATAGATAACCTATATATTGCAATGTTATTGTGCACACTATTATAAAAAGATCGTAAAAGTAGGAAAGCATGATTTAATTATCACCAGTGAAAAAGATAAAAATGTAATGCACTGCTTTCGTCTGTTATCGCCGGCGATGCGACACTGACATACTCGTATAAAAGCTAAGTCAATTGTATAGATTTTAAACTGCCATTTTCTGAGCACTTGTAACTTATCTACACCTTTTTTGCTATCATGGACGTGAAGTCCACCAACATTTGGAACAATACTTTGTGGATCACACAAAGTAGTTTCCCGTTTAAGAATGTAACCCATTGACCTATATAAAATGTACTAGTAGGTGCACTGGACAGACTACCGCTGACATCAACAAGAGTTCCATTTGAATTTGACATTTAAACGCTCATTTGACAAAATGAAATGGAAATCTATACTAGTGTAACATGAAACACTGTGGATGACGTCACGATTGCCGTAAAATAGTATCATATTCTTAATAGAGGTTAAATTTTGACTGCCTATGTGGCGCGGTGGGAGTGTGTTCGACCACAACGCAAGAGGTCGTGGGTTGGATTCCCACACGGGAATCCCTACTTTGTGTGATCCACAAATGGTTGTTCCGAGTCTGGGTGTACTTTGTGTCCGTAACTTGTATGGTTTAAAGTCCCCTGCGAAACAGAGCGTGTACGATATTGCGGGAGTCGTCTTTAAAAAAAAAAATCTACTTTGGCGGACATGTATCGGTGCCGAAGTTGGTAATGGCTTAGAGCCTGTACCCCTAAGGTCGCGGGGTCAAGTCCCGCCTGAGACAAATTCGTAACAAGGATAACAATATAGGCCGTTTGTCATAAATGTCAAAATAGTTACTAGGAAGGTCTTTTGATTCGGCATTTGAAATTGATATCACTTTGTACGAAGTAGTCAGTCCAGAACTGACTACCCCTTATAAAGAGACAGCAATTTCTAGTACTATGGATGTTAGTGGCATAACCTCTTGTACAACAGCTGCACGCACTCCCACAGCGCCACGAAGCCAGTTAAACATCAGAAATAGTTTTGTCGATTTCAAAATCTCCTCAAGAACTTTGGTCTTATTCTTTCGGATTACGGATATGATGGTGACAGTTCTTCTTCGCTCTCTTACGCTCTTAGACAGCCTTTATGCCCTAATTAATTACAAGAGGGAAACAGAGAAAACGCTAACAGTCAAACCCAATAAAACAGCTATGAATAATTACAAAGAAAAATGCAATTCATAACTGTCTTCTTTAAATACTTCTTTACCTATTACGAACCTCTAAAAAGTCATTGGACGTACTCCGAAATAAGTGAGTAATAAATTGTCCATTCTTAGAACCTAATCCGATGACAAAGCTAGTTTATTTTATTAATGGCTTTTGAGTTCTGAATACCATTAGTAATAGGCAGGTATATGATTCAACAAACATTTCTTAGAAGTGAAAATGTAAATTATTGTTATTTACTCCCACACATAGACGACACAAATCATGTCGACTACTCTACATTTATTACAACCAGGGGGCTTAGACAAGGTACATTCATTCCGTGATGAATTCGCTAACGCTTTTTTTTTTCGTCTTCCCTCCAATATTAATCGGTAGAGAGTATGGCTCGCACATTATGTGCATACGCCAGTTTCAAGTATAATTTCTTTCTAGTTTTCTTCTTTTAATCACAAAGTCACGTTCTTGTTCAGTTATCACGTATTTCAAGTATATTTTACACTGTTTTACACATTAAACGCGGAGCTGTAAAAATAGCGACATGTCAGTTTGCCGTCATTTTTATAACCCTCGCTAACGCTTAAAAGAGGTCGATTCTAAACATTGACGTAGAGACCAGGACTGCGCCATAACCTCACAAAATTGACCGCTCTCTAGAAAGAGACAACGCTACTTTGTGGACAATACCTGTCAAAGGCCCCACGAGATTTTTCTATCTTTCCCGCTCTGCAGCCAATATTTACTTTTTAGTTGAAAGGGTTGTCGCAGTCCTGGTCTATATGTCAATGATTTCAAACAATCGTTCGCAAAAAAATAAAAAAATGTCGATGGTCTCCACCGCAAACGTTAAATTCTTAAAAAATAAAATCCGTTTACTAGCTCTGTGATCTATCGAATAGAAAAAAAGCGAAGATACTGGCAATAGTGCAGCATATCTATGCATCGACTTGCATTGACCACTTGAAATAATTCAATTCCATACATTTTGTACCTACTTTTCCAATAACGACATCGCTATTCGAATGTGACTTTGTCTAGGCCCCCGGTAGGTTGTTTTATATTTGTATAAACAGGCTTCAAAAAAGATATATGTATGTTCGCAATTTTCTCAAACACAACTGATTGTTCTTGGATCTAGTTTTCGCTATCCACTGCGTGTTTTGGGAAGGTTTAAGTATATACAATTTTAAAGTTAAAGTTAAGGCCTGAGACACCATAGCTATAGACTGAAACATAACTTTCTTGCAACTGACCGTGTTGCATTAATCAGTGATATGTTTGTTATTTTTTTTTTCAATAAAAGTCTAATGAATTTACAAAAAGTTACTGATTAGGGAAACGATAACGGATATAAGTATCTTACTCCGCCCCCGCCCCCCCCCCCCCCTACATGCTTTTTAAAGTTTTGATATAAAGTACACTCGATCCGCACAGAATCGAAATCCTGGATCTGGCACTAAAGGCTGAGGAAAGTTACATAAATGGGGATGGTTCTCAGCTTCGTTCGAAAACCAGTTTAGACGTTTCGAAGATAATTAACCCTTTGACTACATTTCTGGCTTTTATAAATGTTAAGTAAAATGTCTTCAAAATTGTTGACGATATCAAACTTCAATGCTTTCATTTTATCTAAAGACTAGCTGTGCCCTACGGTGTAACCCGCGGTTTATTAGCCTATGTGTTAATCCAGGGTATCAGCTAACTCCATACCAAATTTTATTAAAATCGCTCCAGCCGTTTAGACGTGAAGAAGTAACAAACATACACACTCACATACTCACAAACTTTCACCTTTATAATATTAGTGTGATTATACATCAGTGGCCGAGGGTCCTTAGAACAACATTACATTCGGATTCCCTTTGGATTGTAGTTACTTAGTATTATAGGTACAAAGAACCATATCCAGTAAGATATATTTTTAGGGTTACCTCTGAAAATTTTAAACCCTTCGCCTTTGTTATAAATTTCTACAGCCTTCAAGAAAGTGTATCTATAGACGATGTCATTATCATTCTTTATGAGTTCACGAGTCGTAAAAGGCAAGCCGTGTGCCTTAGTCTAGTCGTCCCCCTTTGATTTATGGGAACCTAAAGGGTTACAATGTTATTGCGATTCCTGATCGTTATAGCAAACTCTGGATAAGATATAGTTTAGCCGATTAAGATTCTTTATTATTATTCAGAATAGGGTATTTGACTGAAGTCAAATCAGCCTCTTTTTAAGAAACGTGAAAAACGACCCGTTTCGTACAAATTTGTATGAAATGCTATCATGTGACGTCACGTTTTCTATAGTCAAATAATTTACTTTTAGTGTTTCTTTGTATGATTAAAAATATAAACACGTATAATATAGATGAACATATTTTTTCAGAACACTTAATGACATGTTTTTACATAGTTAGTATAAAATATGTTGTTTTGATAGTAGTCTAATTTTTTTTTTGTTACATTCTTATTGTTATTAAATAATTTTATTTATTAATATGACTAAACTGACATTTATAATTTATTTCATCACTCTAATTCCAACTGTAAAACTTGACATTAAAATACATAAATAAGATTTCATAATGTAATAAAATTAATACTATGTGTCTTCAATTGAATAAAATTTGCATGCCCATGTGACGGTAGAATATGGAGATCTATGACTATTATAAAGAAACATCTATGTTATTACTAACACCCATATTTGCAAAGAATAAATGATTTATGATTTATGATTTATGATTTAGGAAGGGCAAATTCTGTCCTTGTGTTTTCTACATACAAAGTTGGAGCTGATCGATTCCAAATGTCAAACTGAGTATTATTATTTGACTGAAGTCAATTCAGCCTCTTTTTAAAACACGTCAAAAACGACCCGCTCCGTACAAATTTGTATGAAATGCTAATATATGAAGTCACGTTTTCGTATTGGTCAATACATTTAATTTTAGTGTTTTTTTTATGATTTAAAATATTAAACACGTAATAATATAGATGAACAATTTTTTTCAGAACACTTAATGACATGAAGAAGAAGAAGAAAAATCGTTTATTTGTCACAGATACAATTACTTATAAACAAAAAAAATACTAATAAGTAGGTACTTTCACGTCGTATCTGCGACAAACGAGGTTTCCACTCAGCATAAATGCCATGTTGTGGCATGAGCCTCAACACAGCGCTGGTTTTCAGTGTGAAATAAAAGACACAGTATATTTTATTTTGATAGTAGTCAAATATTTTCAGGAAGGGCAAATTCTGTCCTTGTGTTTTCTACATACATAGTTGGAGCCGATCGATTTCAAGTCAAACTGAGTATTATAGGGTCAAAATTATCACAATTGTTTCTTCTAAAAATGGTTTTCTCTATACAAAAAAGCAAGGTTGAAAATACTATTTACGAATCATAGAAATGCCTCATCTTACTTTAATAATGATTAGATGTAATTAATTTCATCCAAAATGATTTTGAGGAGGGGCGAATTCTGTTCTTGGATTTTCCAAATGCAAAGTTAAAACTGATCGATTTCATATGTCAAACTAATTAAGTGGTATTTAAGGGTCAAAATTACTATAATTGGACTACAATAAAAGTAAATTATATACTAATCAGGTAATAAGTAGATACAATTTTACAAGTTTTTCAATTTAAAAGCATGAAAACGAATACTAAAAGTAACGATTTGACTAGTGACGTCATAGGTTATGGAATAACATCCATTCACATTTCTATAGAGCTTGTCGTTTTAACATTTATAAAAAGAGACTAATTTGACTTGACAGTCAACATCCCTCTCTATACAAAGAAAGTAAGGTTAAAATATTATTCATGAATCATACAAATGTCTCATCATACTGCGATTTCATTAGTTATACCTAATAAATTTTATCCAAAATTGTTTTCAGGAGTAGCGAATTATGTCGTTGTTTTATAAAAGTTGATTAATTAAAAGTAGGTATTAAACTAACTACTCTACACTATTGTTTCTTCAGAAAACATCTTTATCTATATAAAAAAGGAAGATTCATTTATTTAGGGATATTTACTTTATTATAACACACTGGTACATTCATTAAAAATATTAGTGTAAAAAAAATAATTAAACAGTGGCCCATGAGTTTTTTGGCAGCTTCTTCTGATGAGTTGGACTTGGACACTTGGAACTGCTTGAAAATGTCACCTAACATCATTGTGTGGTTTTTTTTCAAACCAATCATAATCCAATTAAGTATTATTTGACGTTTTCAAACAATCATTGTTTTTTCAATATTTACTTTTACGAAATAAAAATGTTTGGGTTTGAGTTTTTAGCCACACTGTAGTTAAATTACTATTTCATAGATTACCAGAGATAACTTTTCTCATTGTTTTTTTTATTAACGATTAACTTATGGATTACTATGTGTATGCGCCGATTAGCGTCTAGCATAGCGTAGTTATTGCAAATAACAATAAATAAAGAAGAATAATAAACAAGCGGCCGTATCCTAATGGCTAAGGCATCGGACTCACAACCGTGAGGTCTCGAGTTCGAATCCTACTCATTATACTACCGATATGTAGGAGTGGGTTCATGACTCCTCCACATGCCATTGAGCTTAGCTGGTGGGGTTAACATGATTGCTAATAATGTGGAACTCATAATCCCACATTGCTAGTTATCTTTAAAAAAAAACGAATGGAGAGTAGTTAAAGGACCTTTATAAACAATATTTTATAATAATCTAATTTATTACTGACATAACAAATATATTGTAATAATTGGCATTTAAAAAAAAGAAGCCACGAGTTCTTATTGTCAAGTTCTTTTCTCATGACTTTTGCGAACTTGGCAATAAATGTAGAATCATTCTATTCCAAATTTGATGTTCATAAGCATTGCATTCTGTCCCCTAAGTGAATAAAGAACTTTGACTTTATTTATTTGTCATTGTAATAGTTTAATAACAATTCTAAAATGTCTCATGACAATGAGGGCTAATATGTGAATCAAAATAACCTTGTAGGTTACGTATATTTGGCGTTATATGATTTGAATTTGAAAAATAGTTGTATGGAGCAGTTGCAGTTAAAAAAATGCTATATAAATGAATCATAGGAAGGTCTCGTCTCACTCTGATTCATCGTGATTCATCTAAAGTATCTATTTGTTGGATACTGGGGTGGGAAAATGCTTTAAAAGTTATTGATTTGGTTCAACCTCTTAACTCATACAGTATCTTCTTATAAAAACGAAAATATGGTGTTAAAATAAGTTGGTTACAGTTGTATATACTTTATCCTTATGACAGAAGCTCGCTTCATTATTCTAGTTACATTTGTGTTTTGGATTGGAAATCAATAGTATAAAAGTATTGAAGGTTGTTAGATAATAACATAAAAACTTTAAATCTAAACCTTACCTTATATTTCAGCTCTATTCTCCAAGAGATATAAGCATAAACATTTATTAAAATCTAAGCCAAATAAGCGATATTAATTGAATTTGCTGAATGATTGTGAATCTGTGCGTATAATTATGTTTATAAAACATTTTATAAGTAAATATAAATAAAGAAACTGATGTCTGATTAACTACACTTATCGAAAATTTATTAAATATATCCTAGCAAACTTATGAACGTAAGATTGAGATTCGTGTAGCGCGTCTACGAAACTGCTACGTAACTCGTAGCACATAGTCGTAGCTCATTTCAATGATCATTCATTATCGGTCTAATTTAGTTCTATTTAAGGAACGCAGCTATTTCAGGAGCGGTAATAACAAAACAATGTTAGATATTAAAACAGGGAAAGTTGAATGGAGCGCAAACATCCTTTTACGTAACCAGCTGAGCTGTGTCAGCACAAAAACAGATTAGACATAAGCTCTTTCTCTTTCTACAAATGAAAATTGTTTTCCTTCTCTCTTTCATAATCATTTACTAACGCTAATGATAGTACTATTACGTCAACCAAGAAATACTGTTGACAGGAGAAATTAATGACCTGAAGTAAAAATCCAATCGTTTTAGCTTTTTTCAATAATAGGTTTCAGAACAACAGCCTTTCTTAGTCAAAATCAGGCCTTACTTCCGAGGAGCAGGCATCAGGCACGTTATGACAGAGAGCCCAACTTTCGACTCGAATTGCATGTAAATAATGATGATGAGTCTAAATAAGTTAGCAATAGAAGGAGCACAATAGTGAAAGCTGAGGCGTCAACGGCGGCTGCAGTGTTGGCGGTGGTGGCGGTATCGGCGACGTAGTGCCGCAGCCAGCGCGGCGTCCTTGCCGCGGGTAATACGCGCGAGTCACGCGACCGAGGTCGATAGCGGCCGGCGGACAGCCTCCGCGTCAATTATTCAACACGCGACCGCAGCCGTCACCACCACCACACGCGGACAAAGGGCGAGCGCGCGCACTGCGGCGACACCTACCAGCCACCGGCGGTCCGCGCCCGCACGTCCTCGTCCGACCGGAACCGATGCTTATCCTGCCACACTAACAGCGCAACACTAAATAATCCTCGTGCTGTGAGGAGTCGCGAGAGCGCGCGCGGTGGTCGCGCGTTACGTAAAGGGCGCGACGTAGCGCGTATCGGCGCGTTTAGCGCGCTCGCGGCGGGCGCTCGGAGCGGGGTCGCGCGCGGAGTGCCGCTACACAGTTATGCAACGCGCCGCCACTGTCGCCCGGACGGGAAAATCGAACTGTCGGGGCGCGGGATCGGCGCGCGCACCCGCGTCGATAGCGCGCCGTCGCACGCCCGCGCCGCCGCACGCCCGCCCCGCCGCAGCGCCACCGCGCCGACACACACACCAACACCGCCATCCGCAATTGACATTACACCGCGAGACACCACTCATTTCTGGACGTAACGTACATACGGACGATCTTAATTGGCACCACCGGACGCGTACCACGTCCATAATTATTCAGCTACGTACAAGGAAAGGTACTTTGTTAATTGCCAGATAATTTTTGCAAATAACTTTTCTTGTCGCTACTGCGCTGTTTATTTAAAATTAACAGTTGTAAACATGAAATTAGGAGTGTTGATCGAGGCCCTTTACAGTTAAAGATGTCTTATCTAGTAACCAATAGGCAGACGGTAGCGTCGCGTCATTGAGTGTACAATGGGCTTTATATTAGCGCGTTGGCAAGGATGTAGCCACAAGTTAAAGTTGCCGCTTCTAGGAAGGCTGTACGACTGAAGGTCATTTGTACGTGACCCGCTTATGGACTGCCATGACTATCGAACGAGTAGTGTATGCGCCAACGGAACTATATTGCCCTAGAATACAATTTTTGAACAAAGGATTATTAGCATAATATAATAATATTTATTTATTAGACATTTTCTTGGATTGCTGGTCTAAAAGTCTTGTTCATTTTGTTAAACTGAGATGAGGTACTTTCATTTTGAATTATAGTATTATCTAATCTACCAACTAAATTCATACCATTTTACCTCTTTGTTTAAGTTTGGATATTAGAAATTGGGTCATGACTTCATGAGGTCTTACTTAAGCATTACTTTTTTTGAAAGATATCTAGCAATGTGAGATTGGGTCTCACATTACTAGCAATCTTGTTAACCCCTCCAGCTAAGCTAAAAAGGCTTGTGTTAGGAGTGGATTCACATCGGTAGTATAATGGGCAGGATTGGAACCCACGACCTCACGATTGCGAGTCCAATGCTTTAGCCATTAGGCTCCCGCCGCTTATACGCTTTACTATTACAAATGAGTAAAATTCAGTTTGTATGATGAGGCTTCTGACTCTATTGTCTATAGGAGAGTACCTTTCTGAAGTGTGGACACTAAGTATAGCGTTATCTCGCTGCTGTCGGGCACGCGGCCGTCGCTTTGTGGTCACAGATCAAGCATACAATTTCATGAATGGTTTCACTCGATCCGTAAATAGGACGGTAGGAAATAAACATGGTACTTTAAGCGCTTAACTTAATGTGGTTTGGTAATTACATGCTTTATTTGTTTGTAGAATTGAGGTATATTACTGAAGCTTATGTTTATCTTGTTGGAAATCTCGGCATCTCTCTTCTTTCTTTATTCATGGTGAATTTTCGTGACTTGCGTGTTTTATTACGCCATCTGCCAAGTGAAGACTTGTTATTGGCTTTATAAATGCGTTACTAGCAAAAGTTATAAGCGATAATCAACATATATGTGAGCAGGAGGCACAATTCGTCTTCTGTAAATGTTGATTATCTGTGTAAGTAAAATTTTAAGTAATCCACCTAAATATCTCCCTAGATTGAATATTTTATGAACTAATGTAAAATAAATATTTTCCTTGAAAATTAATGTTTTATAATAACTACAATTTCATTCTAGACTAAATTTAAAAACCTTTAACTTAAGTGGGTGAACGTATCTATACTAATACTAGCTGTCCAGGCAAACTTCGTCTCGACTCTTTTTTTTTTGTAAATCGGGAACTCACACAAAAAAAACATCAAAATCGGTCCAGCCGTCTAGGAGAAGTTCAATGAAATACACACAAGAAATATATCCCTCATTTCCAACTCGACAGATTTTTAAGTCGTCAGATCTGCAACTTGACGTAATGTCATGATATTATCATAAAAGTACAGTGTAGAAGAGAAGTTTATTTACAACAAAAAAAGGGTAAAAATAAAATTATTTAAAATTTTATTAATCTAATGCATTACATAGTGTAGATAATATTTTATCTACATTATTATTGCTCTTCAATCCATCTGCTATAATTCGGTCTATTTTCATATTTTTTTCAAGTTCCGCTTTTCTTCGTTTCTTCGTAGGATTATGATACTCACTGTTCTTTATTTGTTTATCTTGATAAAATGCTTCTTTTTTTAACAACATTATAAAATACAGTATGGATGGGTTTTTTGGTATTCTATTATTTATGCGTCTATGCCAGCCTTCTACGCTATTATTAGTTCTGAAAGACTCTTTGTAGCAACTAAATATGTCACAGGTTATCTTGTTAATCCACTCATTTAACATATAATTTTGAAAAAGTGTGATAGACTCATTATTAGTTAAATCATCAAAGATTGACAAAAATGCTTCAGGAATCAAAACAGGCGGCAGCAGCGCAAGGCGGGAACAGCGTTTAGTTAGATTTTTGCCTTCATTGGTACTGATTAAACCTAACTGTTTGGATTTTTTCCATACTGCTTTGACATAATGATAGTAACAACCTTTTACTAAAACATTTTGAAAAACTGCTTTTACCGCATTAATGGCGGCTAGTTCGAAATCACATTTATAGTAAACTATATGCAGGGAAAATCTGTCTCGTAATATTGTGAATAGCCTTGTATATACTTCTTGGGTTTTATTAGGTAACAAGGCGTATAATAATGGTATAAAGTTAGCATCTTCGTTACTGTCGCCCATATTTGCATGTAAGGAATAAAGTTGATAAAATGGTTTAGGACAAATTCTGAACGTTCCATCTCCATAGTAATTTGACATTTTTGTAATGTACTGTTTTGCTAAAGGTGTTAAAAATATTATTATTTTATCCTTTTCACCATCCTCGTACTTCACAAAATCGAAGAAGAAAGAATCTGGTAACTTTACTTCTTTTGCACTTTTAAAATAACTTTTTTTTTAATTGAAGAGATTTGTATCTTGTTCTGTAGAGCGTAGACTGTTTAGAAGAAAATTTCGGGATATTTGGATCTAATTGCGTTTCTTGTTTATTTAATTCAGTAAAGTGTTTTTCAAAGATTTTAGGAATGGGTTCCATGTTCGTTTGCACTTCGGCTTTACAGTCATTAAATACTTTATCTAAATATGTTGAAGTCCTATCCCGATTACAGTTATGAAGGCTTTGCTTCAATATCTTACCATCTCGCGTGGTTACAGATGCACTACAAATATTTCGTTTAACACAGCGCCAATTTGCACTGCCGGACTTATTCTTTAAAATAAAATTGTACTTGTATCCATCATTTAGTAATATTTTTCGTTGCCTTTGACTAGTCACAAACACTAATTCATTATTTTCATTCATTTTTAACTAAGACGAGAGTATTATGTTCCTTGACTAAGACGCGTTTGACAATTGTGAGAAGAAAATGACTTTATGTACATATATTTTATTTAAATTAAATAAGGCTACAAATTTACATTCAAGCAAGTAGGTTCTATGACACCTAATGAGATGTAGGTTTCCTGTAATGAGTTTTAAATGGTTTATAAAAATCACGTTGGAAGGAAATATATATAAGGAAAATAATAAGAAAATGTGTATACAATTGTACAATTAACGACAGCCTGACAATCTGACGAGTTGAAAATCTGTCGACTTGCAAATCTGACGACTTAAAAATCTGTCGAGTTGAAAATGAGTCAAATATATATATAAAGATTATAAAGCTGAAGAGTATGTTTGTTTGTTTGAACGCGATCAGGACCTACTAGTCAGAACTGAAAAACTTACTCTTTACTGTTGGATAGCCCATTTATCGAGGAAGGCTATATAACATCACGCTACGGCCAATAGCAATATAACATACAGCAATGAAAAATATTGCAAAAACGGGGAAAATTTACGCAGACGAAGTTGCGCAGGTCAGCTAGTATATCAGAAAACTAAAAATCCTATTCTATTCCCTCTAATCTGTTGTAACATTTTATATAGGCATTCCTATTCTAATCTGTTGTAACATTTTATATAGGCCTTCCTATTCTAATCTGTTGTAACATTTTATATAGGCATTCCTATTCTAATCTGTTGTAACATTTTATATAGGCATTCCTATTCTAATCTGTTGTAACATTTTATATAGGCACTAGCTTTTGCTCGTGTCAACGTGTCCCACTTACCTTACCTGTATGTTTCTCCAGCGTGTCCAATCTCTCTCCGGTCATGTCACCGTCCCATTCCGTCTCATCGGGCAATGATAGTGAAGGAATAGAGATTGCACTTGTGTTTGCGCATACACTTGTGCACTATAGTATCTCCTGCAAAGTTGACTATTCTCTGATGAGAGAGGTCGCTGTAACCGATATCGGTTAGGAAGCCATTACATTTCCATATTACGTCCATCACGATTTTGGTACTGTTATTATTCCCTAGAGGAAGTAAAGTTTAATCAAATTTCTTTTTTATTTCTGCCTTTCATTTTAATTTTTAATAGGATTTCAGCTAGTTAATTGCCTTATCCCATGGTATAGGTAAGTAAGTAGACAGACTCTTATAACTCTAAACTCTAAGTAGTACGTATCTACGTACCTATCTAATTATAATAGAAACATATTAGGTAGATACTTAAGGCTCTTTTCCATTAGACAAGTTACTTGTATACAAGTTGCAAATTGCATACAACTTGTATACAAGTTAAAATCTGTATGAAGTATTCGAACTTGTACAAAAGATTGAAATCAATAGTGTTTTGTTCTTACTAACATTTAAACTTTCGCGTTGCATGATTATAACTATTTATTATACGGGAATTAACGCGCACAATTACGCGTCCACCACCACTGGCCGGTGCAACCTGGTCGAAACTTCAAGCAATTTTAAGGTAAATAATGCGCGTTAAGTCCCTATGGTATGAATACGTTTCTAATGCAAGTAACTTGTACGCCCATGTGACGTCATACTGGTATGTAAGACTTGCCTAATGCTAATAAAGGAATGCTTGCCTAGTATTAATTCGAATACTTATGCCACAGGAGTACCACTGAATACTCAAACGACAGATACCAACTTAACTTTGAATTGTGACTTGTGCTAACCATTCACCTTTAAATGACGGTAGGTAACATCATAATAATCTCGTCTAATTGATCGATGTTTGACTCGTCCGATAACCTAAATCGAGCCCGTTTAAAATAATATGTAGTTCACAGCTCGTAAGCGTCCTACAAGACTTTGGTGTCCTGCCAAAGAGGTCTTCGACAAAAGCCAGTCAGACTCATGGCAGACAATACGTCTACGCTAGCTTAACTGGCGACGGCGCCACGTTCGACCAAGCGTTCGAGTTACATTACTTTACAACTATTAACTAAACGAAACGCCGCAGTGTGCTGCTAAATTCGATGTTATTGCTTTTATGATTCGCCCCCTAAAAAAATAACATTATTTTAGACGAAAAAATCATACGTCGATAATGTTTTTTTAAGATATCTAGCAATGTGGATTGTGTGTCTTACATAACCTAGCTCCAGCTAAGTTCAATGGTTTGTGTTAGAAGTGGGTTCACGTCGGGTCGATAGTACAATAGGTAGGATTCAAACCCGCGACCTCCGAAGTCCGATGCCTCACCCATTAGGCCACCGTCGCTTCTAAACTTGATTATCTTCTAAACGGTTAAATGGTTTTTTATTAAACAAAACTAAGAATCATCCTAATTAAACTAGCTTTCAAATAAAAAGAACTACATCCAAATTCGACCATCAATTTGGGCGTTACGAGACCATAAAAAGATAGACACATCAAACTTAAAACATTCCCTCCTTATTGCGTTAAGGGTAAAAATAAAACAACTCTTGGCATTATTTCTTTGAGATACATGTGGTTATAATAATAATAATAATAATAATAATAATCTTTATTTGCTTTAAATAGGGTTACAAAGATGTTATATTAACTTACAGTACACGCCTATTTAGCCATCAAAGATAGCATGCAGATAATCATGCAGTAAGGATAACATTACATTAAATTACATTATGTTAAACATTAATTCTATTATATCATTATATGTTAAACATTCATTACATTATATTACACATTCATTATATTATATTACACATTACATTATATTACTCATTCATTATATTATATTATACATTACATTATATTACACATTAATTTGATATTATAATAAATTTTCATGCTTATATTCTAAAAATTCTTTGACCGAATAAAATGTTCTCTGCATTAGCCAACAGCTTAGTGAGGGTATAAATTTATTAATAGGTAGATTCTTATAATGTTCGGGTATTTTATTATATATTCGTATACACATTCCATAACAATTATTTTGAAATCTACTAGTCTTAGGTACCATATTTAAAACTAGCCTATTCGGGTTTCTAAGATTAGTTCTATTTGTTACCTCTTTAGCCTCTTTGAATAGTTCCGGATGCTGTTTAACAAATTTGCCTATTTCCAGCACATATAAACAAGGCAGAGGCAGGATTTTTAATTCTCTAAAGTAGGAAAGACAAGAGACATCCGGCGCTATATTACAGATGGATCGTATGCACTGTTTCTGTGCTTTAAATACTTTATTTATGTCTGTGCCATACCCCCACAAAAGTAACCCATATCTTAGTACAGACTCAACATAAGCAAAATATGCTGTACATGCTGTGGATCTATTAGAAATTTTGCCCAACTTGTACAGAGCAAATGAGAAACTATTTATTTTATTAGTTACTTTGTTTATATGTTCTTTCCAATTAAGTGTGTTGTTAATAATTAATCCTAGGAATGTCACAGTATTAGATTTTAATAGAATTTGTCCATTATAATTAACATTTAAATTATTATTATTCTTGAAATTATTAAAATTGATAAAATTAGTTTTTAATAGATTAATTTTTAAATTGTTATTATTTAACCATTGAATAATGTCTGCCAAAGTATTATTAACATCTATTTCATGTTGATTGAATGTCATATCTCTGTGAGTTGATACTATGACAGATACATCATCAGCAAATAGGATAGTTTTGTGATGAGTGACACTAGGTAAGTCGTTTATATATAATAAGAAGAGTAATGGGCCCAGTACACTACCTTGAGGAACACCAAATTTGTTACATTTGTACTTTGACCTATAGACTTGGATAATGTCTTCAGAGTTTATTTGTGTTACTTCCACACATTGTACTCTGTTATGTAAATATGTTTTAAGCCAGTTTAAGGCTGGTCCTCTGATACCATAATCCTCTAATTTATGTAACAGTGTTTTTTGGGGGACAAAATCAAAAGCCCTGGTCATATCAAGGAATAATACTGTTGTATAATGTTTACTATTTGTGCTTAATAGAATATTATGCACAAGAGAGAATGAAGCATCTCTCGTAGACTTGTTTCTTCGAAAACCAAATTGATTTTCAACTATAATGTTGTT
The DNA here is from genome assembly GCA_945859575.2 of Herminia tarsipennalis. NCBI lineage: Eukaryota > Metazoa > Arthropoda > Insecta > Lepidoptera > Erebidae > Herminia > Herminia tarsipennalis. The sequence continues at coordinate 15,823,414 of OX243845.2, read as the reverse complement.
ATCATTGAAGAAAGAAGACAGTTTGTCATGCATTACCTTTTCGAAGACTTTTGATAATATTGGTAAAATGGTAATAGGTCTATAGTTAGACATATTCGTTCCATCGTCACGTTTATAAAGAGGTTTTACAATTGAGTATTTAAGTTTATTTGGGAAAATACCTGATTCTAATGATTGATTTATTAAAAATGTCAATATAGGTGTTAGCTGGTTGCTACACGATTTTAATATTTTTGTACATATAGAGTCATAGCCTTCAGATGCTGTATTTGCAAGAGACATAATCACCCTATAAACATATTCGTCATCTACTGGTGTTAAGAAAATAGAATTAACCTGCTTATTCTTTGTATTAGAATTACAAAGTGTGTGGTTGGTTATATTTGTTGAAGAAATGAAGTGGTCATTAAAGGCAGTTGCAATATCTAGAGGATTTGTTATTAGAATTTTATTATTGACTATGCTTGATATGTAGTTTGTAGTGTTTGAGCAATTAGTTTCACTTTTAATTACTGCCCAAGTGGCTTTACATTTGTTCTTACTATTTAGTACATAGTTTCTATAATTATTTTTCTTTGCTGATATTACACAATTTTTAAATAATTTATTGTATTTTAAATACTTCTGTTTATCAATTTTAGATTTAGTTGAATAGTACTTAAAGCGAAGTTCCCTTTTTTTTGTACAGCTCAGCTTAATTCCTTTTGTTATCCAACTGTTTATTTTTGTTAAGCTGGTTCTTATTTTAATAATAGGAAAACAAAGACGGTATAGGAGACAGAAGTATTCATAGAACTCATCAAAAGCAAGGTTAAGGTCAGTTTCATTATGCCAGTTTAGGTATGATAAGCTTGGTAAGTATTTTTTGAATATGTTAATATTTTCATTCGAATAGGATCTCTTAAAGTTATATATATATTTAATTAATTTAGTTCTATGTTCAACTGGCCACACCAGTATCTGGGCTGTATCATGATCAGATAGCCCTAGTGGCCGTACTGAAGAAGATGCACCCTTTATGTTACTAATAATCAGGTCAAGACAAGATTTACCCCTCGTTGGAACAGCTATATATGAAATTAAATTGTATTTAATCAAAATGTCTTTGAGGCGTTGAGTAGCCGAATTCTTAATGTCTATTGTATTAATGTTTAGGTCCCCCGTAATAATTATTTTATTTTTTGAATATCTAGATAAGTATTTGTGCAACATAAAAACTAAATTATCAAAGAAATAATCTAAATGGCGCTTATTTTTTGAGGGAATCCTATATATACATATAATAATGAAATTATTTTCTAATTTTATGGCACACATTTCAAAGTGATAAATCTGTATATAGTGATCAAAGCATGTGAGCTTTTTATAGGGGATGCCCTTTTTTACTAGAATACATGAACCACCTCTTTTTGTTTTCCTACTGAAGTACGAGGCTAGTTCATAGTTTCTGATGTGAATATTATTCTCTGTTCCCTCCTTTACAAAAGTTTCGGTAAAGCATAAAATATCTGGGCTAATCTCTTTCTCAATTCCTAAAATTGTGATTTCAATTAACTCTTTTTTTGATAAAAGACCATGAATATTTTGATGAAGCATTGTAAAAGAATTTAACGAATTAGGAACGAAAAAGCTCATTACTATCACGTTGAATAGGTTCTGGTAGATTTACTGATGTACTATTGTTACTTTGTTTGTAGGGAATACATGAAGCTGTAAGTTCATTACATTTAGTAGTTTTAATGGGCTTAAAATAGAATGGAATAGTGCCCTTCTTAATAATGCATTCCTGTTTTGTGTGGTTCTTAATAGCATTTCTATTAGTTTTTAGTTTATTATGAAACTTAATTTTGTCATATGTTAAATATTGCAATTTATATTCAGTATAATCAATCCATAAGTTAACCTTATTACATACATAGTCGACGTAGTTCGTATAAACATTTTTATTATAGAAATAATCTAGTACAGTGCAGTTTTTTAAGTGTCTAGTCCACAATTTTATTGAATTATTTAACATATATTCATTCAGATAAATATTTGAGTAAATTGGTGTAATAAATATAGATGCAATGCTCAATCTATTAATTATTAAGCTAATATTATAATGCAGGGTTTGGATATCACTGTCGTTTCCACCAATGGACAAAATTACCACATCATTTTTAGTTAAAGTTTTAGCAAAAGCACTACATTTACACAAAATATCAGAGCTTGTCGCTCCGGGCATAAGCAACGCTGTTGATGAAAAGTTATCGTTCCATTTCTTGCACCGGGTATGTATAAAAGCAGCAGATAGTCCTCTAAGTTGTTCATTGTCTCCTAGTATATAAATCTTATGCGGTTTATTTTGCTCCTTTGTGATGGTTACGCCATCTAGTTGCATATTGTTTGAGTTTGTTGACTTGGTGTTTACACACACATTATTGACGATGTTGGTATCCAATTGATTCTTATTAAGCTGAACCGAAGATTTTTCAATAGATGGCGTTGTACTTAATTGGTGAATTGGTTGAGATTTACTTTCAGAGAAAGAAATATTAAGTTTTTGAATACCACTAAGACTTTTTCGTGGTTGGTTTTTTTTTTTCGTAGTAGTATTTCTACAAATATAGGCTAATTGTTCGTTTCTTAATTTAAGTTTATTTATTTCTTTGGCCTGTTTGCTATTTTCTTGAAGTAAGTTATCAATTTCATTTTCTGATATAAGTAGTTTCTCTTGTAGCGCCTGTAGTTTAGTTCTCATATCGTGTATCCCGTCAATTACATTGCTGGATAGATCAGGGTAGCTTAGATTCAAATGCCGCGAGTTAGATGACGATGCCAGGGATGTATATTCAAGGTTATCACTTTCCGATTCCTCTGAAGTCTGAAGAAGAAAATTCTAAAGTTGAAATTAGGTATATTCTCATCATATTCATAGATCTATTACCCTTAGAGCTATGAGAAACTCAAGTATTTAAGTCTATACAGTACCACGTAATCATGCTACGTTACGGAGGACATTTATGCCTCATGTTACGACACTTACAAATAAATCAAAACCTTTTAGGGTAATTCCCGTTGGCATAAAATGATCAATTTTGGCAAGCCACTGTATCAGGTCACAGCACCAATAAAGAAAGCATCTGAAAACCGTACATACCTACTTAGTTGTCTTAAACAAAAGATAAATCGTTTATTTCTTTTTTCGCTACTGAAGTAGGAGAGAGAAGATTTTGTTCCATCCTAATAATTAATTGTTAGATTCTATATAAATATCAACATGCGTCAAACTTACCTAAATTCATTTTATTGTTACACAAGAACCGAATGGCGGTATACCTACCGAAAATACGCAAAACTTTATACCAAAAAGTAATTACTTACTGTAGGTATTGAATACTGGCATCCGAATCTAATTCATACTTGATCGATTTTAACTAAATCAGTTATTATTAGGATTGAGTATAAAATTATATCTACGTAGGTAGTCGGCTACATATGTAGGTCGTTTAACAAGTACAGTTTTGCAAATCAATGCTAAAACAATGCTAAAATGATTGAGACAATGCAGTGTTTAAACTTTTGGAACGAAAAGTTTCTTATCGCGCGTTCCGCATGTTTTAGACGGAAAAAATTAAGACCAAAAGTTGTAACGACACTTTTAAGACCAAAAGTTGTAACGACACTTTTAAGACCAAAAGTTGTAATGACACTTTTAAGTCCAAAAGTTGTAACGACACTTTTTATTATAAAGTGTATTTTATTTTATTTTAAAAATAAAATTTTATTACAATTCATCATCAGCCTATCGCAGTCCACTGGACATAGGCCTCTCCAATTGCACGCCACTTTGTTCTATCTTCGGCTTCTCGCATCCAGCTCCTGCCAGCCGTTTTGCGTATATCATCACTCCACCTGGCTTGAGGGCGTCCTACACTACGTTTGCCAAGCCGCGGTCTCCACTCAAGAACTCGTGTACCCCAACGGTTGTCGGTTCTTCGGCTAATATGGCCAGCCCACTGCCACTTCAGCTTGCTAATCCGGTGGGCTATGTCGATAACTTTGGTTCTCTGCCGAATCACCTCATTTCTGATTTTGTCCCTAAAAGAAACTCCGAGCATAGCCCTTTCCATAGCCCGCTGAGCGACTTTGAACTTGTGGACCAGCCGTACCGTCAGTGTCCACGTTTCGGCTCCGTATGTCATCACGGGTAGGACGCACTGATTAAAGACTTTAGTCTTTAGACATTGTGGGATCGACGATGAGAAGACTTGACGTAGCTTACCAAACGCTGCCCAACCCAACCGAATTCTCCTGTTCACCTCGTCCTCGAAGTTGTTTCTACCTAACTGCAATGACTGCCCGAGGTACACATATTTTTGAACAACTTCGAGAACGGCGCCGTGCACCGCTGTCGGTTCCGGTAGTACATGTTCATTGAACATGACCTTGGTTTTATCCAAGTTCATCCGTAGGCCGATGCGTACAGAGGAGTCAGCCAGGTCATTCAGCATCCGTTGCAGGTCCTGCAGCGTTTCCGCCATGATGACAATGTCATCTGCAAATCGCAAGTGAGAAATGTATTCACCATTGACGTTGATGCCCCGCCCTTTCCAGTGCAGCGTCTTGAACATATCCTCCATTGCATTTGTGAACAGTTTCGGGGAAATAACGTCCCCTTGCCTCACTCCTCGATGCAATGGTATAGGTTTTGTTTGCTGATTCTGTACTTGGACGGACATGGTGGCGGCTTCGTAGAGACATCTCATCACTTGGATATATCGCCAATCTACTTGGCATCGCTGCAGAGACTCCAGAACGGACCAGATTTCAATCGAGTCAAAGGCCTTCTCATAGTCCACGAATGCTAGACACAGGGGCTGATTATACTCCTGGGTCTTTTGTATAATCTGCCACACTGTGTGGATGTGGTCTATGGTGCCATATCCGCTCCGAAATCCAGCCTGTTCCGGTGGTTGGAATTCGTCAAGTCTTCGCGCAAGGCGGTTCGTGATGACTCTTGAAAACAGCTTATAGACGTGGCTTAGAAGAGAAATAGGTCGGTAGTTCTTCAGCCGGGTCTTATCTCCTTTTTTGAAGAACAAGACGACTACACTTCTACTCCACGCCTCCGGAGTTCTCCCTTCAAACAGGACAGCATTAAAAAGCTTTTGGAGCTCCCTCAGTACGGGTTTACCTCCAGCTTTTAACAGCTCTGTTGTAACGCCATCCTCTCCAGGGGCTTTTCCATTTTTCAGGTGTTTAAGAGCCAACACGATTTCGTCAATGTTGACTTCTGGCAGGTCTTCGGTGTAGTGGCGTGTTAGAGTGGCTCTAGGACCCTCATTTTCAGGATCAGGTCGAGATGCATGCGAAGCGTATAACCGGCCATAGAAGCCTTCCACTTCGGAGAGGACTGCCGGCTTCGAAGAAACGACTTCTCCACTTGCTGTGGTCAACTTCGTCAGGTGACTTCTTCCAAGAGATTGTACGAACACTTTTGACCCCCGGTTCTGCTCAATCGCTCTTTTAATCAAAAGAGAGTTGGAGCACCGAAGGTCATGTCGTATAAGCCTGTTGATCTCTTGGTTTAGAGCGCGCTTTTCCGACGAAGTGACGGGTGGGTTTTCACGTCGTTCCTTCATTAGCCCTAAAGTCTTTTACGAAAGCTTTGACTTCTTGCCCTTACGCTGCATTTCACAAAATCTCGTACCTTCTTCGCTGAGTATCCGAACCACATTTACGAGCTTCTGGTTTACGTCTGTTGTGGTTTCCATGACAGCAAATCGGTTATCCAGGTTTGACTGGAACGCTTCGGATCCTATCATGGTTTGGAGCAAAGTAGGTCGAAGCCTGGACCTCATCAGACGGGCACGTTCCGCCTTGAAGACGATATTCAGAGAGCCTCGGACAAGTCGGTGATCACTACCGGTATTAAACCTGTTGATCACAGTGACGTCTCTGAATATATGCTTTTTGTCCTTTTTATTTTTTTATTATTATTACAATTCCTTCACTTATTAATCGAAAGGAACTTCGTTCCATCCGGGTGTCCCTTGACACCTCTAATTTTTTTAAATTCTATGGTGACTATGTTGCTTTAGGTAATCTGAATTTCTGTAAGAATACAGTATTAGTATGGGTAAGTATTAGTTTGTATTTTTACATATATAAAGTGACTTTTTAACTGCCTCAGAAAAGGTTCTGTTTGACCCATATATGTGAATGTAGGTTCGCGCTTTTCTCATAAACTACTGATCCCCTTTACAAATACAATAATTGCATTTTTAAAGATAGAAAAATTTGAATCCAGACTCAGGAATCGAACCCGAGACTTAAGAAAAGCATTAAGAGATAGAAAAATTTGATATCTAGTAACATAGTCCAGATAGGTGGTTCGCTTCTGGCCCTGGTTTGGCTATGGAAGTCTCGGGTTCGATTCCTGAGTCTGGATTCAAATTTTTCTATCTTTAAAAATGCAATTATTGTATTTGTAAAGTCTTTGGCAAGAAATGCCTATAAAAATTACTTCAATACTGATCCCCTTTTGGGATTATGTTTTCGCTATTCGACACGTTAAAATTCCATAAATCCATGACGTGTTTTTTTGATTTTTACAAGACCTACCTACCTAACACTTTTTATCAATATGTACCTAGTTATATAAATTTACTTTAGGTGAACTAAATAATATTAAACTTGCAATGTGAAAATGACATTACCTATAATACTCGGAATGGTCCAAGTTTTCAAATTCAAAGTAATTAAAGCAACAATATGGCGACAAATCATTAACAACATGGAACATGGTTCTAAATTCACATAGCTATAGTTATCTATATCCGAAGAAAAGAACAAGGCAATGAAAACTTTAACCCACGTTCGGTCCTTTTACCTTTATGCCTGAAAAGTTTTGTGGGTTCCCAGTCCCGTATCAAAAGTCCGAGGGCTCTGTCACTCTTAAATCGAGAAATATATAAATACCTGACGAGAAATGTATAAAACAGAAACTTGGCAATGTCACTTTTAGCAGCGTGAAACAATTTGTAACTTTCCTAAAATAGTATTCTGGAAAAGCAACTACTTGATACTGGTCTCTACTTTTAATCTATACTAATATTATAAAGCTGAAGGGTTTGTTTTTTTTTTTTTTGTTTGAACGCGGTAATCCCAGGAACTACTCATCCGAATTAAAAAAAATCTGATACTGTTAGATAGCCCATTTATCGAGGAAGACTATGGGCTATATAACATGACGCTACGACCAATAGGAACGGAGCAGCAATTAGAAATGTTGCAAAAACGGGGAAAATTTAAACGAAGCTGCGCGGGACCTAGGGGGCTTAAGCCCCCCCAAAATCATACACCATTCACCTATTCGATTCGTGTGAGTAGTGCAACAACGGCCCTATCTGGTTCAAGCAGCCACACCCCCCCAAACGAAAATCCAATCCAAACGACAATCCTGGATCCGCTGTCTTAGGTCACCGTCAAAGTGATTAATTTAGGGATAAGGAATTATGCAAAATAAAAACGCATTTTGGTAAGGAATTATAAGTTCCGAGCCAATCACTTTGCTTAGTTACCTATTATGTATAATATCTAGTAAAGCTTAGGTAAAGTAATAAAATGGGTAGGTACCTACTTATATTTCATTCGAAACGAGTAAGTATGTAGTAAATCAAGTTCAAAACTATGAAACAAACATTTAGCCCACCACGACTTCACGTGTTATTTGTGTGTAACACTCCAACTCGATAGTGTTATTTAGAACCGGAAGCGAGGAGAGAGTACAACCTCCGCCCGCTGTAACCTTGCGAGCCGCAGCGGCCGGAGCTGGTCGCCACCGAGGCTGCGGAGGCGAACATGAGTGCCAGAGCTTTGTTACGCAAGAGCGAAGAGGCTGCACTTCCCGCAGCGCCTGAGAAGATGCGATTCTTAAAATCAGAGCGATAAAGTTTGCCTCCTTTCAAACATGACAGTTCATCATCATCGTCATCAATCGTCAGTGTTACTATTAATAACATTATCATCAATCATCGTCACCAATAAATATCACCAAGCATCATCGCCAATTATCATTGTTAATTATCATTATCAATTCGTGATCGAAAGACTATTTTATATAATTTGAAAGAGTATTAAACACAAATAATACACTGGAAACAAAAATTAATTTATTACTTTCCACAAGTTTCCTTAGGTTGGCACAATTGTTTTCCATTTTGGCGCGGAGTTTGAGTTGCATCTATTATTTAGAATAAATACAGTGCTATAGTATTTTTACAGGCATTTCTTATTACTTTATTAATACAATACAGTGCTTATTGTTTTTAAACTTTCGCGATTTTTATACATATTAGTTATATTTCGGGACTTAATCGCGTGAATTATTTAAAGGTACGAACCTTTTATTTACCCGACGTTTCGATCGAATTGCACCGATCGTGGTCACGGGTCGACTGATGGCAGCTTAGCGATGTCTCCGTCAGGCGCGGGGTTTTTCAACTACCCTCGCCTGGTCTTGATAATTTTGATAATTTGTACCGTCGGTACTTCTACACACTACACTTACAAAGTCTTTACACTGAGGCGCGGTGTCTTTACGGCTACGATTACATTTGTTGATAACAGGGTTCCAAGATGGTGAGAGCCGGTATCCATCTTCTCGGTTGAAGTTCTTATACTTCTTGATCTCAACCGCCTCGCGTACTATCCTGGAATAATAGTGGCGATCGGTGGAAAGTACCTGTGGCTTATGCAACTCTATCCAGTGATTTGGTCCTGATTCCAACAAATGCTCAGCGATAGCAGACTTGTAAACTTGACGGTTTTTTACAGCAGCGATATGTTCCTTGACCCTGTCTGCGATTGTCCTTTTGGTCTGTCCGATATAGGAACTACCGCAACTGCAATCCACCTTGTACACGCCAGGTGTTTGGAGCGGAATAACATCCTTTGCCGTTCGTAAAAGCTTCGAAACCTTGGAGTGCGGACTGTGTAGTGTGTAGAAGTACCGACAGTACAAATTATCAAAATTATCAAGACCAGGCGAGGGTAGTTAAAAAACCCCGCGCCTCACGGAGACATCGCTAAGCTGCCATCAGTCGACCCGCGAGCCCGCGACCACGATCGGTGCAATTCGATCGAAACGTCGGGTAAATAAAAGGTTCGTACCTTTAAATAATTCACGCGATTAAGTCCCGAAATATAATCAATACATTCCGGTTTTAGTTAGATCCTGTCTAGTGTGTATTGCGAATTTCATAATGGACAAAAAATCGAACAAAGAGTTTGTCTTAAAGTTTGCCAATGGAAAGTTCGTGTTCAGAATCCCTGAAAAAGTTACAGAAGGTTTACGATAAATTAAGTTTTTTTTAAAACTCATTAATTGCAACTAAGTGTACATACATCTATACTAATATTATAAACCGGAAGAGTTTGTTTGTTTGTTTGTTTGTTTGCTTTGTTTGTTTGTTTGTTTGTTTAAACGCGCTAATCTCAGGAACTACTGGTCCGATTTGAAAAATTCTTTTTTTGTTGGATATCCCATTTATTGAGGAAGGCTATAGGCTATATAACATCGCGCTACGACTAATAGGAGCGGAGTAGCGACGTGAAATGTTACAAAAACGGGGAAAATTTACGCATACGAAGTTGCGCGGGACAGCTAGTGTTTTATTAAAGGATAAAGTATTTTACACAACTTAGCGCCTTTATCAAGCATTGCAATTGCATTGCGTTAGAACTTAAAATTGACGTTAATATCATTTTATTATAATAGGTACTTGTACCTATTGCTTATGTGGCGTCCTACATGCCAAGCCGCCGATAGCGCCCGACATCGCGACGCCGACACCGTAGCGCGCGTGCTGAAAAAGACGACATCCCAACGCAATAACTATTTATGCACTAAGCCGCGCGCTGTGCCACACGTTTATATATGGCGCCGAGAATGCACCGCAGTCGTCGTGATTGGTCGGTCGCGATGCACTGACTTGCTACATGCAATACAACTTGCGAACCTTATTTTGTAAATATAACGTGCCACTTTTATTTAATATACCTCTTTCACCTTTTACTTATACATCACACGTGAGTTTTATTTTGCAACCTCAAGACTGAACACCCTATCAGTAAATTGGTGACCCCGACGTGATCAAGGAGCAACTCCAAGATGTCTACAGAGGAAACCAGCCCACAAGAAGTAGAAGACGTGAAAGAACAGGTAACGACCGTTACGTGTGACGTCGCCACAATCTCGCTGCCTGCGCGTCTGCCGCCATTTTGGCGCCAAAACCCACGCCTATGGTTCGCGCAGTTTGAAGCCGCCGTTGCGGCTAGCAGAATTGGAGAAGATCAGAAGTTCAATCTCGTCGTCCCGTTGCTCGGCTGCAACGACCTGGAGCAGATCGCCGACATCGTGCTGAGCCCGCCCGCGAGCAACAAATACGCTACACTGAAAAATAGGCTGATTTCCACGTTTCAAGAGTCCGACCATCGCCAGTTGCAGAAGCTGCTCAGCGGCTTAGAACTCGGCGACATGAAGCCTAGCCAGTTACTGCGCAAGATGACTGATTTAGGCGGGAAATTGCTGACCCAAGAGGCGTTAAAGGTAATGTGGCTCAATCAATTACCTACGCAAGTGCGCGCCGTGCTCGCCGTGAACACCGAATCGTCGCTCGAAGGCCTAGCTGCGATGGCTGACAAAATGGTGGAACACTTCGAACCTGCGACGGTTGCCGCGGTCGCCGTGCGTCCCACGTGTCCGTCGCCATCAACATCGTTAAACTCCGCGCATACGCTCGAAAGAAAACACGTACCAAACGAAAACCTGCAGTTTGACCTACTATCTAAACAGATCGAGAAATTATCGCTAGAAATCGCCGAACTTCGCACGAGACAACAAAATTCGACGCATCATTCCCGTTACCGCCAAAATCGATCGCGGTCGAACTCGCGAGTACGTGCCTACACGAACCGTAAGCCCGGAGATCCAGATTGGGTATGTTATTATCATTTTCAATTTGGTGACGAAGCCCGAAAATGTGAACCGCCGTGTGCTAAACAGAAGCAGAAGTCGGAAAACTAGAACGTTCATCCACGTTGGCGGGCGTCGATGTTAACAAACCAAGTTACCGCCTATGTGTCGTCGATGTTAACAGCAGAGAGAAGTTTCTCGTCGATACCGGAGCCGACATATCTGTGTTAGCCGCTAGAAATAAGAAACCCACGAAGCCGACAGAAAATACCTACAGATTGTTCGCCGCAAACGGAACGGAGATACGTACCTACGGAGAACGTACACTCGAGCTCAACCTGGGTTTACGTAGAGCCTACAAGTGGACGTTCACGGTCGCTGAGGTGAAAACATCAATTCTAGGCGCAGATTTTCTAGCGAGGCACGAATTGCTAGTCGATTTACATCACCGCAAACTCATCGACCGCATCACCGACCTCAGTGTAAACACCATCACAGTGCAAAGTACCGAAGCCGTTTACGTCATCAACCGCAACCACGCCTATCACGACCTGCTGAAACAATACCCAGACGTTCTGCGATCCATGTCACTCAAAGTACCGACGAAACACGAAGTAACACATCGCATCGAGACAACAGGACAACCGATCTACTCGAGGCCACGCCCCCTGCCACCAGATAAGTACAAAGCAGCGAAGTTAGAGTTCGAGAAGATGATGGAGATGGGTATCTGCAAGCCGTCGAATAGTCCATGGGCTAGTCCACTACACGTCGTTAAGAAGAAGGACGGTTCACTTCGCGTATGCGGCGACTATCGCCGTCTCAACGCCGTGACAACCCCCGATCGGTACCCCATTCCGCGAATTCAAGATTTCACGTACCAACTGCACGGAAAGAAAATATTTTCAAAAATCGATTTAAAAATGGCGTACTTTTGGATACCAATGGAGAATGAAGATGCTGCGAAGACGGCCATAATAACCCCATTTGGCCTCTTTCAGTTTAACTGCATGACATTCGGTCTTCGTAACTCAGGTCAGACATTTCAACGTTTTATGCATGAAGTACTGCGAGGACTCGACGACAATGTATTCTGTTTCGTCGACGACGTGTTGGTCCACTCGAAAACAGAAGAGGAACACGAGCGTCACTTACATCAGGTACTCGAACGACTGAACAACTACGGTGTCTCACTTAACGTCGACAAGTGTGAGTTCGGCAAGGACAAGATACAATTCCTCGGCTACGAAGTTTCATCGGCCGGTATCAAACCCACTGAAGATCGCATACAAGCCATACTCAAGTTTCCAAAACCAAGCACAGTTCAAGAATTAAGAAGATTCCTAGGTATGATAAACTTCTACCGTAGCTGCCTACCCCACCAAGCCGAACATCAACATCTGTTAAACAAATACCTACACAATAGTAAGAAAAACGATAAATCACCAATATTATGGACACCCGAAGCCGAACAAGCCTTTGAGCAATGCCGACAAAGCATACTCGAGGCCACCGTCTTATCGCATCCCATACCTAACGCTCCACTATGTCTTCTCACCGACGCATCTGACAGCAGTATTGGTGCCGTTCTACAACAGAAGATCGACAATACGTGGAAACCACTCGCTTTCTACTCCAAAACGATGAGCGAGACGCAACGTAAGTACAGTGTATACGATCGCGAATTATTAGCAATGTATACAGCTGTTAAGAGCTTACGCCGACTCGTAGAGGGCAATGACCTCACAATATGTACCGACCACAAGCCACTGACGTACGCGCTAACAAGAACGCCGAGTAGCAGCGACACACCAAGACGAGAGCGACAACTACACTTCATCAGTCAATTTTGCACTAACATCAAGTACATTCACGGTGATAAGAACGAAGCAGCTGACGCGTTGTCACGTATCGCTGAAGTCGAAGTACTCAACGCAACCGTCGACTATAATAGACTCGCGGAGGTACAAGAGGACTCCGAACTACGCGAATCTATGAAAAATCCGAATCTCAAGTTTACGCGCGTCAACCTACCGGGAGTTCAACGACCGATATGGTGCGAAACATCAACAGCGAACGCTCGTCCATACCTACCACCGCCGTATCGCGTCCCAGCTTTCAAAGCGCAGCACGAACTTAGTCACCCGGGAGTACGACTATCGCGAAGAATTATGACTACAAAGTTCTTCTGGCCGTCGATCAACAAGGACGTAGGTACTTGGGCGAAATCATGTATCAGCTGTCAACGCGCTAAAGTTCAACGACACGTCGTGAGTCCACTCGGCGAGTTTCAACGGTCGTCGCGTTTCGAACATGTGCACGTCGATATAGTCGGGCCCTTACCTCCATCGGAAGATTATAGATACCTCGTGACGATGATAGATCGCTGTACCAAATGGCCTGAAGCAATTCCCACACGTGACGTCACAGCTGAGACCGTCGCGAAGGCTGTGTACGACGGGTGGATAGCACGATTCGGCTGTCCTCTGCGGATTACTACGGACCAAGGGAGACAATTCGAGTCGTCACTGTTTACCTCACTCATGAAGAAACTCGGCGTAACTCGAATACGGACTACGGCTTTTCATCCCCAAGCGAACGGACAAATCGAGCGATGGCATCGTTCCCTCAAAGCGGCACTGATGGCGAGAACGAACGACGGGAGGTGGGTCAACGAACTTCCTACGGTACTACTAGGGCTTAGAAATGCACTACGTGACGACTCATCTGTCAGCCCGGCATTAATGACATACGGCTCGACTCTTCGCATTCCGTCTGATTTCTTCGTACCTACAACGTCGAACATTGAAGACGCGGATTTCGTCCGTCAGCTGACCGAAACGATGACGTCACTAACACCTTCTCCGAGAGCTCGAGCATCAACGATGAACACTTTCGTCTACAAGGATCTCGCAACCTGCTCACATGTGTTTGTGCGCAACGATACCGTACGCAAACCTCTCACACCTCCATATGATGGCCCGTACGAAGTTTTACAGCGCAGCCCAGACGGGAAACACTTTACACTGCGGTTACCGCTTCGCACCGCTGTTATTTCTGTCGACAGATTAAAGCCGGCCTATATCTGCAACACAGCACCGAGCGGCGCAGCGCTACCGATCCACGCACCGAGCGACACAGCTTCACCCACTAGATCATCGAGCACAGCATCATGCGGCGCAGTGCCACGGATCCACGCATCGAGCGACACTGCATCTTCGATCATGACCCCTAGCGACAACGCAACGTCATCGTCTTCACCGAGCAGCGCCTACGTCACAAGATCCGGCCGCACGGTGAAACACAACGTACGCTTCGCTTGAAGGGGAGTGATGTGGCGTCCTACATGCCAAGCCGCCGATAGCGCCCGACATCGCGACGCCGACACCGTAGCGCGCGTGCTGAAAAAGACGACATCCCAACGCAATAACTATTTATGCACTAAGCCGCGCGCTGTGCCACACGTTTATATATGGCGCCGAGAATGCACCGCAGTCGTCGTGATTGGTCGGTCGCGATGCACTGACTTGCTACATGCAATACAACTTGCGAACCTTATTTTGTAAATATAACGTGCCACTTTTATTTAATATACCTCTTTCACCTTTTACTTATACATCACACGTGAGTTTTATTTTGCAACCTCAAGACTGAACACCCTATCAGTAAACTTAAAATGAATGTTACTTAGAAGGTATATTATATGACACGTGCTTATGAGTAGTACAAAGCGTTCAAATGCAGTCGAGATGTGATGGAAGATTTACCTCGCTCTGTTAGGCCATCAACATCTTCAACAAAGTAAGGTAATATCGCAAAGTGAAAGAAACAGTGACTCAAAATCCTAAATCAAGTTTGAGAGAAATACCCGCTAAACTTTCTGTCTCTCGAATCGTTCCGTACCATTTTAAATAATCAATTGGATATGAATTATGTTGCTCGACTAGTCCCAAAAGATCTGAAATTTGCCCAAAAACTCATTCGCATAAGAGCCGTTGACGACATGCTAGAACGAGTCAACCCCGACCCAACATTCATGAAACGCATTGTTACTGGTGACGAGACATAGGTTTTAGAGTTTGACATGCAAACTAGTCAACAAGCTTCGGAGTGGCGCTTTCCAACTAACCGAAACCGAACAAACCACGCCACACTAAAAGTGGATCAAAAGTCAAAGTCATGTTGACTGTTATGCACTCGGAATTTTTGCCGACAGGTGAATAAAGATATTATTTAAATGTTATGCGGCGTTTAAGAGAGCAAATTCAGAGAAAAAGGCCAGATTTGTAGAAAGAAAGTGCTTGGATTTTGCACCACGATAATGCGCCTTCACACAATCCATCATTGTGGACGAATACCATCGAGCAACCACCTTTTTACCAGATTTTGCTCCAACCGACTTCTTTATTTTCCTTAACTGAATGTATTTTTTTTTTTAGCATTGTAACACGCGCCAAGTATGCGCTAGTTAAATAGATTTTTAATGATACTTATTTAGTAGTTCTGTTAGATTGCGTACCATGGTTCATAAAAATAGGTACTCCATCTACTTAGATAGTCCATCTAAAATACCATTCTCAGGTGTCCGATTCAACATTGTCGAACACAAGTTGATTCAGTCAAGACATGTGCATTCGTTTACGATAGATAAGGTAAGTAGGTATATCTATCCAGTCTCTTTAGTTATCCGAAAACTCCCCCACGAAGTCACATATCTTGAATTTTGGTCCTTCGAGCCGGATTAATTAACTGTCTACCCGTTATATTATAACAATTTTACGGATATCTTTACCCCTCGAAATTTGCTCGCTAAAACTGCTCCACCGATTATGGCGAAACACAAAGTTTCAGTAGTCTGCTATTCACGTTTTATCCAAGACTACGATCATGTACCTTTTCACGGTTCCAAGTAAGAAAAATGGTTTCTTTCTGAACAAGCAACGCGACCTACAAACAGTATGGTTCAACTACGTACTACTAGATGTCGCTGTTATAAAGATAAAACCGTGTTATCGGGTACTAACAGTGTACTCTGACAAGTCTGACATAACACTTAAAAAAATAAATAGATTTATTATTAGTACCATAATAATAATACGACCATAATTTTATAATTTACTAGCCGGCCGCCCTGGTTTCGCACGGGCAATAAAATAACAATAAATTAGCCTATGACACTCACAAATAACGTGGCTTTCTATTGGTACAAGAATTGTTTAAATTTAAACTTAAATTTCCCGAGCGCTACGACATGTCTTTCTGCAAACGAGGTTTAACCCCCATAACTACAGCCTCACAAACCCACAAACTTTACCTCTTTATTATATTAGTATAGATACACTAAAAGTAGTTTTAGAGTTAAATAATCATAGGCTACCAAATAAAACACAAATTTGATCTATAAAAAAATAAAATTTCATTAGATTTACCTTAAAATACTTTCTAAATAATAATAATAATACATTTTTGTAACTGTTACCTTAACCATTATCAATATAACAAAATTTTTGTATAAAAATACATATACAAGATATCTATAACATCTCTTGATTCTGTTACACAGAAATGAAATATGAACTTAATATAGACCCAGAACCTAATCAGATTAGCCCATAAAACCAATTACTATATTTGTATAATAAATAATGTAATGATTACTTCTAGCCCTGCACTATTATAATCAATATAAAGTTACTATCATAAATTAGTTATCAGACCTAATATCAAGTCTAGTTGTTTCTCTAATGTTTTTTTTTCGTCACCATTATCAATCTCGAGATCCCAATCCGTGAAGTCGTCTAAATTGCACTCAGAAGCCACATCGTCTACACCAGGCTTGAACAAAAAACCTCTTTGCTCTCTCGTAGATAAATCAGCCGATATCCTGATAGTTCTAACGAGGTCACTATATGTTTCTTTAAACCAGCGTATATCTGTTTTTCTTCTGATGTCACTAACTATCCATATGGGCTTGTCAGTAGCTGAAATTTAACAAATTTATTTAAGCAAGAATTTGCATACTACCAAACAGCACACATAATCAACAATGAAGGGTGGCAAAATTGAGGTCACCAGGTGCCTACACGAATTCCTTATTTTTTCTCTCTAAGAGAGAATAGTATTTAGAACTGGAATCCTTTATAAAATTTAGCAGTTTTTGTAACAGAGAATGGTGGGTACTGCACCCACCATCCAATCGCTTAAGATCTAGCAAATTTTGCTCGGAGTGGCTAAATGGCTAGATCAAGATCTGCACATAACCACGACACTCCATTATCCCCTCCCCCTCTCCCGAATAGCCTACACTACTACAAAAAACACATAACATGTGTACACGTGCCAAATGTGTAGGATAACTATGTAGGGCTGACTGCCATTGCCATTGCTCACTCAGCAGTTAGTGATACGAATTGTATCGCCTTAGTGGCCCAGACTCTATTATAGCTTAAAAAAAAAAATTTTCGGCGCGGCGGTAGGAAGCATACAGAAAAATTATATATGTAAAGATAATTTTATTTGTAGTTTATAGCAATAACATAAATAAATATAATTTGATTCCGCACGCACTCAGCGAACACAACCCAACAACGTAACTATCTAATAAACTACCACGTTACAGGTGACACTAAATTCGCAGGAGAGGTGAGTATCGCTTCTTTACGTAGGTATTAATAGTTCATCATATTAAAATAATTATAATAAATCAAACTTTCATTGTTTTTAAACTTTCGCGATTTTTATACATACCTATTAGATATATTTCGGGACTTAATCGCGTGAATTATTTAAAGGTACAAAGCTTTTATTTACCCGACGTTTCGATCAAATTGCACCGAGCGTGGTCAAGGGTCGACTGATGGCAGCTTAGCGATGTCTCCGTGAGGCGCGGGGTCTTCATAATTTTGATAATTTGTACTGTCGGTACTTCTACACACTACACTTACAACGTCTTTACACTGAGGCGCGGTGTCGTTACGGCTACGATTGCATTTGCTGATAACAGGGCTGCAAGATGGTGAGAGCCGGTATCCACCTCCTCGGTTGAAATTTTCATACTTCTTGATCTCAACGGCCACGCGTACTATCCTAGAATAATAGTGGCGATCGGTGGAAAGTACCTGTGGTTTATGCAATTCTATCCAGTGATTTGGTTCTGATTCCAACAAATGCTCAGTGATGGTACTAAGAAGCAACGGATACAAGCTTAAACTTCAACGTCCAAAGAGCAGAAAACCAGAAGTAAATGCCGACAGAGTGCAAGCTTTAAAATCTACACAAACGGATAGGTATTTACATGCTTTATCGCACGATCATCCGCGCCACTTAGATTCCGTTGTAGCTTCTTTAACAAACAGAGCATACGACCTTTGCGACCCCAAACACTTGGAGGGTGAACTTGCACACGTTCGGGAGGTACTAAGAAGCAACGGATACAAGCATAAACTTTAACGTCCAAAGAGCAGAAAACCAGAAGTAAATGCCGACAGAGTGCCAGCTTTCATGCCGTACATCAAAGGAGTTACGGACAAAATTGGAACAGTATTGAAGAATTATTCCGTTAAGACTGTATATAGTCCGCACTCCAAGGTTTCGAAGCTCTTACGAACGGCAAAGGATGTTATTCCGCTCCAAAGACCTGGCGTGTACAAGGTGGATTGCAGTTGCGGTAGTTCCTATATTGGACAGACCAAAAGGACAATCGCAGACAGGGTCAAGGAACATGTCGCTGGTGTAAAAAACCGTCAAGGTTACAAGTCTGCCATCGCTGAGCATTTGTTGGAATCAGAACCAAATCACTGGATAGAATTGCATAAACCAGTGGTACTTTTCACCGATCGCCACTATTATTCTAGGATAGTACGCGAGGCCGTTGAGATTAAGAAGTACAAAAATTTCAACCGAGAAGATGGATACCGGCTCTCACCATCTAGGAACCCTGTTATCAGCAAATGCAATCGTAGCCGTAACGACACCGCGCCTCAGTGTAAAGACGTTGTAAGTGTAGAAGTACCGACAGTACAAATTATCAAAATTATGAAGACCAGGCGAGGGTAGCTGAAAGACCCCGCGCCTCACGGAGACATCGCTAAGCTGCCATCAGTCGACCCGTGACTACGATCGGTGCAATTCGACCGAAACGTCGGGTAAATAAAAGGTTCGTACCTTTAAATAATTCACGCGATTAAGTCCCGAAAAATATCTTAAATCAAACTTTCGCCGAAATATTTAATAGAATTTCCTTCGTGTTCGACATATTTATTGATAAGAGACAAACTTAGACATCCCCCACAGACACATACGCCGGGTATGCCTTCTGAACTATGTTTTTTTTTTAAGGCGATTCCCGCATTAGGGCACAAGCCTTGTCGCGGAGGACTTTACGAACATACAAGTCACAGACACAAAGTACACCCAGACTCGAAACAACAATTTGTGGATCACACAAAGTGGTGTCCCGTGTGGGAATCGAACCCACGACCTCTTGCATAGCAGTCGGACACACTCCCACCGCGCCACAGAGGCAGTCATTGTCATTCAAAGTGATCTATAATTTCGAGTTTGTGAATGATGTCTGTGTTGCTCAAGAGAGGTATGAATGAAGATTATCTTTTGTAACATCTGTATTTTGCAACAACACATTCAAATATCCAAATTACCATAATATATTGTATCTCACCATCTTGACAAGCTATTTTACAGAAGTACCCATAATCTTGAGTACGCATCTCATCACTCCAGTTGATCATATCCAGTCTGTATTGTTCCTTATATTCACTGTCACTGAGTAGATCATTTAAATTTAAATTCTTTTCTTTGGCCCAATGGCTCTTTATTGGATGTGATATTTTTAGGACCTCACATTTTTCACCAAGCCTGCAAAGTAACAAATGATAAAATTATTACTGTCCTTCTCCATTGTTTTTCTATATCTATAAGTTCACTTAATTCGCACCTCATTGTTCTCGTAAAAACTACTGTCAAAATAATTATTTTTCTGTTGCCTCACAAATTACAATAAGAACTTCTCTGACATAGATTTGTTCTCAAACTCATTGCACACTTAAATGAGAAAAATTATCTTAAAATTTTATAGATAAATACGGTATATAAATATTAATAGTATGCTAGTATTTTAGTTTGCTAGTGTTTTGTTCTTTATTAACATTTTATTTCAACTTAAAGTAGTTTCTGTATAGCTCGTACCCATTGTCTACAAGTTTTTGTAAAACTACTATGTTTAATAATATGTAGGAAAATAAAAGTTGGAAGTTACTAGAGGCATAGTTACAATTTCCCTGAGATAACTTGGTACAAAACTATATCACGTTATGTATCTATATCATCAAGTAACTACAATAACATACATACGTACATAAGTAAGAAAGAGTGATAGTCTAAGGACTCTTCGCCACTGGAGGGTGCACAGTGAGGAAAAATGAGCCAAAACAGTAATGTCCTGGTTCACAACGGAGAAGGCCATCAACAAGATGCTAAGATGAAATTATAATAATAACAAGGTGCCCTGACTAAAGAGGCAAATCATAGACAAAAGTGGAGACACCTGGAGGAGGTCTTTGTCAAAACATGTAGGGTAATTGAGGGAAAAATAAAAAAGTATTGTTAACTGTCTGTATATTCAGTGGGGAACCTGGCAGGTTGACCGTGACTAAAAAACGAGTGCAACTGGTAGTTTCACACTGAGGTGCGTGATAATCATTCGCATTTTTCTGATTTTGTTATCATCAGTGATGTTTTTTGTTCGTGCCTACCCGCCTACACTACTGCAACATTATAAATGTAAAAGTTTGTGAGAATAAATATAGATGTTGGTTGTTCACACAAAACTACTGGATAACTAAACTATTTGATATGAAGGTAAAACTATGCATTTACATAGTAATCAAATAAATGAAAAATGATTATAATACACCTACTTACACATTCTGTAAATGATTGGTAAGAAAGTCCTTGCCAGATTTCCTCTTGCCACTAAACAATAAAATTATCTTTGGCATTATTATCTGATTCTGAAACGAAAAATAAATACTGCAATTTTAGTTTCATTTAACTGAGAAAGTTTCCCGTTACAAATCATAACACACAAACTATACAATTCATAAAATATGAATAAATTAAAGAACGAAACAGCGCGTAATGTACCTGTGGAGATGACTTTTGTCACGACAATAATGCTTTGATGTTAGTTTTATAATAAATTATCATACATTATTCATTTGCTTTCGAAATTGAGATACAAAGAAACAGAAATCAAGAAATCAAATTGTTTGCAAAGTGTCAAACAAATTTTCAGTCAATATTGTCAAAATCAAATGACATTATGGCACCAATGTTACCGTCATATAATTAAATTAATTTCCTTTAAATAAGGTTTAAAAACTTCCCTATAAAATATTTTTCCCTGACCACGCAAGAAGGAACGTTATGTTTTTGTTGTGTATATATGTACTTTAACACGCCCTAGAGAGAGGCTAAAGGGAAGGAAAATAGATTTTAGCTTGAGAGCACACTTAGATTCGTCTCAGTTGTGAAGGTGACACTGGCTACGTCAAAATTAATGAAGACTAAAACGAAAGAATCGCTCTGAAAGTTGCAACAAGAAACTGCTGATCAATATAGCAGCTGCTACACTGAGCTACACAGCCAACCCCCCACCCCCCCCATAAAAGACCCCCATGTTGTTGTAACTAACGCGACTTTATAGAATTATATAAGTATTATAACGAGCATCAGTTGTCTGTTATTGTTTTTAAATTTTCGCAATTTTTATACATATTATATAATTATATTAGCTGACCCGCGCAACTTCTTCAGCGTAAATTTTCCCCGTTTTTGGAATCTTTCTTATTGCTGCTCCGCTCCTTATTTCTCCACTATTTAATAGATGTTATTATACATATAAACCATCCTCTTCAATCACCCTATCTATGTATTTAAAAAAAAACCGCATCAAAATCCGTTGCGTAGTTTTAAAGATTTAAGCATACATAAGGATATAGGGACAGAGAAAGCGACTTTGTTTTATACTATGTAGTGATAGTGATTTTAAACAATTCACTCGATTAAGTCTCGAAATTTATCTAATATCAGTTGTCTGGTTAATATACTTAGTAGAAGCTCTCTCCAGTTTTGGGGTCAGATTGTGAGTTGTCTGATATTAAATAAATCGTTCAATATTATTTCTTTATAAAGATCACGTTAAAAACAAAAATGTGAAAATCTGCATTTTTAACAAATAATGAGAATATTATCATTGCTTTAAATTATCAACCTTGCAATCTTACCTAAAAATGTGCCATAAACATCCTCACCCCTAACACTGTTGTAAATTTTTGACCCATATTCAGGGTAAACTCTTAACTTGGCTACATTTAACAAGAGCTGTCAGTGTCACAACAATAAGTATTGCCAAAAAAAAAATCTTTATACATTAATGATTTCTATTTTTATAAAAATATATTAGTTACAATTTAGCTTCTATTACAATAATAAAAAAGATAAATTAACATTATTATACTTGGGAGAAAGAACTTTTCAGTAAAACTTTGAACACCTTATTACATCAACATTTACAACAGATGGCGCTTCAAGAATGAAATTCAACTTATAACCTAATTTTATACGATGTAAACAAATATATTCATAAATTTCTAAATACCGTAACATTTTTACACAAAAATGAACAATAAATAGTTTATTTATAACGACATTATCGTATACTGTACACTTTCAACCTATATCCAATAGATGGCAGCACGTTTATTACTTGATGTAGCTGTGCTCGTACTTTCTCACCTATTCTTGGAGAAAAATTTCTCCCAAACACCAATGAAACTTGTAAATATATTATTTTTTCTTTCGAATAAGCTCGGTAGAATTCGTATTTTTGTAAGTAGTTTATAGTAACAGCAGTAGTTTCTGTAATTTGGTTGCCAAATTGTCAGAGAGTTGCGACTGTACTTAACAGCTAGTCAACTTCACTTTTCCTTCCTTAGCCTACATTAATCGTGACTGTACATGCTTCAATTTAATTTATGGTTTATGACTTGAGCGAAGAATTACGAACATCAACTTTATATTACCGTGAAAAACTAAAACGTATCTACCTACATACATATCTCCTCTTCTAAAAAATAAATCGATTGATCTTCGTAATGGTCCATTAAGCAATTAGTGGTAAATTAACAAATTCCATTACATATTTTATGATAATGTTTAACTATTACTCTTCCTTGACTATTTATTATGTGATCTATAAAAACGATATTCTATGGTCTCGTAACTTTGTAAGGGGTTAAACAGGGCTGACATCTGAACATCTGCTCTCCCCTTTGATAGGGGAGAAAAATGCAGGTACCTCGGAGGGTAGGTATTCAATACCCTATTAATATTTTAAACAATAGTATACATTGTAGATAAATATAATGTGAGAAACTACCAAATGTCAATTATTTTTTTTACAGATACCTGATAATAAATAAAGCATAAATTTAATGGAAAAAAAGAAGTTTGGCGCGCTTTTCATAGAGCATCATGTCATACTGTTTGACAAGTTTGACATATCTCAAAAGTAGCATTTTAGGCGCCAGTTTTGAACTTAATCTATCTATTACCCACTTAATATGCACTCAAATGAAAATACGTTAGATAATGATCACACAAATATCCGTACATCCAGCTAGTAAATGAATTACGTCGATATTCAATAAAACTTATCAATATTGTTCATTACTAAGCCGATATCCGTGACTAAGTGAATGAATACCGCGCGGTATCTACTATGACACGTAGGTACCACACCGCGTCGCCCACGCCATGTTATTATACCCAACATAACATATACATATCTAACTATTAAATAAATTCGTGCCGACACGAAAAAAATGGCGTTATTTGAATGCCGGCCGATAATTTAAATGTAGCAACAACCGCTTTTAGCTTACAACCTTAATTGACTTAAAAATGCTTATCAATATGACCCAGTAATAAAAACTTGAGAACATAAATAACGCTCTATCAATGTAAACTTTAATCTAACACAACAAAAGCTCAATTTAAAACAGCGGCGATTCCAACTTATACTGTTTCGGAACAAGGATAAAGTTGGAAGCACGATGCACGCTCACGACTTTCTGAACAACTCCGGACATGACATTCCACGTTTCGCTGTAGATTAGAACGGGACGGATAGCGACCTACCCGCTGAAAAAAACGAGACAAGCGACCACCGAGCAGTCCACGTGGACTGCTTAATATCAACACAGGAGCAACGACCAATAGAAAACGGTACCGCTAATGTATTTCTCACCTCCGCACTCACACCAAGGACGGCTGCCATTTTTGCATTATTTATACGATTCTAAACTTTGCGCCGTCCACTTAGAGTTTTAAATCTCGTGTTGCGGTGACAGCGTATTCCATTTTCAAAATGACTTATAAAAATGTAATGTTATGATTTTGGATCATATTACAAAGTAGTAGGGTGTGTAGTCGCTCGGTGAGTGTTCTGCGGTTCTTGAATTTAAAACGATTCCCAAGAACACGGGCGCAAGTTGGTGAAGGTTGGAGGAGGCCGCGGTGCAAACTGCATCGTCACAGCGCCCCCCGGCCCACCCCGGAGGCCGGAGCCGGCGCCCGGAGCTCTCCCGCCGCGTATTGTACGTTCAGTATAAGCTGTGTGTGTACGTCTGTTCAAAGTCAACTGTTGTGCTGAGGCACGACGTTTTCATAGCTCTCGGAGAGGTGCATGCAGCCGCTGCACGCTGCACTCAACGCGGCCAATATTTTGCTGTTGCAATATGCTTCTCTTTTATTTTTTATACCGTCTGTTTGACCAACTGAACAAAGGATTTTCACATGCGGCAATTATATGGAAAATGCTTGTTGCTTTTACCTTTGCCTGCATACATACCTACCCATTAAAAAGTAACGACTTGTTTTACCTGTGTAGGTACCTAGAAACATATTTTCTACTTCCAAGCCGGCAGCTAATATGGGTAAAATAATAGGGGGCGTTGACATTTCTAGCTTATCAGATAAAGATAAATCTTCTATATCATTTAAAATGATCAAACAAATATTCTAAAAGTCGATCTCTTCGAACGACAATAGGTCGTTTGAAAACATCTACATTCGTCACAGATTACCTTCACCGTCTTGGCTACTTTTTATGAAAAACAAAATAACGAGATTCAAATCAAAACTCGTTGTTAGAAACAAATCGAGTCCTTAAAAGCTCTTTTACGATTACGTTTTTGATTCCATGGAAGGGGTTCCTTTGTGAAGGCACGCCCGGAAATATTACACTCAGATGTAGCCCACCCCCTACGAGGCCAACAACTGATGTCTTCACTCATGCACTGCAACTGAAGCGAATGTATGAGCTCAGTTATACAATCTTACCTACTCTACTCGCACAAGCAATTATTTTAAAATGAATATAAAATTTAAGCTTTTATAATAAACGTTTGCAATAAGGTAACCTGCTGAGGTATTAATTAATGTAAGTACACATGTTGACGTTCATTGATTAATCTATTTGATATCCTACTTATTTAAAGTTTCGACGACTTTTAAATTAATTAATTTAGCTATTATGTAGGTATCTAACGTACTACATCCTGTCTGTAGTCAGTAATAAACATAAAATGTAACATAGACACGATCACGCACGACACGACCAGAGACGCGAGCTGTTATTTTTTATTAACGCAGAGGCAAATTATGATACGCGTCAATTGGTTCATTCTCATAAATTGATAGAGCAATTCGTCCGCGCAGCGCTGCAGCGCTTCAGTCTCTTCATAACAACTTATACTCCTCCGTACCTACTTTTTGTCAAGAGAGTTTTCTTGAAACACTTAAACGCGTCGACTAATGGCTACCGACGCGTTCCACATCGGAAGCTCTTTGTAAATTATGTACCTTCGAGAGGAAACGGTATCGCAGTGTGGACAAAACGTACCCTACTTTATTTGAGCTAATATTTGATTTATATACGAAGTTATTAGTCCTGCCCGCCCCTTATCGGAAAAAAAAGCTGCAGTATACGTTTTTGTCTAGCCATCTATTCAGAGTGTGAATGCTTTGGTCTGTATCTTTTATTTATGACCATGACTTATGTTAATAGTGCCGAGACACAATGGACGCGGACATCTTGAATAAGTCGGCCGTTCTGATAAGGGCTAGACGAGATTAGGGGCACAAAAACACAGACTGGCACATATTTGGAATAGGTAGACAGGTCTGTAAACAATTAAAAAGATTCTTTATCTTCTACCTTAGCTCTGAAAGTCAGAAGTATGAACAGGTATGAAAGTAAGTATTAAATTGGTAGAGCATCGTAGCCCATGATGGTTATCGATATCACATGATCCGTCATTCATTCATAATGCGAAGTGAGTGGTGCACGCTGTAGTGTGTGTAATCAGTAGAGTGTAGAGCGGCGAGCACACGGGTCGGTCCGACACGCCGCACGAGTACGACACGCTCACATTACTCAACACAAACAAAAAGGGAATAAATGCTGGAATAAAATACTTTTAATTTCCCCGGGCGCCGCTAATCGGACAGCGTCGATGGAGGGCGCCAAATCGCCCTTTTTATTTTACTGTATGAACGCAAATCCGGCGGGAAAACGGCGTTAGGCGAGCGGGGGTGGCGGGGCGGTGCGGTCACGCGCTCGGAATTAGCGCCCCCCGCGCCCGCTCGTCCCGCGCCCCGCACTTGACCCGCGAGGTGTCACCGAGCACGTTACCTACCCGCAAAAAATAGGGGGTGACCCGCTCCGCACTGGGAGGCGCTGCACGGATTTTGTTTTTAATTTTTTATGATTCCGCTTCGATACGACTTCGATGGCAACTGGAGTCGATTGGGAAATAAAAGAATAATAGCAAAAACTAGTCGAAGTACACGGACAAGTACCTACTTGCATGCGTGAGTACGTAGAGTCATAAAACTCCGAAGCATGTATCCGGTCCGGTGGTACGAGGCCGGCGGGCGGCACAAGCCACTAATTGACAAACAAACAACCCATAGAGACCGCAAATACTGAGATATTGGAGCTTCACTGCCAAACAATGACTCACATTGTGTCATTATCGAGCTGCATTGTAAATTATATTTTAAGATTTCCTTCCCCATTCCGATAGCAATGTGTGTAAAGTTAAATACCACTGCTAATGGGTACCTACCTAATCCTGCTCTGTTACTAATTAGTTCACCACTTACCTGTTTACGTTCTACAAATTGGCTGGTAACTAGGTACAGAATTATTCCTGCTAAATTCCAATATTATTACGAGACCTAATAATAACATTATTATTGTTGAATAGGGTTTCTAATTTGATCGCTTAGGAATACCTATCTACACCATAAAGTCGTAAAAAACAGAGTTCAAAGTAAGTTGCAAGTTTACAACTTATCAAATACAACCCCTAGATAGGAATGCCGTATAACATCCCTATTTTATTTAACATAGTTGAGATGGCGTCAAGTGCGATCGGGTCGTGCGGCTAGCATTTGGCGCTTAGCTCTGTGGCTCCGCGCGAGGTGTCGCTAGGGATCGGCGGTCTTCAGCCGGCAGTAAAAATACGTGCGGGTATTTCCTGTCCCCGCGACAGCCTCGGCTGGGGAGACGCGGGGGCGATAAATAACTCAGTTTGCGGCCGGAGGGGGCGAGCGGGTGAGAGACGCGGGGCGTACGGGGCGGGTGTTATTTGTAGGGCTCGCGTGTGAATTATTCGTGGGTTCACGCGCGCTGTTTGCCCGCCGTCTTGTGGAGTGGCGCGCCGACCCTCGTTAATGAAATTTCATATCGTTCCCGCCGCGTCGTGCTCCATTGTTGATGCACATCACTGAGCCATTCAAACTACTGGATTGTTACACTTCACTGTCCCTAATGAGTTCGTCTACGTCTACCTTATTGTTATTTGACAATGAGAGGTATCTAATGTAGGTGGTTGATAGTCTACAGCTAACGGTTCGTGAGCACGAACTGGGTAAAATGAATCATTATCAATTGTAGTTTTTTTTACACTAGGTAGCAAATAAATCATTCTTATTTATTAGGTATTACTTTTTGGGGAGTCGACATTACATAAAAAAAAAAAAAAAATGATATACCTAGGTAAAGCTACCGTAAAAACGAATCTCAAAAAATATACCAATATCGTGAGTTAAGTTTCTGAACTTAATACCAGACTATTTCCAAAAAATACGTTAAGTACTTTTTACTAATTAATATGTATGAAATTAAGGCTATCTCTTAGGTATGGTATATTAGGTGTGTCTACGCCGATCGTAGCATTCGTAGCTCTTAAACGGAAAAACAGATTTTGATGCTATTTTTACACTAGAAAGTTGTTTCAATCGAGAGGGTTCTTATAATGTCAAGAGGTCATATGTACGGACGTTGGCTTATTCTTGAGTCAATTTAATTGCACTTGAGTGTAAGTTAGCGCTTTACGCATCAGACAGATAGTGATTAATTATGCCTAGTAGGTATGCCTACTCGATTGCCAATCCAACAGCAAAAAAAATGCTTAACACTCGGCGTGCCTGGTAGGGTCTCATAGACCCACCTGTCTGTACAAACAGCTGTATTTTATTCAAATTTGTATTTGGTGCATTTCTGGCCTTCTGCAGCTCGCCGTTACAAGTGGTTTGACGCCTTGGTCCATTAGTTACGTGAGTGAGGTGATTTTGACGATTTTGGACCCCCCTCTCATGAGACCACTCGATATTTCAGTCTTCCATGAGCTCATTTTTATTAAAGACTAGCTACCCTGTGCTACTTAGTCTGTGTAAATTTTCTCCGTTTGTGCAACATTTTTTATTGATGCTCCTCTCCTATTGGTCGTAGCGTGATGTTTTTTAGCCTATGGCCATTCTCGATAAACGGGCTATTTAACAGTAAAGGAATTTTTCAATCCGGACCAGTAGTTCCTGAGATTAGGGCGTCCAAACAAACAAACAAACAAACTGCATAGCGTGATGTTATAAAGCCTTCTTCGATAAAAGGGCTATCCAACAGTGAAAGTGTTGTTCAATTATTTTTCATTATCGATTAACGCGTTCAAAGAGACAAACTCTGCAGTTTTATAATATAAATATGTGATTAAAGCGCGTATGGGTCTCACAGACCCTATCAGGCATACAGCGTAACTTTTTGCCACTAGGCTCCGGGTCCATTGACGCGTATCGCTATACATTTCGTGATCGCATGCTGATAGTAATAAAGATTATGTAGCAATAAATGTTTTTCATCGTTGTTCATCGGGCGTCAGTGTAACGTAATTAGATGGTGAGTGGTACCCTTGTTGCAAATGCGTTGGTCCGAGGTTCCAAGATACACAAATACCGAAAGCAGGTAGGTACAGAAGATAACAGCTCGAGGCATAAATATTGTAAAAAAAATTGAATTCAGAAGTTTTATTGCCAAGTTTTGTTCTTACTGGGTTTACTTTTTGTGTAACTAGTAGTTACAGATATGCTCATACTATTCCAAATTTTGTCATTTATAAAAGTTGCATTTCGTAACCTAAATTATTAATTAAGGTTATTTAGAAGTATTTTTTGTAGGCATTTCTAGCCAATTACTTGACAAATACAATAATTGCATTTTTGAAAGATTAAAAATCTGAAGGGCCCAACTCGCGAGCATCAAGGGATAGAAAAAATTGAGGTCTAGTAACATACTCCAGATAGGTGGTTCGATTCCGGCCCCGGTTTGGCTACGCAAGTCTCGGGTTCGATTCCTGGGTCTGGACTTAAAATTTTTCCATCTTTAAAAAATGCAATTATTGTATTTGTAAATGAATAAAGCGCATAATTTTAACTTTTTTGACTTTAACTTTGTCCGTGAACTACATGGGCACACGCAGGATTATTTTTAGTGAGGGGAGGTGTGTACCTACCTGCCTTTTTTACATTTTGAGAAGGGGGGATTGAGAAACCCCCAAAATCCCCTCTCCCTGGTAAACGATTTCTATGTGTGCGTTACTCGTGTGCTCGTTGAACATGTGCCTTCTGCACTCTCTGTATTTTGTGGCAGTCAGCTGTAACGCAATGGAATATTAATAAATAGCCTTTGGCATGCAGATATCCGCCTACTTGTAAGGAATGGTTTTACTTAATTTTGCATGCACCAATTTGCAAGCATTCCAACGCAAATTGATGAATGTTTAATGTAATGTTAGCTTGTAGTTTAAGCATCACAGAGGTGCCATTAGTCTGTCTTGTCCGTGGTTTCTAAAAGGCGTGCATTAGAATATGTTTATGTGGTTTATATTACCTAGTTATATAAATTTAATGTGGAACATATCGTTTTTACCTTTGTTGTAATAGATGCTTCTACTATGTTGTACCCAATAAGGCTGATTTTAGTTTATCTCATGTTTCACGAAACCCTTATAGTTTCGTCATGTCCGTCTGTCTGTCTGTCGGTCAGTCCGTATATCACAGGCATTTTATTCAAAAACTCCTCAATGAATATTGATGAAATTTGGTGAAAAGGTGTCTTGTAGTAGCCGCTACTTAGTTTGATAGCTAAATAATAATAATAAGTATTTTTAGGGGTGGAACTCCATACATGTAACAGAAGCTAAAATTTTTTTTTTTCTGCAAACATCAATTTGTAGCACATTATTCGACAGGTCTTTCAAAAACATTTTAAGGTTTCTAATAAACATTTTTGATTGAGTAAATATTTTTGGAAATAATTGCTCCGAAAGTTGCACAAATCGTGTCTCTCCTTAACTTTTGAACCGTGTGACCATCAAATATGAAAAAAAAATCAATGATAGCGCATAATAAATACTTTAAACTAAAATAACTGTCATTGAGTTATTGCCGAAAAACTGCGAACTTTCTCAACAAAAGCGCGTAAGTGCCATGAACTTACGCTCTCCTGCTGCAACATAATAAGCATCAGTCCTTCAACATGGTGTATAGTATATTAGTGGCAGCACCTTACCCTCATATCAAGTTTATAAACATTCAATCATTGTAAAATTGGCAATTTGAAAAGAGTGGCCGCGAGTTTTTATTGCCAGGTTCTTTTCTCCGGCTTTACCTATAGTTTGCGAACTTTGCATTACATGTCAATGTAGAATCCTTACGTATCACAACACAAGTGTTGTATTGCATCCTAAGTGAATAAAGAATTTTGAATTTTGAACAGCGTCAATAAGAGCGCCTTCACACTAGCGTTTGTCCAACTTTAAGCTGTTCATTGCGATCAATAACGCTCTATGTTACTGCTTTATAATGCGAAATTTTGGTTCTTTGTTATTCAGTCATGCCGGAACACCTCAACGGATCTATATGAAATTTCGCATTGAGATAATAATAATATCTTGGGACAGCTCACACAATATCACCTGATCCCAAACTTGTATTATGGCAACCAGGCGAGTGATAAACAAACTTAAACTTAAACTTTGTGGCGCGGTGGGAGTGTATCCGACTGCTACGCAAGTCGTGGGTTCGATCCCCACCCAGGATAAAACTTTGTGTGATGAGCACAATGGTTTATTCTTGGTTTATTCTATGTCTGGGTGTTACATATCAACCCATGTGATGGCCCACTGCTGGGCACGGATCTCCCCATTAGAACCCACTAGTATGTAGATCCTGGGGGTAATTGCCATAATCGCCACGCTTGGCGAGCGGGTTGGCGATCGCAGTAAGGCTTTAAGTACCCAGAGGACGCTGCTGCCCGTCCTCCGGTGTGAAATCCCTTAGTCGCCTTGACGACACCCACGGGAAGTGATGGGGTGGTACTATTCTTAAGCCGGTACCACACGGCACGGGGAGGTCCGTAGCTACTACGTGGGCCGGTACTGACAGGGAACCGGTCTAATTCCTTGTCATCAGATATGTTGAAGCGTAAGCAATCATATAATGGTAAAATATAATGTCTGGGTGTTATTTATCTATAATTATGTATTTAGAAATATATAAGTACCTATGTTTATCAGTTGTCTGGTTTCCATAGTACAAGCTCTGCTTAGTTTGGGATCAGATAGCGTTGTGTGAGTTGTCCCAAGATATTATTATTATACCTACCTAAATATGGTAGGTAGATAAATATACCCAGGCACAGAATAAACCATCGTGCTCATCACACAAAGTTTTATTCTAGGTGGGGATCGAACCCAGGACCTACGGCTTAGCAGTCTTCGTCACTAACCACTAGACCAACAGTCAATTATAGATGGAAAAATGGAAAACCAAATAGGTAGGGTATTTTTCATCCCGAAAAAATGAAGGTTCCTGTAAAATTTACACGTGAACGAAGTCGCAGCAACAGCTAGTTTGTTAAATCAAATGTTTTACGAGTCATAACATCATGCTATAGAAGTTTAGATTTTATATAATAGGGGTCAATTAGGGGGCTATTGCTATCTCATACTCATCATACTACTCAATCACCAATTTAAGACGACCATTACTTACATAATGTTGAATTAACTGATATAAAAAACAAGTGTCATCGATCGAGTTTTGAATGCTATCTATACCTACTAATATTATAAAGTTGAAGAGTTTGTTTGTTTGAACGCGATAACTTCAGAAACACATATCAACCCATATGATGGCCCACTGCTGGGCACGGGTCTCCCCAGTAGAACCTACTAGTATGTAGATCCTGGGGGTAATTGCCATAATCGCCACGCTTGGCGAGCGGGTTGGCGATCGCAGTAAGGCTTTAAGTACGCAGAGGACGCTGCTGCCCGTCCTTCGGAGTGAAATCCCTTAGTCGCCTTGACGACACCCACGGGAAGAGATGGGGTGGTACTATTCTTAAGCCGGCACCACACGGCCGGTAACTTCAGAAACGACAGGTTCAAATTGAAATATTATTTTAGTGTTGGATAGCCTATCTTTCGAGGTAGGCTATAGGCTATATAACATCACGCCACGACCAATAGGGCCTGGGAATACGAAAATGGCCTATAAATACGTGAAATCGGATCCAGAACTCCGTTTGGGGGGGGGGGGGGGCAACATTTGACTCAACCGGCCAAGTGTGAGTCATGAGCATTTGATATACATCGGTACACCATATCTACGACGACCACCAAGGAAGGGTAATTGCCTGCCTAAATACCGATCTAGTATCAATATTCCCAAAAAAAGTCATTTAGTCGACTTTGGGTGGGGGGGGGGGCAGTTGCCCCTGTTGCCCCCCCCCCCCCTCCAATATGGGTGGATGTTCGTTATTCAATCACGCTACAACGGGTACACGGATCTGGAACAGAGATAGATCATAGTTTGGAATAGCACCTAGGCTACTTTTTATCCCGG
This sequence comes from Herminia tarsipennalis, assembly GCA_945859575.2. NCBI lineage: Eukaryota > Metazoa > Arthropoda > Insecta > Lepidoptera > Erebidae > Herminia > Herminia tarsipennalis. The sequence continues at coordinate 15,790,122 of OX243845.2, read as the reverse complement.
AATAATGTTCCCATGAGATGACATTTCTTTTTTACATTTTAAAAAAAAATCGCGGGCAACTGCTAGTATAAAGATAAAAGTTTGCATCCACTTACTGGTTTATTTAAATAATTGAGTTTTAACAATTTTATGCATATAATTAAGCGTCCTACGTTTTATTTTAATATAACATCCACGTGTAAGTAATTTGAGCATCATTTACATACATTATACCTGGTTAAGTACCTATTAATATTTTAATAAATATTGTGAAAAATACAAGTTCTATTTATAACTACGTAAAGACTTTATAAACAAAATGAGGAACTGATTTCGCAAATTTGACATAATTGTATAGAATGTTTGTGCATCGCAATTTATTGAAATTCAGATTGATAATAATTATGTTTTTAGGTCTGAATTAATGAAATAATAATAAATAAAATAGCATAATTTCATTAATTGAAGATCAAAGCGTATTTTGCCTTTTAAAAATTAGAAGAATAAGTAGGTTTTATTTAACTAAAAAATCATTGTAAAATGGCGGCATTTTTCACTAATTTTGACGGCAGTTTTTGTTTTTTTACAATTTAATGTAATGAATTTTAAATAATGTGGTACCTACCTACATTATGTTATAATAAATTTATTTATCTGATATTTTGGTCATATTTTACAGTCTATTTAAAAGGTTTAATGATAGAATTAGCCATTTGTAAATAGATAGGAAATCGGGGTGTGGGAAATTTATCACTTACAAAAGAAACAAAACAGTATTTGTAAATGTGGTACATTACCTGTCAATATTAAAGATAAGTCTATTTTTAACAAATATTCGATAGTGTAAAAGTATTTCACAACAGGGTAAATTAAGCGCTTGAATTAAAAATGCAGATTACGGACATGTAAATGCGAAATGCCTCTTAATGAGTTTTACAACCTCAACATGAGCAAAGCCACTAGGAAAAGCTAGTATAACTACTCATATTTATGTATTACACTTAGTAAATGATGAATGGCATCACATCACAAACAGGCGAGGTGTCGCGACCGTTTAACGAGGAGATTGAGCGCGCAATTGTTCTCCTACAATCTATTACTTGTATAGGTACCTACTTGTATCTTAGTAGTTGTATGTTTCACGAGCTGTAATGGGCGCGTGACATTGGCAATAGGTATTGCCTAATAAGTGCCTTGAAAGATTTATTCATTGCCTAAATTAAATATCATTAATAGTGAAGTATTTACATACTTTTCTTAAAGAATTTTTAAGCTATTGCATAGCTTTTATCGCGGGTTTAAAGCGCGGCGATCGAATCAAGAAATTCCGTAACGAAAATAAAACCTAAAACCCCCCACTCCGCCTACCATGTAGCTCGGCCGAGCGTTCGCTTAACGTTTAGGTATATAGCACGACTGTACGAAGCTCGCACGGATCGAGACGAGCTGGTCTGAAATGTAATGAAAAGAAAAAAAAACTACTGCCTAAATAAATAATTATAATTGCATAAGTTGATAAAAAATGCAATGCAATAGCTTTACCGCGGCAGTCCCCGAGTGCCACACATTTTTTTATGTAATTAGATCTCAAAACAACGATTAAAAGGTTACTATTAAGTATATATCTATGTTGAAGACACATTATGAAGCATCAGTTTTATTTATATTATGTTTAAAGAAGCAATCGATTGCTTCTCATCCTACATTACATTAGCATTAAATGTAGAGTTATCTGTTCTGTAGGTACTAGACGTTTGTCAGATGTTTAAATTAGTGCATTTTGTAACAATAAAGTTATTTTTTTTTAAGATCACTAGCAATGTGGGATTGTGTGTCCCACATTACTAGCAATCTTGTTAACCCCTCCAACTAAGCTCAATGGCTTAGAATGGGTTCACGTCGCTAGTATAATCTATACGTACCTATTTATCCATACTATAATATTACAAAGCTGAAGAGTTTGTTTGTTAATTTGAACGCGATAATCTCAGGAGCTACTGGGTCAAATTTAAAAATTATTTTTCTGTTAGATAGCCCATTTATCAGGGAAGGCTATATAACATCACAGGAACGGAGCAGCAATGAGAAATGTTGCAAAAACAGGGAAATTTGACGCAGACGAAGTTGCGCGGGTCAGCTAGTCTATACTAATATTATAAAGCGGAAGAGTTTGTTTGTTTGTTTGCTTTGTTTGTTTGTTTGTTTGTTTAAACGCGCTAATCTCGATCACGAAATGTATAGCGATACGCGTCAATGGACCCGGAGCCTAGTGGCAAAAAGTTACGCCGTATGCCTGATAGGGTCTGTGAGACCCATACGCGCTTTAATCACATATTTATATTATAAAGCTGCAAAGTTTGTTTGTTTGTTTGCTTGCTTTGTTTGTTTGTTTAAACGCGCTAATCTCAGGAACTACTGGTCCGATTTGAAAAAATCTTTTTTTTTTGGATAGCCCATTAATCGAGGAAGGCTATAGGCTATAGGTATAACATCGCGCTACGACTAATAGGAGCGGAGTAGCGACGTGAAATGTTGCAAAAACGGGGAAAATTTACGCATACGAAGTTGCGCGGGACAGCTAGTATAATATATGACAGTTTATTATGGTGTTGTACCTACGACAATACAGACACACCAATTGTGTCAATAACACTGTGACGCAAGACTTTGACACACTCATCTTTACAGCAACTAAGCATATATACCAACCTACCTCATATCTAAACATATTATGAACCTACTAGCTGTCTTGTCTGTCTTCGTATCCCCGTTTTTGCAACATTTCTCGTCGCTGCTCCGCTCCTATTGGTCGTAGCGTGATGTTATATAGCCTATAGCCTTCCTCTATAAATGGGCTATCCAACCGTCAAAGATTTTTTCAATTCGGATCAGTAGTTCCTGAGATTACCGCGTTCAAACAAACAAATAAACAAACTCTTCAGCTTTATAATATTAGTATAGATGTATGTACTTATACATATACCTATAGGTATATATACAAGAGTAGGGGCTGTTAATTTGTTCTCGCGTCACGCAAATATAGGTAGAGATCCAGTCTTTGCGAAACTTGCATCGAAATCCAGTTCCATTTTGATGCAAGTTTCGCAAAGACCGGTAGGGACGAGAATATAATAGATATCTGTAATGAAATTGATCCGACCATAAACAACTTTGAATTGCCCTTTTCCCATCGTAACGGGAATTTCAAAAAATCCCATCTGTTCGTGTCAGTTAAGGTTAATCCCATTCTATCTTACCTATAGTATCTACAAGGTGTAAATTAATCCCTGTCCGACCCGAAATCTGTGTGTAGGTATTCTGTTAACAATGCTAATAAAATAGAAAAAATTACATCCCATTATTTTTTTTTATTAACTTTTAAAATTCACGATTTAAGTAAGTCCGGCTCGAAGGACCACTTTGTATAGTCAGAAGAGTCGAGGGATGTTTAGGTTAAGTTGATTGAGTTGACATAAAACCACAGATTCCCGTAACTATTCACTTTAATTTAAGTATGATGTTCGTGATTAGCTAGGTATCAACTGACTCATTAGTGCAATACCGCGTCGATCGAGTAAAATGTACTTTGCAATGTAAGCACTATTAACAATTTGTACATAAATGGAATGGGAACATGATAGGTACCTAACAACACATTAACGAATCGGACAGGGATTAAATATACATACTGTATAGGGGTTAATCCCTTTAATCATAAATACTGAATGGAATGTTCTTCCTTATATTTAGAAAATACAATCGAGGAACATAAAATATTCTAAACTTGGATAAGAACTGTTGGTATTGGTACTTTAAAAAGCGCTTAGATACTTTCTTATTTCAACGCACAAATCTTTAAAAAAACCCTGAAGGCCGGCCTGAGGATGTTCTCACAAAAACAAAAATCGATTGAAAAAATTTGTCATGCCGAAGCATGCCTTCATATTCCTAATTGCATCGTTTATGTCGCGAGGATGACTGCTGGATATTACACGAAAATGCACACTGGGGCAATTTTCCTTTTTGACGACATATGTGTAGTATTAACACGGACTTGCTACGCAATTACAGAATACCAAAATGTATTTATGTAGGGTGTAACAGGTGCAGTGATGCCGGCGCGCTTGTGGTACACCAATTACTGAAATGACAGGGCCAAAGATTGTAATTTTCATAAAACAACATGCCATTGTTATGTCTGTTAGTCTGTTCCTTTCTTGCTTTTACAAGAACTTTTAAGGACCTAAAAGTCTAAACTACCCGAGATTATGTATCGTTACTCGGTGCCGTGGAACTGTGAAAGGTTTAGTTTGCTGTCTTTACTGACTTCAAGAAATATTTTTTTTTCTTTTTTGTTTTCTCTGAATAACTAGTAATTCTTCTGGATTTGAAATTATGGTTTTACAAAGTCTTTAGTAAGCCTAAATAAATTAACAAATTTTAGCAAAAGCGCTGGTAGCCTAATGGATAAGGCATTGGCACTCCCACCGCGCCACAGAGGTTGCTCAAATAACATACAATTCTAGAACATAGTGTCATGTTCACATACGCGAGCATTACGAGAATACCTACTAAATATGTGTTACGTATTAGTGAACCAGTTCAGTACAAGCGCGTCCATCTGTTTTTAAACCAACGGATATTAGATGCTGCCATTTACTTACTGTTACTGTTAGTAAGGACCCAGTGTCTGTGTGACCCCATTATGCATCGTATTTGGAGCGAATGCATATTAAATGTTTTAGTCAAAGTGATGGACATTGTACGTTGTCTAATGCTTATCAAACTGTGTCTAAGTTAGGTACGGCAGATACCTACTTCTGATGTATTAGGTACTCATGTTTCTGTAGATATGGGCACTCTACCCATGGGCGTATTGAAGATTTTTCAGGAGGTTTTCAAAATTTCGGGAGGGGGGAATGGTTAGGTGGTAGCCTAATGTCTAAGGAATCGGTCTCGCAATCGTGAAGTCGAATCCTACTCATTTTACTACCGACGGGAACCCACTCCTAACACAATAATGTAATGTGGGACCACAATTCCACATTTCTAGTTATCTTGATAAAAAAAAAACTATACATTGACCATTGACGTAGGTATAGAAACCTGGACTGCGCCATAACCTCACAAAATTGACCACTCTGTAAAAGGGACAAAGCTACTTTGTGGACAATCCCTGTCATCTATACTAATATTATAAAGTGGAAGAGTTTGTTTGTTTGTTTAAACGCGCTAATCTCAGGAACTACTGGTCCGATTTGTAAAATTCTTTTTTTGTTGGATAGCCCATTTATCGAGGAAGGCTATAGGCTATATAACATCGCGCTACGACTAATAGGAGCGGAGAAGCGACGAGAAATGTTTCAAAAACGGGGAGAAATTACGCATACGAAGTTGCGCGGGACAGCTAGTTCAACATAAGCTTAAGAGTTTGCTGGTTTGTTTGAACGCGATAATCTCAGGAACTACGGGTCCGAATTGAAAAATTATTTTACTGTTGGGTAGCCCATTTATCAACGAAGGACATAGGCTACATGACATCACGCTGCGACCAATGGGCTACTCCCATTGGTCGTAGCGTGATTTACGTAAGCAGCAATGAAAAATGTTCCAAAACTGGGGAAAATTTACGCAGACGAAGTTGCGCCGGTCAGCTACTCATTAATACCTAATAATAGGTATTACTTTTCACAAAACACTGAGCGTACAAAAGGTATCAAATCTGAGAATAGTGGTCCGAAGTGTTCTGAGATTCTATGTTCATAAACTAGGTCCCTTTGTACATTCGGTATTTCGTGGCATTATACGAGTAGGTATTATTATAACGATAATCTGAGTCAGAGTACATTTTTCATCGATAAAGAAAAAATATCGCGCAGAATGATATTAGCCTACTTACATTAATTATCTAAGATTAATATTAATTCCTCTTTTACTTATGTACTTACTTAATTACTTATAATAAAGCCGATTATAAAAAATGCAGACGGAATTACAAGATTAATTTCAAATAATCAGTAGCAAGAATCATTTAAATCCATAATGGAGATAAGACACTTTACACATAAGCATATCTTGGTTATCAATTAAATGAACGTATATCTTAAAGGAAGTGGCGAAACGGTATTCAATTATATCTACTTACTAACTTATTAAAAACACAGTGGTTTTCCTTTAAAATAATACGAAGATTAGGTACTATCTTTGACTCGAATTATAGCGAACCAACTGTACTTACGGAAGTTTGACTTAAACGGCTATTACACTACCCTGAATCAGGGCCTAAATCGAGGTAGCCTTGAAAATTTGTTAGAGAATTAGGGCCCTAACTCTTATTACACCATTCTTTTTAAGGATTCAGGGTCCCTGATTCAGTGTAGTGTAATAAGCGCGTTATTACTTTAATAATATGAAAGAGAGTTGTAATGAGAGTTAGGACCCTAATTCTCTAATAAATTTACAAGGCCACCTCGATTTAGGGCCCTGATTTAGGGAGTGTAATATCCGTTTTAACCCTTTGAACTAAAGGATATTTTTATCTAATAATATTCGGAGAAAAATAACACTACATACCTATCATTGTTTATATTGTAACGATATTTTAACAAACCATTTATTCAGTCCTTAAACGGCTATTAGGTACACTACCCTGAATCAAGGCCCTAAATCGAGGTGGCCTTGAAAATGTTAGAGAAGTAGCAAGAATCATTTAAGTAACACTTTTTACACACAAGCATATCTTGGTTATCAATTAAATGAACGTATATCTTGAAGGAAGTGGCGAAACGGTATTAAATTATACCTACTTACTAACTTATTAAAAACACAGTGGTTTTCCTTTAAAAAAATACGAAGATTACTATCTTTGACTCGAATTATAGCGAACCAACTGTACTTACATACAACTACAAGGCGAGGTTTGACTTATTACTTTAATAATATGACTTTGGATTGTAAATGCTTGTTGATGTTATCAGTAATACTTTGTATGGCTTTAGTTATTTGCGTTTTTTTGGAAATTGGTTGTCGTTTGTGCTTACTGATTGAATTATTTGACCAGTAGCGAAACACTTTCTAATATGAGGTAGGTAGGCGCATCTCTCAGTGATAGATATTGCGTTAGCTTTTTTTTTTCTTTTTCTGGCGATATTAATATTTCCGCCAATGACCAGAGACTTTGTAGAGATCAGGGTTCTGTGGATGTATAACAGAAAAAGCTGTTTATATTTCAATTAAATTGAATGAAATGTTTATATTGGGAACAAGGCAAAAGATAACAATTGGACAGGAATGCAAAATTTAGAATTTTGAGGGCAGTCACAAAAGCAGAAAGTGTTTAGTGGAATTAATTTATAAGCATAAATACGTATAAAATATTATCTAGAGTTTGATGTTATTTGTATTAATTTAATCACATAGAATTAAACAAAAGTTGTTAGCTTTTTAATAGGTCTAAGAATTAATAAACTTCAAACTACTCTCATAGACAAAAACCGCCTTAAGTTTTTTTTTTAAGAATAATAGCACACGTATCAAAAAGCCAAATGATAGCAAATTAGTCAAGAATATTATAATAGATTACAAAAGAAGCAAAACCTTAGTAGATTCGAGGAACGTATTACCTGAGTTTAAAATTAATAGTATGAAAGAATGTCACAAACAATAGACTAAAATATTTGAAGTTTCTGAGAACTGACGTCGAATTAAGAGGTTCTTGGACGGACAGTGGGTCAAAGTCAAATGTTCACTCTAACGATTTAGTGTTCCTAATTTTATAAAAGGACAATGATAGTTCCACTAAATCTTTTCCTATTGTTTTATTTTTTTGTGGAAGATGAAGTAGGTACCTATAAATACCTAGTTTATTCAGTCAAATATTACCAGCATTGAGAAAGTAGATTTTATAGAATTCTGCTCTGAGCATCTAAAATTGTGTTTTTGAATAATCTCAAAAACAATGAGTGCTCAAGTAAGACACAATTTCAACTTTAATGTCGACTCGGTCATTATCAGCATTATTAATGTCTTCAAACTAAAGGATATTTTTATCTAATATTATTCGGAGAAACATAACAATACATACCTACCTAGGTATTATTTATCCTGATATTATAGGTATATGTGAAAGTAACTCTGTCTGTGTATGTTACACTGTCACGCTCAGATAGCTAAACCGATTTAGGTGAAATTTGGTATGGAGATAGTTTGAGTCCCGGGGAAGGACATAGGATATTTTTTATCGCGATAACCGACATCCACGCGGGTGGTGCCACGGGCGAAAGCTAGTTATTTATATTGTTACGATATTTTAATATACTATTTATTCAATCCTTTAACGGCCACCACTTTAATCCAAAATCGAGGTGGCCTTAAAACTTGTTCGAAAATTAGGGCCCTAACTCTTATTCCACCTCTCTTTTTTAAGAGTTTAGGGTCCCTGATTCAGTGTAGTGTAATAAGCGCAGTACGTATCTCAAAGTGCGGGTATTTGCCAAGTTTTACGCAAGTAGATACATACCTAATACATAAGTATTTTAATTTGGTTCAAGTTAATATTATTGACACATGTTAGTTATAGTTAGTACCTAACTATTTACTAATTAAATTGTGCCATAGGTACTATTATTGTTAATTTTTCATCAGATGTTCCTGTTTTGGTTATCCGGGGCCATTATAAAGGCCACAATCGAACTCGTTGACGTCAACCGCCCAGTTTTTCCTGCTGGTAAATAATAGTTTAATAAATAATAATGCAGTGGTGTATTTCCCTCATTTATACCACGCAAACAATTGCAGAAAGAATTTTTTATCTTTGATTTTATTATTTTTCATATAATAATTTCCTCTAGATTGACAAGCTAATGATATCGTTGGTTTCGCAAATGGTATTTAGATATAAACTGACTATCATTAGTTCGGACTCCGGATGCTTGTTAATTAGTACCTACGAGTTAAAAATAGTTCAAAATAGGTGTGTCCCATTTCACTCTAGATTAAATGTTTCAAATAGACTCGAATGTGCTATTCCTGTCAACATGTAAGACATCCCATATAATCACCGCTCATTTTTATAATGAGGAAGTTAGCTATGTTATAAGAACTGTTAATTAAGCACATGGATGATATTTTTTAGAAGTAACTTAGGTTTATTAAAACAATAATTGCATTTGAAAGAAAAATTTAAAGTTCAGACCCAGGAATCGAACCGAGCTTTCGCGCTCCGGTATAAAGTAATGGCAAGAAATGCCTTTATAATATTAATATAGTAACCTAGGTTTTCTGAATCCTAAACTTGGTAAGTAAAGTACTTATCTTAGATATGTATTATTTTTCTGTCCATTTGTTTGTTAGGGTTTGACACAAAACTTCCTAAATAGATTTTGATTACCTAGGTTTTCATGCAGTTTTAAACGTAATTATTTTAACTTAAATACCTACCGCTATTGCTACCATTTTCATCACAATCGGTTAAGTATAACGGTAGACAAAACTTAATTTTCTCTTTATTATAGATTTTAAGTAGAATGGCAATAACTGCGGGCAAAGCCTTGAGTAGAGCCGTGGGCAAGAGCTATTTAAAACTAGCGGACGCCCGCGGTTTCACCTGCGTAGTTCCCGTTCCCGTGGGAATACAGGGTTAAAAAATAGCCTATGTCACCCGGGGTTAGTGTAGCTTCACAACGATGAAAGAATTTTTCAAATCCGTCCAGTAGTTTCGGAGCCCATTCAATACAAACCAACAATCAAATCTTTCCTCTTTATAATATTTATTTAAAATAATAAATGATAAAACCTACTTAATATGTAAGTAGTATGTTCCAAGTAGTTATATTTTGTGCATGTACTGGCATATACTCTGCAAGTAAAAGCGCCCATTCCAAACCAGTCGCCTAACAACACATGTAACAGATGTCTGCCGCGTAAACAAATGCGCTGTTATTGCTATTATTGCGCGATTCGTCACGTGCGCCACTCTACACGGTACACAGAGTACACAACACAGTACACAGTACACAGTACATAGTACACACAACACACTCGCCGAATTACTGTAAACGCTTATCATTGTGTATTGGACACGATTCGTGTGTTACAACTACGAGTTTAATATTTATGCGAATTTCCGTTACATTATGCGTGTATGTATCTTAATAACTGCGTAAATTGTGTTTGCATGTGGTCTTGATGTTAGTTTAAACCAGTTGTTTTGAGTGGTGTTCTTTGGGGTTAAAAATGTTAATGAACTGTACGCATAGCTCGTGGAATAGACTAATATATTATAGCCTCTACGCCTAACAATTTTTCTATACAACTGTTTCAAAAAAAGGGAGTGTTATGTTTTCTGAGTTCATGTATGTATGTAGATAGGTGTATATAGGACTAGGTAAGGACATTGTAAATAATAATAGTAATAATAATATCTTGGGACAACTCACACAACGCCATCTGATCCCAAACTAAACAGAGCTTTTACTACGGAAATCAGACAACTGATCAACATACTTGAATATTTCTAAATACATACATATCTTATTAATATTATAAAGCTGAAGAGTTTGTTTGTTTGAACGCAGTAAGCTCAGGAACGACTGATCCGTATCGAAAAATTTCTTTTACTGATGGATAGCCTATTTATCGAGCAAGGTTATAGGCTATATAACTTCACGCTACGACCAAAAGTTGAGTAGCAGCAATGAAAAATGTTACAAAAACGGGGAAAAATTACGCAGACGAAGTTACGCATTTAGTTAGATGAGCCTGTGAACGGTGTGTGATGAGCAAAATGGTTTATTCTGTGTCTGGGTGTTATTTATTTATAACTTGGATTATTTTTTAGAATAAACCATCGTGCTCATCACACACAGTTTTATCCTGGGTGAGGATCGAACCCACGACCTCCGTCTTAGCAGTCAGGATCACTAACCACTAGACCAACAGGTTATCATAAATAAATTAAAAAAATATTTTTTTGTGATTATTAGCTACTTTTTAAATAAATTATCTATCTACATGTTAACAGCATTTTTTCTATACCTAGATACCTTTTATTCTTTAGTATAATTTACTTAGGTATTGTCGAGATGAGGTTATTAAAATATCGGAGCTATAGGCACATAAGCTGGAATATAAATACATGGAGTCAAACCACAAACAATAGTGATTGTATTTAGTATTTGATTAATTTAGGGAAACCCAATCATCTGGGATTATCCACAGGTTAAAATTTAATACCACACTACATAAATAACTGTGTAGGTTAGGTAAATACCTACCTACAAGTAACCACAGAATATAATAACAATAGGTACTTACTTACTAATTGCTATATCGTGTAGCTACCTTATAAGAAATATGTTGTTTTTTTCATAACAACTGAATAGATAGTCATCATGAATATATATATTATGGGTCTTAATCGCGTGAATAATTTAAGGTAAAATACCTTGTTTATTGTGACAGTCTACCCGTGACCACGGCCATTACAATACGGTCGAAACGTCGGGCAATAAACAAGGTATTTTACCTTAAATTATTCACGCGTAATACCTATAGATGTATATATTTTCATAATGTGTACAAATCGCGAAAGATTATAAACATTTATAGATAGTCAATATCCTCCTTACCTATTGATTTTTTAACCGTCTTCAAAAAGAAGGAGTTCCTTAATTAAATTGTATTTTTTTAAATGTTATTCCCTATTAGATACTCGACGACAGTTAGACCTATTTGAAAGGGAATACTTGCGGATTGGTCCCATAGTTGTTGAAGGTCCCAAACATTTTGAAGTGCCAAAAAGGTAAAACAAAAAACAACTGGTTTTTCCTGGCACCAACTTTAAAATGTTTAGCCATGATTTTTTGTTGTTGTATATTTTATGTTTTTTTTTTAATTACTTTGTAGGTATTTATTGTTGTAGTCGGTAGTATTTTATTGTAGAAAAGTTTTTTTAGAGATTCAATTATTGCGACCATTCTGCTTGAGCTTTCTAATGTATGGCACGGCTATTAAATCCGAGATCAAGCTGTATATACCGTTATACTTTACCGATTTCGATAAAACTTGTAGCTATATTTAAGTTAGAATATTACCTTTAAAACTGCAATATAGTAATTAAAATCTATTCACTATTTTTTGCGTTAACCCTGAACATAGGCGCCATCAGGATTTTTTCAGCAGGGGTCTAACAGCATCTACACACTACGTAGTTAAGTATAGGCACTATACTAATATTATAAAGTGGAAGAATTTGTTTGTTTGTTTAAACGCGCTAATCTCAGGAACTACTGGTCCGATTTGAAAAGTTATTTTTTTGTTGGATAGCCCATTTATCGAGGAAGGCTATAGGCTATATAACATTACACTACGACTAATAGGAGCGGAGCAGCAATAAAAAATGTTTTAAAAACGGGGAAAATTTACGCAGACGAAGTGGCGCGGGACATCTAGTTCTCTATAAAAATTATCGTTAGAACCACCGTAATCGTGGAACATTGTCATATTCCTGATCTTATTAGGTAGGATGTAGGTTTTATTTATTAAATAATTTTTCACTTATAAAACCAAATAAATCGCACCTGCACATAAGCCTGTTAGGTAGCTCATGTGCGAGTGCACCCCCTTGCACCCTGCTGCCGGCGCCTATGACCCCGAACAAACAGGGTTGTTCCGGCTTCATCCGGTGACGTTTCATCCTATACTGTTTTTTTCCTAACTCAACCTATATACGTTCCTTAGGTACTCAACCGACACCAATTATATTGTTTTTAATTCTTTACCAACCGATTACGAAATCATTAATCACATGATTTCTGTCTGAACAAAAATATTGTTCAGTAATATAATAGGTAGGTAATAAAATAGTTCAAAGTTGGTAAACTTTTGCTTTTATATTGAATTCGTACAAATTATGTACCTACTTAATTAAAAAGTCAATATAAAAAATAATATAAAAGTAAAAATAACTATTTTCTGATCTCACCGACATATCAAGTATCTTTGAAAACTAAATAATATATTATATAAAATCAACAATTAATTACATTTCATAGTGAGTGAGTGTACCTACATGTAAAACAAATAACGGTTCGTTATTTAATAGTCTAATAAAATATTAAAGATGGTTTTGCTATTCGTACTTTTTCGGTAATATTTTCCACATGTTAAGCAAAAACACATTTCGGTTGAATAAAGGAACTTTATTAAAATTTTGTAATCGGACCAGTTAGGAATTCCAATTTAGGATGAGTCAAGAAATAGGATGAGACGTCATAGGATGAATACGGAAAAACCCAACAATCAATCGGACATGAAAAAAACACACCTGTAAGGCCTACTTTTTTTTCCTAAAACGAAATTAATAAATTTTACGAAGTTTACGAAGACTATTCTAATTATTTTTTTGGATGAGCAAAAGTAGTCTGAACCCGTCGGGAATGAGTGGATTTATTTAGATACTGGCTCTGTTTTTAACGAAACTTCGTTTTCGTTAAATTAGAGTAGCACTACTCATAAAGTCTAATAAAATAAAATTATTTCTGTAAAGAAAAACTTGATTTGATGATGATTTAAAAAGAGTGACACATGAGTTTCCTGGCAGCTTTCTCATGAGCTTTACACTTCTATTAGTTGATTTGTTTTTTTTTAAATTAAATAATCTATGTATAGACAGACTAGCTATTTTACAATTTTATAATAGTAGAGAATAGAAGAGATGCAACAACCATAAATTGATATGGCGCCTAACTTATAACTACCTTAAACCTGTCTACGACACGACACCCCTCATTCTGCCAAAGCACTTAAAATAATATACACAAGTTACAGCCTTCTTGACCAAGTCTATTTAATTCAATGATAAGCTCTGGCTGCACAAAAAAGTTAATTTTATGTGTGTTTATTATTTTTCGTTTCCTATATAAACGAAAAATGACCTAAGTAGGTACCTACCTTTATTTATTTAAGAATTGAGTTTTCCCAAAAAAACCAAAACACATAAAAGTTACAGCTTAATTCCCATCTGCAAAAAGCCCCTATCACCGAATAACTGTTTTATTAAGAGAGAGAGATTTTTTTCAAAATCAATTTTTGTTATTTTTTTTTTTTATACTTATAAGTATAAAAAGATAACTAGCAATGTTGGATTTTGATCCCACATTACTAGCAATCCTGTTAGACCCTTCAGCTAAGCTCAATGGCTTGTGTATAATAATGTGTAGGATATTAAACTAACAACGCAAACAAACTCACGAGTAGCAGTTAGTATTCAATATATTGGTCCATTTATGGATATTGTAGGTCATATCATCATTTTCGGGTTATGAGTGTTAAACTAAACCATCTATCCAATGCTGTATTGTATCATATTTACTGATAAGATCTTATTACATACATACACCCACAACACAACTAATATGATATGACATACTGGATGTCTCATTGAGTCGACAGTTCAGAAACATTCGTTCGTGATAGCTGTAATAAAAGCAATTAGGCAGAACGACTTAACTGTCTCGTGTTTCCTTTGCTCAACTTAATGTTTACAATCAAAGACAAGAAAAAACAAGACAAACTTTAGAAAGTGGGTTAATTTTTTTAAATAATTTCTGTCGCTTTAATTGTTTAATTTTAAAAGCGTTATTTACATGGTGTTTTATTTTTGTTTGCGATAACGTTAAGCATGCTTTTAGCATCGTAACTGCTTTTCCTAATGGTCTATTTTCAGCACGTGTTATTTATTTCTCCTTAGGTAAGCTGTAATAGTGGGTAGGTCGCATTTATGCCTCTAAAATGTAATCTTACAAAACCTTTTACAAAATACGCCACGCCATTAACAGACAAGAGTGTAAAATATCCGAGAGGAAAAGTAATTTAAGAAGTTGAAACAACTTTTAGTGGGCGGGTGATTTAATAAAAAACAGCAAAGTGGATTTTAGTCGATAGATAGAGATGAGTCGTTATTTATTGTCGATGTTTGTGTGTCTGCGTAAGTTGGTGTTGTTTTGTTGATCACTAGACTCGTCTGAGCGCCCGGCGTTGTTCGCTCTAGTGGAGTGAGTGGGTCAGTGCTGTGTCGCCGGTTGTAATCATTCTAATTCAATTTGTGCGGACGTCTGTGCGCCTCGCCGCCCGCGCTCGACCGCTTTGTTTACATTACACCGAGCCGCGGCCGACAGCCTGCCACTCCGCACCGCCTCGATTAAGGGCAAATCAATAAGGCAGCCGATAGCGAGCGAGTTTAATAGAGTGAGCGAGTCGAGTCGAGCGCCCTCATTACCCCCGCAATTAGCGCACGCCGCGCTCCCGCCGACGACGACGCACCCCGCGCGAAAAACGAATAAAAAGAGCTGCCCTCAAAATGGCCGCCGCCTCCCCCGCCGCTCCGCGCCGACCGCCCGCCGACCCCCGCGCCGCTTCGTGATTGCATCCCCGCAGCTCTTATAAATATGGCCGTATTCCTCCCGCCTTTACTGATTGCCCGTATACCCCCCGGCCTCCCCCCGCGACCGCGCCGCCGGCGTCTGAATAGATAAACGAGTCCACGTGGACTGTCGCTCTTATAAAAATCGACTCGACCAATCGCGAGTGTAGCGCGCGTCTCTTGCGCCAACCGCGGCGGCGAAACGCGTGTAACCCCGCCCTTAATAAGCGATGCGAGTGTTTGAGCCAATGAGGACGGCGGATTCGGCTCGTCGTGCTCACCGACGACGAAGCGGTCCACGTGGACTACGCACACATCGACGCGCGTATAATGCCTCGAGTGGAAATAGCTATGACGGCGAAATGTGCGACAGCGAAAAAATAAAATGCGGTCGGTCGGTGCGGCGGCGGAGCGAGCGAGCGAGTGGGTGTAAACAGGGGATATTTCGGTGCGGCTCGTTCATTATTATTGAATGCGCGGCGCTAATGGCGAGACTGCGCCGGCCACGGCCTGCAAGACACGGCTTCCTGCTCCAACGTGTCGAACTAACGACAACTATCTTCATCGACAAAGATGACCAATCGAGACTACACGTGACACTAATGGTGCAAACAATCTGAGATTTGTTAATGTTTAGAGAATCTACATTGTTTACTCTATTCTTACTCATTAAGCAGGCATTCCAAAAGAAAACTAGAACCTTTACGACGGTATGTATTAAATTTCCAATGTACCACCTACGAAATTGGTATTCTACAAAAAAAGCAGGCTATAAGCGTGGTCAGGCGACATAAGTCTTACAATAAGGCGGCTGTAGGTTGCGGACGCATCGGCGCGGTCGCAAGGCGCGGCGTGGCACGACCTCCATCCGATAAGGCATGCTTGTCCGGTAGCCGGGAGCGAAACACAAACGCGAGGAAAAAAATAACAACATACTACATTGTAGGTATTAACGTACGGGCGGACGCGGACGCTATGCTTAGGGTAAACGACACCATTATTGACACTATGGATTAGGTAGCGTAGTGTATGCCTATAATATGTTAAGTTATGTATAGAGTACCTACGTACATATCGTTCTAATTTTAATTTAGCGCAGTTAGATTGGTTCCACTTAAGGATAGGTACCTTTGTAATTAAAAATATAAGTAGGTAGGTACTTAAATATGATAAAAGTAGGTACCTACCTAATTGATTAGGAAGGTAGATATAAACCTACTTAATTTCTCGTTAGCAAGGGCATCTTGGTTCTTAATTCTATAAGAACATAGGTAACTATCTAAGGTATTTAAATGTAAACATGAGCTCATTCCAAAATTAAGAATTTTTGATCATCTTCACACGCTACTGATGACTGGCTCCCATTTCAATCACCTCATTATACTGCGAGGTAAAATCATCTACTTAATATGTTTCCTTAATCGCATTACAATGATCCCATGGAAAGTTACCATCTGACCCTATTTTAATTACCTACTAGATAATTGCACTAAGTGATAAGCAAAGGCAACTTCTCTAACGTATTAGATAATTATCTCTTCAATTCATTTAATAAAAGACAACTAGACGTAAAAACTTACCATATGTTTACGTCTCATTTTCTATTTATAGCTTTAGGTTAATAGCTAAATATCAATTAACAGATAGCGTTATATCCCCTTAGAATATTAAACATAAAATTACTCTCAGAACTTCCTTGAATTATAGAAGTTATATCGTCTGGAGACGACGCTAAGCGCTACGCCACAAAAACACGCCACTTTCGTTTCGTGATGGTAGTATTTACTTATAATAACAAGTCATAAGCATGCTATTTTCAAAATGATGAGTGGTTCAGCGTATTTAAAAATTAGCGTACCATTTTTTAAAAATAGCATGCTTTTTTTAATGCTTACTTAATATTGGTTATTGGTGTAGATTAACATAATACCTAATACCCTTTATGTAACGTGCCTTATTCTTAGTAGTTTAAGCTTTATTTAAGGTGCATGTAGGTACTTACACGCAGGATAATTAGCAACTATTATTTAATTATTTATTCCTTTAAAATTAATAATACTCGTATACTATAGGAAACGACGACTACGTTAGAACCATTGAGGCGTATAGACCTGGACTGCGTTATTCCTTTCAATTAAAAAGTAAAAATTGACTGCAAAGCGTGAAATAGAGAAAAAACTCGTGCGGCCTTTGACAGGTATTGTCCACAAAGTAGCGTTGTCTCTTTCTGAGTGTCAATTTTGTGAGGTTATGGCACAGTCCTGGTCTATATGTCAATGATTACCTACCTACGGATAGGAAGGTGGAAAAGGTTGGAACTTTCGATTGATTTTACACCTCCGACTCCGACTTCGGCTGAAGTTTTAACCGGAGCTACCTACTCCTCTTTTATACTAATTTATAAATAATAAATGTATGAAGGATTTCCTATGATCGCGGGTTCAGGTCCCGCCCAAGCGAATTTTTTCATCACACATTTATTAATATGACTGAATAATGTTTCTTTTTTATCTTATAATTGATATATATTTTCTCGAGCCTTATATCAACATTTATTAGTCTTTTCCCATCACCTCAGACTCCGAGTCCGATACCGAAAAAACATTTTTAAAACCTCTGACTCCGACTTCGGTTCCGAAAAAACCACCTCCGTAAAACCAGTATCTACGTAAAATTGTTCTAGTTCTAACGTTATCAACTTTCAACAATTCTTTTTACACAATAATTACTTGGAACGTTTATATCACAGTTCATAGGCACGTCTGTTATCTCTTAATTAATAGCTATAGCATCACAATCGGTCGCTTTGATACATCTCCTACCATTGATAAATATTATCGTGCGATGTTATTATATAACATCCGGAGTGATCAGCTCAGTGGACCTCACTAATTGTACTGAGAATATAACTAACATATACTTGTATGTAGGTATAGATTTTCTTCTGTGAAGTGACGTGACACTCTTGACGAAGCAGAAGTCCTACTCTAATTTAACGAAAACGAAGTTTCGATCAAAAATGAGGTGGTGATATACAGCCAGGAACACTCGTTCCAGAAAATCGACCATCGTGCATCGGTTCGAACTTCGTGCTTACCCAAAAATTAATTAGAATAGTAACCGTAAACTTAAGAAATTTAAGTAAACTAAAATCATATATTGGTAGTTTTTGAACAATATAGTTTATTCAAAGTTGCTTTTTGTTTTTCAAAGATGATTTTTACTTATTGTATAATGTTAATCGTTCTAGGTAGGTAGGTATAGTGTGATTTGTATTTTACTAATAACCCCCGCTCGAGGCTTCATTACATTACACTACACCAAACAACTTTTATTTATAGTTTCTCAAGGTATCTGTCAAAACCAATGTTTTTTATTATATATATTTACATTAAAACTAGATTAGGTAGCGAAATAACTTTGTTAAAAATTATTTACAAGTTGCCAAAAAAAACTACAAAAAAGGGGTTACATAAAAAGGTGATGCGCAACCAATTTAGGCGTCGAAGAATTCTTCCCCATCGATGCCAGCCGGTATATTGTATGGCAATGCTTATTCTTTGTGCAAAGAAAAGGCTTAGGCTTAGGCTTTCTGGTCACGAGATGCACTGACGAGCCGCTGGGAAATAAGTGGCGAGCACTTGGACCCCATGGCCCTAGCGTCTCGACCCCAAACGGCTCAAATATGTAATCTCTCACTAGATTACTATATTTGCGCCGTTTGAGAGTCTCAGCAGGGGTCGCAGCAGTGCAGACACAGCTTTCTGTGTTTGGTAGATGGGAAGGTGCTAGGTATCCACGCAGGTTGCGTCCCAAACCAAAGGTCTGTCCATCTTCCAAGGTAGTAAAGACAATAACATGTGTAACTGTAATATTAGTTTTGAAGAAAAAAATTACATATTAAACCTTAACCACCAACCTCTTACTTTCGTCTTAATGATTTAACTCCGAGGTTTGGGAGACCCTGGAGTAAAGTCATTGTTTTACGTCAGATTTAGGCCCTAAACCTCACAATAAACAACGATTTTACTACAGTAAAATAGTCTGTAGGTGGTTAAGATCATAACTCCAAAAACAGATAGGTGGTGTTTAAGGGTTAACATATTAAATATTTTTCAAATCTGATATTACAACGTTATTTAGTGTATATTACAAATCACCCTGTAGGAGACTTAAATGCATGGATAATTTAATAGGAAATAATTAAGAAAAAACTTTTAAAGTGTTGCTAGCATAGATAAAAGGTATGGTATGTATGAATCATTGATGTATAGGCCTGTACCGCGCCATCCCTTTCAAAAAGTAAATATTGACTGCAAAGCGTGAAAGAGAGAAAAACTCGTGCCGCCCTGTCTCTTTGCCAAGTATTGTTTTTTGTAATACTTAGGTACAGCTTGTCATACACTCCATAATACTATACTCCATGAATACCATAACTCTTGATTACATAAGTCCAAGTATTTAATCTGGTAACACTCAATTATGCAGATAGATTGCATGTGGGCAGTTACCACAATGAGTTAATGTGTCAATCATCTCACTACGCTCGCGGAGTTGTCGAGTAACAACGATATTTACGTTCATTGCTGGCAAGTGACGGGTTTACGATAGTCCGCCATTATGCAGACGGACACAGATTTAAATGAGCGTAGACGCCTCTTACGCCGAATATATTTGGCACTTATAAGTATCTGTTATATCTCTCATATGTAACCGTTATGGGAAAATTGGAGATTTTTTTTTAGATTCATAATTTCGAGGGTATTGAAGACAAGCTTTATATGTGTTCATAGACATGGAATCTCGGAAGAAAATGGTCCGAGTCCCAGATAAATAAATTCCGCTTTTTTTTAAAGATAACTTAATAATGTGGGATTAGGTTCCATATTAATAGCAATCTTGTTACCCATCCAGCTAAGCTTAAAGGCTTGTGTTAAGAGAGGGTACACGTCGGTAGTTTAATGGGTAGGATTCGAACCCGCGAGCTCACGATTGCGAGTCTGATGCCGTGAACGAAGTGTGTCGAGCTCATTTCTAATGGCTGTATTACACCACCTTAAATCAAAGTCCCTAACCCCTTAACAAGAGAGGTATTACTAATTACACCTCTCTTATTAAGGGGTTAGGGACTTTACTAAAGAGTGTAATCTATACTAATATTATAAAGCTGAAGAGTTTGATTTTTTGTTTGTTTGAACGAGATAATTTCAGGAACTACTGGTCCGAATTAAAAAAAATATTTTATTGTTGGATAGCCCATTTATCGATGAAGGCTATAGGCTATAAAACATCACGCTACGACAAATAGGAGTTGAGCAGCAATTAAAAATGTTGCAAAAACGGGGAAAATTTACGCAGACAAAGTTGCGCGGGACAGCTAGTAAATCTGATCATCGATTATTGTTTTCCAAAACGATTTTTATTTAAACGTAGTAATATCGTCAATACTCAAAAACAGATAGGTATTAATTATCAATTAAGTACCTAGGTAGGTATATAGTTAGATAACTTATAGTAGATAGGTATTTAAAAACAGATACCTAAGTTTCTAATCGTAATATTAGGTAGGTACATACGTAATACAATAATAAACGGTTTGCTTACATCAATTCAATTTTAATGTGGTTATCTATTCAATAAAAAGATACGAAGACATTGCTTACAATTTATTCAACGTCTACCAGACATTAGTCAAAATATTTTTAAAGAAGTTGATTAAATAGTTATCAGCTTCTTAAAAATATTTTGACTAATGTTTACACAGAAATGGAATAACAAGATTGACGTGGCATTTTCTTAGAGATAGATTACTAAATCTATTAGCCAATGTAGGTATTACCCCTTGCGCAGGATGAATTTGACAGCGAATAATATTACCTACTTAAAGATAGATTTTATTCGTTGAAGTAAAAAAAAAACACATGCACCCTTGTTCGACTACTATATTTGAAACTATATACTTAAGTAACTTTTTGAAATTTTGATTTTACTAGATACTAAAAAATATAGGTTGGTGTAGCCTTAATGTCCAGTCCTACATAATACATCTACAACGCTATTTTTGTATTATGTGTCATAGACAACACCCAAAGAGACTAAGACCTTTTTAGCTACGGAATTGAAAGTACTTATTGAAACATTAACTGGCAATAGCTCTACATCCGGAAACTACACATCCTACTTAGATCGTATTTATATTAGCGGCAACACTAAAATTTTTTTAGTTATACCTAAAGGTTCTTAGATGCGGATGGAATTACATTGAAAAATTAAAGGAAACTCAGATTTGTCACTTCTGTAGAAAGAGCACGACGTGTCGATCGAGTCGACTGATATTATATTTAATGTTCCATAGGTATTTACTTAATTGAAGAAATGGTTTTACTCCTGTTTAACAGTGTAAAAAATCTTTGAACATTACTATGTCCAAAGTTATTTTTAATTATTAAAAATAATGGAAGCAATAGGAAAGCAAAGCCATCTTTCCTTGTTATTTTTACATGTTTCCTTTTTTGCCAGCGTTTTTAGTATATTTTTTAGGTTATTTAATTCGACTTGACATTTAGTCGCCTTTTTAAACTTGTCAAATAATTTCGTTGTAATATGTAATAGGCTTTAACCCCTCTTCAAAGAGATAACATATTCAATCAATTTTTATCTCTTTCCCACTGATCCGTCAGTTAATAATTGCGCGCCATAAACTTAATTTGACATGAATATCAATATCATCGAGTATGAAACCATTTATTTAATTTTATTACAGACAGAAATACAGGCTATTAGCTTTGCTTTTTATTTAATGGCTGAGATATAAACTTGTTTTAAATTAATTTGACCTACTCTTAGTTATATACGTACGTAGATATACTTACTCGTACCTACTGCGTGAGTGTTAAGTTGTGTAATTGGCTAGTTGACTACAATAAAAGTAAATTGTTTAATACTAATCAGGTTATAAGGAGATCTTAAAATGCTCTGAAAATAAGTGTTCTTTTACAGTTTAACATGTTTTTGAATTTAAAAGCATGAAAAGGCATATTAAAAGTAATGATTTGACGATAGGAACTTATGACGTCATAGGTTGCTATTCCATACACATTTCTATAGAGCTTTTCGCTTTGACATTTTTTGATTTGACTTGACAGTCAACATCCCCATTGTTATACCTACTCATATACGCCATATCCTTACCTTTTTTTTTGCAGATTTTTAGAAAGTTAATTACGGCATGATTTGATTATTTACTAATTAAAAATACCGAATTATCCCCATTGACGTATAGACCTGGACTGCGCCATAACCTCACAAAATTGACCATTCTCTAAAAAGAGACAATGCTACTTTTGAGTTGTAAATATGGCGGCAAACTGTCCGGCCATTATTTTTACAACTCCGAGTTTAACTTGTAAAAAACCGGGCAAGAGCATGTCGGACCATTCTCAGTGTAGGGTTCCGCGGTCTTAAATAATTGCATCAGCATAAGAGCGTATGTTCATAGCACTTACGCCTTTTTGTTGAGAAAAGCAGTTTTTCGGCAATAACTCAATGACGGTATATCCGATCATGTCCAAAACAATTTTAGTTTAAAGTATTTGATAAGCGCTACCTTTGTTATTTTTTTTTCATATTTTTTGGTCATACGGTTCAAAAGTTAAGGACACTAAACAATAAACAAAAAATAATTTAACATTTTGAAGTTGGTGCTTAATACATAAAACTACATTACCTGGCACCAACTTCAAAATGTTTAATTATTGGTTGTTGTTGTAGGTACCTATATTATTTTTTTCTTTTCAGTACCTAATACATATTTTGGAAGCCGGTTTTGATTTTTTTTGTAAAAAAAGTTTTTATTTAATTAAAAGAGATGGCGCGGTCTAGGTCTAGACCTACGTCTAGCCTGGAGCGTCCTAGCATGGAACAATCCCAATCAATAGATCTAAATTAATGTCAAATTATGATGGTAAATTGAGAATTTGTTTCCAAACTAGTGTTGATTCTCTTGCCTTCGGGATATCATATTCTACTTATATAATATGATACTCTGTATACCCGGATAGAGAGATTGCTTGTTAATAAGTTTGTCTACATTGTATTCTACATGAAACAATGTTAACAAATTCTTACCACAACACATTACATCCCAACTTGTAATTAAGTATAAGTACACAAGTAGGTACATACCGTGCTCTCTTACTCTTAAATAAGCACTTAATAAGCGTTGTGTAATGTAATGAGTAATAAACAGTTTTATTTTATTGTCTATCACCACTCGAGAGCTGAGCGGGCAATTTAATTATATCACGTAAGTTCGCACCTATATTAAATATCAAGTAGATAGGTGCAGAAGGTAAATAAAATCTATACTAATATTATAAAGCTGAAGAGTTTGTTTTTTTGAACGCGATAATCTCAGGAACTACTGGTCCGAATTGAAAAAATCTTTTACTGTTGGATAACCCATTTAAAGAGGAAGGCTATAGGCTATATAACATCACGCTAGGACTAATAGGAGCGGAGCAGTAATGAAAAATGTTGTGAAAACCGGGGAAAATTTACGCAGACGAAGTTGCGCGGGTCTACTAATCTTTATATATAATTATTTCTTGTGTGCTTGTGTATGTCACTGAACTCCTCCTAGACGGCTGGATCGATTTTGATGATTTTTTTTGTGTGAGTTCAAGGATGGTTTAGATTCACAATTGAACCCGATTTACAAAAAAACAAGAGTCGAGACGAAGTTCGCCGGGACAGCTAGTGTTATATAATAATCTATGGTACGTAGTTGATGTACTGAAATTCACTGAAATTCATCAGTTTTCGTTTATTTACATTTCGTAAGTTTACGGGGACTATTCTAATTAATTTTCAAATAAGCATAATAAGTTTAAACCCATAGACGATTTTATGGAACGAGTGGATTAAATAAATGTTGCTGGCTCTGTATATTACCACCTAATTTTTGATCGAAACTTCGTTCTTATTGAAAGTAGTCTTCCTGGACTACGTCATAACCATAACCTCACAAAATTAACCACTCTCTAGAAATAGACAACACTACTTAGACAATACCTAATTTGTTTTAATTTATTCATAGTTTGATATTAATTTCAATCTATTGTATAGAAAGTCAAGCTTCTATAAAATAGATTGCCATTAATATAAATTACCTGGGATTAAGAATATTTCTAGTTTATGCTGTGCAGTTATTGTTTGTGGATTGGATTATCCTATTCAAGGAAACGTCACATAGAGCCAATGTGGCAAGTGTGACGGTCAAAGGTCTTAATTAGTGATTAGTAGATACATATAGAGCAGCAGGTACACATTTCCCTCTTTTATTAATATAAATATTACAAAGTATAATAACAAAAGTGTTAGAAGCAACATCTCTATTCATTATGTACCTACTCATCCTTTGAACATAAAATATAAACCTTAGTTCATATAAAAAAGATTTTTTTTAAAAAGTGTTTAAATTGTTCCAGCTCTGTGTCTACGTTTAATAACAATTAACCTTTTTATCTGCTCTCACAAAAGATTGTATTTTCACAAAAGATCCCTATTGTAAGCCTCAAGGATCCTGTTATGTACCAATCTAGGCTAGGGTTGCCAGCTTAATAAATATAGAAGGAAATATGAATTGGAGATCTTGTTATTAGGAATTCCTACTAAATTAATCCTAGAAATAAGTATGTGTACCTATCTATTTTATTAGATACCTACATTAAGTAGGTACATATTTACGACAACAAAAGGGTTGACAGAGATGTTTATTTTTTTTGTTTTTACTGTAATGTGTAGTGTATAGTGTATCATAGTTACTTACTTCCAATAGTGGTAAATATTCACATCATATGCTTATTAAAAACCTAGACCAGATTAGAAATGTTTGTGCCACAACAAAAGTAAACAGAACCAAAAGTTTTGTAATAACATTAACTTTTCTTATTTTTTTTTATTTCCGTAAGCAATACTACAAGAGACACTGCACATTAGGTAGATAGGTATCTATTGTATGCCCAGGCGACAACCTCAGGCTCCGGTAGACAACTAAAAAATAATACTTGTAACTGACTGTAGCTGTAACAAACAGATCAGTAATTACGATAATACATCATCAAAAAAAGTTGGCAACCCTAATCTAAACAAACTCAGTCGCAGACGTGCGCTATCAGTTATCAGATTCCCTTTTACGTTCGTGTTTTATACACCATGATTCACGCCACTACACTTCACGCAAAAGTAAATAAACTGAGATATCTAAAGACCCGATCGCATGCAATTCCAACTGCAGCCATTAAATATTAATTCACGAGCAAAAAACCAGCGGCCGGCGGTCGAGCGGGAACGACAGAATCCGAGCCTTCTGGGAAATGGAATGGCTTTTAAAAAAAATAGTCGCTTTTACGCGACACAATAGCCGGTTATACAACTAATTGTTCGCGCCGGTTAATTATGCAGCTTGTTTTGTTGTGTTTGTTTGCTGGTGCACCTCGGCCGCCGTCGTACCGCACACACGCCGCAGATAACGCGACGCTCGCACCCACCGCTGACTAGCCAATTAATCC
This sequence comes from Herminia tarsipennalis, assembly GCA_945859575.2. Lineage (NCBI taxonomy): Eukaryota > Metazoa > Arthropoda > Insecta > Lepidoptera > Erebidae > Herminia > Herminia tarsipennalis. Next base: position 15,764,151 of record OX243845.2, on the reverse strand, counting down.
CCTCTTGTTTATATTATCCTGGTAGTGAGATAAACAATTGACATTTTACCTCTTGATAAAACAATGCTATGAGCACATACCAGCTGACTAGCTACTATTAATAAATGGAAAAGTAAATTTTCGTCATAATATCTAATTAGGTAAGTATAAAAAATCTCGGCCTGTGTGACTGCCTCTGTGGCGCGGTGGGAGTGTGTCCGACTGTTACGCAAGAGGTCGTGGGTTTGAGTCTCACACAGGACACCACTTTGTGAGATCCACAAATTATTGTTGAGTCTGGGTGTAGGTACTGTGCCCGTGACTTCGGAAGTCGTCTTTAAAAAAAAAACTAAAAGTTTCTAAAGATGAATGGAGTTTGTTTTTTTTATAGTAAAGCAAATGACTCCATTGCATGCACCTGATGTTAAGTGGAAACAGTTTTGCTCTTTCATGCAAAGACTATACTGTTTTTGATGAAACTTTACAATAATGTAATTTATAAATAAGTACATCACAATAACACACAATCTATAAAAATCTTACATAACACAAACAAAACCGCTAAAATAAACTAGTGCATATAAAATTATACTTGTAGCATTTTTGTAAGAGTTCAATCAAACAGGATGTGCCTTAAAAAACGTACCTACTTATAATATTTATTGTAAGTTATTATATGTTACATGTGGATCTATGCCTAATTAACTTTTCTGATATTATCACGTATTTAACAGTAGTACGAAAAATAAACGTTGGTATCTACTTAATTGAAAACCATAAAGTTGTGAAGCTTCCTTCTATTTACTGAGATCATAGATTACTGCTTAACATCTTAATCCGGTATGTTAAATAATAAGTTATTATGCTTACTTACTTATTATAATAATTATAGATAGGTACCTTACCTATTCTACGTTGACTGACCACTAATTGAAAGGAGTCATTAACAATTAATATAATACTGCTAAGTATCTAAATATGGACACAAAAATCACAATTTAAAAACCTCATTTGATTTGCTACTTGAATATTTGTGGCAAGTTTTGGAAAACTTCCAGTTGAATCGGAATTATTCGCGGAACCATTTCAAAATTGCCGGCAACTTACGATTGTCTCTCTTACGATTGTTGCGACACTGACACACGAATTGCCAAAAGAATTGAGAATTACTTAAACATTTCATTGAACACTGAATAGCTATTAATTACGTTTGAACTATGTTTAGTAAAGCTGTAAATATGTTACCAAAGCCACTTAATTTCCTAAAAACCCGAAAGGTATTTCCATTATGTATTTTAAAAGCTCAAGTACGTAGGCGTTATGTTGTTTTTTATCGCCGACTACTTACTACAAAACTACCTACACGTTTCCAAAGTTGTACACCGGCTCAAAACTTTCGAATTAGGGTTAAACAATCTCGATTGTAGGTGTTTATTACACTCATCAAGTGTGTAAATTAAATGGACAAGAAAATAACGGGTCGATTAAGCGGGCCTACCTAATTAATTAAAGCTTATCTTGGAGGGGCCGATGCGATCAGCGTTAACGCAATGGGATCGTAAAAATTTTGTTTGAGTCAGGTAAGGAGATAACGTGGGGCGGTATCGCTGTACGGCGCGGTACGATGCGGGGGCGATGCGATCTTGTCGCAGCGATGTCGCGCGATACCGGTGATTGTTATTTATCCGTTATCGTCGATCGACCGCCTGCGCGGGAGCCCGCCTGTATCGCCTCCATCTTGAGACTACAAAATAAATAACCTTGCTGTCTATTACATGCTACAGAGTCCAGTAAGTACGTACCTAGTATTTTTACTATGATACTTAGACTTGTGTCGAAAGTAATCAGTTGTTGATTTGGAAATATACCTAGTAGGTAAGTAATCTATCTACTTACCTACTAGGTATATTTCCATGATTTGTTTAAGGCTGTTAGTAAGTAATTCTGTAAGTACATAGGTATGCTAGGGCTGTGGGTAACTTTATATTTGTAATGGATATTATTGGTAATGGATAGTTTCAAGTTATAGGTTTGAAGGGTTAAATATGTTTCTTTTTAGGGTTTTATGGCCAAAATAGCAAAAACGAAACCCTTATAGTTGTCTGGCCCTCAGTATGTCTTAAACATTTTACTCAAAGACTACACAATGAATATTTATGAAATTTGGTGCATAGATGCCCTGTAGAAACCGCTATTAAATTTGATTTATAGTTCTAGTTAAATAATAATAATAAATATTTTTAGGGAGGGCACTCCATACATGGAACAGAAGCTGATAATTGTTTTTTTCAGTAAACATCAACGTGTGACATATCATTCGACAGATCTTTTAAAAATATTTTAAGGTTCTACTAAACTTTTTTGATTAAATGAATATTTTCGGAAATAATCGCTCCGAAAGTTGCATAAATTGTGTCCAACCACGGTTATTTTAAACCATGTGACCAAAACATTGAAAAAAATCACAAAGGCAGCGCTTTTAACTAATATTATTTTCAACATGATCGGGATATAGTTGCCGTCATTGAGTTATTGACGAAATACTAGAAAAAACCGCGTTTCTGAACATAAGGGATCAAGTGCCATGAACATAGGTACCTACGCTCATCAAATTTGATTTTTTCGTATGTAGTCCATTTATTTGTTATTTTATTACAAACGGCTACAAAACCCTACACTAAACATGATCCGACATGCTCTTGTTTGGTTTATTTTTGGGCTGAAAAACTGTGATTAATTATAAGTACCTAATCATAAATAAAATCTAGGCAATGTTAGCGCTCTCGCAGATAGAGATGGTGAATTAGGAACTGTTAAGTTACCGATCAGTGACGGTGATCAATCACAAATAACTAGATACCAGAGTCTTCAGGTCACTAATGAAGTAGTGAATCAGAAAAATAGGAAAACAATAGATTTCATAATTTAATTTCAATGCAATGCTTATAATTGGAAAATCTATAAGTCATATAATTCCTAACATTTTACTGAGTGGAATTTCAAAAGGAAATCCGTACATTAAACACAGGGTCGACAACGAGTGAGTTCCTGTCCAGCAGAAGATGCTAGTTTCCACAAACTTTGATAACAGTTTACTATCAGGGTCAATGTTTGCACGTAGTAAATATACTTTGTAAGTATTTAAGTAGCATAAAAAATTCTACGAAACTACAAACATTATCTAAACGGAAGTTTGCGGAAGCACACATGCGTGATTTGAATGACAAATCAAAAATGACAAGACAATAATTTTTTCTCTCGCTATCTTATTATGTACCTACTTAATATATTTAACTAAATACGAATAATGAGACAAGACAATGAAAAGTAAGTTGGAAATATTAAAACGCATTCTAGTCGACTTTCCAGCCAATTTCTGCCAGTACAGTACTGTACAGTATTTATTATCTACTCTAACTGACTCGTTTTGACACGCCAAATTCAGAAGAGCGAGTCTCAGTTAGAGTACAGAAAATACATTAAACACGTGTATTTAATGTATTTTCACACATTAAATACAAAACTGTGAAAATTATGACAGCTCAGTTTGCCGCCATTTTTACAAAGCCGTGTTTTTTTTGGTTTTTTCTCCGTCGAGAGGTCTATTCCTCGCCTATTAGGTAGGTACATTGGCCAGTTTACCAGTTACCATTGACATAATAGAGCTGAACCGCGCCATCCCATTCAATTAAACATTCGGGCCCTGTCTCTTTAACAGGTAGGTAGGTACCTATTGTCCACAAAGTAGCGTTAATTGTCTCTTTCTAGAAAGTGGACAATTTTGTGAGGTTATGGCGCAGTCCGGGTCTCTAATGGCCGGTCTCAATAATCGATCTATCGATGTATTTGGCTACTATAGCTAAATAAACTTCATAAAAAATATGTCAAAATTCTACCTCTAGTTGAGACCGGCCCTAAGTCAATGGTTACTTAAAAGTTTATAAATATATTAGCATTTTAACGTAGGCAAAGGTAACTTAACATAAAGCCTAATAAAACCGCATCCATTGTAAAGAGTAGCGTACATCGGTGGCACGACATGTGGTCCTCGTCGTACAAAACGACCGATTCCAAATAAGAATTAAAAATAAACTGCTAAGGGTTTGTGGCCTCGTAAATGAGGGGTTCGGTACGTTTGTGCCATCCTTTATTTAATTAACTCCATTTGTGAGTTTAGTCAAATCTAGTTATTAGTTTTACAACCCTTTCTGTTTCGCTTTCATACAGAAGACTAATTGAAAGTTTTAGTTTTATTATGAAATCTTGCCCGAGGCCTGATAGTACCTATATCATAATATTTTCAACAATTAAAATTATAGCTAACTACTTACTTACCTATTTCTATAATTCAATTGCTTATGTACCTACTTAATTATTATAATCGACGTTTATAAACTATTAAAACATTTTTGAAATATTTAATGAAGATTTCATCTCTGTAAAGCTTATAAAATAAAATTTACATACTTTAAATATGGCAAGTCCACAAAAAGTACCAACGTAACCGAATTAATTTATTTGAAAAACGAATTTGGAATACCAACTCAACAGCGCGAAATATGTTGCCAAAAATGACAAGAGTACTCGTTGGCGGGCTCTAAAACGAGCATAACAGTCGCGTTATGTTGGTCGCGTTTTTCCGTCGCGGCTCGTTACTTGTGCTCGAGCTGCGTAAATTACTGCGCGCTGAGTGGAGACGGGGAGACACTACTTGAGTCTTGAACTTGAAGGGTGACGCGCTAACTGGTACAGAGTTGACATACACGGAGCGAATGCGTTCGTGAATTAAGAATTAAGAGATGCAAGAGTCGAGTGCTACGAATGGAAGTTGGGGCAATTTTATTGTTGGAAGGTACCTACTTAGTTTGCCGTGGTTGTAACTTAAATACATTTTAAAACTTAGATACCTAGGTATAGATTTTTAGGAAAAGTATATCAACATTTTCCACTTTACCTTAAACTTAAGTACCTACCTACCTACTTACCTAATAAGTATATTGCTATCTTGCAATCTTATACGACAAATTAAGTGTTTGTTATAGTCAAGTTTACGGCCCGTAATTGATTCCCAGAGACGAGGGAGACCCAATTATATATTTAAAATAACTATTTAGTAAAAATATACATAGGTACTTATAAAAAGTAAAAAGAATAGAAAGATTAAGTAGAATATATAAGTAGGTAATAATAATAATTACCTAATTTTTATGTGTAAACTTTTTAAGGAAATAAATGGCTTTTTAATATTATTAGGGTTTCGTTGCCAAAATGGCAAAAACGGAACCCTTATAGTTTCGTCATATCCGTCGTCTGTCTGTCTGTCTATTTTATTCAAAGACTACAACTACTTAAATATTGATGACTTTAGTGAAATGGTGTTTTGTACCCAGTAACCGCTAATTTGTTTGATAGCCAAATAATAATAATAATAAATATTTTTAGGGGGGAACTTCATACATGTAACAGAAGAAGTTTATATATTTTTTCGGCAAATATCAACGTGGCACATCATTCGACAGGTCTATCAAAAACATTTTAAGGTTTCTAAAACTTTTTTGATTGAGTGAATATTTTTGGAAATAATCGCTCCGAAAGTTGCATAAATTGTGTGTCCTCTCTTAACTTTTGAACCATTTGACCAAAAAATATGATAAATTCGCAAAAGTAGCGCTTAATAAATACCTTAAACCAAAATTATTTCGGACATCATGTCCGAAATAATGGCAATTCCGGTTTACCGTCATTGAGTTATTGCCGAAAAACTGCGTATCTCAACAAAAGGGTGTAAGTGCCATGAACATACGCTCTTCTGCTGATGCAATTATTCAATGCTGCGGCACCTTGCACTGAGTACGGTAAGTAATATCCTTCCTATAAATCCAAACGAGACGTTTTATGTTTAGAATGTTGTCTGGTTTAGGTAGTTTTCCTCTTGTCCCGGTTTTGATCCAATCCAAGATAATATCTAAGCATTGTCACAGACTGTGTAGGCATATTAATCAGTCTGGATATCTAAAATAACTGACCTTTCCACTTCACTAAGCAGAATAGGCAAACATTGGATATTGGTCAAGGGTATTGACTATTTAAAAATACGAAGATTGCAAGCTTTGTGGTTATTTACATACCTAATTGGTCTATAAAATACGTCATTCCTTGCGGTGTCGTGAATGTATCCTTATTATTTCCTAGAACATAATGAAATTTACCGCATTGTATTTATATAAGTCACATTATTAAATTAGAACATTACCGTTGGTATTTGTACTAAACTTTAGAAGTTTAGTACGTAATGTTTATATACTCGGAATAAATAACAAAATCGGAAAATGATAAAATATAACAACAAATTAAAACTGCAAATTTTTTGTCAAGTTGGACTCGCGCGTCAAAGTTCCGTGTAGTTAACTTTTTCACTAAAACCTTTTTAGTGAAAAGAAGATAACTAGCGCAACCTTATCTCTTAATAGGCTCGTTTCCTAGGTAAACAAAAATATCTAAAAGTTTAAAAAGTAAATAAAACTGCATTTAAACTATCAACGATTAATTCCGTATTATTTTTTGTGTTAAATATGATTTTTTATCATTAATCATATCATAATAAAACAAAGTGATTTGACTAAAAAAAAATAGTGACGTCATAGGCGTATTTGTATGAGATCTCCTTAAAAAATCTGCGCTTTCACATTTCTTAAGGAGTTGTTATTTTGACTAGTTAAAAACTAGCCCATTGACTGGTTTTTCGTCCTGCCCCTTCGCCTATCTGTCTGTCTGTCTGTCCATATGTATGTCACAGGTTTACTCAAAACCTACACTTTGTATATGGATGAAATTTAGAGTATAGGTTTCTTGTATGAGCCGCTACTTAATTCGATAGTTAAATAACAAAAATAAATATTTTTTGGGGGCACTCCATACATTGTAACAGTTTTTTTGACCAAACATTTACGTGTGGCACATCATTCGACAGGTCTTTTAATAACATTTTAAGGTCTCTAAGAAACTTTTTACGCTAAGTAAATATTTTCTGAAATAATCGCATCGCATTTTCTGTAAACAATTGTGTCCCTTCTCCCTTTAACTTTGAAACCGTTTGATCAAAAAATAGGAAAAAAATTACAAAGGTACCGTTTAATAAATACTTTTTATTTTCTACACGATCTCTTTTCTAAGTCTTTTACTTATTGCCAAAAAACTGCGCTTCTCAACAAAAGAACATGGTAGGTACCTACCATGAAGATACGCTCGTAAGATCTTATTTTTTTCTTAGGTAGTGCATTTCTTTGTAGTAATAGCTGCGGAACCCTACATTGAGCATGGTTTGACATGCTCTTGCCCAGTTTTTTATATTCTTTTCTTGCACTCAAAGTTTTAACCCCTTAAGTTTGAAGTTACATCCATTCCATTATCGTGTTTACAGTTCCACATACTCGTACGGTTCTATCAAACAAGACAAACAAACGACATAGATTTTTATAAGACTAAAAACTAACAAACTATAATTGTTGCTTTTATATTAAGTAATTTAAACTCCTTATGTTTATTATCGGCTATTTTATCTATAGATACTTCTGTACAAATACTATAAAGGGGTAAAGTTTGTGAGTTTGTGAGTGTGTGACGTGGTAGTCAGCAATCTCTGGATCTACAGAACCGATTTTGAAAATTCTTATACCAATAGAAAGCCACGTTATTTGTGAGTATCAAAGGGTATATAACATCACGCTACGACCAATAGGTGCGGAGCAGTAATGAAAAATGTTGCAAAAACGGGAGAAAATGACGCAAACGGAGTTAAATACTAATACTATACCTACTAGTTGATCTGACGTCAGCTAGGTTTTAAAAAATAAGGGAAAAGCTTTACACCGTATGAAATTCACTCTACGACATCCTTGACAAACAGGAAAGAAAACAACATCTCAGGCAAACGAAACAAAATAATGATGAGTATTATGAGACGAGTAGGTAGGTCCTGCTCTAACCCATAGACTAGTACTTTCTACAATCTATACTAATATTAAGTACCTACATGATGTTATATAGCCTATAGCCTTCCACGATAAATGGGCTACCCAACAGAAAAATATTTTTTCAACTCAGACCAGTAAGTTCCTGAGATTACCGCGTTCAAACAAACAAACAAACAAACTCTTCAGCTTTATAATATTAGTATAGACATACTATTACTTATTCTGTGGTATAGATGAATATTATCAGCAACTGCCTAATCCTTATGATTCATTGCCGTGCATTGCGGCATCGGCCGCACGTCGTTAGCGTCAGCCGCGCGCGGCTGCGATGCACGGAAATGAACCTTTTACCGTGATCCTTTCAAAGATAGAAATATTCGTATCTACACTGTAATTATTCGGCACCTATACTATCATATCTATAGGTAGTGTAGGCTATATTTTATTGTCAATAAAAACTTTTTTACAAAACAATATTACCGACTTCAAAATTAAATACAAGGCAACTAAAAAGCAAAAAATAATATACCTGATAACAAAAACAAATTAAACATTTTGAAGTTGGTGCCATGAAATAGTAGTCTTTATGTTTTATTCGGCACCAACTTCAAAATGTTAAATTTGTTTTTGTTATCAGGTATATTATTTTTTGCTTTTTAGTTGCCTTGTATTTAATTTTGAAGTCGGTAATATTTTTTTGTAAAAAAGTTTTTATTTTTCACTTTTTAGTGGGTTGGTATGTATTTCACTTAAGTTACAATAGGCTTATGTCAACTGCTCAAATCCTTTTACAAAATGTTGCTTGCCCCGATGCAGGGCCGTTATTTGTTGAGGAGTTCACTATCAGCTCTATTACATTGTGTAATAGTAGTACGAGAATAAAGTGCTACTCAATACCATATTAAAGTTGGTGAATCGCAAACTGTGAAATATGGAATAGGTCTCCTCGTCATTTGAGGTCTTCATCATCAGGTCCACTTCACCAATTGGTGTTTTTTAAGAGTAAGTGCACGAATCACTATGAAATATACCTAAATCACTATAGGTGTGCCTTTGATATTTTAAGAGTTCCCTCGATTTCTCCAGGATCCCATCATCAGATCGTGATCGGATGACAATGGGACCAACTTGGAAGTATGCCCTTTCAAACACAAAAAGAATTTTTCAAATCGGTCCAGCTGTCTTAGCGTAATCGGTGAACAAACATACAATAAAAAATAAAAAAAACATACAGACGAATTGAGAACCACCTCCTTTTGAAGTCGGTTGAAAACATTGGAGATCCTTACGAAAATTGCAATAATGTAACTCAAAATATACAATTTTTTTGCTTATGGCGTGCGCTGCGAAAACTGTTCATGACACATCAAAATAATGTACTACATTTATGTAAGTATATACGTATTACCCACTAAAAAGTCCTCGAGGCTATAATGTCACAATAACCAACTTTTTGTTCAAATTTGTCCATTAAAATACGGGTAGAATCGAAAGATGAAGATATTCGTATCATGTTATTAATCCTTATCCAATTAAATAGTTTCATAATTAAGGTTGCTTATTCATGTGTAAAATCCTTTTTAAATTATTCAAATCGGACCTTTTGTTTAAAAGTTACGCGACGGGTATAAAAATGGTAAAAGTAGGTAAGAAAAATGCCGCGGTGTGATTAAATTGCTCTACGCTAAGTTTATCATCAATACCTGCACATTTAATTTATTGTAAAAAATATATTAAGTACCAAGTATTTTATTTCTGAAAAATGTGTCAATCAATTCTTAAAAATTAAACCCTAAAAACGCAATCTATACCTACCTTCTGGATGCTAATTTAGTTAGTCGAATCTCCGTGGGAAGGAGAACACACCATGAATCAATAAAATAATAAAAAAAACCGGGCAAGAGCATGTCGGACCATGCTCAGTGTACCGCACTGCTGGTTCCGCAGCCTTGAATAATTGCATCAGTAGAAGAGCGTATGTTGGCGCTTACGCCTTTTTATTGAGAAACGCAGTTTTAGGGTTATAACTTAATCACACATACATAGTTCAAAAGAGTGGGGGCGGACACAATTATTCAACTTTCGGAGCGATTACATATTTCCAAAAACATTCACTTAATCAAAAAAGTTTATAACAAATTTTAAAAATATTTTTGGAAGACCTTTCGAATGATGTGCCTTATGTTGATGTTTGCTGAAAAAAATATTTTTCAGCTTCTGTTACATATATGGATTGCCTCCCCAAAAATATGATTTTTTATTATTTAGCTATCAAACTAAGGTAGCAACTACTATAAGACACCGAATTTCGTCAATAAGTATTCATTGAGTAGACTTTGAGTAAGATGCCTGTGACATACGGACTGACTGAAAGACAGACACAAGGACGGACTGGTTCCGCTTTTACCATTTTAGCTACGGAACCCTAAAAAGGTACCTACCTTATTTTTTTTTATAAACCCATTGTTAGTAGGTACATTGACTCCGCTGAAGAGCTTAAGAATTTTAACACTGGATCGGGAGTGTTTACACACTTGACCGATTAAATCAAATGTTGCCCCCCCCCCCCCAAATAACAAACTTCTGGATCCGCGCCTGAGTAACACCAGGACAGGATTCCGTAAATAAGTACAAAAAAATACAAAACATGGTAATATGAATCACACCCGTCTCTCCAAAATTTTCAATTGGCTGAATATTTGATACGCATGCCATGCAGATAAAACGGATGATAAAAGCTTCCCCGAATTAATAACAGATGATTGATACACTGAATGTACACTGGTCTAGCTAGTTTTTTTATTGCATGATTAAGCAGTTACTGGTCCTCTAATATTATTTGTTTAAGTATAATACATGGCTAGGTTAGCTAGGTACCTATTGTTTTTGTTGTTTACATGAGCATCATTGTAATAATCATTATTATCTTATACTAATTGTTGTATCCCTACTATTATATAAATGTGAATGTAAGTTTGTTTGTTACGCTTTCACGCAAAAACTACTCAACCGATCATCATGAAACTTTGTACACATATTCTTGGAGGTATTAGAAGTAACATAGGATTATAAAAAAAAGGGGAAAATTTACGCAGACGAAGTTGCGCGGGACAGCTAGTAAGTATATATTATAATCTAAATCTCAGCAACGGCTCCAGCGAATTTCATGAAATTTAGTATGCAGGGGGTTTCGGGGGCGATAAATCGATCTAGCTAGGTTTCATTTTTAGAAAACGTCTTTTAAAAAAATATCTAGCTCTGCTCTGTCATCCAGGTACTTATATACTATACGTGCAAGAATAAACAACAAAATCGCCTCCCAAATTTGTTTATCACAACTTCACCCAACTATTACATACTACGCAACGGATTTTGAAACAATTTTAACTATTATTTACATAATTTATAGTCCACTTTACCTATAACATGAAATAATATGTAGATACATACTTGGAATAGTTATTTACAGAAAGCGGATGTGAGTCTGTGCGAAGCCTGGGCTGGCCGCTAGTAATCATTTATAATGGATAATATATTATATTATTTAGAGAGGTATATACCTAACTGGACATATATATAGAACGTGCAAAGGTCACGCACGATGAGATAATGAGAAATTATTATTAGTATTCCACAGAATTAATAAGAAAGTACCTACATAGTATTAGTATAGGTATATGTATATTTGATAAAATCTACTTATAAGTACTAATATTATAAAGCTGAAGAGTTTCTTTGTTTGTTTGAACGCGATAATCTCAGGAAGGAACTACGGGTCCGAATTGAAAAAATATTTTACTGTTAAATAGCCCATTTATTGAGGAAGGCTACGACCTATAGGAGCGGAGTAGCAAATAAAAATATTTCAAAAACGGTTTATTAATTCTAATCATCATCATCATCAGCCTATCGCAGTCTACTGCTGGGCATAGGCCTCTCCAATTGCACGCCACTTTGTTCTATCTTCGGCCTAATTTATAATAGATAATTATAATATAAGTATTACATAATTCAGAGAGGTAAGTAAGTAAAATGTTATCAAATTGCTACATATATAAACAAATAATATTTTTAATGAACTTATTAAGGAAACCAGTAACGCGTAACCGCATAAGGAAACTTCTAACACGCCAAGGGGCAGCTTAAACTTGCCACAAACAAAATTTAATTGTAGTTTATAGCGTTATCAAAAATGTTATCGCCTTGGCCGCATAACCACGGAATTCAAGGCCTAAGATTCCAGGGATATTCATGTGAGGGTTACGTGACCAAACGAGTAGAATGAGGGTTTATAAGCGTTACAGGCATCCTACCATTTCTAGTTATCGCGTGTAAATATTACAATCAATCATCCAAACGATGACACGATATAATTAACATTAACATTAAAACAAGCGTTCCATTCACGAGCACTCGCGATGTGTGGCGCGAAATTGATAAACTGTTCCGATGAACATCTTTATTGTAAACGGAGTACAAGTTTATGACTAAGAAACTTGAGCAAGGTTTTATTTATTTCTGGATATCGTTCTCACAAATACCGACGTATCTTTTAACATTAAATACGCCAATAAACATTAATTTTCTTTCAGACGACGGCGACGTATACCATTTTGAAACTCGTAAAGAAATGTAGCGAATATACAAGTCGTCAACTCAATACCAGCTTATCTTTTTGCCTACGAGTGTAACTGTAATTACTGGTTTGTTATTATACTACAAATGTTGATGTTAATCTTGGAAAGCGAGTTTGCAACATTGCTGCTGTCTGCCGAACATTTATTTTATAAATACAGACACCTTAATATATTTATCAACGCGACATATAAATTACCTTTACATCTGAACTATAATCACATGTTTAAATGCCAATAGATTATAAAAACAAAATTATATTAAAATTAAATGTGTACATTTCCATTGTTTTACGTTAACACTGTACCTAGAATTATTACTGATTCTGTGCGTTAAAGTGAATTTATACATTTCTGTTGAGTAGTATTTTTTTGCCACATTGAACACAATAGGGATGTTGACTGTGAAGTCAAATCAGTATCTTTTTATGAAATGTCAAATCGAGAAGCTCCTTAGAAATGTGTAGGTATGGAATAACAACCTATGATGCCATAAGTTCCTATAGTCAAATCATTATTCTAAGTATTCGTTTTCATGGTTTTAAATTCAAAAACATGTTACCTAAATTGTAAAAGAACATTTATTTTCAGAGCATTTTACATATCAACCCATGTGATGGCCCACTGCTGGGCACGGGTCTCCCCAGTAGAACCTACTAGTATGTAGATCCTGGGGGTAATTGCCATAATCACCACGCTTGGCGAGCGGGTTGGTGATCGCAGTAAGGCTTTAAGTACGCAGAGGAAGCTGCTGCCCGTCCTCCGGTGTGTAATCCCTTAGTCGCCTTGACAACACCCACGGGAAGAGATGGGGATTTTAAGATCTACTATTACCTGATTAGTATAAAATAATTTACTTTTATTGTAGTCAACTACCCAATTAAAAAGCAAATATTGACTGCAAAGTGTGAAAAAACTCATGCGGCCCTATCTCTGACATGTATTGTCCACAAAGTAGCGTTGTCTCCACAAAGTAGGTGCGCATTATGTTTACTTACACATTTTTTTTTAATTAGACCCCACGTCAAACCTACGCATGAGGCTGGATTGGATTCCTGAATATTTAAATTAATGTAGTTACATATGGCGAGTGTCACACATTTAATCCAATTATTCAACTATCCACTCTAGCTGATTTCTTTATGATTTGTGATCTTATATTCCGCGACGCGAACATTCCAATTTTCAAATTTTAACCTTGTACCCAATTGCTTAAAAACGTAGATACTACCCTACACAATATTTATGTTCCTACTTGAATCTTCTGAACAACATCACAAAAAGAAAAGTGCTCTTCAAACTTAATAACATAGAGCCATAGATACCTTATTTTTAATACCATAGAGTTTGTAATAACCATTAGCATAATACAAACTCTATGGTATTAAAAATAGATAAAACATAACACAAAAAATAAATAAAATTACTTACTGTACCTATATTGCAAAATTGAAATAAATTATACTTATTGCCCATTAAATTAACACCTATAAAACAATATAATACTCAAATAATATTATTTTCAGACGATATAATTAATCTACTTGAGGAGCGAACACTTTATAAATTACCTACAACAATTACTATGAGAAGAAGAAAGAACTACCTACTATAATTCATTAATTAGCAAAAAAGAGATAAATATATCAACTAGTATATATAAGACGTGCACATTCACGTGTCCAACGAACCATGAAAATATAAAATAAAAGTATTTGCGAGCGGATTTTACCAATGTATGAAATCAGAGAAACGTGTTTATTTTCTTGATATAGCAGTTTCTGCATGCATCTGCCAATATCCAGTCCGTGGCAGGTCGACATGACAATAGGGAATATGCATGTGACGCGAATTTTAATGGTTTTCTTTTTTTTTTTTTATAAACTTTATCACTTTAGAATTGTGTCCAATACATCATTATTTTTTAATATAATTCATTTATAATTTTGTATATAATTATTGAAATGTGCAAAAATCGGGCGGAAAATTCAAGGTTCAAAACGAATGCTATTAGACAGATCTAATTATGACGTAACAGTCCATATTATGTTAAGACATGCTGTGCCCTCACTGGCTGACACGATTGCCGTGACGTCACAGTGCATGACTTTTTGCGCCAAGCTGGTGTGCTTTTAATTGCTTTATCAGTTTGTAATTTTAAATCTTTTGTTTTCTAATAGGAGTAGTTTTTTGGCGCTGCATTTTTTTTCAATGATATGTAGGCTATTGCATGCTATATGCATATTCCCATACGAGGGTAGACGGGAAAGACTAATTGAAACGCGTCCTATCCCTGCACAGTGCCCGTGCCATCCTAGTCTGCACCAGTTCCCATAGGCCAAAGTTACAAAGTTAGTGCAAAAACGAAAGCGAATTTAAGCTATTTATTTATATTATTTCATCCTGTCGTAAACTTAACGAGTAGGTTCGATAGGTACCTATTCCAAACAGTCTTGTAATCTTAAAGTTGAACTTTTGAACTGAATTAGGTATGACTTATGATAAATGAGTTATGAGCTGTCGTTAAGTCATTGTCGTTTTATGGTAGATAGTGGAGACAAAAATAATTTTACGAGTCTTAAATATTCAAGGATGCTTACTCGGAAAGAACCTATTATTTCACTGCTTTCTCCTGTAAGATGCAGTGAATACCAAGACCCACCCAATTACCTACATAGACATAGCTGATGGGCATGAAATTTCGGACCGCTTTGTACCTAAAACGGTCTCAGATGCCGTTGTTGTATGTAACTTATCATCAGTCTCTAGGTGTTTTATAGTCTCACTATCTCATCTAAACTTTGATCTTTATGAAGTTTCACATGTACCTAAGTATATTACGTTGTGTCTATATCATGAACTGCGCATAATAAATTAGCGTTAAGCTCCATAACCATAACACTTTTTGTTCAGGTTCCGCTGGAGCTTACGTAGGTATGTAAGGCCAAAGGCTTAGTTCGCGTTGGTTTATGTTTATTCATCGCATACCGCGTGCTTCATGCGGTTTTTGCTGTGAGGCACGCCCGCAACGTTAAGTAGCAACATATTATTTTGCCCACCGTACAAGCGTGCAATAACGCCGTCTGTACAGGGTTTTAGTTATATCGACACGAGAGCTACACTTCGGAATACTCGATTTCTTTTGCTTTATTTTTACTATGTGTTTTTTAGCCCAATGCAGGTAGGAGTATTGTTACACGGTCATGTGCCAGCACTCCATTTTCGCATTATATATTGGACAGCATTCGTGAATAAATATGCAAAGTTTTTCACATATTCGCGGTTTTCCAAGAAGCGGCAGTATTTTGATAGATATCAAAACGAGACTAGGTCAAACCAAAAATGACAAATAGGAATTCGCAAATAAGTTCGCCGATGACTATGCGAATGGTGTTGCATTTAATAGAATACCTATACGATGACCATTCTTCATATTTTCTTAATTAATTATGAAACTTTCAGTCTTTCGCCCGCATAGTATTTCAGTACGCCATAATCAGTAATTCAAATCTTAATCTAAAATCAAATCTTTCCTCTTTATAATATTAGTTTATTTATTAGTTTAGATTATCTACCACTCGTCAGAAATAAATTAGAATAAAATCTAGCAATACTTGACCTAATCCGTCAATGTTTATTTGAATATTCGATTTTTAAAATATAGTGGGCTAATTTCTTTATATGTCTATGTCAGATCATTTAAAAAATAAATATACTTCTATAGAGTTGTACCATTTTTTTTATAATTAAAAGGTTAAAATAAAAATCGTTGTGGTTAGTAGGTACCTAGTTACTCTCCTTATTTTATGGTAGTAGCATTAACATTGCATTGCCCCGATTCACCTTATATTGGGAGCGTGTACAAAGTACAATTACCGGGGTACAAGTTAGTAAATAGATTGAACACGGCTGCCGAGGGGCGCCGGACTCGTTCATAAAGGTGCCAACAGACATTAAACCTGGATTAATATTGTTTATATTTTCGCTTTACAACTTCAGAGATTTTTGTTGTTTGTATTTTAGTTTTGTTTTGTAGTTGTCATAGTAGTCATTTCTACGAACCAGCTAAAGGCTAAAAAGGTTCGTAGCTTAGTAGTGTTAGAAGTAAAAAGGTACACATAAGAGTCATCTTTATCACAATTATTTTTAGTAATCTAGTCGATGTTATTTTATACTTTCCCTTCTTTTGTCTACGTGTAATCTATACTAATATTATAAAGCTGTTTCTTTGTTTGAACGCGATAATCTCAGGAACTATGGGTCCGAATTGAAAAAATATATTACTGTTAGATAGCCCATTTATCGAGGAAGACTATAGGCATATAACATCACGCTACGACTAATAGGAGCGGAGCAGCAATGAAAAATGTTGCAAAAACGGGGAAAATTTACGCAGAGGAAGTTGCCCGGGTCAGCTAGTATTAAATAAAAGGCTCATTCATACCTTTAAATATTTCACGCGATTATGTTCCGAAAATACAATATTGTAATAAGTAAATAGTAGTTTCGTTTAAGTTTTACTTAATTTATATGTAAATGCATGTATTTTCATTTCGTTAAAGAAATATTATAGTTTTAACCTCTTATATATGAACGTTTATGAGATTATGAATAGGTGGGCTCGTATTTGGGCCGAATACATTAACATAATTTGAATTAACAGCGGTATTAAACAACATATTTATCACACGTTTAGATTAAGTAAGTTTATGTACATTCGTAATATACGAACCTGATATTTGTTACTAGTTGACCCGCACAACTTCGTCTGCGTAAATTTTTCTCGTTTTTATCTTTGATGCTCCGCTTCTATTCGGAGCGTGATGTTATATAGCCTATAGCCTTCCTTGATAAATGGGCTATCCAACAGTAAAATAATGTTTTAATTCGAATCCGTAGTTCCCGAGAATGTTGCGTTCACACAAACACACTCTTCAGCTTTATAATATGACCACAGATAATATAATACTATACTAGTAATATTAGTATAGATTTGGGAGCTTGATTACAAAATAATGATATTCAGAGTGGTTCACCGGCCGCGGCCGATCTGCATATTGTATTACATGTGTGGCACCACCTTTAGAGCTAGTTGCCCGTTGTCCGATACCAACCTATCTGTATCAATTACCTGCCCCTTTGTGGATTACCGAATTAACCACCCACATTAATATTTTAATACGTAGCCACAAATGGACGCAATCTGGTGATATGTTAAGCGATCCCTTCTATACATTACGAGTACCTAGGTAATTTGAAATGATTTCACTGTTATAGGTAGTTTATTTAGCGAATCTATACTAATATTATAAAGCTAAAGAGTTTGTTTTTTGTTTGTTTGAACGCGATAATCTCAGGAACTACTGGTCCGAATTGAAAAATCATTTTACTGTTGGATAGCCCATTTATCGAGGGCCTATGTATAAGATCACGCTACGACCAATAGGAGCGGAGCAGCAATGAAAAATGTTGCAAAAATGGGAAAAAATTACGCAGACGAAGTTGCGCGGGTCAGCTAGTTAATAATATTTTGGCGTAGGTAGGGACTCTAAATTGTGATATTATTTTAGACTAAGACTTATTATTTAAGACTTTTGTTTACCGTTTATTCGGTGGGCTTCTTTTCTACATTCTATATTTTTATTTACGTTTTGAAGAGCAATGACTTACTACACTACTGTAATATAAATAAGCTTCGATATTCTTGTCTTAGCATAGTGTAACATACATACTTATCTATACTAATATTATAAAGCTGAAGAGTTTGTTTGTTTGTTTGTTTGAACGCGATAATCTCAGTAACTACGGGTCCGAATCGAAAAAATCTTACTGTTGGATAGCCAATTTATTGAGGAAGCCAATAGACTATATAACATCACGCTACGACCAATAGAAGCGGGGCAGCAATGAAAATTGTTGCAAAAACGGGGAAAACTAGCTGACCTACGCAAGCGAAGTTGCGCGGGTCAGCTAGTTTTAATATAAAAAACATTGGAAAAATTAACAAATGTTTATGATAATTTCCATGGTTTAGTTATTAAAACAAACATAAAGCGTAAATATTATTTGATGTGATAACTTCTATTCAATATTTTCAATTCAGCTATCTATATCTACCAGATTACCTAAAGATAGGTAGATACTTTTACCTCATCGATAAATAAATACTCATAATTTTAGAATGACACATATTTAGGCACTTAAATTATCTTTATCTTTGTATTTATGTATTTCGTTTGAAACGTCATTCGTTAAGATTTCTTATAGATAAAGACAACGATTCGGTAGTTGTAGAGATTAAAGTTAATATAACATACGAGTTGGTACCTACTTGTCTGCGGTCATATTTGTATGAAAAGAACTGGAGTGTCTGGCTATCTGGTCGATATGTCATCATAACGACATTCGAGACATATTTGTTATCATAAACTGATATTGTAGTAGGTAGGTATCTAAGAAAAACAAACACCTTGAACTTTATGGTCAATCATAACAGAATAAGTAGGTATAACATTGTCTTCAATGGAGACTTATTTTTTATTCGCTAGCAATAGCAATGAAGTGTTTATTATTCTACTATAGTCGTAGAATGAATTAATTTATTTTGTACTGAATCAGACGCGGATTTAAGGAGAGGGGGGGGGGGCATCAGAGGCAGTTGCCCTCCCCAGACTCGACTCGACTGGAAAACCTTTTTTTGGGTATTTTGACTCTGTACGCTGTGTTTTGACAGGCAATTAAGTACATAGGTCCATAGGACTACGAGCAGCAAACCTTAATGTCATTAAATTAGGGTTGAACAAAATATTTATGTTTCTATCTAGACAACTAACTTAGCTTACTTATGTAGGTAGGTATGTCAAGAACTTTCTTCTTCTTCTTTGGATTTTTGGCTATCTAGCCTTTTTAAAGCCTAATTTCTACCAGGGTCAAGTATTCAATGCAACAACACTTTATCATGTATAAAGTTATTTTACATGATAAACGTGGACTATAAAAATAACGACAGGTTAGGCTGCCATTTTTACAACTCCGTCAGAAATCTTCAACTAGATAGGTACATTATTCTGACATCTGACCTACCTACTCTAGTAGGCAGCGACTAGGTCTCAAGAGAATAAGGCTGCCTATCTAGCTGAAAGAGAATTGCAATGCAATATTGTTTGCCAAAATAACATCGGGCAAGTCAACCGCAACGCGAACCACCAAACCGTAACACCGACACCCACCACCCCTCGCAGAAAATCCCCAGATAATACGTATCTATTAGAGCGTATATCTCCGATTCGGCTAAAGTATTCCTCAAACATGAAGATAGTCGACGAAAAATTCGAGTGGAGAAAATATGTATGGCAGCGCGGCAATCGGCATGCGAGGCGAGGGTCGACCGGGGGCGGGAGGTCGCGGCGGCGGGGGCCCCCCTCGCGCAGCGCGCCAGTTCGTTTGCAACGTTCGTGCGTAGTGGACGTGTATCGCTCGATTTTCAACAACGGTGCGTCGCGTGTGACTGACCGAACGGAGTACGTGCGTGCATCCTGTGTTGTTGTGTGCCCGGAGTGGAGTGTGTGCTGTGCCCTGTTTTACTCAAAGTGTGTTTTTTGACGATGACCGCGTGTGTTTGACGTGGGGATGTATCCGAGCGCGGGCGCAATGAACGCCGCCGCTGCCGCCGCTGCCGTGGCGGCCGCTAGGCATCCGGTAAGCGATACTAAACGACAGACATCAGTCCCACCTACTCATAATCTAGATCTCCTAACATCAATATCAATAGACTGACCGATAAATAATCCATAGCAAAGTATTTCAAATGTCATTCAACATTAAACTCAACGTGTAAAGTATTGTTCTAACTTTTTAGAGACACAACATTGTCTAAGAGAAAAGCGTCAAAACAATAACTTCATTGCCGTGATAAAACTGTACACAGTGAATAAAAGAATAGGTGCTATTGAATGTAATAAAAACATAAAAGTAATAAACAGTGGTATGGCACAAACAACGAGAGGTGTGGACCCTTGAAGCCCCCGCAGCCATCCCGCCCGCCGACCGGCGATCATTGTCAGACGCTCAATTACCCGTGAAATTGTCTGCAAAGGATTTTATCATACTCAGAAATCTGTGCGACAAATTAACAATGCTTTCTCAGATCTTTTATTTGAATTTGGATTGCTATTTGTGTATTTTGTATGGCATGTATGTAACCTACCTACATGGCGCCATACATATCGTTGATAAGATGTTTGTGTGGATATATCTACCTGCATAGTTTTTTGGGTATCTTTATCTTGTTTCGTAAGGGTAGAATGAAGTGAAATATTGCAATGGCAACACAGCTGTCTGGCTGTTTTTTTTTTTCATGTAGGTAATGAAAAAGATAACACATCAGTACTTAAAACAACTAACCTTGACTAAAAAGTTTCTAAAATACCGTCTTAGATTATATCAGTAGACCTATAAAAAATATATTTAAGTTTATCACGAGATCTAATTATCTCAAACAGGGATTTACCTGTACCTATACAAATAACAACGGTTTTATTGATAAGGTTTTATGACAGCTTAAAATTGCCCACTCAACGAGTAACATAAATATATTTTTACAACGATAACATCGTAATAAACATGTCGATTGTCCCGATAAGATAAAATCAATTGCATTAATTCTTTTCGATTTATGGGTAACGGGACGGGAACTTCATTGAGATGATAATCTCGTGGGATTTCATGATGTTGAATTTAAAGGGTTACCTACCCTCCTGCCCTAATGTTCTTAACCCTTCAATGCATGTGTGTATAATAGCGGTTCATAGTAAATTCATAATACGTGTTCCACGCGTGTAAGCTTTCTTAGTTATGAACGAACCTGACCATGTGACGCTGCAAAATGCATTTACCTTACATAAAATCGACCTATCAAACGATTTTAGACCTTAGGTCATTGTAATACAAGTTAACGGCAATAAAGTTAGTTTGAAACTTCGACGTGTCGGCCGCAAGCCGCAGCCCATCTGTCGCACCGCTAGCCGACGGAAAACTAACCACAATTTGAGAATACCTTAGTGTTATTTTATGTTCAAAGTATCTATTCATTAAAATACTAATTAGACGAACGAAATGTTTATGCAATTTAAATTGCTTAGTTTTAAAGGACGTGTGAAGTAAAAACAATAATTGTTACTAATTATGTTGTTTATATTATCTATATCCAAATAACGTTAATTAAAAACCGGGTAAGTGCATGTCGGGTCACGCACAATGTATCCCCATCCAAATAATGCGGCTTAAGAAGTGGGTTTTCTATTGTTTTTTTTCATACGTATAACGTTATACCTACATAATAATAATTTTCAATGGAATTTATACTACAATTTTGTTACTTCTCATTTGATCAGCTGTTACTAGAAAACTTGTAAAGCCTACTTAGCTGTGATAGTTTTTCTAAACATTTTCAATAAACCTATCTAATAATACCCCACACGATAGGGTAGGTAAGAAAAGGTACCCTCAAAAAATGTTTCTTAAGATTTTATTCTTTCTCTTTGTCGGCGTAAGTAATATATGCAAAATTAGTTTTCCAGCACTAATAGAATCTGATCTAAGCTGCGTACGGACGAACATGTCGAAACTATAAGTTTTTTTTTTTGCTATTTTCGCTACGGAACCCTAAAAAACGAGAGATATATTCATAGCGTTATTTAATTGATTACTAGTACAAACAGTTAATTGTTTTAAAATCACATAGCGGAACAATGACTGCAATGCTTATAATTTGGTACAGATGATTTCGAGATCAAATTGCCCGACCATTACTTTTTTCAACACGTTAATCGCACGTATTTTGTACAGATAATAAGCAATGTACACAATGCTGTAATTATTAGTCGGTGCATTCCCACGCGCGCGCACACCGCTTTATAAATTGACAAACACCACCACTTTAAGATGACCCCTCCGTTTATAATATCCTTTTGAACGTAAGAAACCTTGTTCATAAATATCGAGATCCGGCTCAACTGGCCCACATACAGGAAGTCGTGCGACGCTTGTCGCCTAATTGATGCATTCATTTCGTTTTCAAAGAAATACTCACCTTCTTGGCATTGATAAGCAGTTTGGCTGAGGCTTTTATAAACTTTTTATTGTATGACATATTCAATTGTTATAAATGTGGGGTATTAAGCCTGGGGATTTTATCTCGGGTTTTGTGATGACAGCTTATGACTGAGTGGTATTTTTAAAGTAAAGACATAGTAATTGAGTAATCTATGTAAACGTTACTTATCTTTCTCTTTAAATTTGCACAGTATAGTTGGCTTTACTATATTGACTATAGTTTCCCAACATACGTCATTGTAAGGGTTCCGTAACCAAAGGGTAAAACGGGAACCAATTACTAAGACTGTCCGTCTGACACCAAGTACCTATCTCATTAACCGAGATAGTTAGGCAGTTGAATTTTTTACTGATGATGTATTTCAGTTGCCGCTATAATAACAAATGCTAAAAACAAATTATAATAAATATTTAGGAGGGGCTCTTACACAACAAGCGTGTTTTTTTGCCGTTTTTGCTGGATATTATAATATAAACTGTATCTCATGAACCATGATAGCTAGACAGTTGAAATTTTCACAGATGATGTATGTACTTCTGTTGCCGCTATAACAACAAATACCAAAAACAGACATACAACTAACGTGATGTTTTCGACAATTATAATATAGTGTCTACTAAATGTTGTATAGATAATGGTACACAACCCTTTGAGCGCGAGTCCGACTCGCACTTGTTTCTATAAGTGCGTCATAAAATGAAGCGGGGTGAAGTTCCGAGGCGCGGGAGACGCGACAGGGTGTTAATGTAAATGCCTATTTGTCTATTTACTTAAAATCCGTGTCGCATCCTACTCAGTCAATATTTGACTGACAGAATTACCGCTACGTACAAACGAGACGGCGTCTCCTCAAATATTCCAACTTTCCTTAAAATACGCACATAACTTCGAGTTCTAGAAATAATAAATCTGTGTCAATGACGATTACTTTAATATTGTGTCGAGATGAGTTATCAACGGAAACGTCTTGTCAGGATTATCGTAGTGATAGTGATAAGTGGAGTGCCTTGAGTCAATGATCACCCAAAATAATGCTCGACATTTGTATATAGATAAGGTGGTATCAGCTTGCACAAACACGGCATTTGGAGTACGCAAACAATGCTTCGTCATAATCAAGATTCCATCAAACATATTCAGCCGCGCGGGAATGGAGAACTGACATACATTCGCTTACAGCAATCATGTATTTAGCGCCATTATTATTTCGTTGTTATTAACATTTCAATGTCAGCATTATCTATTTTACCGAATATAGTTACAACCGGATATTATTTTTATTCATTAAAAACTATTATGGCATTAAAATAAATACAAATAGCATTGAAAACATAGAAGTTAACGAGGTACTGTTGTAGCCGAATTGTAACACCTTCCGAAATATTGATTACTTGAATTAATAGAAGCATGCAAGCATGAATATTCTCAGAATAATTGATATCAAAATTTTATCGGTCACCCCACCACATTCTCCTCGGGTGGCAATCGGTGTTATGTTTCTGAGAAAATAAAATCAGCTTTCTGATCCCCGCGCTACCATATTAGTTTACTGGCACTTTTTTTCTTTTTCCAATACAAAGAGTTATAAATCCAACCGTGACAATATTTTTTATGAGCTCTAAATCGAACAAAATAGGGCAGAAATTAGCTCGCGGTATTTCGACGTCGAGGCGTTACGTTACAAAGCCAATCTCAATGTTCAAATATTTGTCTATGTTTGTTTGGTTTGTAAGTGCGAATGGTGTTTAGATGTTTACCGAGCCGCTGAACTTGTGTGAGTTGACGAGAGCGGGCGAGGTTCTAATATTACTAATAAACAGTTGACATCGATCCACTTTTGGAGGTTTCGTCGAAATGGACGTATTGCTTTTAATATAAATCACCAAAATCCTATTTCAATTTCGTGATCGGGCAGAATTCATTCAGCCGTTTCGGAATTCGAATTTCGAATCCAATAAAAAGAAAATACTCTCCGGAGCGTACAGCAGGTAGACGTGGGCAGACGTATTCAATAATTCGAAATAAAAACACGTATTTCTTTTTATATCCGTTTAAACGCATTCTGTTTAGTTTTGTTTTTGTAAGCGGCTGGTGGATGCGGGTCTTTCATCCGGACCCTCTACACAATACTGCCACTCAAAAACTGTTCATTGTATTTTAATTTGACCTTTTCGGCGATAATTTATGGGAATCTTTTTTTTTAAACTAAGGGGAACGTTTACTCAGTCTATTATTGCCAAGGATTATTTTAGTTCCTTTTGTGATTATCGGCTTATACTTTCAAATTTAACTGCATATCGATGCTAATAGATTCGAAGGGGTATAGTTTATTCAATTAGCCGTGGGAAACTATCAATAAGATTTCTAATGGACAGTCGTAACTTGCAACGTTATTTATTTTAATATGACTTTATCCGCTCTAAAAAAATTATCTGTATGTAAACATTAAAAGCTAGAGAAGAGATTAACCGATAGCAATAAATGGATAACACCGGATAAAATAAAACAAATAGTGAAAATAATAATTAGCGCTGACAAATACAACGAGGCCGTCACTTATAGCATTGACAGCGGTTAGGCCACGTGCATACTGGTTCATTCTCATAATTGATAATTTATAAATATTTTTCAGGTTCCTTCAGGTTACCTACGGATTTTATAGTTTTATGTCAGTTTTACAACAGTCTATTTCGTAAATAATTATAGAATGTATCTTGCTAATTATAACCCACGATTTTATTATGGTAATCGATAAAACATCCAAGTGATAATGCATCGGTGTATCATCACACCAGGGTACGACAACCACACGCCACACGCGAGCACGCTCTCATACTGCTACTGTCCATATCGTTTTGTTTTTGCTCCAAACATACCCTGTGTTAGCTCGTAACTTTCAATCCTTTTTTTATTTTCTGATTCAACGATATGAACATGGATAAGTAATTGCTTGTGTCGATTTACATCTTCCACTTTAATCTGTGTGGTTTTTGCTCACTCAAAATAATTACACTTTCAATAAAGCAATTGCCATGAAAACGAATCGGGGCACCAGAGTTGTTTTACGTTTTTCTCGTCTTAAAAGCGAACATTAGACAATCTCAGTTATAAATTAGCGTTGTAAATAAGCACGAATTGCGGTGCACAAATGAACGTAGAATGTAGCGAACAGTGCCTAGATGTTGCGGTTAGGTTATCCACGATGTTACCTATTACGTTATTAAGTGCGATCACCCATTAGGTGGAGCGTGAGACGGCGGCGCGGCGCGGAGGCGCGCAACCGCAAGCCCGTCTCCCCGGTGGTTACATTCACTAAATTCCCGGCCACATTTTTCCCGAGCCCGATTGTCCGCAGCTCCATTTACAACGTCTACACGCCGCGCCAGTTCCTTTTACGCTTTTATTTACGCTCCTTTTATTATTTTTAAAGTCCGTTTGTTCCTCGCGCCGGCTCCGAGCGGCGGTTATTTATTTTTTGCCGTCGGCCTCCCGGCGACCGTGTGTTGTTGTGTCCCTCGCTTTATTTTTATTTTCGTGCTTCTTATTATGGAGTTAGATTTTTTTTTCTTTATTATTACGTGCTCGCGTGTTCGCGTTACTTTATTTTTGTGTTAAGAGGCGAGCGTTCGACTTTGTTTTTTTTTTATTAATCGAGGCTCACACTGAATTATGGTCATTAAAGGATAATTTGTATTATGGTAATTTGGGATGCGTGTAATTTTTGTTTCGTGATAGAAATGTTTTTGTTCCGAGACTGAGATTGATGAGTTATGTTAGCATGTACTATGCGCCTAATATTTATTACGTTGCATGTTGAAGAAACTCTTGTAAACGGTCACTTAAACGTGTTTTGAATATTCCATCGGTAGGTACATATTTATTAATTACTTAATAATGTGTTGTTTTGTTTACAGGGTCCACCACAGCCCGGACAACCCATCAAATTCACAGTAGGGGACTCCTGTGACAGAATTAAGGAGGAATTCAACTTTCTACAAGCCCAATATCATAAGTTAGTATAACCTTATTAATGATTTTCATAAACATGTCGACATCAATATAAAAAAATCACTCAGTGTTGTAACTAACAAAACTAAGAGACGAATCAAGCCCCGGGCTAAAGGATTTGCTATAACAAAAATAAAACAAGTAAAGTGGGATCATCCGGGATCCCCTGTCACCGGGTATCAGCGGAATCAATCCGTACCTGTCCTTTTGAGAACAGCCCTTGCCAGGCTTTTTTTGTGAGGCACCATTGTCGTCGAAGAAAAAAAAGATACAATGGTTTTATTTACACAAGTCTTTTTAAAAGTTTAGAGATAAAACGGTGAACTATCGTTGGGTCCCACACTGGAGTGCTTTTGATCCTAAAAACGGTCAATTGGATGTACAGACTACGTTGAACGCTTGTTTATTTATGAGAACGTATGCCCTTAAAAGTAAAAGGGAGGCCACCGTTTGCTAAAGGTTTCCCTGGAGCATGTTTTTCTCTATTGTTATAATAATCCATCTCTTTGGCAGTTGCTCCCAGTTGTTGTCCCGAAAAAAGTTCCTGAAGTCTAATAAATTAGGAAAGCCTAAATAATTGGCCCTTACACAAAAAAATTACGCAAAAAATGCACGTTGTAAAATGTTCCAAATTCGAATGACATTCTTCCAAATTTAAAAATGGCTGAATAGTTCCCATAGACGTATAGTCCAGAACAGCGCCATGCCTTTCAATTAAAAAGTAAATATTGACTGCAAAGCGTGAAAGAGAGAAAAATCTCGATCGGCCTTTGACAGATATTGTCCACAAAGTAGCGTTGTCTCTTTCTAGAGAGTGTTCAATTTTGTGAGGTTATTGCGCAGTCCTGTTCTCTACGTTCCTAAGTTGTCCTAAAGTTTTTTTTTTAATTTGAGACAAGCATGTCCTATAACAACACTAGTTCAGCAGTTCAGATTACAAACACAACATCACAAGTACAGGAGATTAATAAACACAAACAATATATCTGGTTCTCAAGTTACCAAGCCCTTGAGTGAGCTGTATTAAATATGTTTATTTAGGAGTGGGTTAGTCATCGTTCTTCAGACCCTTGAGCTTCAACCAAACATGCATGTTTGAGCCATAAAGAAACTAGATACGGTTTTGTAAACGAACTCATTTAAAAGCTACTGTTATTGAAGAAAGACAGTTCCAGTCAGCTGTCTGTCTGTGGCTCTGACTTCCTTTTGGAAAGACTTCTATGTCCTCTCTTCTATGACTCATTTTTCAAGTCCTTTAATCCATTATGGGTTGTTGTTTTTATGGCTTCATTGCTCCATCACCTGTAACCCTAGTCCTGAAACATTGGATTCACATTGTGCTGCAAGTTTCATTGCAGAATTAAGTCATAGCGTATAAATTGTTTAAAGCACTCACTGTATATTTTTTGCTGTACAAACTACGTGTGAACAGTCGCATAATAATGTATCCTGTATCTAAGGTTGCCAACCGTAGTCTAAAATATAGTACTGTAGGTACTCTATATAATGTAAGCGTACTGTATAATCTATAAAACAAATAGAGTACGCTCTTTTTACACAACGTTGACTATACCTACTATAATTAGTACTATACTATACTACTAGTCCAATGTTTGAAATAGTACAATTATTTTAAAAACAATTAAACATTGTTATGTTCTGTAAAAAGTACCAAAATATATATATTTTTTAAATTTTAAATAAATTATACTTTTTTTTATAAGTCCGTACTCTTTATTTACCCCCTTTGAAATCAGATATACCTACTCTATTTCTTCTAATAACAGTTGGCAACCCTAACTGTATCACTACTTATTCCTGAAAAAAATCTTGCTATAATATGGACTCAATCTGTCAGTACTACGGCAAAGATCTTCACACAAAAAAAGCCTCCAAATTTAAATTCAATTATCAAAAATTAATATTTGGAAAGATAATATCCACTTTTCACCAAAATAATAATCAGTTCGCATCAAAATGTAAACAGTTTCGATAATGATTGAGGAAGAGCCACCCTCGCGTTATCAACCCCTACGATTGTAATAGAAATAAGTTGGCGAACCGAATTTCGTTCGTAGTAAGTTCCCTGTGGACCCTCCCACTTGCAGTATTCCGCAACCTAACAATGATATATGAGGGCAGGGGCGTAAATTGCACATTGACATGTAGACACAGCCTGCCACTATGATCTCACTAAAAAGAGAATTGGCTAATTTTCACTTTTGTCAGAATAAGCATAGTTCTTTCTGGGAAAAAATAGTTTAGTCCAAGATAAACTAGTGCACACCAGGATTAATAAATATTGTTCAGGATTAACTGCTTTGGTCTAGAGTAAAATAGTTCTGCCTAGGATAAACTAGTTCTGTCCAGTATTAACTGATTCTGTTCATGATAAATTAGTTCTGCCCAAAAAATTTACATAATTCTGTGTAGGAAAATTCGCTCAGTCCAGGATAAACTTGTTCTGATCGGGATAAACTAGCTCATTCTAGAGTAAACTAGTTCTGTCCAGAATTAACTAGTTTGATTGGTTTGGTTGGATATATCTATCTTCAACATGTAATTATAGTTACTTAGGTACTGCTGCTAAAACAGTATCCATACTTCCATACTAAATGTGAAAGTAATTCTGTCTTTCTGTCTATCTGTACGCTTTCACGCTGAAAAGCTAAACCGATTTAGATGAAATTTGGTATGGATATAGTTTGAGTCCCGAGGAAGGACATAAGATGGTTTTTATCGCGATAACCGACATCCGCGCGGGCGGAGCCGCGGGCGAAAGCTAGTTTTATCATAAAGGAGTGAAGCAGTTTAAATTGAAACCATATTGACATAAATTGTCAGGCAATAACATGAGTAAAGTATATAAAAGTACAAGGTTACACAGTACCAAAACAACTTACTCACAACAGCACTTTATTAAGTGTTAACAAAAAAGTCAAGCCTTTTAAAGGTTTTGTAAAATTGTATTGCGAAGAAACAAACAATATGTAAATTGATGTTTTCACTCGCGGACCGTACCTATTACCTATTTTACTCCAATGTTATTATGTTATAAAATTCTTATCACACTAAGTTTTCAGTAATCGTTAAGTATGTAAGTAATAATCTAGAATTGAAATTGAGTAGTGTAGTTAAGTGACTATAAAAACTATAACCATAACAATTCTGACCCACTATGCATTCGATAACAGCTATAAAACATGCTGTTCGTTTATATATTATTTTCTTATCTTAATAATGCTACAAGCACTCCTTTAACAGTACCTCGAGTGTTAGATATGCGTCCGCACTTGACTGTTTCAATTACTTAAGTATAAAGCTGTTGAGCGGCCGACCTGTATCATTTCAGTGTATCTACATAGCATTGAATCTAGCAGAATAGGTTAGATAACTGGTAGGACATACTAGTGTATTTTTAAGAAATGTCAAAGCGACACATTCCCTACAAATTTGAAGGAAAACATTTCCTAAGTACCGTAGAAAAGTTACTAGGGTTCCCGCGAAACAGTTCTCATTTCATTTGGTAAATCTACTATCTTTGTCAGATTAAAATGAATTTGGGGTTCCATAAAACAAAGTATTTGGTGAGTGTTCCGTTTTTTTAAAAGTTTAGGAACCCTTACAATAGATATCACTCATGGACATGGAGTCATCAATAGAAGAGTCGTAAAAATGGCGGCAAACTGACATGTCGTTATTTTTACAGCTCCGCGTTTAACGTGTAAAACAGTTTAAAATATACTTGAAATACGTGATAACTGGACAAGACCGAGACTTTGTGATACAAAGAAGAAAACTAGAAAGAAAATAACCTTGAAACTAGCGTATGCACAGAATGTGTGAGCCATAATCCCTTCCAAATTATATCGGAGGGAATATGAAAAAAAAATCTTGTGTGTTACTTATCGAAATTACGTGTGAGTGAATGATGTCCATGTTATGTTGTGTTCCTTATGCACTCTCAGGGTTTGTGATTGTGTTACTACTAGCTGTCTCGCGCAACTTCGTCTGCGCAAATTTTCCCCGTTTTTGCAACATTTCTCATTGCTGCCCCGCTCCTATTGGTCGTAGCGTGATGTTATATATCGCATAGCCTGCCTCGATAAATGTGCTATCCAACAGAGAAAGAATTTTTCAATTCGGATCAGTAGTTCCTGAGATTACCGCGTTCAAACAAACAAACTCTTCAGCTTTATAATATTAGTATAGAATATCTGTGCACATACACAATATTTCACCTGCGTCAAATGACTCTTGCCAGTTGTTTATTTTTCTTACTCCTCTCAGTTGAGACGTTTTGGCTGTTATACTATTCAATTGAACTAACTAGGTAATGTTGCTTCACGTCGTTTTCATCATTTGCCAACTATAGCAAATGCTCAAACGTGCTGGTCGAGATTGTTATGTTTCGATAATGTATTTGCACCATAGCAATATCACATTGCTTTGACCTAATTCGATGCTTCCGCAAAATACAGTTACGCATTGTAAAACAATGTAATATTTATAATTTATTATGGTCTGTTCACAAAAAATATGTTGAAAAGCCGGATCTTTAAATATTTGATCGTTACACACTTACGCGAATAAATAGATCAAAAGTATGGAAAACAATTTCAGAGTAATAAAGTTGCAGCTATAAAATTAAAACATAAACATTTTCCACTAAAAAAAAGATCGTGTTGAATTACATTTTTCTTTTGTTTCAGTTTAAAATTAGAATGCGAGAAGCTGGCTAGTGAAAAAATTGAAATACAAAGGCATTATGTTATGGTGAGTAAAATATTTTTTATTTTTTGTAACTGGCTGGTATTCGGGTAGGCTAAAAAGAAGTGCACTAGATTTTGACACTCGCTGCATTTTAATACGCGCTAGATTGAATAAATAAATTCTTTGAAAGAATTGCTTGTTATATTTTGAATGACACGTAAAAATATTTTCATATTGCTCTGTTTTTATGACTTTTTTATATACTATCAGATTCGTTGGTTATCTCTTGTGACAGCGTTCTGAATAAGTGGTGTGTCATAGACCACGGTAACTGCTCTATGCTTATTTACCACATTTATAGATAAAAAAATGGTTATCTGTAAAGTCGGTTTCCTGACGATAATTTTAGAAAACATTAGTGACATTGTAATTGAACAACCATGCCTGTGACAGCTTTAGTTCAATTTGTATCGCATAGCGCTGCAATCGCCATTCGCTGACAGACTGATACGTCAGCCTATCAGCGAAAGCGTAACGTGACACTTTTTCGTGCGTGCAGTCGGTCATCGATTTATAAGACGTTATATATATAAAAAAATATATAAAAAGAAAGTAGGTAGGTATTTTAGTCACACAGTCTCAATAAGACATTTATTCGTATGGGAAAACATGTAAACAAAATCCAGCATACATTAAACGAAATTACTCATTGTAAAACGTATGTCATATTAAAATTACATACTTTAATTCAAAAGGACAGCTTATTTAACGATCGAATAGAGATGTTTATCACATGTAACAGTTGTAATGGCGTGTGAAATCAATAAAATGTGTTGCTTTGTTCAAAGCCCGCATGTCACAATGACATGAATTCTATTTGATTGGGTCGAATGCACCCCACTATTAAGATAATTGTCCGTTTGTAATAACTATTTTATAAGCAAGGGTTAGTCGTACACTATGTTTCAAGTCTGTTTACATTTCATTCAATGAGTTTTTAGTCTTTTTATAATCTTAGGTACTATTTATAACCAAAATGTAATTTGAATAACGAATATAAAAGAAGACGAAATAGTGCTGGGACTAACCTCTACTTTAAAGCTGAATTAGAAAAGTTGTTTGGGTGACATTCCTGTCATCCTCGTTCCTTACCATCAGGTAGGCCACTGGCTCCTCTGCCAACCATAGGCAATATAAATAAAAAAAAAAAACAGATTCGTTTCGATATTTTTAGGGAACACATTTAGTTGGAATGTAAGAATGTTAAAATGTTTATAAGGTACATGTAATAAAATATGTTTAGATAAGATATGAATGTAACAAATGCTATATCAATCACGACACGGATCAAGCTGTCAGAGACGTGCGTAGGTTAACGTATTAGTAGCTGGTTCAAGAGCAGACGATATATTTTAAACGAACACATATATTTTGGCATGCCTTAATCCCCGCATGTTCTCTCCATTCAGATATGAATCACGATTAAGTGTTGCCAAATCGCTCGCAATTTATTTTAATACGCTTGAGAGGAAATTTTCGCGAGAATTTTTATGTGTCGGAAACACTTCTGGCCGCGGTCCAAACTGTACCAGTACGGATGTTTAGTCACTCGGCTCCTATAATTTGAGGAAGCTAATCTGTGCCAAAAGCACACCGTGTCACTACTCGCCCGTTACATTTACGCGCATAAATTGTAATCGATTTAACTAAAGCGTGTTATTTATGTTTCAGTACTATGAAATGTCGTACGGCCTCAATGTGGAAATGCATAAGCAGGTATGTACACTTTATCTACTATAATAATTACATGTTTTTTGTGAAATAAGTTGGCTATAAATGCGAAAATAGTTTCAAAAGCAGATGTTTCGTGTAGAATTATACATATAAAAGGAAGATGAAGGTTGAATATGGCTATATTTTTTAACAAGGGTGGTCGGGCGAATTGGCGCACGGGGAAATGTTGTAAAAGCAAAAAAAACGTGTTATTGCGCTGCGCCTGTTTGTTGGATAAACGTTGTTTGACAGCGAGCCCCGCGGGCGCCGAGCGGGTGGTGCTCAACGGTAGTGGGGAGGTGGGGGAACACCGCCTGGTCAAGCCACTTTGTTGACATTTCGGTTTTTAATTTGTTCCAACTTTGCTATTTTGATTGCTTGCCCTTACCATTAAATGTTTTGTATCATTTGACAAAATCAATTTTCGTAGTAAATCTCCATAAAAGCGTAATCACAGGCGGTTCACTCGATGGAATTAATATTTAACGTTATGACGACGGGGTTTCGTTTCAATACAACACATTATTATCGGAATATTCTTGGGGAAGGGAGCGAAAGTTGTACAAGCTCCCCTAATGCGCGTGACTAAAGCACAAACTATATCTATGAATTAGACGCTTAGTAGAATTCACAAAAAGGGGACCCTTGTAGGGTTGTCTACATCACAAAACTATATCAATATGTGTAAAACTTATTTTTACTTCTACTTATAATTTCTATGCTGCACTGCATTATTGCACGAAGCCAGGAATGTTTTTTCATAAAGAGCAATCTTTCTTACACTAAAAAATTGTATGCAATAAATTAGGATACAACATGCATAAATACTAATTGCTAAAAGTAATGCGGGGTAAACAACTCTATAGAAAAAATAAATAAAATATTTGTTATGTTTGCTAAACTAAACTTGAATGGGCAAACATTATAAATCCGGCTGATTACGACAACCCTGACCGCCGAGGGCGCCTTAACAATAGCTATCGTAACAAATAGGTACGTACACTCAGGGGTGTCACACAGCCGACGCGAGGGTGCCACGGGGGGCTTCATGGTAATCTGTTGATTTTACGCTCACCAGCCTGTCTCGAACCCCGCTTTTATTAATAACACCGTGTACTCTAACACGTTCTATAAAAGGTATCACAATCAATTTACTACACGGAAAGCTACGTGGACGCAGCTAATAAGAAACACTCATTCGTTTCACACAATTAATATTCACACGTGGTATAAGTGAACGAGACAGGTGCAAGTTATTTTCTAAATTCTAAGTAATTTTCAGAAGGACAAAACGTTTACTAGAAAAAGTTATTACGTAATTAAACTATTACAGAAAATTAAAACTTTAAAACTGACATAGTTTATAAATCGTTTGATAAACTGTCGGACAATAGGTCTGCTGATCTGAACCCGAAGGTCCGTAAATCCGTCGGCGGTGAGCGATATTTGTTTAGGTTCTGGCAAACTAGCAAACGAGGGGTGATTACGTAGGGTCGTATTGTTTGGTGCCGCGGCGGACAGATGGCGGCCTCCATCCACTAGTTCAATGCTTGAATGCGCTATTTAGCGTACAGTGCCGGGTTTCATTGTAATGGATTATTACATTAGCACTTAACACGCTCAGTCGAGCGAGAACCAGAAATGCACCCCGTCGACTTTGTTAAGCTTTTGTGTGTTGCATGCGAACGTTATACAATAACAAGTAATGTTTTTACTTTTTATATCCGATATTGCGTTTGTTTATTTTTTCTAACCGCATGACTGTCGTTTCGGGTTAAACACTCAATAAAAAGAGATTGAAATTAACTCTAATACCCGAAACTTTGACACGGTTACACTTTTTATAATGTTTCCAAGACACCTGTGTCTTCAAGACTATCAAACGATATTCTTTGACAGTAGGAGTTGAACCATAACTTGTGATATAAAAGTGTTTATTATCAACAGTTTAATCTTTTCCTATTAAGGATATTTCGAGGTATTCCATTGTTAACCGACTAAGCACAGTTCAAAATGTTACGTAGATTCGTACGTTAATGTATTATTGACATCAATCAACTTAACAATAAACAATAAACATACATCCATGTGAATTTATAATGTCGGTTTTGTCGCACGATTTCGACGCAGTTTCCCGCGCGTCGTCGTGACCGAGTCGCGCTCGTCGGCGTGACCGCGACTAACGCGCGTTTTCCGCTCTTTCTGACGACGACTAATTGCTTAGATTTTCTTTTGTTAGTCGCGGGGCCGGACCGTAGTGCGACCGTGCCGAATCACACCTACTTACGCTGTGAATTGATTGTTTCGTCTTTGTGTGGCTGTATCGACACGGAGACTTATTGTTCTGTGCTTCGAGCTATTATTCACGCTCGAACTGACTTTCACGCTGTCGATTATCGCACCGGTTTCCTTACTTAGAATCGGTTGATGACGCAGATCCTTTATTAGCATAGATTGGTGCAGTTATTCGTGGATCGAGTACCCTCATCCGTATTCACGGCGTGGAGTGATTTCATGTAGTGTGACGAGTGTTGAAAGAGACAATAGGGTTGTGTTGGAGTGTTCGGTGGGATGACGATAAAATACTTTGTTGAGGCGTACGTGCGAGCGACGTGACACCCCTGCGGGGTTGCACACATCGGTTCGCCACCCTCGCTCGCATTGTTATGAACGTTATGATATATCAAGCGAGTCTTTGCTTTGCCAAGCACCACACCACAACCCCTTGTTAGAGAGCTTTGTGACTTTTTGTGCATTGATAACAAAATAACGATTACTCGTAAACATGCTTAGATTATTTTATCTGAAGTTACTGGTAATATTGTTACGTTTATTTCATTTAATACAAAGTTTTTATTAAGTACCTACATTTTTAAATATTACATACAAGCATAACAGTGTAACATATAATTCACTGCTGTTACTTTTGTCAGTGTTGTAATAAAAAGAGCAAACGTGTTTGCTCTTTCGATTTGTCTGTTCTATTATTCAAATATTTAGCGTAGGTAGGTCCATTCATTAACAATACACCAACACAAAAAACACATCAAGTGATGCATACAAACATAAATCCAATTAAGTTGTCCAAGCGAGTAAAACTCATTCTATCTGTAAGGCATTCTAGCGAAAAATCCATTTCAATACTTTCGTAGCTGTACGTGTCCGTATAATTTAATAATCTCCGGGTTATTGCGATTCCATCCATTCCATCGTGCGGGGGTGAGTTCAAATTATTCATGCTCAGCCTGAAGCATTGTTTGCCCCTGCATTAGGGCGCGCCCGCACTGCACGCCCGCACAGAGCGCCCAGCGCGACTCGACGTACTCTCATTGATAAAAACACTGCACGTGCCGTAGCTTACCTACTGTTTATAATAATAGCCGGAAGGACGTGAGCGCTCCTGCCACACTTTGTTTGCAATCTTGCTTTATTCTAATAATTATATCTTGCGACAACTCACACAACGCTGTCTGATACTAAACTAAGTAGAGTTTGTACTATGGAAACCAGACATACGTATATACATATTATGCCGTGTGGTACCGGCTTAAGAATAGTACCACCCCATCTCTTCCCGTGGGTGTCGTCAAGGCGACTAAGGGATTTCACACCGGAGGACGGGCAGCAGCGTCCTCTGCGTACTTAAAGCCTTACTGCGATCGCCAACCCGCTCGCCAAGCGTGGCGATTATGGCAATTACCCCCAGGATCTACATACTAAGTAGGTTCTAATGGGGAGACCCGTGCCCAGCAGTGGGCCATCATATGGGTTGGTATGGATATACATATTATAGACTAGCAGACGCCTCGCGGTTTCACCCTCATAGTTCCCGTTCCCGTGGGAATACAGGGATAAAAAAGTAGGCTATGTCACCTGGGGATAGTGTAGCTTCCCAACAGTGAAAGATTTTGTGAAATCGGTCCAGTAGTTTTCAAATCTTTCCTCTTTATAATATTTGTTTAGATAAATAACACCCAGACACAGAATAAACCATCGTGTTCATCACACAAAGTTTTATCCTGGGTGGGGATCGAACCCACGACCTTCGGCTTAGCAGTCAGGGTCACTAACCACTAGACCAACAGACATCTATCTATAAACCACTATTTAGTCCAAATGCTTAAACATTAACAACGATTAATAATATCAACATAATTATTATTAACGATTTAATCCAACGCCAAACATTTCGATGGCTAATTTAGATAATTGACGCTTATCAACGTTGTAATCATTTAACACTTAATGCTTCTAAACCCTTAATTTGATTATAAACGAACGAATAATGTTGATAATTGTGTAACAAAAATAACACTCCATACATGTGATTCAACGTCCTGTTACTTTAATAAAAGGCGTAACATAATAAAAGTATAACTTATAAACAATAGGTCGCAGTCGCGCGGCGTGCCTTATCAAATTATAGCCGTTGAGTGTTCACATCAACATGCAGGTAGTCGTTAAGGGTCTCCGCATAATGGGAGCGCTATCTCGTACATCTACAGGCGGATACAGCGCTGTGAATTGTCTAAACGAACGCAACAACTCACAATGAACGCTCCGGCGCGCGTCGTCCCCCTTGCTTTAAAAGCGAAATTATCTCTCCATCTACAGGGTGAGTCGCGCGGCAGATGGCGCTTGCAATAAAACCACTAAACGCGATATCGCCGCTCGCTGCCCCTTCGTCCGCTTTATTATTTGATCGGGGAGCCAAATTAAAGGATTTTCCGTAACCCCTCGCTAGCGACCCTCGCCCGCCAACAATCACCTCTGTATTAAGTCTAATTGTGTTTTCAAATTCGACCCCTATAATACCGGGGGACGTGATATTCTGTACCATGTGAAAAAATAGGGCGTACTCACCCTCGTCGCTTTATTAAATTCGGTCTTATGAAAGGTACAGCGTGTTCTTTAATAAGAGTTTCTTTTAACAGCAATTGGGCAAGTTAGTGAGGCTTTCGTTCTTGAGTGAATTGAGTTATTTTATCCGACGTGACCGTCAACGTTCGGGGTTAATAAACTGTTTTATTGTAAACTAATTGTGCCCGCAATTTCATCCTCGTGAAGTTGCTGTGCGGCTCTCGCCCTATAAACCTAAGATACTCCTTACATCTTCAGCTGTCTGACAGTGAAAGTCCCGTCAAAATCCGTCCCGCCGTTTTGGAGATTAGCCGGAACAAACAGACAGACCGACACAGAAAAATTGAGTTTTTGTTATAAGTACACTTATAACACATAGACTTAAATGTAACATTATGCATTTAGTAAAAAACTGTTATTTTCACATTGCAAACAGATACTTTAATTTTATTTATTTGTATAGATTGTAAACGAATAGAATTATACCTTACATATTAGACGTTAAAGTAAACAACATCCAGAACTATGTACCGCAGTAAAAAAACGTATATAAAATACTATGACGACAATAGAGAAACAAGCTGTATATTAACGCGCGTAGAAGCTGTTAGAGGCGGCAGGTTTCAACTCTGTGCACATTTAACGTTCCTCAAGTACACGAACATAAAGTAGGTATTTCTCGTTTATTTATCGCCCCTCTTGCCGCCGGCGACGACGGCGACAAACTAATTACACTGAATACGGCCCCTGTACTACGGACCACCTTAATTGCACTGATTGAGACACGGATATTGATTTTGAAACAGTTTGAAGCTGCAGTGTTGCCATCTTTAAAGTTTAGATTTTCCCGATACTTTAGTAAATTGTTTACGTTGATATTGTTAAAAGTTTGTGAGATTATTTCTACTTTGTACTAAAATATGATTGCAAAGAAAACTGAATTGCCTTGTAATAAAATCTGAAAAGAACAGCGGTACTTCGCTAAAAACTTGGCTACCTTTCCTCACTAAAAATACCTTGGAATCTAGGGGAAATGTCCATTATAATGGAGGCAATATAGTGAACAACGAAGAGAGGTTTGTCACTTTGTAGTCGTACGGTGTTACGGAGGAGTTCTGCGACGTTCGGTGCGGCTCAACGGTGGTCGGGAGTGAAACGGCCCTCATGAATAATGGACGCCTTGTTCGCTCCTTGAGTTTTCATTTAAAACAGACGATTTCTATTCGACTCGTAAACTACACGCCTATGACTCACTCATTTCCCATTCAATGTAATAACCCGTAAAACTGCAGCTCGGCCGTTGTAAGAATTTTAAGTGGCGGCATTTTTACTTAGCATACTAAATAAAATGTCGAGAGAATTTACATAGGTTATATGTATGAGCGTGTGTAAATGATGCGGTGCGTTATTCACATAAGATTGTATCATTAAATCTTGCTTACATTATCATGAAAACGGTAACAGTTGTAGGGAGCGGGTGTGCTTCTATTCAAATACGGTGAAACAATGCAAACAGACCGACGGGGTAAGTACAAATACGGGGGGTAGCGACCCTCGGAGCTATTGACTGTTGGATCCCTCGAAATCTGACAGTTGCCCCACAATACACTTGCAGAATTTGTGTTTAAGTGCACTTTATTAGTGTTGCCGTTTGGTGCGTTCAATCTAATCATGAAAACAAAATAAAGCTTTCAAGTTTATCTCAATCGATGTTCACAAATACGTGTCAGTGTCAACTAATTTGTACGAGTTTGTTGAAATTTGAAATAAAATGTTTTCTCTTCTCTACTGTTTTAAAGTTGTAAAATTGCTCATATTACCTACATTTCTATATCACTCTAAGGTAGACTCGCAGATAATGCTTTTAGCATTAAGTCCGCCTCTGTACAACTTCGTGCATAAAGTTTTAAATAATAAATAAATATATAAAAAACCAAGTAATTTAAGGTTTCCTAATCCCAAATTATGCTTTTTGTTTTTCATGTTTGTTTATTCAGGGTTGACACAAACCTCCTTGAATAAATTTATTTACATTACTTGTTTTAGTAATAAAGCTAAATTGTAACTTAAATCCTGTCACACGTTTCATTAAAATCGGTTAAGTGTTGTTACTTAAGTATACAGCCTAATCTCCTCCATATTACTATGCTTGATTCACTACATTGAGAT
Organism: Herminia tarsipennalis; assembly: GCA_945859575.2. NCBI lineage: Eukaryota > Metazoa > Arthropoda > Insecta > Lepidoptera > Erebidae > Herminia > Herminia tarsipennalis. The sequence goes on along the minus strand of OX243845.2, from coordinate 15,723,928 downwards.
ATTACAATAAGTACATATTATTATCTCGATGATTCATTAATGAACTTAAATAATGATATCGTCAAGATTTGTAAACAAAATCTACCAAATATATTAAACCTTTGAAGACAAAAGCATTAGAATTCGTGATTCTCAAGAACGTTTAAAGTAAAACGTCAGTACGCAAATTATACTAATTTCAATTATGATGAGTGATGTTGTAATTCCAGTCAGTATGTAGTAACAATTCAACAAACAACTGGCGAGTAAACATAATAAACAAGTCATGTTTACACTAATGAAACATACTTTCGTACCGAACATATTGTATAAATGTCCTCTCGTATTGTATTGAATAAAATAAGAGTTTATTTTTATTTACACTTAGTCTCTTTTGACTTAGCTAAATTGTAACTCTGTAGTTAACTTAGCACTTACATTAAAATCGTAGACAAATATGTCACTAAACAAGGCATTTAATTAAGTTTAACGGCAGCGTATAATTAATTTATTAATCTTCATTCGTCAAACAAAAAGAAGCCGTCAAAAGAATGTTTTAAGTTTCCGTTCGCATCTGTCCCTTGTCTGGTGGCCCTTATAAAACATTATCAAGTACCCACAGATATAAATTTACGAGGCCATCAAAGGAAGTCGAACCGCGTTATTAACAACGTGGTCAAACGACATTCTAATGACGCCTTTTATTTATGCTTTTTATGAATATTTAACACTATACTACATCGATATATTAATTGTATGGACGACACGTTGAATTATAAATGAGATACGAGACTAGGGTTACCAATCCTACTATAATATTACATGTTTAATACGATTTAAAAAGGTCTTTGCGATGCTATATAATCGAACCTCAGAACGTATTTTAAAGTATTTAATAGGTACTAGCTGTCCCGCGCAACTTCGTCTGCGTAATTTTTCCTCGTTTTTGCTACATTTCTCGTTGCTGCTCCGCTCCTATTGGTCATAGCGTGATGTTTTATAGCCCTAGCCTTCCTCGATAAATGGGCTATCCAACAGTGAAAAGTCAATTCGTACCAGTACTTCCTGAGATTACCGCGTTCAAACAAACAAACTTTTCAGCTTTATAATATTAGTATAGATAATATACTAAACTAAGACAGTATTCTAGACTGGCAAATGACAGTACATGAAACCGAAACTTGTAGTAAGAGAATCCAATTAAAAACGATACAATAGACGAAACTTTTTACAATATTTACGGAGTAGATTCCATACTGAGAATTCAAATGTGATACTAAAAATAGCAACGTCATTACATTTTAGTTATATAATAGTTATGGCGATTTTATTGACAGCAAAAAGCTGTTAAATTAATTCAGATTCAAAGCAGCAAAAAATATTCATTTTTAAACTAGATTGTTAATTTGAAACATAAATATCTTTTTTATTTCGGCCCTAATGGAATGGATTTATAACAGGTAGTGATTACTAAAATACTTTGTATTCAAATTTTATTTTTAAATATTGACAACCCTACACTAAACTAATGGACATACGTTACAGAGTCTGACAGACTTGTTGCCTATATAAATTACACATTTAGCATTTATAATAATAGGTATACTATAGCTACTGCATTTATTGAACTTTTTTAATACATGTGTCATTCATTAATGAATACGCCAAAATCATTAATTAGCCCCTGACCTCCAATTTATGGCTCATTAAGTAAAACTTGTTTATTCAAGTTTGTTTTATTGTCGGGCAATAAGGTTCAATGTCTACGCGTGATTTTAAATTATATTCATATTGGATTTCATGCAACGTTTACTATCGTATTTTATTTTTAAATTACTCATAGTTTGTTTTAATAATATATTATTACTCGTGACTAGGTGGAGTAGGTAGTACAGGGTTGCCACCTTAAAAGTTTAACAAATAAATTGATCGAGTTTCATCCGGTATTTCAGTTGCGTGGAATCAAAATGACAATATCCTTAATTTTAGATATCTCAAATGAATTTTCCTATTCCAGAGAAATATAAATAAAAAAATATATTTTCTTTGTTTTTTACTTTTAAAAAATAAGCTTTCGGTAATAATAATACCTACATTTTCTTTTCAATAATGTCTTTGTTTGACGCTATTAAATTTAATAACTTTTATAAAATAAATAGATGTAATTGTAAAGGCGTTATTTCACTTTAAAGTGTTGACATGTAGGTATATTATCCTAATCTATTAATAGCAGAGGAATCTTACACAAATCATTTCGACCCATAATTACTTACTTAATATTATGGTCACAAAAAGCCGAAGGACGGGCAGCAGCGTCCTCTGCGTACTTTAAAGCCTTACTGCGATCCCCGACCCGCTCGCCAAGCGAGGCGATTATGGCAATTACCCCTAGGATCTAATAAGTAGGTTCTATTCAGGAGACCCGTACCCAGTAGTGGGACATCATATGGGTTGATATCTAAGAAACGTATTAAAAAAGATATATTTTTTATCGAGTTACCTTATGAAGTTAATCCTTTGCCTCTGTTGACAACCCTATGTTGACATAATGAGTAGCGTTAGTTATCGAAGGCTCGGCACTATGCACTTGATGTTCTAAGGTTTCGCAATCCCATAGCTACAGTTGGATGGATCATTATCGGTGGGGGAAACGCTAACTCGTGTCTCAGGTGCTCACTTATACTGGAAATATTTCACAGTAAAAAATACCAAAGAGTACTTTTATTCGTACTTTTAATTGAAGTGTAATTATTTCATAATTCTTCTACTTTTATCGACAGACTATACTTACTTCATTTCTCTTATATCTCCGAAGTATTGTTAGTAATTTCAAAAAAAATTAAAAGATGTAAGTGGTCATCAATATTGGCTACAAAAACTACAAAATAAAATACAAGTTACCGGTATTTGTTGCTGTTAAATCCTCAAAGAGGTGCGAAGAAAATAATGTACAGCAACAGGCCTTGAGATCAATGACTTTGAAATAGTACGAAGGATATAAACACAGAATGACGTAATCTGTCTGTCTTCACCCTAAAATAAAGACTATGCAAAAAATACCAGAATCACAGTTAAACGAGTTAAATTGCACTGTAAAGCAAACATAAACAGAATGAGCAAACATTTATTGCTTCAATACAAACAAAGGTACTGTGTGCAAATATCATTGTCTTTTAAACCAATATCAAATAGTTAATTAGCGAATTATCACTCATAAACACGTATATTGATACATATTAGGGGCGTTCATTAATTACGTGAGGTATTTAGGGCAAGGGGGGGTGTCGAACCGAATTTCACGTGGAAGAGGAAATGTCACGTATTTTTTTATTCGCAAGAAGCCATCTAAAAGTGCAATAAATGTAGTAAATATACCTATATATTTTTTCATAATTTTGAGCGATTTTGACATAATGTGAAATAGAGAGGGAAGAAGGAAGTCAAGCGAAATCTCCCGACATTTGACCAGAGAGATAGGGAGGATCCAATCTGCCAAAATCACCTCACATAATTTATGGACACCCCCTACCTATGCGTTATATGATTCACATGGATGAATCCTTTATGCGTTCTGCATGCACGTACGGTATACAATATATTCTGTTCTATGTACCAATTAGTGCCTATCTGTGAGTAGTGAGCCACAAATAATTTAGGTACGTTTCTCTCACTATCTATAACTTCTATACTAATATTATAAAGCTGAAGAGTTTGTTTGTTTGAACGCGGTAATCTCAGGAACTCTTGGATAGCCCATTTATCGAGGAAGGCTATAGGCTATATAACATCACGCTACGATCAATAGCAGCGGAGCAACAATGAGAAATGTAGCAAAAACCGAGAATATTTACGCAGACGAAATTGCGCGGGTTTGTTTGTTTGTTTGAACGCGATAATCTAAGGGACTACTAGTTCTAATTGAAAAATGATTTTACTGAAGGATAGGCCATTTATCGAGGAAGGCTATATAACATCACGCTACAACCAATAGGAGAAGAGTAGCAATGAAAAATGTTGCAAAAACGGGGAAAATTAAAGTAATAGTCATTTGAAACAAATAATGTTACCATTCGGTTTCGAAATTTCATATTTGAGGGTAAACTGAATGTACTGAACATACCTACATCATACAAATTACTCACTCATAGTAAGCCTTGTATCCGTAAATGATTGCATCGTGATAGTATTACTTCTTATAATATTTCATCATAGTGTAACATGCGACACGCAACATGTGTTCTTAATTACTGTACTGTAGTAATTACACTGGGAACCTCATATCAATCAACGGAACTATCTTAATTGATCAGTTGCTTTTTCTTAAGACTATTATTTATTTTATTTATTTAATTCTTTGTTTATAATGCTAAAGTATCTACTTTACGAAGTTAGTCTAGATTCGTTCATCCGTGCAGGGGATTAACTAAAACAAAGTGACGAAAAATTTATATTCAAATTTTATATACTCGTACAACTAGCTGACCCGCGCAACTTCGTATGCGTACATTTCCTCCGTTTCTGCAACATGTCTCATTGCTGCTCCGCTTCTATTGGTCGTAGCGTGATGTTGTATAGCCTATAGCCCCTCGATAAATGGGCTATCCAGCAAATAATTTTTCTATTCGGATCAGTCTTCAGTCTTGCAGTTTTTGAGAATATCGCGTTCAAACAAACAAACAAACTCTTCAGCTTTATAATATTAGTATAGATAATATATTTAAATATACCTACAAAAATTAATACGTGTATTAATTTTAGGATAATACCGTAATTGGGATGTTAGAAAGCGCGTGGGAATTCCTAAAGTGGATACGAAGTAAATATGACACGGTGAATCAATCAATCAAATTTATTTGCAAAGGTGTACAAGATGTTATTATATTATTATAGATACAGTAAATATTTTAATGAAATCGGCAATAATTTCGGTAGATGAAGCGTAAAGGCATGTCCAGGTTAGCATTAAGGCAGCCGCTCACTGGAGTGAGGTGGGTGGCGCGGCGCGGCGCGGGCGGGTGTTCGGCTGCGGTTAGCCGCGGTGCTGCGGCTGCGGTGAGCCGTGCGGTCGACGGACGGAGCCCGCCGAGCCGCACACGCTCCCTACACCCGCATCCACTCAAATATACTACAGACTTTGTTTTGTTTATCTCGATACATTAAATTGTACGTGTAATTAATATTTAATATACAATGTCTGCGAATTTGTTGTCTCACGAATTTGAATGTTTGTAATCGCGACAGATCATGTCATAGCGTATGAGGTCTCTTTTTAAAGATAATTGAAAGTAATGAGGGAAAAATGAAATTGTTTTAATGTTGACGTGGTAAACCGGTAAATGATAATTGCAGAACATTTTACTGTAATAAGACTAATAACGTATAATTTTGTTTCAATCGAGTATGAACTTACAAAATGATTTTTGGGCATGAATGTTACGATGTTGAGAGAGTTGGTAAAAGCGACTTGCCCGATTTCCATATTTTCCTTTCACCTCAATTCAAATATTTGAATACCAGTTATTAAATAAATTGCATTTTCAATGCAGAATTGCGAAGTAAGTATTTGAAGCCTCCAACTAATGTAAACAGGGGAACAATGTTTAGAACTTTCACAAAGACTACCAAATATTAGCAGAGGAATTCTGTGAACGTCGCTAGTTTCCAAGCACCGTGAAATTTTCCTTGCAAACTTCATAACTGGTCGGACGGTTGTTGGACGGCCGTCCGCGTCGTTTGGCTCTCGACGCATCTGACAAATTAAACAGTATTCTGTGACCGCGGTGCGGGTACCGACAGACGTTCACAATAAGCATCGGGCTCGCAAACACGCTGAGTAAACACATGCTGTGTAAACTCGCAAACTCGAGCCCTCCTCACCTCGCCCCGCCTGGTACCGTGACCGCTGCGAAAGTACGCACAAATACTTGCCAGCTTATATTAAATATTTAACCATAAACTTTATACAGGGGGATTAAGTTGTTTTAATCTGTTAGACGTAATAGATCACTGGGATTTATTACTGAAGCAGATTTCTGTTTAACGGTCATAGTGTGTCAGGGTTCTAAAATAATCTTACACGTGTAAGAAGTTTAAGGACTCATTGCAGACTTTGATACCACACACGGACTACATGATTCTCAAAGTACGTCAGGTTCAATGTCCTACGTTCTTTGACGATTACTGAATGCCTAGTACCATAACATGACGTAGACCAATAGCAAGAACCCATTCTCGTCGGCAGTCGGCACAACTAGATAGTAAACAGTTCTGTGCAAACGGTCTCCGTAAATAAGCACGTTTCCATCGCAACTGGCCGTCGTCTGTGCTCGAAGGGTTGCAGCTGAATATATTGCTAACTACGATACGATGTTATCTTTGATGTAAATAACATTTCAGGGATCACAAGAGAATACTGTCAATGATTTATTGGAAAGTAAACTTCATTTTCTATGTAAATAAAGGTACAACCGAACAATTGACTGAGATTCTGTTCCTAGTTTGTTGTCGTTATCTTTTGCTACATGTTTTTTTTATTTTTAACCGCCTTTAACAAAGGGAGTTTTCTGTTTGACCCGTAATGATGCGGTTTTCAGTAGTCGATTGCATATTTTTCTGGGAAGGTTTTAATGTATAAAACGTTGTCCTAGCTTATAAAACGCCAGAGATATAGACTAAAACATAGGAGTGAGTCAGAGAAATCAGCATTCGGTGATGAGCTTGATATTTATTTTTCCTTGCATGCAGTTCATTTTTCTTAAGTTATCTATCGGAGTAGTTGTTGAGATACCTACATAATAAATAACGTGAGCGTGCGCAACCGCGGCAGATAGTTTGTTGAAAGTAATTTTATATTACTTATCACGTAACATTTTTATGTCAAAATTATTATGTGCTGACAACGGTGTCTTAAGTCTGATTTATCAGTTCACGAAAGCGATTAACTAACACCGACCGTCTTGATATATTTACAGATACAGAATGTTTATCACAATTTAACATAGTCTTTATCTAATAACTTTATCGCCTACTTTAGTGATCACACAAAAAATAATACAGGTACACTTACTTTATCACAGAACCTGGTATAATCAGCCCAATCAATTTTAGTACAAAATCCGTGATAACGATAAAGAGTTATCGTGTTCGAACGAAAGCAAGACAGCTGAGTATAAAAAATCATATTAGATGACACCGAACAGATAACTGGATGATAAGGATCGAACGTTTTGGCTTCAGTTATCTATACCTATGTTATTCAGAACAAGTCGATTTGATGCGTCGTTAATCTGCGATAGCGAGCTGAAATCAACGTTGCGAAACTATAAATAATAATCGAGTCGCGTCGAACCGAAAATAATGTGATGCGAGAACGAATATTTAAACAATCTGTGTTAGCAGCGTGGTATACACGACGCCATTGCACGTAGCATAAATTAGAAGTGTATTAACAGTGCTAATTACACGGGTATAGCGCTACCGAATACAACTAGTATTTGTGTTGTAGCGTGTAGCCGAGCGGGCATAGCGCCATTGTGTTGTAGCTGTAGGACAAATAGGGTTAGCAGTAGGAATATTATGGAGGTGGTTTTATCGGAACGAAGTAGAAGTCATAGTTTTTAAATTTGGTTTGTCGGAGTCGGAGGTGGTGGGAGAAGACTTAATAAAATAAGATAAAAAAAAGAAACATTATTCATTCATATTTAATGTGTGATTGTAGGAAATCCGTGAGAATTTTTCCTTCATAAATAAAGGAGCAGCCGCAGCACGCTAGATACCTTCGATTAAAGTCCGATTTAAAAGTATCTGAGCCGAAGTCGGAGTCGGACTTGTAAAATCAATCGGAAGTTCCGACCTTTCGGAGTCGGGGTCGATACTCCGTAACATCCAAGACAACGTTAGCAGTAAGAAATACGTCTGATGATAATTAGACACGCTTGAAAATTTCTTCTCATCTACAGCGTAATTCAAATACAAATATTGATAAATGTTTCGTGTTCGGCATCACTACCTATGTATTACGAATATGATTATGTTTTTGAAAGTATGTAAATAACGTGTCCATCTCATACAATAACTAAAATGCCGCTCGTATTCGTACGGAATTTGGCAACCCTAAGCACAATGCACGGAACACAAGGCGCCGGAAACGCGGAGTCATTACAACGGCTCAACAAAAAAGCACCTCGTGCATAGCGATGATTGATTCGTCCATACTCTATTAGAGAAACCGCTTGTGAAACTATCTTGCGTCTACAAATTGGTCAATTCATGTGAGTCGAGAAACTTGTTTGTGTTTCTTTATTATCATGTAAGTGCTCGTGCGGTTTCACCTCGCCTGCTGCGAATAAACTATATGATGTAGCGCCTCTTCGTTTGTTTGTTTACAGCTTTTACTTCCTACGATTTCAAATAAGATACACTCGACATGTTCTTACACTTAAGTATAAATATCTGAATGCGTCATTTTTCGAACGTCGAGTAAGTTACACGTTTATAAGCGCTCTCGTAAAAGTGCCGAGTCAAAAAGGCTTCACGCTTTGCCGAGAGGTAAGATACACAAAGGGCAATAAACGTTTGGCGTGGACCTAAACAAACAAGGGTAGCTAGGAAGCTGGTGCTTTGTTTGGCGAGAAACACGCGAGTCAACAGAGGCGCTCACTAGCCTCCCCGCCTATTATGAAACTGTGTCCCTGCCTCGCCTCGCCTCGCCAGTCGGTCGCACCTCTTGTCACATGTTCGCGCTAATACGTCAATCAGAATTGCTAGTTGCTCCACTTCTGTTTCAATAAATTATAACTTTGATCATTACGATGTAGGTATTCGACCGTGATAGTAGAGTTTGCGGTACCTTCAGAAGTGCTAAATTGAATTCATAATCTCTCATGTTTTTACTTAGACCAAAATCCCTTATGATCCTACAATACCGTTAATCTTTGATACGAATAAAATAGCTAAGATACAGATAGGTAGCAAAGTGAATACCTTCAAGAATTCAGTTGTTATTTATTATCGGAGGTCGGAGTTATAAATTGACAGGTGGTGGGTATCCGAGCGTAGAGCCTCTTGATCGCGCAATTACAATCTGATTACGAGGTTGACACCGGAGCGCGGCGCGGCAGACTCGACTCGATATCGAGATAACGACGTGTCCCGCACTACACACCCACTCGACGGCTCTCGAAACAACTTGTTTCTTGCCAAGTAATTATATCCATTTGTTTATAATGAATATTAATGACGCGCCTTCCCGGCCGACCATTCTGTTTATAGTAAGTATCGACGCTCGAGTAGCAATTATTTTAAGTAAAGGCAATTATATTGTCGTTCACGAGCACTTCACTCAACTGCGTAGATAATTAGAGTATGTTTAAATATTTAAGATATAATCTTGCCCTAAATTCTCGTTTTTGTTGTTTAAGAGCTCGTGTAAAAGTTCACGCAGTACGGATGTCGTATTACAAAGCGAGTAGGCAATTAGAAAGTTAACGAGAAGCGGCGACATCGGTCGTCGGGCGGCGATGTGCATTATCGATGTGCCAGCCACTAATATTCCACGGCAGGCTATGTTTAAACAATTATTGCTCCGCGAACGCGATACGAATCGATGATAATGTTGGCCTCTGTCTGCTGCAATAATAGCCCATTTATCGAGTCGACTGCCATTTCGACGGAGGAATTATTTATTGCCGGGCCATAAGAGCGACGATGCTTTCAATACAATAGCGTGCCTTTTCGATTGGTGACTGTTTTGTTTAATAAAGTGTAAACTTCGCCGCGGGCGAGATAATCAGAACGCGGCGTGCATAAATAATTCATAAAAGACTTGGGAGTCATTAATGAAGGCCGAAACCGCAGTGGAAGTGCTCCGTTCAGTTTATTCCGCAAAACACAATCGCGGTAAAAGCAGTAAAAGTTTCTCGTAGAGCACAGGAAGCGGCGAGGTCGGATGCACCGCCCAACTTATAACTAAATGGTTTGCCATTTAACCTCAACGCTTTGATTACAAATATTTATTTTTTATTTAATGAATATTCTATTACATGCAAACTTTGTCCTAAAATCGGCGTTTGTTTAATTTGTATTCGTTATGTGATGTTGAAGTGTACGACATAGTGCAACTGTTTTTGTATTCGTGTCGTAGCATTGTCGGTCACGATGCGCAGTCGTAGCATGCTCGTTCTGCGATCACGGAGACAATAAATTGCGTCGTGCGACCGCGACCGCGACCCGCATTTGGGACGCGACTTGCGATTCTTACGAGCTTTACACAGTCGCTCGTGATTTACGTTCTGAATAACAGCTCATGTGGCGTATTCCGTTACCATGTCGACTTATGGACATCTATAAAGCTTGATTTATATGTCAAAGAAATGCACGCTTTAAATGTTAAGCTCGAGAATACGAAACGTGTATTCAATGTCCAAATTACACTTTTCGATAATTTAACTATCGTGCATGTCTTTCATTACAGAATACCGATGTTAATCTGAATTATAATTTACCGGCACATACCTATATTTACTTCAAATAGTTTTTCATCAGCCACACTCGTTTTTCTGTCAGTTTTGTGGAATGTAAACTTACAGTTGTTTTAAAATCAATTAGTGATGAAACCCAGTCATCAATTTAACGAAAATATTTTACATATAAATGTGGTATATTAATTTAAATTAGTCGATGAATAAAATTGCTCAACACTTTTATGAGATGTAAATTTCATCGCGAATTTCGTAACTTGTCGGTCGGGGCATCGATAAATGGCTCATAAATTTACAGTTTTGTTATTTATAAAACAAATTGAAGTTTGATTTGTGTGAGAGCAATAAATTATAGTGAAACAAATGGAGCTTTGTTGGCAAGATGCGGCCCCAGATTAAAAGCTCCACCGACTAAACCACGTGAAAATCGCGCAAAAAGAGGAGTCACCCGCGGCATTAGCGGATGAGTGTCGGAGCCATTAGTGCACCTCCTCGCCTCCGCACCCCGCCCCAACCCCGCAGTCGCCCGCTCACCCCGAAACCCGACGTTCCTCTTTTATTTCTCGCGCGGGGATGAACTCCTTAATGACAAACCGTACTATATCTTTTGTGGAGAGCTCGCAAAAGTACGTATTTTGTGGCCCTTTTGTGCGCCCGCTTTTTATTCCACCGTTCGTACTCGTAGCTACTGTTGTAGAGTTATACGAGGTGCAGATGGGACGGGGATTGTTCGGCTCGTAACGACAATAAGAAAAACTGCTTTAATCTGAAACCCTTTGTCGATATTTTGTGTTCAATGGCGCTATTCTCTGATTGAATTTCGATATTGCGAAGTAGGAATTCGGCGAGCTCACGTTACAAGAGACGATATTTGAACGATCTCACAATAGTATTTGCGGAATGCACGACATTCTCAATTGCACATTGATTGTTTTTCAAAGGTTTCTGTGGAAGTATGATATGACGTACGTCGTGTGCGAAATTACTAACAGTTCACTTTGATATTTCGTGCAAATTCACGTCCAACTTCCTCTAATTTCATCAGTATACATGACTCGGCTTAACTGTTTTGAATTACCTATGTTGTTTATATAACGCTCATTTCACTTTTATGTTCACTCGAACAATAAAACATACTTGTTAAAAATATTCACACGTCTGGAATTACAATTAATTACTCACTTAAGTAATTATAAATTCATCGAGTTTTCACAGCGGCGAGTCAGACAACGCTCTCGGTACAATTTGAGTCATGCGGTATGTCTGTATGAAGCATGAGGAATGTGAGATTCGCTGAGAAACAAAGATATAACAAACTCTCACTACAATTCTCTGCAATTCACGGTCTGTTAGTGTTAAAATTAATATTCGGTGTCGCCGCTGTACTGTGTAAGAACGAAAGTCGTTTATCATAAAAAGCGTTGAATTTAGAGCGAGGTATTTTCCAGTTTAGTAGTAAATTTTCACAATAACCTTGCGGTGGGTGGCGGTGTGCGGCAGGCGGCGAATGAAAATGTAATTTGCGGTAATTCGGGCGCTTGGTGATGTTGCCGCGCCGCGTGGCCGCGCGCCTGCGGTGCCGCGGCTTGTCCGCCTCACTACGCATGTCACCGATGTCGTCCGCCCACGTCAACATCACGCAATATTTGCTCTTTATTTGTTTATTACCAATAGGTATACTGATTTGATACTTCGCCTGTCTTATGAATAAATGGAACATCAAACAGTTACGTCGCCAAGATCTTATCATAGAAAAAGATTACATTTAAAAAGTTATGCTTTTCTTAATTGCATTTATGCATTGCATAATCTGCATACCACTGTGACGTCACTTAGGTATACGAAGATATGCAAATTTCATCCTTACATAAGCGCTTCCTAAAATCTTATCACCTATTAAGTATATTTTTTATTGTTCTTCGTAGTAACTGATAAAGATTAATAGACTCCGCTGTAAGTCATCAATCAATATCAATCTTTGATCTAACATTGGACTACACAAACAAACGTAATAAATAAATTAATTGTAAATATTCCATTCCTAACATCGAATTAGTTTGATGGACATGTTTAGAATTAAAGGAAGGAAACTGAAAATGTTGATAATACGTACAATAAACAAGTTCAAATAGGTAAATACAACCTCAACCGCAAAGAAAGATAACAGCTAACAAATTAACAGGAAACCAACGTATAAATTTATTTATTCTCCATACATAATGAATACGTAAATCGTTGGGCGATCGAGCACGTTATTAGCACTTCGCCATATGAAATTTGCATTACGCACTAAAATTCCAATAGTTCGCTTTAGCTAGATGTTTATTCTACTAAATGGACGAAACCTGTTGTTGTCTTAACTCTAAAAATATACGCTCGTGTTGATTAGTTAATGTTTATTTATTTCTTTTATAAATAAAACATCAGATTACAAACGTTTGTTTTAGACTTATAGAAATCCTATTAAAAAATAAACAGGCTTTACATGATTTTATTTTTCATGTTTATAAACGGATCGGTTTTTTATTTTGGTATTCGTTACTAAACTATGTAGATCTAATTTATGGTTTTGATTGTTACATGCGAAAGAAACTTCATACTCACTTCCTCACAATGTTATTAATGTAGCCATAAATCTCTTTAAAAATCTATGGAAATACCTTTAAATTCTAATTAAATATCGTGAACAAACTGGCTATTTAAATTCTTCAAGATATTTTTCGTTTTTTCTGCGTCATACAAGATTATCTTTGAACAAATCGAGACATTTATTAAGTTTATATTTCGACAAAAAAATGATCGGTTAACGCATAAATCACTGCAACAAAAACACGGTGTGTAGAGGCTGAGTAAATTCGCGTCGCGTTGCCGTCGGATGTAACAAACAGTCCATTTAGCGATGCGGAATGAAAGTACCATTTGCGGTGGAGCGGTGGCGCGGCCGCGCTGTGGTCCACCGCGCGCCGAACGCTCACGTAGATACATGTGCATACACCAGCTTTAAACACCTATCTACATACAGTGTCATTATTTACATACACTGTCCTAGTTTGCCAGGCGTAAAAGGTGTGTTTATAAGTTAGACATGTGTCTGTGTATCTGTGTCTGTCTGTGGTAACGTAGCGCCCAAACTTATGGTTGAATTTAGATACGATTTCTTTGATTAGAAAGCTTGTTTAACCGAGATGGTTCTTTGCTTTGTTTGATTAAAATCGTTTTGAAATGTTTATTTATGACTTGAAGCCTCATGGGGATGTTATTAATAATTTTAGTACCTGAAGTACTAAAATTAGATGGCACTATTGCACAATATTGGACATTATTTAGTTGCATATGTGATTAATTTTGTTGATAAATACCGCGTGACAAATACGCATGGGAAATAAAATATGATATTACAAGATCGTTATAAAAAGTACCTGCAATCTTTATGATTTATATACCCATAAAAAACTTCCGTAACAACCTGATTCACGTTTCTTTGACCATAACCGTATCGGTCCGTTTCTTGGAACTTGAAAATAAATTATCGCATGTATCGACAATCCGTAATTTGTACAAGTACATGTCGATAATATTAGCAGGTAATTCAGATTGTATTAATCATGTTGTAACATCGATCTGAACTACAGATATCCTTGTAATAATACGCCTTTGCTTTTTTTTTTTTTATCTTCGAGCATTTTTTCTTCCAAGGCAAGAACAACAGTTGTCAAAAGCTGACTGATGAACGTGTTCACTTCTCAAGTTTAAAGACAAATAATCTCCACGCCAAATGAAATGCGATGTTTTGAAGAACAATACGACTACGAGACTTGGCAAATATTCCAAATTGTATTTAGACATGCAATTATGCTGCGTATTATGTTCAGTTTGTGTTTGGCCATAGCTTTGTATCCCCGACGACGTACTTTGAGCACTGTATCGTAATAAACACTCCTAGTATAATATGTGTAGACATTTCCAACCAATGGATTTGATATAAATTATAAATGTCAACGATAATATCTCCGTTTCGATTATAATGAATGTATTCGTGTTATTAATAAACTCGTCGGCAGATAACCGCGCTACTGAACTTAACGGCCCATGACGGCCAAATAAAAACAAGTGGCGAATGCAAGTCCATTGTTTACATGAGCCGACGAGGGCCGATATAATAATACACTCAATTATGTTAATTCGTCGTCGATTCACTGCGAATCTGCGAATAAAATTAATGTGTATTTAAATGGAAAATACGAACAAAGCCAATAAATAGTGGTGCTCGGTAAAGCAGCGATTTATCATTTCATATAGCACCGGGCGTATTATTGTTTATCGTGTTAATTTTATTTGTTGCTCCCCGGACGGCTTATCAACTAATTATAAATGTTATTATTGAATAATCTGCATCGGTATTTGGAAACATTTTCGGCCTTGTATCCGTGTATAAAGTAGCGATATGCAGTTAGCGGTCGGACGATTCATTTATAGCCAACTTTGTTTCAATGTTAATGTCGATTTTATTCAGAAATGTAGATTGGTGAATTTTAATTATTAATTAAATGTGGTATTTCGTGTCCAACTGTGTTATTGTAATTATGTCATTGTGTGCTTGTGTGTTGTTTTATTATATTGGTGTTAATTGTATTTCAGACGGAGATAGCAAAAAGGTTGAATGCGATAATAGCACAGATATTACCGTTCCTGTCTCAGGAACATCAACAGCAAGTGGCTTCGGCTGTAGAAAGAGCGAAACAAGTCACTATGACAGAACTTAATGCTATAATTGGGGTGAGTTTCTTAATGTTTAGTTGCCTATCTTCGTATACACATCATACGACTATATTACTGTTTAAACATTTTCATTTTTCGTATAATATGATTAATGTGATAACATGAGAATATTTAATTTATTTATCTTGTCGTACATTTATCGGAGTCTAATAGTTTATTTGTAAAAATTCTAAGAAATTTCGCAGATGATGTTGAGAAATGTTTCTTAACGATATTAATTTCTCGAGCATGGATAATATTTTAACCGATTTAAACAACACGTGTGATGTTTGTTCAGTAACGCGCTGGTTGTAAATGTGGCGTGGAATGTATAGCGCGCCGGCTTCGCTTCCGCGCCGGCATCGGTCCCGCGCCGATGGCGGGCAGCGAGTGCGTGGCATCTGTCCAAACATTCATGACTCGTAGCTGTCATTGCTTAGTTATCCGCTTGTTGCACGCTCACTAAACAGTGGGAAGGTCGATATTATTACACTCACCGTGTATAAATCATACCTTTCGAATAATTTATAATACTACACATACAAACGCTCACACGCGTTAAAATCTTTTCCATAGACAAGACTTCAACAAACAGAATTAAACGATTCCTGTCTAAAACATTATCCAACCGACAATGCCACCATTAATATACCAATTAAGGTTGTCTAACAGTTACTCGTAAGCGTGGCTAAATTGTTATTACACAGAAGCTAAACCAAAATTCCCATTTGAAAGAGCAGTAGGTACTTACGTGTAAAGTAAGTTGATTCTCTAGAAGCACGGCTTTCAACAGGTCGAAAGTTCGACGGTCGTTAATTAAACGATCTAAGCCGCGCAAGACGAGTTGGCTGCGAGCCAAGTACAAGGTATTGATGAAATTGCTACAAACTACTACCATTATTATAGAAAATAATTTTATCAAGCTGATGCGTTCGGCGAGAATTAGCGTGTTTATACATATAATAATTTCTAGTGGCCATTTGTCACAGGCGTGGGCGAGACACGCAGAACCGTTGCCGCCAACATTTGTGGCCGAGTGGAACGACCATTTCATGTTATTACCAGTTCTTAGGTACACCAATTTGCATACACGATGTTGACAACACATTCCACGCTGCGAATTAGTGTGTCCTCACAAATTGCGGCACTAACTAATTTCACAATACTCTAATTGTATTTTTTAGCTAGCGAGTGTCGTGAGGACTTCATTGCTGTCTATTATTTCAATAGGCTCGTTCACAGTCGGGTGCCAAGTCGTTAGTGTGACCTATTCTTTCATGTGTTAACGTTCGGTGTTCGAAAGCCGTGAATAGATGTACCTCGACGAAAATAAATCACTTTAATGATAATGAGGGCGAAAATAAAGTGGTGGAACTCAGTCGTCGCTCATCCGTCTGTGGCTGATAGAGTGTTGTGGACGAGAGAGAGCTGGCAAGCGGCCAACTCGATCACAATGTTGCAGCCTCGCCCCCGCACTCATTCTCGAAGACAATCTGACTTAATAGAACGTAAACGGACGAGTCGCTTTAAAAATTATCAACATTAATACCTACCGCTTTAATATGTTTGGCTGCTTACCAAATATTCTCTTTGTATTGACAGCGTGATATCTATTTCATGGCATGCGTTCAGATTCAGACTGGCACACGATGTATAAATACTAGTCTATATCAGTCACTTTACTGTAGTTTTTGTATATCTCGCTTCTCGTAGGTGTCACGTAAATCATTACTCAACTCGGTAAGAGCGTTTTCTGTTCGGTGACTACGATCGGAAAACACCGGATAAAAGAAATACCTTAAAAAGTATTTGCGGAAGGTTCGTCGCCCCCGGAGCCCGACCGGGGAGGATTTACCTACACGTACGAGTATAGCTTACTGAACAGTCTTCGAGACACTGGCAAAACGCAATATCGCCCTCCCTCCATAAAACACTCTAATTTAAATAAAAAAGCGGCGCCACCTTCCGTATGTCGGGCCTTTTTTATTACGTACCTTTTTTATTTTCGGGTCAGCTAGGGATCAAAGGGGCTCTCCCCTGAGAGTGGCCCCGCCGCTCTGCCTCGTCTGATTTGCGAGCTTTCGAAGAGCGCCGATTTGTGAACAGGGAATACTCCTCAAATTGGGGGAGTCGCTTGCCTATTAAAATCACTTACAATTTCGAGTGCTTCGTTTCCTACTTACAAAGCGATTCTTGTTGTTATTAAATGCTTTTAATACTTTAAAATAATTGAGCGGTAGCTGTTTTGAGTTACTTTTATGTTTTTGACGTTTGAGATGCGCTTTTAATATTTTGTGTAGGCATGTTGTTTATTTATAATTCTGCACTTGTACTTTTTAATGCTCTGTTTCAAAAAGACAATTTTAATTTTCGTTTCATTTTATCACCCCGTAAATAATACATTTTGCAGATTTTCGACAGATCTATGATTAAAGTGTCGTCAACTGGGCAAATACAATGTGATGTATGATAGATATAGAACAATTTAGCATTGTGTTTGAGCACCGTGTGTGAACTCGTCAATAATAGGCGAGACATCAGCACGGGGTGTCATTGGTACGTTATCTGCGGGTAAATCATTTCTCGTTCTGATTTTATTTCGCGCCACCGGCCCCGAGGGGAGACCCCCCCCCCCGGAAAAGTAATAGCTTCCAGATACGAGAACTCCCACTTATGCTCACCTTATACATGACACGAAAGTTCACATTGAAACAATATTCACGTAACTCGAACAGATCGATATGAACGTGCGACCTCGTCTCGTACCTACAACATTCCGTTCTGTGAATTTGTTAATAAATCACATTTTTATATATAAAATCTTCACGGCCTCGATTGAAAAGCCGAATATTCACAAGCGAAATAAACAAGTGTATTATGCGTACAACGTTTATGCAACATTATCTCGAGAGATAGATGTGCAAACACCAGCGCTCGAGCCGTGTAAATAGAGCGTATCTGTTTCCCCGTCGATGGCTTTATAAACAAGCGAGTCGTGAAAACATTTCTATCTAGTTTACGCCGGGTCCCGCGCCCTCTGATAAAAATTACGACGAGAATAAATCGGGGCGAGAAGCGTCGAGGCCGGGCTTCGGGCGGGGGAACATGAATTTGTCATTTTTTCCCAGGCACGTTCGCGGGCGGGTGATAAATATTGCATTGCAAGCCCTCGGCGTTTCTTGTGAGTCGCACGACGCGCTCACCCGACGAGTCGCATTAACTTTTCCCCTGCGCTTAGGCGACTCCTTGTTTTTCAACGCGGGAAAGTGAGTTAGGGCCCGTTCTGTCGTCGCTTCCAATGAAATTATGTAATCAGTTTTACGACTCATCCGGCCCGCGAGTGTCACGAGTTTTTCTTATTATCTTAGGTATGTTCTTTCTTTTTAGAACACGATGTTATTTGTCAACGAAACTTGGCTTTTTGTAATCCAGATTCGGAACAAGATATCGTCATGTATTCTATATAGACTCGATTACTTACGATTGGTCATGTAGATAGTAGGACGCGTATCGAGTTAAAATGTGTACCTATAATAATATTTAAATAAGATATTTTCAATGTTTACTGTTTTCCTTGATAATTCAGTTGATGTGCGTCCCTAATGTCTACATAACATGTATTTAGGTATAATATATGTGATTAGAAGCAATTATGTTGAAAGTGTAACACGTGTCGGCGTCGCGTGTCGACCCGCCTCGAGGCTTCCTGCCTAATGGTGCGTACACCCCCTGCGTCTCCCGTCTGCGGCCCCCTTAAACATAGTCTCGATAAACTACCCTTTTATAGCGTATGTCGACATTCCGCCCACTGCATCTTCTAGTAAAATACCACGCGTGCATAAAATAATAAGTAATTAACTGTCATTGTGTTAAAGTAGGCATTGTCTACAGTCTATAGCAACACTCACGATAAATATTCCGCGTCGATCCCAAGCTCGTTCTGACAGACACTTAACATGTAAAACGTTACTAGTGTGTAGCAAATTTACGATGTTTTAATGTTCGAGTGTGTAAAGTGGCGTATCTACATTAAGTTAAGTTGCGCCGTTGTACGCGGAATGATCGTCTCGTAGCGTTGTCGTGTATTCTTCTTGTTTTTCTCAACACGTTCCTCACAATGGCTCTTAATGGCCACCTTTAGAATATTAGAATGTACTTAAAGGTTTGAATTTGCTTTGTTTTATTGGTCATAAAAGTAAGTTCGCGACATTCATATTGTACTTTTTAAGTAGGTACTTACTGATACAAACGTCAAGTACTGCTAGCTTGGTCTTCCTTGTTGCTATATTTTATAGCCAATTTTGAATATCAGGTTTTAAACGATCTAAAAGCCAATAAAATGGTGAATCGCTTGATTACTGAATAATATAAAACGTTATCAACACTCAATTTAAACGGTGCGGTTTACTTCATTTGGCCACAAATCAAAATTGAATAAAACCTAAATTACCTAACGTAATTGCTCTTCCAATAAAATATTAATTCTAAATTGTACCGATTTAGATAGAAGTACGACTCTGGGATCAATTATACAGGGATATAATCCATCCGTAGTTATCAATGGCGGGTGAGGCAGGCAGTTGTCTGAAACTCCCCTAATGCGTTTCACACCGCGAACTCACTGACTCTTAATTATTTAAGTGTGTTACAGTAGGGCTGTTCTGGTATACGTTACACACAATTATATTGTCAGTCCCTGTTATTATTCTTTAGAGATTAAAGCTCAGTTTTTATGTAAGTATTTATTTCAAACCTTTCCTAAACCATAATTGTACTACGTTACAAATATTTGTGAAGCTTGTAGGTACATAATTCGATATAAGAACAACTCTGTAATGGAAAATTCTAATCTCAATGGCTTCTATTAAAAACGAACTAATTACAGGTTAACGTCCACTTACGTGTTTATTGCCTACCTCTTCAGACCATAGATAATTGTGTAAACAGTAATTATTTTTAAATGCTCCAGCTACACATTAATTGCCTTCTAGATTATATTAATGTGTTTGTAATATGCGGTTGATCTCATTTCGTGACACGAAAAACGATATATAATGATATTTTTAATTGAAATTGAAAAAGTCTGTTCACGTTAAAATCACCGATTGAATTCGTGACAGGATTTATTAATACAATATTTTAATTCCGTGTGACTGTGATGCAACTTTTGCGTAGCATTTAAAGCCGAGCTAGAAAAAAAAGTTAAAAAAAATAATACTTGTTAAAGCCAGCGAGATATTTATGTGTGGAAATCTGTGCGGTTGGCGTGCGCTATCCATTTATAAATTAAGAATAATCCCGGGCGTATACAGCGTGGTAAATGTGCCGTGAAAACCCGAACGCGCCGAAGTATTTTTCTCATGACAAAAGCTTTGGAGACAGCCCACGTCTGCCGCCCCGCATATACCAACATACGCAAAATTACATACACTTTTATGTAGGAACACGTAACATATACCTTTAATATCATCTACATAGACAAAGGTTTATCTTCCTTACATTTTGTATTTGTCTTAAATCTACTCGCGTATTTGTACTTACGAGTTTTTTTGCCTCGGGTTATACAACGTTTTTATGTGTTTATCAGAGTGTATAACGCATTCTGAAAACTTTTTGTAAGAGAACAACCACCTTAATCCATTTATTAAAAGAGCTTTGGAAGCGTGACTTTAAATTTGAAATTATCTCGTATCATTTACGTTCAACTTTCAATATTTCATTACTTCCCAAAAGACGAGACTTGCTAAAAAATTATTAAAAAATCTGTCAGTCTCCCCTTATCACCCGATGGAAACTTAATCAAACTTAAATTCGGTCGATAATATAAACACCGAAGTTCGTCGGAGATAAGTAAATGGATTGAAAAGTCGTTAGGGGAACGAGTTTTAATCCCGGGGAGGCCGTATCGGCGCTATTTAATCACGTCTAAATATGTACGATGGAAAAAATCGTGGTGAGATATGACGCCACGTTATTGTCATTCATAACAGGCGAGAGGGAGGATGGGTTGGGTTGTATGGGTTGTATACCCCGGGGTGGCAAGGTGTGAGGCGTGCGAGCCGAGCACTCGATAGCGATAGCTGCGGGATCACGTCACCGCACCGTAACGAGGGAACAGTTAGCTCGAGCGAAATGTTTGTACAGGTATGTCTCCACGAGGGACGAATATCTAATTAAAACTCCTACCGCACATAAAAACTACCTATCTACTTGTACTTCAAACATAATTAATACATGTAATAGGTTACGGAGGCAACAGTCGTGTAAACATTTCACATTAATCACGTTTTAATAATTATAGTAACAAAAAAATATAACATTGTGCGGTTTGATTGCTGTGGTGTTTTATTTGGTGTTGATAATTAATAGGCGGGCGATTGGTGCGGTTGTCCATAGATCATTAGCTCTATCCCATAATGGATTGCCCTATGTATATTAACAGTACTTAATTTATTGTTTCGGATGAGGAATATTAAGCATGAACTCGATTGAGAGTGTTTTTGTCAGTTTTGTTTGACTATCATAAAATGTCAAACATAAATACGAGTATGCTTCAGCATTTCCATTAAATATTGTTCCGAACAATAAGATATTTCAATTTAAAAGTAACTCACCTTTGGCCTTTATTGATACGTATATACATATGTAATAAAAATCCTAGACGAATAGATTCTATTTACTTTAATCATACTAATACAAAACGTGTAAACGACCAAATGGAAATAATTTGAATTTCAAAATCCCCTTTTGTAAAAAAGCACTCCCAACTAAGTGGCGCTCGCCACCTTTTGACACACAATAAATCACAGCCGTGAGCGGCCAATAAAAAATATGTTCCACCCTCGGCGAAAATCCAATTAATTTTCGGCGGTTAAAAAAAGAACCTGCCCGCCCGAGCGGAAAAAGCTTGCTCGTTCTGTACCAGGCATAAGCGAATAGCGTGCTCGGATAAGCGGAAGCGGGGGCGAGTGAACGAACAATTTCTATTAAAATAAAATAACCTAAAAATATGCGATAAACGTAGGGCATGGACATAGCGATAAGCGGTGTAATAACACAACACACAGCCGCACTTGGGTACTGACGTGAGTGAACCCTCCGCACAATATACGAATAATAACATTAAACGAGACGAGATAGGAACGGAAGTGCGGGAAAACAGGAAAACTGGAAAAAAGGGGAATAATGGAGAAGGAGTAATCAATTTGGCTCAGTCGCCGCCGCCGGTGAAGCTCTCATTTAAAATTTAAAATATAGCGGCACGGAGGGGGTCCCGTAGAGGACTTTTTAATTTGGCTCGGCTTCGGTTTAAAAATGCACGGAGTTCTGCGGTGACACATCAATCCACTTTGACTGTTGACACTCTGAACTAGAGTGTATTATTTTATACGTTTTTAAGCAGTCATACATTTTATATGAACCTCGCTTAGATTTCTGCAACGCTAGATTTTTAACTGTATTTCGGTTTTAGACATAAAGCTATTTTCACAATGTTGAATGTCATTCATTTGCTACTTTAAAAATATGTGCTTAAAATTTGTTATACTCTATTGTTCCAGCAACAAAGGCCGGATCTGCCGCGACTTCTGCAGCAGATGCACGCGGCACATCTACCACATGGGGCGCCCCCACTGCCGTTACTAGGACAGGGCGCCCTTCCCCCCGCTGGCCTGCTCGGGCTGGGCGTGCCACATCATCCTCTATCAGTCCTCGCCAAACCCCCTGACCTACACCGACCAGACGATAAAGGCAACGGTAAGTTATACATTATAAACAAAACCTTGACCTTAAGTAGTCGAAGCAAGAGTTAACAAGAAAAACTTGTGAGACACATTTTTAATTAAAATTCCTCTCTGCAATAAAACGGATCCTGACTAACCTACTGTATAACTTAAGGTTCGATACAAAGATGAATATTTTAAGATTCTGTCGCGTATTTGTGTATTCGTCTTGTTTGCCGTATGCCACTGGAGACTATTAGTGCCTCCCCGCACCGCCTATATTCTCCTACCCCCGTTCTCCGCGCCACACCTCCCCGCGCCGTAGCAGACGTCTCCGATCCCACTTCTGTTTCAATATTTACAATCTTCGAGTGGCTTTTTGAACTCACTGTTTGCGTGTTTTCGGATCGCTGACGGCTACGGCTCGCTCGATATTACTTTAAGAGTATGAATAAGTCAATTCTCCGAACCGGTACCTATCTACGCGTGTGTTTGGACAGAATATGTAAACAGAGACGTGGAACAGATTGGTGGAAAATATTTTTCGTGTTATGCGGCTGGATACATCAAACGAATAGGCGATTTATAATTCGCCGGCAGCGTTGAGTATTATTCATATCAAACAACGGGGAACGTTTCAGTGTTTCAAGCTTTCACGGTAGCGCGAGTAATCCCGGCGAGGCGCGGGGACGAGCGCGCCACAAATGAAAATGTAACACAGAAATGGATTTGGAAGCCGCCCGTCGCTCCGGTTAATTACAAAAGCAAGCGGTAATCTGCGCTCCGGGATGTTCCGGCTTAGCGCCCCCCGGGCCACCCCCGACCCGCCGCCTGCCACTTCCCCGGCTAATTTGTGCCATTATCGGTGTACTGATGTAAGAGTTACCGCGCAGATGGCCCCCTCCGCTCCCACACCTAGCCCCGCACCTTGCCCGAGCTCAATTAATTATTCCTTGCTGGTGTGAGCGTCGCGTGTTTTAGTCAATTAGTAACGTAATTTTGCGGCTGACTTGAGTGTGTGCGGTCGCGGACCCGCACCTAAGCCGCGCTTTAACCGAATTACATACATACGTTGCATTAAGCTAATAACGACACGAATTACACAGTGTCAGAACTATAATAAGTCGCTGAATACGTAATTGATTAAAAATACAAATGGAACCTCTAATTTGTCTGTTATGACGTGATTGCATTGTTTTGAAGCGATGTGCACAAAGCGTTCATGCGCAACGGTTCGGTGTAGGGAACAGCCGGCCAATAATTGAGGCTATTGCGTTTAAATTAATTGTGGCAATACATGCAGTGCTAATACGGCGTCTGGTATCATATGTATGTACATATGTAGAACACGTGAATAGTAATGGGATTGGCTGCAATTGCTCACAAACTTGAGGCGAATCAGCCGGCACAGATAATGCCTTTGATGTATGCAATACTCAGTAACTAAGGCACATATATACATACGTAATATACGAGGGATTTGCTGTTTTGATTAAACTGTACCTACGTATTCGGATGACTATTGCGAAACTAGATTATGCGCATAAAATCAACGAAATATAGAGTAGATGTCGTGCGTATCGAAGGGCCTGCAGCTGTTTTCTATGATTAGTAACATAAAAATAAATGATGTTCATGTTATATCTGGTCTTATTAATCAGCCCGACTACGTCAGTGTACTACTTTGTTATGATCGCTTTTTCCGTCAAATAAGACACGTACTCGTTTAATATATGTATACTGACCGCTTTATATTCAAAAAACTTATTAAGATACTATAATTCCATTATTTGTATTTATGGAAGCTCATTTTAAAAAGCGTATAATTAGGAAGATCTTTCAATATTAATGTCCGGGTACGAAGTAAGCTAAAAAATTCAAACGTCAATACCATAATTGTTTCTAAATACGGCTAAGTAAACATGGTGTCTATATACCTACCAGTTAAGTAAAGGCATTAAGGTGTCAGTTGGCGTGAGAGTGACGCGATCGCGCCGACAGCCTCTGCAATATTCATCTACCACTTTACACCGTTCGTCGACTGATCCACCATCATCCGACTCACACACGCAACTCTCGACTGCTCTAAACGAACGTATAAATGAAGTGAAATATATCCTTCACGATTTATCTTTATCAGTTATCCGGACATTTTTAGTACCTTACTTATGAAACAAAAATAGGGAAGTGCGGTCTACTACTGGATTCATGAAGAAGAAGGCATATCTTTGTGTACTGAAGGCAGAATTGAAGCCGTTATTAAAATGAGCGAAAAAGAAACTAAATATACGAATGAAGTACCTAGTATCGAACAACATCTCTTGGAATCCGTTCAAAGCGTTCTATCATGACAATGAAAATACTTCTTCAAAATTCTAAATTTCCGGTTCATGTTGAAATTCTTTATTACAATTATATTATTCCTCTGAAAGATCGGTACCCGTTCAGTTTTTTTATTGGATCTAGAAATGGATATTCAATAGTCCGGCGGAAATTGACGGAACATCACAATATAGAGTCGAATCTACACCATTAATAGGTAGCTATGTAAACGTATTATAAGAGTTATTAATATAATAAACTAATTGATATTATGTGTGACCACGGCCTTTGCAATACGGTCGAAACGTCGGGAAATAAACAAAGGTATTTAGCCTTAAAATAAAATATTTACGCGATTAAGACCCGTAGCTTATAAAATTCTATAATATATAAGTATGTTTGTCAGTGGTCTAGTTGCCACCGTACGTACAGACTCTGCCTAGTTTGGGATCAGATAGCCGTGTGAGAGTTGTCCCACGATATTATTATTATGTAACCCAAAACAAACCACTTTAACACATGACCCACTTGGTTGCAGGTATCAGTTCCGCAGAGGAGAGACATGTGAGTATAGAATAACTTTTTCCAATTTCGTCCGGGTTGTTAAAATTCCGACGGCAAAATTTTGCTTTGAAAAATTCCCCAACAAGCGTACGTACTGCCTTTTCCATTTGGGAATGCGAACGTGGAGAGGAGTGTTGCGCTCGAACACGTTGATTTCATAACACGGCCCTGACTGAAACAAGTGGGTGGTGCAAGTGGCACACCCCGCGCCCCAGGGGTGTCAACATATGTACTTGCTCCAACTTCAAGATTTACACGCTCAAATTGTCTCTATGTTCTAATCGTGTTGTAAGTTGTAACTTCAGTCTTTGATGTGTTTTATATTTAGAATTTGTAATATAACGGGCGACTTCTAAAGCAATAAGACACGCACGATACATCCTATCGATTTGCATTAAAAGTAACATTGTAACATGAATGTTTGATCGTAAAAGCTAGTCACGTAGCTGTAACATCCGATATTAACTTAAGTACCTGATGCATACAAATTTCGTATCACACCTTTTTATGTGTCGGCCAGTAATCGGCTATAACATTTGCATTATAAAAACACTGGTTTGCCACGGTCCCGGCATTGTGGTGTTCATGACTAGGCCGTTAAAACGACTGCTACGAGTATTCTAAAATATAAGAATATATGATAAAAATTAAATATAATTTCATATTTTCGACATCGAAAGTGTTTACTACTGTTTAATGAAGAAATTGGAAAACAAATAAAAAGTACCTTATAAAAACAAGTTTTGCATTTATAAAAATCAAATTATGAAAGTAAGTGTCGTTGTGAAGTGTCAACCCTGTAGTGAAGTGAGCTCGGTGGCGAGTGCGTCGTTGGCGAGGTGTTGCGAATGTCGGCTATCGTGGTAGCGTGGTACGCGAGGGTTGGGAGTGGGGGGTGGGGGTCGTGCTCGCCTGAACGCAGCGGCGCACCGCACAGATGCCGCCGCCACCGCTCTCTGCAAGCGAAATGCATGCGAATCGATACCGCACCACCTACTTTATAACATCGTCTTTGTTGCGCTAACCTACTTCGCACAACAATTATTCACTTTTGACAATGTCTCCTCGTTAGTTCTCTACCCATTGTTTGGGGAATAAGTATTGGGATCTTTGTTGTTTCGTATAAAGATTTTCATTATTTTGTTGAAGCGAGGTAGATTTTCGACTCAAACATAAAATATTTATTAGCAGTGTAGGTGTGAGACTCTTCACTAACACTTAAGTATCTAGGTACTTAGTACTTATTATGATATACTTTAAGAGATGAAACGTTGTTTTAAAAACTAAGTACTGGAGTACAGGTAGACCAACTAACAAAGATAATAATAAGTGGAAATGGCTTTCCTTGTTGCCCGGAACTTTTCCGTTACTTACTTTAATTTCTTTCTCTTGAACGTAACTATTCGCATGTTAGGCTTCGTTTGCCAGGTTATCTATACGCATTATTTTGACGCTTGAAACAGTAATGTATACGGCACCAGGTGTTTTCTATCAAACACTCCAAACAAATTCCAGCAAGAAAAACATAATCAGTCACGTAGCGATCACATTACCGCATATCAACTCGTAGAGCATACTTTAACAAGTTTGTTGGCAAACTATGGTGAGGTGAGCGAGTTTATAACTAGACGACAGCACGTGAAGAGTTTATCTTGCAGTGTGACCCCGATACGGGCGCAGTGTTGGCAGTCCGCTCACGGAACCGTCGATCTGTGCAAACACGCGGCGAGCTGAGTAATGCACGGACGCGCCTTACAATTTGAAACGAGGGAGTAGAGAGGGGGGGGGGCAGGGAGAACTGCACTCCGTAATAAAGTTTACATAAACCGAGCGCGTCTTGGCTGCGGCTGTGCGACGCGCGGGGGCGCCTGGTTCACCGTGCACCGTGCCGTCAGCCCGATGTTCGCCGTTCCGCACCCGTTTGTCCACACAATGTTTTTATTGCGAATCACGAAGGTGCTACACAGTTGCAGCCGGCATGTTGTTTATTTGCAAACATTGCCTGCCGTATATTTGATTTTCCGATACATCGGACTCATGTTTACATTACAGTGTAGGGAAACTTTTCATTTCAATAATAGTTTCGCTCTCCGAGTTCCATTTATGTTAAGCCTTGGATATCCATGTAGGTACGCAATCAATAAAATTGTTGACGTACTTTTTGAAATTATTTAAATATTTAATTGCTGAGTCGTATCAGGTATAATTACTTTTATAACAAAGGTAGGTGTATAATCTCGCCTCACTTACTAGCAATTATCACCTAGCGGTCGAACGGTATAATTATTCACTTATACATAAATTATTTTCTAGAAAGGTGCTTAAATTCCCTCAGAATAACAAAGTTTACGACTGGCAATTTACACCGACGCGAAATTGAGCAGCCGCTGTAAGCCTAACAGAGCGAGCCCTTCCACAATCTCATTTGAGTAACATAATAACCGCGGATTTATTTCCGCCGCCCGCTCATTCGCTCTCAAATCGCGCCTAATATTCAATTTGGGCGCCCGAACCACACAAAAACTGCTCGGAGCCGGTTCATTACGCCGCGCATCTCGCCTCTTCATCCTCCTTACCTTATCTAAGCCACTCTGAATAACACACCCCTAGCCCACCCCCTGCGTCACCCTAGCGCCCGCACACCACTTCAAGTGGAAAACTCGCAGGGCGAGGGCCGCTCAACCTTGTTTAGCATTCTCCTCGACTTCTTTATTTAATAGATACCGAAAAAAAAACTCCGGTCAGAATAAATTTGCGTTTGTTCTTCGATATGCTGGGGTCGTTGCGTTTTAAAGGTGAGCTCCTTTAATTAAGGTAGAAACGGCGAGTATAAATGACTTACATAAATACAGGCGAGGACCGAGTACTTTATTAAACCGTTAAAACAAAAATGGGAGATTTTTCTTTAGAATCGGTGGGTGGCAGCCCTAGCTCCATGTTTACGCGCTGTGTAACAGCGCTCGCCCGCTTCGCGCCCGCGACAGCCCTCACAATTTATAGCACGAGACTTTTCTTAATTGGAAAGAATGGCCACTTGTAATTATTAAGACGCCCTAAAGTGAAACAGATTGCGCGGTAGTCGCGCGTTTTATTTTTTACTTTTATACAGAGCGCTACTATCTGCTCTTAACTCTGACTTGTTTATTGAAAAATAAAACTTAACGCTACTAAAAGGAGTGTTTAACTTAATTTATACTGCTTTCTACTTTGCGGCGATTTTATTAGTCTTGATTCACTTACTACGGGGTTATCGTGAGGTTTCATGTACTCACACAAATTATACTTGTAAAAACGGTTGTACCTACACGTTTTGAATAATCGTGAACAAACTTATTTGAGTAAAGTTCAGTATAAAGTTCGGTACTTTGAAGCCAGTTTTGTAAAGAAGCGATCAGATAAGGAACAGGTTAAAGAGCAGTTACTAGGTAGTCGCGATTGTATCGATTGTGGATTCTTGCGAAGCTAGAGGCAGAACCGCAGGTAGTTTGACAGGAACGACCTCAATGCCTCTGTTGCTCAAACCGCATTGTTTAAATTAAATTGCGCTCTTTCCATTATTGGGTAATATAGAAGAATACCACGGACATTACAAGCCAGTTTGTCAACAAAAAGAACTTATTAAATGAGTATAAATGCTATATATGCCTGGAAGAGATCGCTATTAGCGATATGGCCGCCTATTGTACCTACATGTAAGTTATACGATGTATACCACCTTGTCCTTGTATATTTAATGTACAATAAAGAGTATTAATATTATATAATATTATAACTTTATTACCCTTAACTTCATTATTACAAGCAGAGAGATACGATCTCACGACATGCGACATATTCTCCCCTAAACACTCGACACACATAATCCACTCGACAATTCGATTCAGAACACATTGTTATAATATTTGGCAAAGCTCAAGATCTTTCGGTAATCCTGTACATGGCTTCTGTTCAGCCAAATGCGTATGAATCCCGGCATTTCAGGCTAATGTCTCGAACGTAGCGAGACTGTAGTTAATCTTCTTACAGTCTGTGTCTCTTGATAGGGAATAACACATAGATTATGTCGGTGCATCCACATTATTCCACGCGGATTATATATCGTGTCGTGCACTCAACCCCTCTATCACAACCTGAATTTATAATGTAGCATCCAGAATTAATTATTACAGAATTGTTTAATGCGTGAACAAGATAAAACTAGTTAACAACAAGAATTGAAATTGTTCGTTCACGGGAAATACAATTTCAACTCAGGTTAAAATGCTTCATAAATTGTTCAAAATAAAGCATCAATTTCCACGAATAACGCTTTCAGTTTGCTTGTTTCTTTTTGTAAAGATAAATACACTTACCTGTTATAAACTTCAACTGAGAGGGTCGTAATACGTGTACGTGATAGCAACAAAAACTGTAATGTTTGATTTTTTGCACAATATTAGCTGTTTGAAGAACATTCAGTAACCTATAGCTATTTCGGATAAGGTAGAGTTGCCTATTCTCATCTCAGCGCTGGCTTGCGGCTTTGTTCACGATCCGGGCGTATCGCATCGATTTATGCAAGCTTGATCGGATCTTGTCTGCCCTCGTATACGCTACCTCCTCCTTCATAACAATACCTGGCTTGCTTCTCTTAACACAATTTAATATCAATAAGTATTTCAAACGTTAACCTCAGCTTGAGGCTGACTTTTCGAAAGTAACATTTAGGTTTATGTTGTCTATTTAATTATGTAAAGCAGACTTCACTTTGCATTACACAGTGTATTTCTAATAATCTTCATTGCATAGTCGGTTTAGTAACTAGAATAACAGTTTTAATTTGCTAATGAATTAAAAACATATAATTTTGATTCCGTACTCGGCTTAACTTTTTATATGTACCTACCGAATAACTTCATGTATTTTTATTATAAGGTTCAAATTAATCCCTGTCCGACCCGAAAAAGGTGTGTAGGTATTCTGTTAACAATACTAATAAAATAGAAAAAAAATATATCTGTCAAATTGTTTTTTTCTTATTGAATACTAGCTGACCCGCGCAACTTCGTCTGCGTGAATCTTTCCCGTTTTTGCAACATTTTTTCATTGCTGCTCCGCTCCTATTGGTTGTACCGTGATGTGATATAGCCTATAACCTTCCTTGGTAAATAGCCTATCCTAAATTAAAATATTTTTTCAATTCAGACCAGTAGCTGCTGCGATGATCGCGTTCAAACAAACAAACTCTTCAGCTTTATAATCAGAAGTAACTGTCTGTCATTCTGTTAAGCTTTCACGCTCAAACAGCTAAACCGATTTCGATGAAATTTTGTATGGAGATAGTTTGAGTCCGGGGGAAGGACATAGGATAGTTTTTATCCACGCAGGCGGAGCCGCGTGCGAAAGCTAGTATTAGTATAAATTTAAAATTCACGATTTAAGTACATACCCAATTTCGTCGAAATGTGTAAATTATTAAGATTTTTTATCAACATTATATGCAAAATGAGGTTTAGTGCATGTAGTATTGGTACGTAGTACTACTAGTATAGTATTATATTATCTGAGGTAGTACTATTACTTATTCTGTGGTATTAGTTAGGTTTGTACCTACAGTCCATGAGTGTGGCATAACCACAGAGCTGACGAGTGTAAGCGCACATTGCACTGCGGTCGCCACACACGCTCCTCTGTTGTGGTCGCACCACTATCACCAGGCACCACGCGCTCCGACGGCAGCCAACCACCTCGCCTCGACGTGTGTGGCACTGCCCATAAACCTGCTACTGGCACCTACACCCTACACATGTATTTATTACATTCGTTTCTCAAACATTTTACGATACCCTATAACCACTAAAATATAATTGCATCCATAATACTATAACATGTTTACAACACACTATTACGTGTGTTAATTGTGATTTAATCGCATCGGCCGATGTTCAATAGCGGATAAAGTTAATAAAAACATATGCGCTTGTGTTTGTTACACAAAAAAAACCGGGCAAGAGCATGTCGGACCATGTTCAGTGTTGGGTTCCGCAGCCTTGAATAACTGCATCAGAAGAAGAGAGTATGTTCATGTTCTTACGTTCTTTTGTCGTTTTTCAGCAATAACCCAATGACGGTATATCTGATTATGTCTGAAATCATTTTAGTTTAAAGTATGAAAAAAACCACAAGGTTTTTTTGGTTACACAGTTCAAAATATAATACACACCATTTATGCAACTTTTGGAGCGATTATTTCCAAAATATTCACTTAATCAAAAAGTTAATTAGAAACTGCAAAATGTTTTTAAAAGACTTTTTTTTTCAGCTTTTGTTACACGTATGGAGTGCCCCCCAAAAAATATTTATTTTATTATTTAGCTATTAAACTTACTTAGATTACTACAAGACATATTTTCATCAGATTTTGATTAAGTAGTCTTTAGAGTAAAATACCTGTGTCATACAGACGGATAGACAGACAGACGGACATAACAAAACTATAAGGGTTCCGTTTTTGCCATTTTGTTTACGGAACCCTAAAAAACACGCTAGAGCGGCGGGTTAATTGAAATCGCTGCATGTAATTAGCAGGTAGGTGGTGGTGCGATAGCTCGCGGCTCGGTGCACGTCTTCATAATTTATCTCAATTAGTCTGCGCGTAATGAGCGGAAGGGCGGCGCGCTACTGTGCGCCTGCCTGCACCAACACAGCGCACCAACTAATGGTTGACAGCTCATTTTTAAACTCATTGTATTTCATGGGAGTTGACTCCATTTATTTACAGACAGTTTTCAAATAATCGTCAGACTGATGTTGTTAAATGGAAATAAAGGGGAAACAACAGTTTCTAGGTGCAAGTTAATGTTATCCGTTTGTTTTTGACATGGATGGTTAGATTTATAGAGATAGTGGAAGGTGTGGTGCATAGATAAATTGCGTACAAGTGCGGGTGTTGTCAGGCGGCGTGTTTAACAATGCGGCGTGACGCCGGCAGCGTGTTGCGGCAACAAGCTCGTGTCGGTGTCGCCGTGTCGCGCGCCCAGGGCAGGCGAGCTCCCTTCGTGCTTATCTCACATTTACATATGCTTCGCCCGCTCACTGCCGTGTACGAGCATCGAAAATGTTTCATGAATAAATTTGTAATCCAATTTGGTCGTTAACACACACGTCGACGTGGTTTCGTTTCGTATAAAAATAAACATACTAAACACCAGAAAACAAACAAAGGAAATCGGATCGAATAATCTTCGGTTCGCTTAAAACGATTAATCATAAAAAGTGCGCGGGTCGCAGCCCTTTTTCGAGTTTCCTCGTTACGGACTAAGACGAGAATCATTAGGAATTAAATTTCCCCTTTCATTAGTCCCTCAACCCTCGTATAATTCCGGACGCGGAGCAATAACAATATAAATCCCCCGTCGCGCCGAGCGGGGGATTACGGCTTGTCTCGACCCTAATTTAGGGCTGCCCCCGCCCCGGATTAACGAAGTGGCGGAATCCGCTAGGGTTGTCGCTGCGCATAAACTTGTTACGTGTTTAATGTTTTATTGACGGGTGGCTTGGGAGCTCTCATTTAAATAACCGCGCGGCTGCAGCCCCTCGCACGCGTGCCCTCCACTCATGTTCATCACAAGGAACGGCCACTATTGTCCACACTAGAGGTACTAGACCCCATCATAAATTGGAACACTAGAACAACAATTAAGTAGACATGTTTTTAATTATTATGATTAAAATAACTTGAATCGGTTGTACATTTCACAACATAATTTGCTTATGATTTTCCTTCCTTAACACGTTTCTATGAATTTATAATATTTAAACAAACTTGTTATTATCGCTTTTCAGTGTACAAGGTGCGTAACAGCGGCGCCTTAGGGTTACAACTTACAGGCAACGTTAATATAAAATTTGTCGTTGTTTTTTTCTGTATTTCAAATTAATTTTTACTGCTTTAATCACGCTATCAAATCGAATCGTTCGTTAAGGCGGAACGAATTGTTTATAGCCAGTATTAAGAAATGGCGGGAGTGACGACGCACGTATTATAGACAAGGTTGGAGAAATCTCCTCAGGGCCATGGCGGGGCCTTTGTATTGCACCCTACTTGATTTAAACATACGGACCACAATTAAGAGGGTTGCCTTTGTCAATCCAAATCACTGACGCAATTTATTTTATTACCATATTATAGTAAATTACATTTATTATGTAAGTATACGTGTAGCTTTTCTCTACATGAGTAGAATATTTTCACAACGAATTGTGTAATCTTGTAAAGGTACTTTTATTTCGTTGACGCCAATTTTCCAAACGAGTTGTCTTTTAGCATGGCGACGAAACTCGATTCCAGGTAATTTATTTAAGTAATTTTACAAAGCGAAGCCGCGTACACCGTATTAAAATTTGTCTCGAAACCGCAAAGTAGACGCAAACACAAAATTAAAGTCGTCGACACTTAAGGGCTTCGTAGTTTCGAGGGGAGTTTCCGTGAAATTTCTCTCGGAATGTCGAAATGGCGGATGAATTTCGCAAGTCAACTCAATTATCGTTTTAATTAAGGCGCCGTGCCACGTGACATTTGTTTGCGTGCGTGAAAGCGATCGTTCTCCCCGCGCTCTCCCGCCTTCCTACTCGCCCTCGCGCCTGCTCCTGTTAATTGTGCTAATTACTCCTGTAATAGAGCAAGGGAGCGGCGAGAGATTGCTTATCGATGGCTTCCCTGGAATTTATTTTGTGTGATACGGCCCAAGTTGGGCGTTAATTTGATATAATTTGTAGTCCACTTTAACTGAACGGTCTCGTGCCTGCTGCAGTGTGCACTTACAGTCTGTTATCGGTGCTTCTGTTTTGAATCGACGCTTCGCATTAGATGCGGAGCAGTTAGTTGCGAGCGTCGACAGACACGCTCGGTTAACTGCAGGTTAACAAACAGTGCGGTAATGAACATCAATTGTATCGGGCAAGTTTCCAAGTGTATTTGTAAGTGGCGTATAGTACTGTGGAGTTTCCGCGAGGAGCGCTCGTAAGCGAGTGGCAGAGTGGCGGCATAATGGGCTTGTGGTAGCGGCCAGATTGTGAGCGTGGGGCGGGCGCGGCCGCTGGGCACGTCAGCCGACAACGAGCACCAGGCAATTTGGTTATTTGGGGTCGGCCATAAAGCGATAGCGAGCGCAGTAAACGCAATCCTCCACTCGCGACTATAAACTTTACGAGTCACGTAAAAACGCGCTCGAAACGCCGACTCGCTACCATAAATTTATGCTAATGTATTCTTTATAGGAGTTTAATGTGTATTCAGAAATTCCTCCATTATTTATGTATACGAATGAACCGGTAAAGTTAATTTTAAAGTCGCACAGCACCCCGCGGTTTATGCGTTCGCTGACGATTAATTTTTTTGCAACTTTTTTGTGGCGCAGGTTTCTGACGAGAGCGGATTCTCGTTTCGGAACGATTATCGTTTACGTTTTTACGGAGGTCTCTGTAGCGACCGGTTTAATAACGCGTTGATACTTATGAATGAGCTTATTCAATGAGGGCCCCGTTTATCGCAACGTGGAGCGCCCCGATATCGCGTTATAAACTCAATACATTGACATCGTAATGGAACTTAAAAATAAAATGTGCTCAATAAAACTTCGACGACAGTATCATAAAACGAAGTCATATAAAATTGGTAGTCTCGATAAAAGCTGAAAACGTCGCGTGTAAATCACGTAACTTTCAAAACTATTATGCCTGAAATATAGTCCGAACTCAATCCGTACATTTCCGAGCGGCGGGCGGTCTATTTATCTATTTCCCCCGCTTCCGCCCCAGAGCGTCCGGTTAACCGCCCCCCTTCCGGTTAACCGGGCGGCGGCGGCGGCGAGGCGCGCGCGGCTAAACGGCTCGTCGCGTGACCGCAGACAATAAGCCCGGGCGGCGTTAACAGCGCGCCTGTGTGTTGCCACTTTATATGTTACGTCACAGCACCACTGAACCCTGCACCCCGCGTCCTCTTTGTGCCCCCTCTCGCCTCTCGCGACACATGTGTGCGACGCGACTCGTCTCACGGTAGCCGATAAGTCGTGTTGTCGGAGCTCGTAGTGCGACTAGTACTTGTTTAGCGTCGTAGTTGCTTCACTCCTCCCAGACCTTCGGCCCGCGCTCAATTGCCTTTTTCTTGAGGTCGACCCGCGTAATAGGATAAAGTAAAGATTAGCTCTGTTCGTTATTCTCTTGAAAATGGAAAAGGTTGCGAAGGTCTACTTGTTATTGAGTGTTTTTGTTTGAGTAAGGAGATAACGAAACGAAATGTTCTAGGTTAATCCTCTTTGTTACACGTTCCACGTATAAATCTTCGTTATAGTAAAATTGACATAACTTCGTATTTACTACTTCCATTGAGCATGGATTAATTTTCTCAAACATTAACAATTCCAATAATATTTAAATGATTAATATACTCACTATATATAAAAGCCACAGTGTAATAAATAACATTAGGTAACTAAACATTCACCCGCTCACACATGGATTCCATTTCAGTCCAGCGCGGTACGTGCCCACGTCCAACTATTCGTCAGCCGACCACAAATTCAATCTATTAAATTAACGATTAACCACAAACGGTCTACCCTCGAGTGAATGACTCGTATGGGTAACATAAAATCCATCCAATCGAATCCGACACGTCACATTACGGCATCGTGGGTCTCTCTCAAAATAGCCTCACTTGAAATTCGATGTCGAGCTCTGTAGAGATCTCGGTGATCGTAAAATTAGGGCCTCAAGTATACGCTCGACCCCACTGCATGCACCTCTTCACCTGTGTGCCTCATATGTTAATGTTCACTATAATATATCCACGATATTGGATACACTCGCCACCAAAACACTTGCGTCAGTATACTTTTGTGGACTATTATATTTCGTTCCGCGCGACTTGTGCCAATAATAAAAGTTTATCGGCTACATCTTGCCTATCAAATATCCAATAACGACGACCGCAATAACCCATGTAGACTTGTTTATCCTACACGATGATGGTTTCGTCTCGATGTTATTATCTAATTTCGTGCTCGTAAAAATCGGGAATCGTACAACAGACATAAAAATATAGTTCGTTGTTAATTAAAGAAAACAATTGCGAGGGCGAGGTGTGATGTCTGAGATAAACGATAAATAGATGTGAGTCTGAAGGCGTTATAGTCTGTGTGAGTGCCGGGAGGGTAGTAAGTCACAGCGGGCGGCGACAGGCCTCCGGCGGCGCGCCGCGTGCCGAGCAAATTAACAGCCGCTTGCCACTCTCCTCTAACTTAGTGCCTCGTAAAATTAGGCCCCGTTAGATCCCTCCAGGCAATGCCGAACCGAGCTGCTAGACTCCCCGAGGACATCGGATTAAGTCCGAACAGACGAACATTCAACACCACTTACGACACCACCTACTTTGATAGCTTGATAACGCGCAATGAATTATGATTAAGCAATTGTTTGCTATAACAAACTGTACATATATTGACGCTTTATAACTTCAACTGCATATTTTCTCAAAGCGCAAATAAGATGCTTATATAAAATGGTTTTTCACTCCACTGGCTGCATGGAACAGCATCTGTCTAATACATAACTCGCCGTAGGCATCCGACCGAATATTGATAATATTTAGCTATCCGCGATACGTAGAGGGCACGCAGAGTACGCAGTGTCAACATGGAGCGGAATCAGTGGAGCGCGGGGTGGTCGTTCGTCACGTATATGATTATTTCATTAGTTCGTATTTGCGCGCTCATCCAAATGTTGCGGTGTCCACCCGCCACCTCCTCCCACGGAGGGGGGCGATGACCACTCCCGGAGCTAATCATGCGGTCAGTTTGTTCTGCCTCAGCGTGTTTTGATATTGATATTGACTGTAGCGTTCGCCTCGCTGCGCGCCGATTTATTTGCGAACAATGATCGATTGATTGCCGTCGGTACGTAAGCTCGCCGTAAACGTTTTGATTATGTTTACCTACTCGTATTTGTTAAACTAACAGACCAACACGGCCTATATTAAATGGTCTTGCGGTTTATATTTATAACAATGTAATTTTATTGTTTCAGAGAAATTCTATATCACCAGGCGAGAGAGAAAAATATAGGACGCGGAGTCCTGCAGAACCTGATCATAAGAAATTAAAGAAAGAAGAGAAAGACATGGGTCATGTAAGTATATATATACTAATATTTTATAGCTTGTTTGTTTGAACGCGATTATCTCAGGAACTACTGGTTTGAATTAAAAAATTCTTATAGTGTTGGATAGCCCATTTATCGAGGAAGTCTATAGGCTATAAAACATCACGCTACGGCCAATAGGAGCGAAGAAGCAATTAATAATGTTGCAAAAACGGGGAAAATTTTATGAAGACGGAAGTTGCGCGGGTCAGCTAGTTATTCATATTTGTATATTCCCCTTTATTCCTTGTTCTGCTTGTTTAAATTGCATCTTATTTGACCTACTTGGCATCTACTGGGTACCAAAATTACAGACTCTGAACCAATTTTATTTACTAAAGAGAATTGAATAATACTGTCGTCTCTGGCAACATAATCTGTGACTACGCGAACAATGACCGCTTTCACACAATGGTATTCAACCTCGTATATTATTATAACCATGATCTATTATATCCAATGTTACGAATACTAACGCTTCTGTTGATAGTACTAAATATGATCTTGTCATTTTCAGGAATTGGTGGTAGACGACGCGAGTGAAGAGCCCACGTCACCTCACAACGGCGCTCCATCCCCTCGAGAAAACGGCCTGGACAAACTTCAACCTAAAAAGGAACACCCTCCACACAGCCCTAGGTAACAATATTACAACATTATTGCTCTAAACGAGCAATTAAATAACATTACTCACTGACCATAAATTACTATTCAACACGTGTAACCAATACACCTCGTTTCCTCAATAATTATATGTAACTTGAACATTAGCAGTTACATTACAAAGCCGCACGCCCTGTGGCGTTTTCTATCGAATGCGCTTACCGGTCGCACGTTAATTCCTGATAATCGCTCTATCCGTTTAACAGAAGCCCTAGTGGGAAAACTACTTGGTACCCGTGTAAGGTCATCGAACGAGGCGAGACAACTTGTTCGACTCAAAAGTTAAGCCGCCTCCGCACTGAATCAATTACGTATACACGCCGAGGTTCGCTCCTACTCCCATTAGCGGTAATAAGATTAGACGCCTTGATGGATAGCGTTAAGTTATCTGCACAAAAACTTTGGGATAGATTGCTTTAGTAAACATATACCGGAATACTAAGCCTCTGTAATAATGCAACCACTTCTTAGAATTAATTTGTAGCACTCGTCGAACGATACCATTACGTGTGCTTAACCATAGATAATATTATAATAGTAATACGGTACCTATTGGATTAGAATATTATGATTCATCATAGTAAAAAGGAAATTTAAATTTCTTTAAAGATTAATGAGTTATAAATAAGATATATCCTTACTATTAGATACAGAGGGCAACTGCGTGTAAAGCGACGGGCGGCCCTTAGGGACAATAAAGGCTTGTTCAATTTGTTAAAACATGTTTTTTTTTTTAAAACTTAACCTAATCAAAATTTTAAACTATTATCGCCATTTCTGTCTATCCAATCGATTGACACAAAAATTTTGAACCCAGATCGGGCACGTCAAGCAACGCATCAACGCCTTCCGCGAAAAAGCTTGACGAGAAACCTAGTACACCGATTTCGAAGCCGGTGACGCCAACATCGGGTGCGAGCGGCGCGGGCTCTGCGGGGGCGCCATTGAAGGCCGCCGTGAAGCCCCCGGCCTTGCAGTACCCGTACCTTGGCAACGGGGCGCATGACGCGTATGGCCTGGCCGGGTACTCCGCGCGGGCAGCCCTGGCCTACGAACCCTTGCGGCCGCCCATCGGACCCGCCGGGTTAGCACCGATACCCGGTGGCAAGCCGTAAGTTCCAACGTAGTTAGCACTTGGGTGTACACAGACAGACATCTGAACTGCACGCCGACTGCAAGCTAACTGCATTGCCACTTCGCTTTTAGGCAGGCTTGCAGTCGGCGTGCAGTTCAGATTATTATTCATTTCGTTGCAGTTTTATCCAGTAGTAATTAGATCTGGAGGCCTACTCTAATTCAATGAAAACGAAGTATCGATTAAAAATGAGGTGGTAATACACAGAGCCAGCAACATAAATTCAATCCACTTGTTCCTGAATTGTCTATGGGTTCAAACTTCTTGTGTTTAACCAAAAAATAATTAAAATAGCAAAAAATAGTCTAAAATTCATGAAAGAGTAGGCCTACTGATCTGTCTGTCTGCGTACACCCTTTGATTTAAATAGAAAACCTGTAGTTTAGAGTATCTATGATGCAAGCTTAAAATGAAAAGATTTTAAATTATGAGCTTCTATTTCGGCAAAACAATATTGCGAAAATGGTTTTAAATATGAAACATCTAACACTGACTTACTGTTCATGGCTTTTTATACTTGAATTTGTAGTCTTATGATTTTTTTTTATTTATATTTCAGGGCGTACTCATTCCACGTATCGGCTGAGGGTCAAATGCAGCCGGTGCCCTTTCCCCCTGACGCGCTGATGGGCCCTGGGATCCCCCGTCACGCGCGTCAAGTCTCCGCACTGGCGCACGGCGAGGTGGTGTGCGCGGTCACAGTGTCATCCCCCACGAAGTACGTGTACACCGGCGGCAAGGGCTGCGTCAAGGTGTGGGACATCAGCCAGCCCAGCAAAGCGCCCGTCAGCCAACTGGACTGTTTGGTGAGTGGGTAACTGTCGGCGATTCGTTTTTGGTATTACTTTGGCCTCTAGTTACATTTGAAATCCTAAATTCCAATTCAATGGAGACGTCGATTTTCTTTATTCTAAAGTAATCCGTACAGGAAAAGCCTTGTAAAACTAAAAGTAAAAGTGAAATGAAATGTAACACTGAGATTGACAGACAGACTGAGACTTGATTGTTTTAATGAAAGGTACATAATATGAGTAGGAAAAACCTTAACATCTGTAAAAGTTAAAGTTTCAAATACAAATGCTTAGTAACTTTCTAAACGTGATTCAAAGAACATTTCTTCATTTTTTCCAGCAAAGGGACAACTACATAAGATCAGTGAAGCTGTTGCCAGACGGGCGCACCCTGATCGTGGGCGGCGAGGCGTCCAACCTGTCGATCTGGGACCTCGCGTCACCCACGCCGAGGATCAAGGCAGAGCTCACGTCCTCTGCGCCCGCCTGCTACGCGCTTGCCATTAGTCCTGATTCTAAGGTATGCCTTTCTTTCTTTGAAATTCTTCTAAATAAATAAATATCTGGAAGCAAATCACGCAACGCCATCTGGCCACAAACTAAGCAGAACTTGTACTATGGCAACTACAAAACTAATAAACTTTTTTATAAATCTAAATACATACATACTGCCTGCCCCGGCTTCGCCCGGGTGTCATATTATAGTTTTTTAGTATACCATATCATAATATACCTTGAATTACATTATTGCAATTTTCTTGGGATATCTAATTTTTTTTGACAGTAAAATGAAATGATGAAATAATTTTTGAAATTGGTCCAGTAGCTTTTAAGTTTATTTGTTACATAAATAAAATAAATCTTTCTTATATTATATTAGTATAGGTAGAGATTATATACAAATAACGCCTAGACAGATAATAAACACTTAAAGATTTATCCCAGGTGGGAATCGAACCCACGACCTTTGGCTAAGCCAGGATCACTAACCACTAGATCAACAGACACTTGATTTGAAATATTTTGTTAGAAAGAGTAACATGTTACTTTTAACTTGTAAATACAGTCTCTGAACAAACATGGTATAAATATGACAATTTAGTTTTTATTGCCTTGTTTTTTCCTCAGAGGTTTTACCTATTACGTCATGAATTTGGCACAAATAAAATGTAGTCATGTAAATTTTACAAATGTTGCATTAAGCTCAATTCACACATATCAGGGCCACACCCGGTTCGTGGACGGACCGTATACCTACGGTTTAAAAATATAATAATATGGAATAAAATTGGACAACAAATAGACTGCGTGGTCACGGTCATGGCCCTAAAATTGTGTAAAAAGAAAGATTATGGTCTTGGCAGGATCACATTGTCATAAAACAAATCACAAATATTTTTCATTATCATACATCACACCCGTTATATCCCCTCACGGAGAAAGTTATAAATCACGCTATAATGATATTCGTTCCGATACAAGATTGTATTTAGCATCCGTTCGAACTTACATAATAGCACCATTGTTTATTATTGATTTTAGTAGCAAGCGATAGAGAGTATGACATAAGATCTTTGCAATTGATTAATCACTTTCTATGATATATCAAAGTGATAAAAATAAATCAGTTCCTCAAATAATAATGATTTAAAAATAGCAATCATTTCCATGCCACGTCCAGACCTTTACGATACCTAAACGAACATATTTAAGATTAAAATCTATTGTGCTATGCGTAAGGGCAGATACATGATATTTAAACAGTAGCGTGCGTGCATGCTAGTTGCATGCCAGTAAATCAAAATCACATACAGGCATGCCAGTTGTCGTATTCACATGACATGTGTACTTTCGTCCTAAGTTCTCTGAATTGGGTAGACACTCTGCACGATGCACGGAAATGAACCTTTAGGTTTGCCAAGTCGCGGTCTCGACTCTAGGACTCGTTTGCTCTAGTGGCCATCGGTCCTTTGGCAGACATGGCAAGCCCATTGCCACTTCAGTGTGATTAACCTGCAAGCCATATCTGTATCTTTTTTATTCACATATTATTTAAATGTTATGTTACTTCGTAGGTATGCTTCAGCTGTTGTTCAGACGGTAACATCGCGGTGTGGGACCTACACAACCAGACGCTGGTGCGACAGTTCCAGGGTCACACGGACGGCGCTTCTTGTATCGACATCTCCGCTGACGGCACCAAGCTGTG
This sequence comes from Herminia tarsipennalis, assembly GCA_945859575.2. Lineage (NCBI taxonomy): Eukaryota > Metazoa > Arthropoda > Insecta > Lepidoptera > Erebidae > Herminia > Herminia tarsipennalis. Next base: position 15,681,131 of record OX243845.2, on the reverse strand, counting down.
GACCGGCGGACTTGACAATACTGTGAGGTATGGAACTGGAAAAAAATATTAAAATTACCTTTATCTGAGTAACAAACTACAAGTATATTATGCCTGTCTGCAAGCATTATTGTGTTTTTAAATACGACTTTTATTTATACCTACTCATCCATCACACGTCACATAAATCAAAAATCTCTCATACAAATAAGTGTTAGTTACAGTTGTCTCAATGTAACTCATTTCACATATAGTACCTGGATGACCGAGCTTCGCTCGTTATTTTTTTTAAACGATGTTTTCCAAAAATGAAACCTAGCTAGATCGATTTATCTCCCCCGAAAGCCCCTGCATACTAAATTTCATGAAAATCGCTGGAGCCATTGCCGAGATTCAGATTATATATATAGGTATATATATACAAGAATTGCTCGTTTAAAGGTATAAGATATATACTAATCTATGGTAACTCGGCCAGGGTGAACTTAGGTTCATAACATTTTTGCGCATGTCATAGAAATGCAACTCCATAATTACTTAAGAAAACACTAACAATTAAAAATACTAAGAAAATTTTAATTCAACAATATAAAAAAATCATTATAAAAAGTTCAAGTTTAAATTTGGAACAGTTACAGTAAATAGTAAGGAAAAAAAACCTTTCCGAAAATAATCATGAGTACGAAGAGACCATGTAATGAGTAATCGCATCTCTAATTCTCTTGGTTTAGTTACCGCCCCTACCCCCCGCTTCCTGTCACCATTTACTTCCAAAATTGCATTCTGCGCAACCACTTGTCGCCAAGTTCAATCCGGCCTTGTTACGTTAAGACAACTGTACTTATTTTTTTTTTTATTCTGCCTCATATCTTTCATGGCGAGGTTCAACCCTAAGATGACTGGACTATTCTGGTGTCTGAACTTTGTGCTATACAAAGAATAATGTTGTGTAAAAAATGATATGATTAATAAAGTTTCTCTTTTACTTGCAGGTCTTGGGATTTGAGAGAAGGCAGACAATTACAACAACATGACTTTAGTTCCCAGATCTTTTCATTAGGATATTGTCCGACAGGTAAGACTTTTAAACTTCTACAACATTAGCCGCAACGCGCAACTTCCTTTGCGTCATTTTCCCCCGTTTTTGCAACATTTTCCCCCGTTTTTGCAACATTTTTCATTGATGCTCTGCTTCTATTGGTCGTAGCGTGATGATAGATAGGCATGACACTCATAAATAACGTGGCTTTTTATTGGTCAAAAGAATATTAAAAATCGAATCAGGATCTCCAGAGATTTACCCCCTACAACTTTACGAACTCGCAAACTTTATGATATATTAATATAAAAGTATAGATTTCACTACACCCAAGTTCTAGCTCGAAACATAGGCAGATTTATTTACTACCTTTTTAGAATAAAAAATCCATATTGCCCAACCAAGAAGGACTCGGCTGAGCTGCGTATTAGGATGGATGATATTTCTCATTCCGTCCGTGTCCTATTTTGTCAGTGGCTTCAGTGCAAATCTGTAACATCAGAACTTCAGTTGTTTATTATTTTTTAAGTTGATAGTACTCTAAGTTTCCAACAATGTATTTTTCCCCGATCCTAGGGATTCTGCAGATACTTCATGTATTTTCACACGTTAAAAAGCGAAACTGGAAAAGGATGACAGCTGTTTGCCGCCATTTTACCAACTCCGTACACCAGTATAACTCCGTTACTCTCTTTATATAAATCAAAATCCATAAATCTCGTAGTCTTAAATGTCATAACTTAGAAGGACTATTAAAACAATTTTTTAAACCGTTGCCTTTCATACTCTCCTGTACTCTGCTAGAATTCCCTCTAACAATATTGTAAACATTCCAGGCGAGTGGTTAGCCGTCGGCATGGAGAACAGCAACGTAGAAGTGTTACACGCGGTGAAGCCGGACAAGTATCAGCTCCACCTGCACGAGTCGTGCGTGCTGTCGCTCCGGTTCGCGTCGTGCGGCAAATGGTTCGTGTCCACCGGGAAGGACAACCTGCTCAACGCTTGGCGCACGCCCTATGGGGCTAGTATATTCCAGGTTAGTTGGTATTTTTGTTAAAATGTCTGATATGGTAATATCCCATGAAAAAAAAAACCTGATTTTTGTATGGCAATGTTAACAGACAGTGGCTCCTACTGCGATTATGGCCTTTGATAATTTTTCTTGTTTTCTTAAATTTACTTAATAAAAATGCAGCAGTTTGTCGAGCTGATTTCTAACTGCTAAAAGTGTATATGAACGGGAAGCAATTAAGGTGTTGTGAGGGTTAATGTTTATTATGCACTGGGTAGGTATTAAAATTAGTTTTGTACCTACCCCTACAAAGATATCAAACTAACAAAGAAAATCTATCAAGATATTCTTTCATAAATAACTCGTAAACAGTTGCAAATAGGAGTAATTCACTCGCTGGTATCCAAAAATAATAGGGTTAAGGGGGTTAATGTATCTTATCCACATATAGTGGTGCGAGCAGCAGACAAAATTAGGAGAGACGCTAGACTCCTATATAATAGGAGTCTAGCGTCTCTCCTAATTTTGTGTATACAGTAACTTACAGTTACTTTAGCATGCATTGCAATATCTTCTTCGCAATATCAGTCTTCGCTGTTGTTCAAATGGCTACAAACAACGCATAGAAAATGTTGATAAACTTTCGCGATTTGTACACATTATGAAAATATATATAATAAGGGTCTTAATCGCGTAGCATAGTATTATATTATCTGTGATCGCGAGAATAATTTAAGGTAAAATACCTTGTTTATTGCCCGACGTTTCGACCGTATTGCAACGGCCGTAGTCACGGGTAGACTGATACGATATATATGAAGTCGGGCAATAAACAAGGTATTTTATCTAAAATTATTCACGCGATTAAGACCCGTAATATATATATTTTCATAACGCATAGAAAACTGATTTTTATTTATAAGATTCTAAACAGTATTATTAATCAAATATTGTATTTGTTACAGTCAAAAGAATCATCATCGGTGCTCAGTTGTGACATTTCCTCAGACGACAAATACATAGTGACGGGCTCCGGCGACAAGAAGGCCACAGTATATGAAGTGATCTACTAGTGACACAGACTATCAAACAGTGAAACAAGCGAACAAAATAGATCAACGAGTTACTGTGGGTGTTTGTTCAGTAGTGAGTGACGAACGTTCAGGGAACGAGGAGTGGCAAGTGGTGATATAGCTTTAGTGGACGTATAGATTATATCGGGAAGCCTGTATGTACTTATGCGACTTGTTTATATAGATTAGTGTGCGCGATTTATGTTTATTTGTTGAGCGCCCGTAGTGTATGTTGGCAGCAGATCTCAAAATGATGATTTCGTTTCAATATTGTTGTAAAATGCTCGTATTAAAGAAAAGATATGCGCAACCCGTATTTGTTGGATTTTATTTGTAAATGAACCCTTAATAACATCTTAGGACAATTCACACATCGTTATCTGATCCCAAACTAAGCATAGCTTGTACTATGGAAACCAGACAACCGATAAACATACTTATTATAGATCAGTAACACCCAGACACAAAATAAACCATTGTGCTCATCACACAAAGTTTTATCCGGGGTGAGGATCGAACCGAAGACCTCTGGCTTAGCAGTCAGGGTCACTAACCACTAGGCCAACAGGCCAGTCTGAGCAATAACAGATAGTCATCTCACAGTTCAAATCGTCAAGTTCATTTATAAACTGAACTGTTACTAGTGCAATTTGTAATTTTTCAAATCCATCAATTCTCTGGACTGGCTGAACAGTATTCCTTACAACTTTATCTGTATATTTATCTACTCAATGACCCCTAAAACACAGAATCTATATTTATAAGTGATCAAGATTTTATTAAATAGAAATCAAAACCGGAACCTCGGGCGAAATTACCATATATTAAAGTAGGTAAGTACTCACATATCGTAGTGGCTGGATGACGAAACTGGAATGAGTAATCTATAAAGTGATTAAATAATGTTGTCTGAAGTTTGAATCACTAGCACTGCCGTAATCTATCTGGTGAGATACAGTTAATGATTGCAAAGCAAGGCGGAACAGTCACCACCTAATTCTGCTACGGAATTGTTACAGCAGATACTAATTCACGAACAAAGTGCTAAAAGAAACCTTTGCCCTCTCGCCACGTCATTGTAGAGAAGAGAATATTCCGGTCCATGACGTCATCACTATGATAATATTATTAGGTAAGTATGCTCAAAAGATAAGTTCATAATATCATCAAAACTTCATAAGTGTCATAATCCATTCATAAATATGTTATCTGTACTAATATTATAAAGCTGAAGGGTTTGTTTGTTTGAACGTGATAATCTCAGGATCTAATGGTTCAAATTGGAACATTATTTTACTCTTGGATAACCCATTTATCGAGGAAGGCTATATAATATCATGCTACGGACAGTAGGAGCAGAGCAGCAATGACATATTTTGAACCGTGTGACCAAAAAGTATGAAATAAAATCACAAAGGTAGCGCTTAATATGTACTATAAACTAAAATTATTTTGGACATGATCGGATATACTGTCATTGAGTTATTGCTGAAAAACTGAGTATCTCAACAAAACACTTCTGCTAATGCAATTATTAAAGGCTGCGGAACCCTACGCTGAGCATGGTCCGACATGCTCGTGCCCGGTTTTTCTTTTATAATATCAATTGCTGTTTTTACTTCCTCTCGCTAAAATTAAAAAACCAGCCGTCTGACTGATTTCAACAAACCGGGCAAGTGCATGTCCCGACATCACTTGCCCGGTTGCCACGCACAATGTAGGGTTCCTTAGCTATCCAGCACAATAATTCTGTATGAGAATTGGGATTTCTGTTGTTTTTGTTTCATACCACTAACAACGTAAAATAAGTATGTACCTACCTAATTTTCAATAGAATTTTCTTTGTCAATTTTGTTACTTTTCACTTGGTCGGCTGTTATTCGTAAACTTGTAAAGCCGACTTAGCTTACTTAATTACTTATTTTTTAGCTGACAACAACCATTTAGCTGGCAGGGGAGGGGGGGGGGCACACATGACTCTAACAAAAAAAATCCCTTTAAGGGTTAATATTTCACAAAAGAAATAATCCCTAACCTATTTAATGATACCTACCCCAGACGATGGGGTAGATGAGAAATATCACATTGGGGAGGTACCCTAAACATTTTTTTCACTTTGTCGGCTTAAGTAAAATGTAGATCCATGCATAATTACAACTTTCTTCTAATAAGGGTCTCTGAGCTAATCTGGGGACAGACAGACGGACATGGCGAAACTATAAGGGTTCCGTTTTGCCATGTTGGCCGCGTAACCTTTAAAAACCCAAAATGCTAGTTTTTTGAACCATCTTTCGACAAACAAATAATGGTAAACACTACCTTAAATCAGGGCCCTAACTCTTATTACCCCTCTCTTTTTAAGGGTTTTGGGTCCTTAATTCAGTGTAGTGTAATAAACGCATAAGGTAGTACAAAGTTCACCGGGTCAAGTAGTCTCTTTTATTTTATTTGAATTTAATACCTACACCTGCACGCCAGATATAGGCATATCCAACGGGCTGTTTAGATATTCTGCCGGTTTTAACCGAATAAACCCACTGCACAGAGAATTTACGCATTTACGTATGATACCTACGTCTCTTCCTAGTTCGAAATATGATATCCATCTGTGCGTACGACCCCATTACTCTACGTGTAGTAATGGGGTCGTACGCACAGATGGATATCATATTTCGAACTAGGAAGAGAATTCACAGAACAATCGCAGAATCTAATGTAATGAAATCTGAATCTTCAAACCAACTGCTCGTGACAATGTCTGGAAGTGACTCAGTTATTTTATCAGCTCTTCTACGCATTTAGTGTGCGTAACCCACTGCACAGAGAATTTACGCATTTACGTATGATACCTACGTCTCTTCCTAGTTCGAAATATGATATCCATCTGTGCGTACGACCCCATTACTCTACGTGTAGTAATGGGGTCGTACGCACAGATGGATATCATATTTCGAACTAGGAAGAGACGTAGGTATCATACGTAAATGCGTAAATTCTCTGTGCAGTGGGTTACGCACACTAAATGCGTAGAAGAGCTGATAAAATAACTGAGTCACTTCCAGACATTGTCACGAGCAGTTGGTTTGAAGATTCAGATTTCATTACATTAGATTCTGCGATTGTTCTGTGACAAAATAATTTACAAATTCCCGTAAGGCAATTGATAAGCTATCTTCAAAACCGCTGGATCTTCAGAATCGTGATGATACTCAGCTTAGAACAAAAATATATTTAAAAAATATATCTTAATAATACAAATATTTTATTAATATCAAATTAATCACCAGTAGCTAGCGTTTACAATGGTTATATAACTTGTCAGTGTCACTGTAAAGTGCAAGGAGTATCTAAAAACTTTTGGCATGCTACTCGTATCGCCTAAAACCCTCATCTGTTGCAGTTTACCCAGGCGCGGATCGAAGTGTTGTGAGCACAGCCATCCAAAAATCGGCCCAATGAAATCGGTCTTGGCGGCTTGCTTACGACTGGCTGGTCTAATTTCTGTATTTATTTTTATTTAGGGCTGTGTAAAATGAGCCTGTCGATCCCAATTAGAGTTGTGGGTATTCCCACCAAGTCACACGAGTCGGCTACGGCTAGGTAAAGGTTGTGGGCTCGGTCCCCACTCGGACACCACGCAGTTACTTTTTTATACCACGAATTGAATAGACAAGCAGGTCGTACGCTGATTGAAGCGTCACGCTAGGCCATAACAATATCAGTATCCGCCAAATCCTGGTTTGGCAAGGATCTGAATGTCACCGCACTGGACTCATTGACGACTCATTTGAGACATTACTTTGTAAGTCTTATTTGCCCAGTAATTTCACTTGCTACAGTGCCCTTCAACCGAAGCAGTGATCAGTTAACATCACTATTTCACGGAAGAATAACTGATACTGTTATCCAAGACGGTCCTGTTACCAAGACGGCCTATGGCTCCGAGTCTGAGTGTACTTTGCGTCCTTGATTTTTATGTTGTCAAACTCCTGCGATATAAGACTTGTATCCTAGTGCGGGAGTTGTATTTTAAAAAGTTAACAATTTAAAGAAAATGGTTGTCTGTAAAGTCGGTTTACGGTCGATAATTTTGTTGTTTCGTGATAACGTCATAAGAAACATTGATGAAATTGTAATAAACAATAATGCCAGTGACAGTTTTTAATTATTTTTTTTCAATTGTATCGCTTGTCGCTGCAATCATGCCTGTGACAACTTTAGTGGACCCGGTTGCATGCGCGCGCATTCGCCCAACGGCCACAATACTTCAGCCTACCAGCAGGCGAAATCGCCATTCGCGTTGCTTAGCAATAAATCAATAACGTGACCGTTGGTACGTGCCTGCTTAGCAACCAATCAATAACGTGTCCGTTGCTACGTGCCTGCTTAGCAACCAATCAATGACGTGACCATTGCTACGCAACCAATCAATAACGTGCCCATTGCTACGTAAGCAATCAATAACGTGACTATTCCTACGTGATACTTTTTCGTGCGTGCACCTCGTCATCGATTTATAAGACGTTATCACGTCAAAAATGATGAATCAAAATGATTTTTGACAAATTAATGCTAACGAATTTGTAACTTGCATGGGACGTGTCACACTTATGTAACATGCCATAATAATGCAATCAAATTTGGCACCACTGCACCTGCATTGTTTAACTATTGCTGAACCTTTCCTCTCTATTATAATTATATCCCCGAAATTTAAGCTATCAATGAAATTATATTGAATTGTTTTTTTTAAACCAATCGATATCATTTAATACTTACCTATATAATGGTAGGTAGATGCGTCGGCTGAAAAACAATGAATAACAAATATTCTGTACCTAAGTCATTCGTCAATATCGTGATATATTATTTGATTATTTTCTGTAATACGACACCACGATAATCTTTCGCTTTGTTATTTATCAGAATTGACCAGAAACAGCACATGGTTAATGGTTGTTTTATCTAATACGCTTCGAGCCAGCAGTTCCTAAAACCACTAATTTTGGCAACAGATAAAGCAAACTTACACTACAATATTCAAACTAGAAAGTTATCTAACGTAGGTAGGGGAACCTGTTGAACCTTAGCCATAGTTATACCAACGACTCAGAATACAGTATTCCTAAACTATTCATAAACCTCCTGCACTTTAAAATAATATTGGGCATAGTAAGTAGTCGAAGCATTCTTTGACAACACTAACGTGAAGTTGGTTGTGATTCACGTTCGACGGATCTGTGCTGGGAGAAAACATCATTTATGATTTCTTGCTCGAAAATTTCGGTGGTTCTTGGGTCTTACTTGTTGCCTTTTTATTTTTCACGATATACATTTGCAAAAAAACCTTTTTTTCCAATCCAATCTCAGTATGTGTAGGTGACAGATAGCAAATATATAAGAAGTTAGCTGCACATAAATGTGATTTAAACAATTATTGTTTCGTTTCGTATCTACCTTTATATAATTTACGCGATTAAGTCCCGAATTAAGTTCAAAAGAAGGTTTCTTAATTTTTTTTTTAATTTGTTGTGTGTTTATTTTTGTATTTCAAAAAGAATTATAGAGTTAATAAATTTAGGATTTAGCGATTATGCGATTTATGCTATGCTATTGATTATAAAAAAGAAGCATGTGACTGTTAATTAGGATAATGGTATATTTAATTACTGCTATTTGCGTTCTTGTTTATTGTTGATTACACGTGTGGATATGACCAGCCATTTATCGTAGCCGTTAAAAAATAAACTCCAGACGGCAACTGAGTGTTTATCTTCATTTAATCCTAGAGTTTTCTACCAGCTTTTGTTTCTAGCTCTATAGCAAGTTCACACAGATTTTATAAATTCATTATACAGTTTCATTCCTTGATTCTATAGTTGAGAAGTTTATTTCTTATCATTAAATAAAAAAAAATAAAAGTGTAAAAAACTATCCTAGTTACAACAGAGGGAGTACCTTGAAAATTCATGAGTCTGGGAAGGCTATTGGCCCTGTTGCACCCCCTTTGGATGCTACAAGATGTTTGTCAGCTTTAATAGGGGTACCTAGAATTATTCTACGGAGAAAGGGAGTTCAGGTGTAAAAGCGGGCGAGCTTATCAAATGATAACCAAACTAGGGGTCAACCGTTTCTTCTGAGGTATGTATATCCAGGAGGGATTTGGGGGTTGAAAAACCCAACATCGTAAAAGATAAGTTGTAAATAGTGCCATATTTGGCCGGTGCTTCGTCAATTGCGCTTAATTGCACTAAACTCTCACCCCCCCCCCTCCTGAAAAATCCTATACTTACCATACATTCGAACACACTCCCCTTGAAAATTGAGCTTGACGCTCATGCTTTTGCCAGCTAGAATAAAAACAAACTTATACTTTTGTTTACAATAGCATGGCCAGCCAGTCACCCCAAGTAGGACCCAATATGGCTAAACTAAAAATGTTTGTCTGTAACGTCGGTTTACGGAAGTGACAACGTCTTATGAAAACATTAATAACATTGTATTACACAACAATGCCTGTGTTGTCTTGTGCCTGTGACAGCTTTAGTTCCAATTGTATCAAATGTCACTGCAATCGCCATTCGCTAATGCTACTATTACTTATTCTGTGCTGATACTTCACTTTATAAAGAGTTGACAGGTTGTAATAAACAATAGCGAATCATGCTGTCGCTTGTTCCGCGCTCTTGCTTGCACGCGTAACGTGTCACTTATTCGTGTGTGCAGCCGGTCTTCGATTTATAACGTAATAACTTTTATAACGTCAAAGAATAGATAAATAATAATAATATCTTGGGACAACTCACACAACGCCATCTGATCCCAAACTAAGCATGGCATAGATAAATAACACCCAGACACAGGATAAACCATCACGCTCATCACACTAAGTTTTATCCCGGCTGGGAATCGAACCCACGACCTCCGGCTTAGCAGTCAGGTTCACTAACTAGACCAACAAGCCAGTCAATATTACAGCGTATTTCTAAGGAATAACCAAGATAAATTCATTATCAAAACAAATACAAGGAATTAAGGTTGAACTGTAGTTTTAACGTACTTGTTTATGTTAATAAGTATCAATATAATTATAGGTTCAAAGTATGTGTACAATGTAAACAGATGATGGTAGTGCCAGCCACCGGCGGCTATCGTATCAGGACCTGTATATTACGTATAAATATAATATTATGTTACTCATTAACAATTGTAGATAAAATCGCGTTACAAGATCCATTGCCTACTATCTCTAAACTAGCTGACCCGCGCAACGTCGTCTGCGTAAGTTTTCCCCGTTTTTGCAACATTTTTCATTGCTGCTCCGCTCCTATTAGTCGTAGCGTGCTGTTATGCAGCCTATAGTCTTTCTCGATAAATTGGCTATCCAACAGTAAAAGAATTATTCAATTCGGACTCGTAGTTCCTGAGATTATCGCGTTCATACAAACAAACGGGAATTAATAAAAACATCACACCCCCACTTTACATATCGGGGACTATATGTAAACTGGGGGTGTGATTTTTTATCTCACCTACTCCATCGTGTATCATTAGATAGGTCTTTTAAAAACGTTTAGGGGTTGGGAAGACGATTTTTAGATTTAGGGATCCGTTTGTAAAATATTAAGCTTTATAGTGCAAATTTTTGTTAGAGTCAAGTGTGTGTGTGTCCCTCTCCCATCTAAATGGTTGATGTTGGGTATGTGAAAAAAATCAAGACAGTAGTATATATAGTGAAATTAAAGGGAAAACTATCACAGCTAAGTACGAGTAGGCTTTACAAGTTAACGAGTAACAGCTGATCAAATGAGAAGTAAAACAATTTTAGTAATTTTAATAATTATTATTAAGTAGCTATAAAGTTGTAAGTATGAAACAAAAACAACGGGAAACACATTTCATTTTGCCGCATTATACAGATACGGGGACTACAAAACCCGACATGTAGGTACTTGGCAGTAAAAAAAAAATAATTTAAAAAAAAAATTACAATTTTTACTTTGACTTTGTCGGCGTAAGTAATATGTATCCATGCAAAATTACAGCCTTCTAGCACTAGGCTCTGAGCAAAGCTGCGGACAGACGGTCGGACATGGCGAAACTAGAAGGGTTCCATTTTACCTACATAAAATATTTAAGGTAACCTTTTCTCCATGTGGCATGGCCGTGGGACACCATGCATAAGTACTAAAGTTGGGATATTCGACTGACTTGTTGCTCCACCGTTTATACCGCCATTTAGTTATTGCCGAAAAACTGAGTTCCTCAACAAAAGGTGCCATGAACATATGCTCTTCTTAGGATTTTTTTATACGGCAAAAGCTCCGGAACTTTACACTGAGCATGGTCTGACATGCTCTTGCACGGTATTTAAATATTGGCCTGTCTGGACCGGGAATCAAACCCGCAAAATGTGAAAAAACAAACAGTCCACTCGAAAGAGTCTATCGTTAGGACTATTTTTTTCTAAAAAACATAGTATCTATCTTTTAAGGAATGATAACTAGATTTTTTAAATCTATACTAATATTATAAAGCGGAAGAGAGAATTTTTCAAATCGGACCAGTAGTTCCTGAGATTAGCGCGTTTAAACAAACAAACAAACAAACAAACTCTTCCGCTTTATAATATTAGTATAGATTAGATATAATTATTATGTACCTATACCTACTAAATCTATGTAGCTTATAATACCGCATTGGGAATCCTGTAATGGTTTTAAAAATAAATAAATATAGTAACACATCTATTACTTTAAGCAAAGTGATATACAATTTTATTAATTAACTACTCGTAGCTTCCGCCGACGGCTTCGCGCGCGTTAAGTTTGGACTGCCATTTCACCCTTTTCAAGATGTGCTTTAGGCTTTGTAGTGGATGGTGTTTTATCCACGAACCACTTGAGAACAATTGAACAAAATTTTATAAAATTTGGTACTACAATACTAATATAAAATTACGCGGAAGAAACCTGGGGAAGCATTGTTTATCTGTCTGTAATGGGTAATAGTTTTTTTTTATTAATAATAAAAGTATAACATAGGCTATTTTAGGGAACGTCACGCTATGATCGGTAAGAGTGACAACACAGTGAACAGTGAATAGGAATAATAGAGGAACTCTGGGTGACTACGTGGTATCCAATGATGGGAAGTCAATGATTTTAGAGTCTCAATCTTCGAAAGTGCTCAAGAACAGATCCGATTTGATGTTTTTTTTACATGTTGTATTTTTTTTAAATATTATTTATAACCAAAAACCTTTTGGAACGGGGACGGAATGATAATTATCCATAAATATTGTTTAAACAATATCTATGATATTGGAGAGAAAAAAAAAGAGTTTTGTTTCTATTTTTCTAAAAAAAAAACATTTTTTATCTCCATTATGAATAATAATTATTTTCCTCAGTTTAGAATTAAAATTAAAAATTGCTGTTAGAACTACAAAGGCTGTTAATGCTGTTAAAGCCAATTCGTCGAAATCCCGTTAGGAAGCAAAAAATCTTATCGCGAAAAATGAAGATTCCAGCTAGGACTCTGTCGCGTATTATAAAACAAGACCCGAAGCTCGGCGCTTATCGTCGATATCCTAAATCGGGGGGCACGGCAGTGCCCCCGCCAAGTCGAGCGCGAAGCAAACACTGCCGACCATCCTTTACTTGAAATATTCCGTCGCATTTTCAGGCCCCTATTTGAGAACCTCTGGATAAGACCAGTACGAAGAAATTTTCGTCATCCAGTAAGCTATAAAATCACACTTAAAATAAAAAAAAATCAAGTCTGTAGGTCATTTAGTTCCGAAGTTAAGCGAAAGCAAAGTTTCGCATTTATGACACTCACTTACTCTCTCACTCATGATCATTAGAATAGAACTAGTACTTCCCATAAACTCAGAGACCTGAAATTTGGTACAGAGTTAGGGTTTAATGGCTACATAAAGGGAAAACTATAAAAACTAGGATAATCGAAGATCTGGAGTACCTGGTGACCCTTATTTGAAAACACAAGAGCGCAACGAAACTATTAAAGATCGACATACCGCCTTTACAAAAAATATTCAACTTTGTTTGCCTCTTTATTTGATGTCAAAAATCGAAGGTCTGAAGTATCTGATGAAGAACCCTCAGCTTGTCTTACTTTATTTCATTGTTAGTTATTTAGTACTCTACTGTATAGATGGAAATTAAGTGATTGTCATAATCATGTACCCGCCCCGGCTTCACATGGGTGTGCATAAGTTCCTTTATCTAAGAAAAAGACTATTGTAAGCATAAAATTACAGAGTAACTTCAAAACTGTCAACAATGTGCTTAATTTAAATTTGTATTGAAAAACAAAAAAAATGGTTGTCTGTAAAGTCGGTTTACGGGCGATAATTTTACGTGGTAATGTCATAAGAAAACATTGATGACATTGTAATAAACAACCAATAAATTAAAATTATTTTTTTAAATTTCTAATTGTATCGCATTTCGCTGCAATAGCCAAAACATTGATGACATTGTAATAAACAACCATGCCTTTGAAACAACAACCAATCAATAACGTGACCGTTGTTGCGTGACACTTTTTCGTGAGTGCACCCTGTCATCGATTTACAACTTTACAAGACGTGATCACGTCAATAATATACCTAAGATATCAAGTAAAACTAATACATGTAGGTACCATACCTAGGTCGTGGGCGTCCAAGGATCATTTTTCGGGGAGGATTTTCGTAAGCACTTTATATTTTTCATTAGAAACATTTATAGTACTTACTTATTAAAAAAATTAAAGTAGTACTTACTTAAGACTGCCTCTGTGGCGTGGTGGGAGTGTGTCCGACTGCTACGCAAGAGGTCGTGGGTTTGATCCTCACCCAGGATAAAACTTTGTGTGATGAGCACGATGGTTTATTCAGTGCCTGGGTGTTATTCATCTATAATATGTGTGTATTTAGAAATATATAAGTATGTTTATCAGTTGTCTGGTTTCCATAGTACTAGCTCTGCTTAGTTTGGGATCAGATAGCGTTGTGTGAGTTGTTCCAAGATATTATTATTATATTATTATATCATAGATCAATTAAATTCCGAGATGCGGAGAAGGGGTAATATTAATAAAGATGTACCAGAAAGATTTTCATTGTACAAGTTGTTTATACCAGAAAATAAAAAAGAATATAGGTATAGAAAAAAGTAACAATTTAATCAAACAATATCCAAATGATCTAAACACAGACTTGGAAGTAGAATTCAACTGTTTCATTCTTATGTTATAAAAAAAAACCTCAAAAAGTATTCTAACTAATGCAGAATTATATAGGTATAGTTTTACACGATGATAAATTAGAATCAGCGTTTTCAAACGTCTACATAGTCTAACGTGTTTTTTAAACATTAATGATCACCAACTGTGCTGCAGAAAGATATTTTACAAAACTCAAAATTATAAAAAAACTAAAAAAGAATTGCTTTATTATATATCTAATCCGATATGTTCAAAAAACTATTTGCCACGAATTTTATATCCGAAAAAATCGCAATTCGCATTTAATAAATAAATAAAAAGCTTTTGGTTACTAATAGTAATAATTTAATTACTTTATTCCTACTGTACCTAATGTTTTTCGACCTTCATCGAATATGTATAGAAAGAATAGAAATCATTTATTGTCTTAAGTGTAGGTATATATAATTTGACGCCGGGAGTCGTATGTTCGATTCCCACCCACGGTCAAATGTGACGAACTCATATGTTGGTTGTGTAAGATGTTTCCGAGGTGGGTTGACATCAAGTAGGCAGTAGGCAGCCGGTCGAAAAATATAACCGAAACTTAGGACAACATGTGAAATCATGATGTGCCGACCACACCTAGCATGGGCAGGAGGAACAGTTTTATTAATTCTGTGTCGTTTACTTACGGACAGGGGCTTCAAGTTAGCTTAACCCGGCACTGCGTACTACCTCAGGTTTCAGAAGAAGTCATGAGCAAAAGCTAGTACTACTAGGTACCTATTGCTATATTTATGATTGACTCACATTAAATAGCCGGAACAAACAAGACAATTCGGATAATTCGGACTACTCATTGCTCCGGAAGGAAGTTTCGTTGGTTTTTAACAGAGATAAAATGATTAACAACTTGTAGGTATTCCTAAATTATCTTTAAATAAAAAAAAACTTCTCCCACTAGATCTTTGGTAGCTTCTTCTTCTGGTGCCTCTGCACTATGAAGGTTGACAGTCTTCACACTTCACATTTTTAGGGATACAACCAAAATGGCAAAACAGAATTAGGTATAGTTTCGCTCTGTCCGTCCGTCTGTCGCCGCTTTAGCTCAGAGACCTTTAGTACTAGAAAGATGTAATTTTGCATGGATATACATATTAGTTTTTTTTTTCGGGTAAGTACTTACCTCCCCACGCGTAAAGGGGGGGTGTGATTCTATTTCTCAGCTATCCAATCGTGTGAGGTGTCGTTGGGTAAGCCTTTTAAAAACATATAAGGCGTGTGAATATTATTTTTTGATTTAGGGATTCGTTCGTAAATTAATAAGTCTTAGAGTGTTTTTTTTTTGTTAGAGTCAAGTGTCAGTTAAATGGTTGTTTTTGGAGACGTGGAAAAAACAGCGTTGTGAATGAAATTACAAAGAAAACTATCACAGCTAAGTAGGTTTTACAAGTTTACAAATAACAGCAGACCAAGTGAGAAGTAACAAAATTTTCGTACCTACAAATTCTATTGAAAATCTATACTAATATTATAAAGCTGAAGAGTTTGTTTGTTTGAACGCGATAATCTCAGGAACTGTAGGTCCGAATTGAAAACATTTTTTACTGTTGGATAGCCCATTTATCGAGGAAGGCTTACATCACGCTATGACCAATAGGAGCGGAGCAGTAATGAAAAATGTTTCAAAAACGGGGAAATTTTACGCAAACGAAGTTGTGCGGATCAGCTAGTTACTTAAATAACGTTGTTAGTAGTATGAAACAAAAATAACTGAACACGCGCTTCTTATACCGCATAATTATACTGGGCAGTTACGGAACCCTTTAGTGTCACAATAGATCTTTTAGGTCGCAGCGACTTCCGGGCTATACATTCCGGCCTCTATCCAAATACAATACAATACGGAACCCTACATTGTGCATGGCCCGACATGCACTTGCCCGTTTTTTCTTTGTCCAGCGCTAGTCTCAACATCATGATCCACTATCATTAGTACCTAGGTAACATTACTTGGCGAAAGCATCACATTATGGCATTAAGTATTCTGTAATAATGGCAATGTTCACGTTAATCATAAACATTCGCAAATCAATGCCGAATCCATGATCCATCTAAAATGAGTTATGTTATGTTTCCTTTGATAAAAATAACCTCAATGGGTTTAAATCTGGAACTACCCTATTCTGGATAGCTCAGTGGGACCAAGTCTCTCCCAAACCCAAACCAAAATACTGGATCTGCCTAAACCAAAGAGCTGCTAAAACCAAGGGCTCTATATTTTTGGTAGATACACAACTACGTTGTATTCTGAAAATCCATTTACATCAACGTAACGAGTACCTTTAAATTTGATACCAAAATATTTTTATTTGATTTAAAAAAAAAATTAAGGCATCGGGTTCAAATCCTACCCATTATACTACTGACGTGAACCCACTCGCAAACACAAACCATTGGCTTAGATAGAAGGGTTAACAGGATTACTAGCAATGTGGGACCAAAATCCCACATTGCTAGTTATCTTTAAAAAAAAAAATAGCAGCGCATAAAATCGGATGTCAGTGTAACACAATCGTTTGGGAATACGATTGGCGATCGCCAGATGCTGGCGGTGGCTGGCACGGCCGCCGCGCGCCGATGCCGATAGCGATGGCTAGACTACAGAGTGACGCAACACAAAAAAACACCATCTGCGTAAAACCGTGATAATTTTCCCCTGCACATTGTACTAGGAATGTGTAATATAAGTACAATGCTTAAGTAATGATTGTAAACCGTTTGTTACTGTAATTGTAACTGTTAATTGATAAGATATGAGTTCAAACATTTAGGAACTTTGCTCTTCCTTGATACCTATGTAAAGTTCCATAATTTTTTTTTGACTGGCGTGTTGGTCTAGTGGTTAGTGACCCTTAATGCTAAGCCAGAAGTCATAGGTTCGAACCCTACTCAAGATAAATCTTTGTGTGATAAGAACGGTGGTTTATTCTGTGTCTGGGTGTTATTTATCTATTATGTATGTATTTAAAAATATATAAGTATGTTTATCAGTTGTCTGGGTTCCATAGTACAAGTTCTGCTTAGTTTAGGATCAAATGGCGTTGTGTGAGTTGTTCCAAGATATTATTATTATTACTTTAACCCTTTGTAAAAATCCTGACTATCTTTGATGGGGAAGTAGCACTGTACGCCGCCTTAGATCTCAGTGAATAAATAGACATTTCGAGTGACTGCCTATCTCCCTAGAATCCATAACTTACTAATAAGGGCGGAAGAACCTGCGTGGCGCATTTGTTACCCGCAAATATTTACGTTTTAATCCCCAATGGATTATGGCAACCTTACTCACTTGTAGACAGGTTACGCCCTACTCATTAGTAAAGATTTACCTAAATGGAAACGATAGTCTATCGTTTTCGTCCATCGCACAAATTAAATTCAAAATTTATCTCGGGATGATTTTTGCACCATCATCATCATTAGTTCTTCTAAGTATTTCTACTGACTGTTCGTATTTGAAAATGATGAAGGAACCTATTTGTTTGTTTTCTGTATTTTGTCACAAGTCTTTCCATCAATATCGGTAGCTGTTTAAAATTGTATCTTCTGTTTACTTACTCTTGAAACCGAAATGAAAATAACAACTTCAGTTCCGGGAGTAGGTAGAGACGACAACGCGTAAACGACAAAAACCACAGAAATTAAACAAACACTCATATTCTTGTACGTATTTATCCTAAAGTGAACAAAAACAAACATATTGACTAATTAATTGTATTCTCAAATGAAGTGATAAAATAACAGTACCAAATTAGCTTGTTATCGCTTTGTTTATGTTATGTTTGATTTTGGTCTAGAGCCGTGGCGCTGAGCTGATCTGCGCATATTTCGAAGTTCAATATTCTCATCTAATACTTACATATGTAAATACACGTATACCTATAATGTTAGAAAAATGGCGGCAAACTAACATGTCGCTATTTTTACAGCACCGCATTTAACGTTTAAAAACATAAATAAAATAAGACGTGACATAAAGATCCAAGCGACCAGGTATTAATTATTAATTATATGGCTTATTAATTATATGGTCTAGCAAATTTAATTATATTACGAAGGTAACTAAATTTTTAGAGACTGGTAGATACTTATACTTACCTAAACCTTAAGTAGATAGGTTGGGTACCTACCTAATTAGTCCATAATTAGGTACAATAACTTAACTCTATATTTTTTTAAATAAATAACGGTACTCCGGCTCCGAACAAACATAAATAAAAACGACATCATTTTATTTATGTATCAATGACAACCATACAACGGAAAAATAGTGATAAACTGATAACAATCCTTGAATGGATTTCAAAGCAATTTATGAATGAATGCATTTTACGCGACGAACTGATAAAATATAATATGACAGAAATTGAAATGAAAAACATGACAGCATAGATAGATAGGTATACCTACCTACCTACCTACTTAGTTATTTTCTCAAATATATTTATTTTTTATATATATAATGAAGTACATTTATTATCGAGTTCTCGGTACAACGAAAAAATACAAACAAAACAAAACATTACTGGGATTCTCGCAGTGTTGCCGAAACAGTTGGTTAAACCGCTAACTTTGATCAACGCACGCGCTTGTTGCTCGGGGAATATCGGAACATTCATATAAATTGCAATATTATTTTAACAAAGAAAAGTTAAGTCAAGTTTAATAAGAACTGTAAGTATCTTGATTATATTATTTAATGACTGCTTGTTGTATTATGCCTACTTCAAGTTGAAGTAGTTTTTAGTTTAGTTTTATTTTAGTAAACTATACCTATAACGAAATAAAGACAAAAATCGTTTTAATACATAATAGTAAAACTATCAAGTGCATTCATACTGGCAATATTTGCACAGAGCCTTTGCTTAGCTGGTGTATAAATTTATAATAAAGTAAGTAATATAGCTGATTAAATTCAAATTCATTATTAGTCCGAGTGGAAAGAATATGACCGTTAAATCATGCAGTAACTATTTAATATTATTGTTATAATATTAATCTAGGTAAAAGAACTGGCGGACAAATAGGGCAAACAACCGATAACAACGGAAAATGAATGATCCGACTCAATAATGTTCAATAAACGGCTTTGTTAATTGATATTTTTCTACATGTTTTATCACTTTAACTGCAAAATGTATTAAAATGTAGACAAAAACAAAGCTGATACTTGTGCTCACATATCTACATTGTATTATGTATGACGCTGATGGATATTTTACACATGACAGATATCTACAATTATTCATTAATAACGCATAGAAATTGATACTTGCATTTAACAAAAAAATGTGATGTTACAGGCACCGATGTTGGACCATGACGCAGACGAACATGTGCGTGGATCCACTGAGAGATAATCGCTGATCAGCGTTATCACGCGTCCGTGTCGGTGTCCGGCGTTCCATCTCTACTCCGTTCATTACATGCCCAGGACGCAACACAGTCGGTCTCCAGCTCATCCCAGTAATATATTCGTCACTTTCCTGAATTAAGTTCTAGTTTTAGACATTGAAAAACAAAAACTGGCGACGAAATAAACAAGCGGTGCTTTCAACAATCGTAAGTAAATATTCAAATATTTATTTACATGTATTGAAGCTTGATTAAAAAACCGTTAATTTTGTTATTGTTTACTTTCAGGCTAAAGATGTATTGTGAATGGCCAGTGCTTGAGGACGTGCTCCTCAATGACCAACCGCTTTTTGACATCTCACCGGCGGAGAGCCTCATAAACTTTGAACTACCCACTCTGGATTCTGACGACTGGCAGCTTAACGATATATTCAATTGTGATAGTTTCAGTAATGGTAGTGTTAGTGAATTAAATAAGAATGACCAACTTGGCGACGGACCCATTTTTGACATTGCGGATTTTGACAAGAGTATTATTGACGAATACCTCATGGAAGCTTTAAATAGTGAAATTGCAAGTGATTCCTCGAGTACACCGTCGCGTCCCGAATCTTCTTTGCGAAGCAGTACCGAGTCGTTATGTGCTCTGCAAACACATGACTACATAGCGTTACAAGAAAACTGGCTGGATAAACCGTGTACACCAGTGAAAAAAGATGTGAAAGTTCGTTCGTGGGGAGAGCCAAAGTTTTGTTCAGAACTCAATGCGTTTCGTTGTCCGGTAGAGGATTGTGGCAAATTGTACGCTAAGGCTTCGCACGTTCGCGCGCATTTGCGTCGTCACAGTGGGGAGAAGCCGTACTGTTGCACGTGGAGCGGATGTTCGTGGAGATTCGCCCGCTCAGATGAGCTGGCTCGACATCGACGTAGTCACTCCGGGGACAAACCTTACCGCTGCAACGAGTGCGGCAAGAGATTCGCGCGGTCCGACCACCTCGCCAAGCACGGTCGCGTGCACGCACGACGAGCTGCTGCGGCCCGGAGAGCTGCTACCGTGTCGCAAGCGCATCGAAGATCAACGAGAGGCATTCTGCTTTTGTGATCTCGTGTAACTATACTAGTGTACAGACATTATTCGTAAGTACGGTGTGTAAAGATTCGCCACTGATTATGCGATAGATTAGTGTTGCCCAAATTCAGTCTTGGTCTTGCAGTCTTGGTCTTGTTCTTGCGTTTTTGCAAGACCAAGACCAAGAACAAGACCGCGTATTTTTAGCAAGACCAAGACCAAGACTGACCGTGCAAGACTTGAGCAAGAACAAGACATAGCCTGCAAGACTCTTGCGTCTTGCAGCTAGGACTTAGCGCTATTTCACTGAGTAGTTAGGTGTAACAGTTCGGTGTATAGGTAGGTACGCTTAGGAATTCTATGAGACGCAAAAAACTGTATCAAAGAATATGAAAAACTGGACCTATGCGCATTACGACTAATACCATAAACATAGCGAATAAAAAAATATCTATTAAAATCAAACTGAGTGCATGCATAGTTATGTTTTAACCATCGGCACTTTGATAATGCGGCATCAAAGGTTTTGTACTTACTTCTCAAAGAAATTTGCCGCTTTTCGGAAGTACATGGTTATGATACACGCGCCGGCGGCTTCTTTTGAAATCTAAAACAATCGTTGCCGCCAAGCCGAAATCATAACATTTGACACTATTTGATTGCCGCCATAGGGCGAAGGTATACTCATGCAAAATAATTTCCTAGTAGAGTACCTACAGGTGTTCCAAAGAATAAATAAGTTTCAGAGTGCTTAGAATGAAAATGAATACATTATACTGATCACGCAAGTAGTATTATGATTAGGATAAAATGGTAAGGATAGGTAGTAGATGTCATATTAATTCATTCTAGTAAGTATATATTATAATATTGATTACTTATATGGTTTTAAACTAATTACTTAGGTACTATTATTGTACATTTAGTCATTATATTTCTTAAGTTTTTACAAGAAAAAATAGCAAAAAAGTGTTCAAATATCACCCGTTTAATAAATATTGTAGCCACTTTTAAATATACTTGAAACGTGTAAAAAAATTCTACAAAACTAATAAAATAATATAAAAAGCGTAGGTACTTACCTACTAATAAAATAAAAAGCCTGCGATAAGAGTTTTGTATTACTTACCAGCCCGAATATCTCTGAGAGAGATGATGAGAGTAAGTATTTACTAGCTGTGCCCGCGACTTCGTCCACGAGGAATAGTAACTTTGGAGGTATAGTGACGTTCAGGACTTATTTATTTATTTTAAAACTTCTGTCATCAAACATACAAACGAACTCTTCAGCTTTATAATATTAGTATAGATGTACGCCAAAACATTCACTTATATGTAAAGAATAGTGATTGGCACTAATTCTATTTTATTCACGCGTCGCGTCTGTACAAGTAGGTAATATTTAGTGTGTGTTTGTACGCCGCACGCGGCATTGTTTGATTTGCGGCGGCATCCTTTTCATAGAGCCGGCACGTGGCGAGGCGGCGCGGTAAAGCAAGGAAACGTACTATAAATAAAGGAATTATTTTAATTCCAGTCATTTCCAATTGAGCTGTGCTTCGAGTCTAACTTGATAATTGTTTTTACTAATTCTCGTTGTTTTCTAAAAACGTATCACGTGTACAATTTAATATGAGTGACGAAGATTCAAATTATTCTAGTCCGAGTAACGAGAGTTTGAGTCACAGATCTAAAAGACCCAAAAGCAAATTTGAGGAGTTTTTCGAAATAATTCATGCATCCCAAACTGCCTTCTGTAAATTGTGCCAACATAAAAAGATTGAAATAAAAATGAAAAACAGAAACACTTCAGGCTTAAGGAAACATCTAATATCTTTCCACAAAAAGGAATCAGAAATATTTCTTCCTGTTAAACCAAAATTAAGTGGAGATATCACAAGCTTTTTAGTAACCGCTGGAAGTGGACAGGTAAGAATATTTTTTTAACAGTTAAAAGAATTTTAACTCCGCGTAGCTATTCATGCGATACTTTCAAAAACGCCATTAACTTACGTAAGTATTTTTGAGTTAGTGGTGTTTTCACAGTTTTCATCTAGGGGTGCGACATATTAAGTATGTAATTATCGTCTTAAATATTTTTTATAAACACCCATATTTTCAGTTAATCGGCCAGTAACAACTAAGTACTTTATTTTGGTAAATTACAGTACAGTGCAACCTTAATATAACAAATATCAATTTAACGATTTTCTCGATTTAACAACAACAAACCTCCTCCTCTTATACGCTCAAACCTAATAACACAAGATTTATTGTTTTGTTTCAGTCGGAAAACAGCAGTGACAACATCACGACAGCTACAGTTGATTGGGTGGTGAAAAAATATCTTCCCTTCTCATTTTTCGATGACGAAGCTACACAAGTATATTTTCGACGTATTTGCCCTAATATGGTGTTTCCTAAAAGGTCTACACTTAGAAGGAAAGTCAAAGAGCGATTTGAAGAGCTCCAATTGAATCTCAAGGAACGACTTCAACAATTATCATCTAAAATGTCTTTTACCATTGATGGGTGGACGTCAATTGCTGGTAGGAGTTACTACGGGGTTACTATTCATTATATAGACAACGCATGGAAGTATCAATCTGTAGTTCTTGATTTTATACCATCACGCGGTCGACATACTGGGGAAGATATTGCAACGATTTTCCATGAATGTTTATTGGAATATGGCATAATTGATAAAATACAAGGTATCACGGTCGACAACGCAACTGCAAATACCAAATTCATGTATGAACTGGGCAAACAGCTGCCGCCACACTTTGATTCAGACAATCAACATTTCCGGTGCTTTGCTCACATTTTAAACCTTGGTGTACAAGATTTATTAAAGACCTTAGCATTACACTGTGAGTCTGACACTAACGCGCAAGATCAGCAGTACGAAGACTATGCAGACGAAACTGAGGATGAGGAAGATGAAGAATCTGCACCAAATATTGCTGACTCGCGTACATCTGTAACAAAGTTACGCAGTATTTCCAGTAAAATAAAAAGAAGTGAGATAGTGAAGAAGAAGTTTCAGTCTGCTTGTGAAGCAGCTGGCGTGCCATCAAATCTAAATGCCATTCTTGACTGTCCAACGAGATGGAATTCCACACATGATATGATTGGATTTGGTTTAAAAGTGAGAGCGGGCATTGACATATTGTGCAGTTCTGTCACCGAATTAAATGATTTTCAAATCACAGCTAATGAATGGCAGGTACTCGAAAAATTACATAAATTTCTAATAAACTTTAAACTTTTAAGTACAAAACTTGGTGGAGACAAATATGTTACATTACCGCTAGTCATTGTATCATTCAATCTCTTGCTAGATAAAATTGAATCCATGGTAAAACAGTTAGATGAGAAACCTAATCGATCTGAAGTGGATGAAAGGCTCATTCTAGCTTTCCAAGCAGCTCGAGACAAAATGCTTAAACATTACAAGAAGAGCAACTGGATTTATTGTACTTCTTTAATTTTAGACCCAAGGCATAAGGCTCAGACTTTTGACCTGACAATGTGGGGGAAGCAACTTAAAACAGAAAGTCTGCGCAAGTTCAATGAACTTTATGAAGAATATAAAAGTCTACACTCACTGAACAAATCTCTGGAATTACCAGAAAAAGAAAATAAAGTATGTGATGAAGATGAAGACGTAATAGACTTTGATAAACTCTATGAATGTCCCTCGACGTCATCTGGATCTTGTCTTCAAGGCTTAGTGATAGACGAGTTGGAGGAGTACCTGAGAAAACCAAGAACTGCCAGCTCGGAAGACATTTTAGATTGGTGGAGGACGCATGAGACAGAGTATCCGATTTTATCGAAAATGGCCCGTGATTTTCTCTCAATACCTGCAACTTCAGTACCTGCTGAGAGGTTATTTTCTAAAGCATCATTAGTAATTAGAAAACATAGAAATAGGTTAAGTGGTACTTTGTATTAATTCTTGGTCAAAAAAAATTATATAAAGTATCATAACCTAATGATAAAGCTGTTGATTTGTGTTGTATTTTATTTTTTATTCAAATAAATGATAAATCGTAAACTCTTTTATTAAATTTCTTATAAGTTGAGGGTTCAATCTCTTTCTAGACAGATAAGTATTGTTCTTTAAAATACAGTCAAGTTATTGTAATTAATTTGTTTTTTTACATGTTTTAGCAAATGTAAGCTTATAAATCATAAATGTTTATTAAGAAACAGTTACTTCCATGGAAAACGACATATAGGTCAGTTGATTTTTCGAATTTCTTATCAAATCTTCAGTTACTTATTAATCTGCTTGATCTTTACTATGGCTATGTTAATTCAAGCTCACAATGTTCCAATTCTAATACGTTTTTCTAAGATTTAAAGTAAACTTTAATAAATAGTAATAGACTAATAGGTAATTGCAAGACTTGCAAGACTCTTGCTGCAAGACCAAGACCAAGACCAAGACTGGGAGCGCAAGACCAAGACCAAGACCAAGACCAGGTGTATTGGCGCAAGACCAAGACCAAGACTGGCTAAGTCTCGTCTTGTTCTTGCATTTGGGCAACACTACGATAGATAGACTTAATTTATGCGTAAGTAGATAATGTAATTTATTGCAAGTCACACTTTCTTATTTTTGTTCTTAATCAGTTAGGGCCTGCCTTCTAGCCTAGCTTAAAATATATTATATATATGCCAATCACTACTACGTTCTTTCACCGCTCATCTCTACTCTAAAAATCGTATTTTTACTACTTATGATATTATTATTAGTTAGGTATATTTAAAGGGTGATTTGTGATATACTAATAATCTCCCGCTCGTGGCTTCTTTACATTACACCAAATAACTTCGTAATAACCCTTGATCACCTGCTACCTACTTTTGTCACACAATCACCTACCACACGTCTGTGAGACCCCGCAGTAAAATCGTTGGTTTTTCTGTTAGGTTTAAGGCCTAAACTACGACGTCAGTCCAGTAAGATAGTCTGTAGGTGGTTAAGGTCATAATTCAAAAATCAGGTTGTTGATGGTAAAGGGTTAATTTATAAAATATTTTTCCAAACCTTTAGTTTGGAAAAATATTTTATAAATATTACAAAGTTATTTAGTGTAATGTAATGAAGCCACAAGCGGGAGTTTATTAATATATTACCAATCAACCTGTCTATGATTATTGTTAAATGTTATTGACCTGCAGACAATAAAAATATTTATTTATATTAAAGTTTGAATGTCAGGTAGATGTGTGGGGAATAATGGAACACATAGGCATTCTGCCAAGAATATGTGTATCAATAAACATTATTTATTGAATATGTACTTAAATTCTAAACACTCATATTACCAATTATACCAGTGGCAGATCCAGGGTGGCTAGCATTCACCATTCACCCATTCCATACGTGTCAGTGGTGCAACAACACCCCTATCTAGTTCAAGTCCCCCCTCCCATCCCCCCAAGCGACAAACCTGGATCCGCCACTGAAATATACTATGTTAAGTAAATTGTAAATTATTAAAATACTTTAAGTGATTTGACGTTGTTAAATATCGAAGTAATCTCTTAAAAATTAATTAGGTAACGTAATAGATAACTAGTGTCGCTAGAGACAATTAGGTAATGTTTGTAAATAAGTAAGGAGATAGTAGGTAAAATATAAACACAACTGGGCCAATCGATGTAATATCGACTCCGGCGAAGTTTTTACAGTACAGATAAATAATAATGGAAGTTGTATCTTTTTAACTTATGTAGGTATCTACAAGGGTATTTCTTTTTTTTCAACTTTTTTGAAAATAAGCCGAGGCAAAAATCACAGGTTCGTTTATTAGTGGATTGAACTAAATGAAGGCGCCATTTAGTTCTATCCGATGGAGGCGCCATTTAATTAATAAAAAATAATGTTAGTACGATTTTAACCTAGTGTTAGTATGTTACATTTAAATTGATGCATGTACACCTTCACATTAATAATAATTAGTAATAACAATAACTACATTTGAATAAAATATTTATTTAATAATAAGACAGCACCTAGTAGGATTTCAAAAACTTTGATAATGTGCGGCAGCGACCCCTAAAACTCAATGAAAAAAAAATCACTGGTTCATTTTTAGGGGAAAGAACAGAAAGTTGAAACTTTCAAAAAGTTGAAAAACAAGGGCTACCCTACCCTACCTACGTTAAGTTGCATTCCTCCTCCTCCTACATACCTAGTAAATAAATAGTACTAAATCAGTAAAATGTCTTTATAGATATAGCTTCAAACTATACAATACAGTGGACCCGCGTTCATCCGACAAACGTTTTGCAAGATGTTGTCGGACTATCGAATTTGTTGGATTATAGAGTACTGCCACATTGTGTACCACCTTGTAATACTACAAATAATTTGTTATTTGTTGTATTACAAGGTACTCTATATTGTATTAAAGGAGTATACAATAATGCCACAGACCTCTAAAATCCGGATTTTTTTGAAAGAGAGTACCTTGTAATCCATTAAATAACAAATCAAAGGATTATACAGTGCCACAGACTCCCTATAATGAGAATTTTTTTGAAGGAGTGTACCTTGTAATCCGACAAATAACAAATCTCACGCATGACAATGTACAGTGATAGGCATGCCGGATTAGCCAGGGGCCGGATTACCGGGGGTCTACTGTATAAGTAAATGTACCTGTGGACTTAACAGAGATAATCAAAATCTAGGTACGCTTACGTTGCCTGATAATATTAATAAAGAAAATGGACCTGAATTTTCTGCCAGGAATGTTTACCTACCTATCCACTTGACTATCCGTGGTTAGAAATTATAACCAAACGGAATATAACCTCGTAAGACCGTGGTTGAAATAGTCACCAGTGCGATCCTATACGACAAAGTTGTTAAAAACGGCATCTACTCGTAGTCTAAATTTAATGAACTACGTGAACATTTCAAATGGCTATGCATAAAATCTGGGGCCTACTCTAGTTAATTGAAAGCGAAGTTTCGATCAAAAGAGGTGGTAACATCGATTCAATCCACTCGTTACTGAAAATCGTGTAAGCAAGATCAATCAAGAAGGAATTTTGAATATCCCTCTGATATGAACACTGAATGAACTCTGGTAGTTGTGTAATAAAATATGATTTAGAGACATGTGGCCGCTATTCTTTCGATCAAATTTTGTTGCCTCGTATATGTATCAAATTTTGGCGAATTTTAACGCTTCTCTACAGTTGTGGTCGCTTCAAAGATTTCTGAAACTGATATGGATTGGCGTGTAGTCAATCTCCTCAATCGAATATGACAAAAAAACCGGGAAAGAGCATATGTTGAGCGTATATTCATGGCACTAACGGTCTTTTGTTTGAGAAACGCAGTATTTCGGTAATAACTTAACTTAATGACAGTATATACGATCATGTCCGAAATAATTTTAGTTTGAAGTGTTTATTATGCGCTACCTTTATGATTTTTTTCATATTTTTTGGTCACATGGTTCAAAAGTTAAGGACACAATTTATGCAACTTTCGGAGCGATTATTTCCAAAAAGATTAATATGCCACAAGTTACCTACCTACAATCTAAATTAGTAGATACTTAATAATAATTTAGATAGTGCCTTCATCCTTAACAACAGGCACCACAGGTCAAACTTTATACCACAGTCCGTCAAAATTACTCAATATTATTTATTGCGTAGGTATTAGAAGTTCGGAAATATAAAATGCGTGATCCGTGATCAATGCTCAAAATACCAGTTAGTGCCATAATTCAGAGAAACTTGCAATAATTAATATGTTGCTTTACCAGCAGCCCAGCAGGCTAGGCTCTAGCCTATTTAGTATGCTAGTAATACCGGCCGAGGCTCTCGACATGGGGCGACAAATTTGACTAAAATAAATGTGCTAAGAAATAAAAAAAAACAATAAGTAATACACGGAAAAACTAGTCTCGAAAATTTATAAAACGATGTAGGTATACTCCATGTTTGTAGGTATATGTAAAATTACCTAGCACTTTGATAAACTTAAATAATTTTGTGATGGGATTTTTTAAATGTTTCAATCTTCTTCTTCTTGACTGTCTTCCCATTTTATTTAGCGTCTGCCCTCTCAGTACTTCTGTGCCATAGACATACTTTACGGTTGTGGGTTGTCTCTTCATTTATGTTTGTATATTTCGACGCCAACGACCTCTTCTTTTCTTTTCCATGTTCATCACTCTCTTCGTCACATGGTCGTTATCTCTAAACTTTTCTTGTATCTGGGAAACTTTAAAAGTGCCACGGATATATTAGTTTCTTATGTTATTCGTTTTAGAGACTCCGTCTGCCCAGCGTATCATTTTCTTCATCTCTGTGACGTGAACTTTTATTCGTCTTACTTTTTCATACGCCAGCGTACAGATCCTTAGAATAGAGTCGGTCTTACTGCCCTTATATAGACATTACCCTTGGTTTTTATGGGCATATAATATGAGAGTCGCATAAGATCGCTAGACAGTAACCATTTTGTAAAATCTTTCTCATTACATGTGCTATGATGGATCCAAAATACTAAAATTCTTCAACTCTGTTCAGAGGTTGTTATGTTTGATAACTAGCTTTGCAATTTCTCACGTTTTGGATAACTATAACTTCCTGTGATAGCTATAGGAAGTAAGTCACAATAGTTGTTGTCCTTCAGCACATGGCCAAGTTGTTAGTGGTTCCTGTGGAAACTCCTCGCTAAGAAGTGCTTGGTAGTATTCCTGCCAACTCTTACAAATTTCGTTGACTATGGTCAACAGTTTATCGCATGCATCCCAAAATTTTATATATTTTGTTTGATTGTTACGAAGTTTCGCTCATTTAAATATTTCTGCATCAGTTTTAGCGTTTTCTTTGTTTGTAGAGATGGTCGTTGGATAAAACTTTTGTCATTGCTACGTTTTTCTTAGCTTTCTTTTTAACCGACTTTAAAAAGGAGGAGGTTCTATGTTCGTCTATATGTATGTTAACCGATTACCCAAATGGATGATTGTGGCCCAGGAGCGTCAGGAGTGGAATCGGTTGGGGGAGGTCTTTGCTCACCAAGTTCTCAACAACAAGCTCGTCTGTAGGTTGAAGAGAAAAAAACCTTTTAAGGGTTCCGTAGCCAAAATGGCAAAACGGAACTCTTATAGTTTCACCATGTCCGTCCGTCCGTCCGTCCGCAGATTTAATTTTAAATGGATACATATATTACTTACGCCGACAAAGTGAAAATTATTTTTTTTTGAGAGATTTTTTTTTGTGACCTAACCCGGTGTGTGGGGTATCATTAGATAGGTATTTTAAAAACGGGGGTTGTGAAGACCATTTTTAGATTTAGGGAACCGTTTGTAAAATATTAAGCTTTGTTAAATTTTGTTAGAATATGTGAAAAAATTCACGGTAGTAGCTAGTATATTTAGGGACATTAAAAGAAAAACTATCAAAGCTATGTAGGTTTTACAAGTTTACGAGTAACTGCTGATCAAATGAGAAATAACAAAATTTTCGTACAAATTCCATTGAAAATTATTATTAAGTAGGTGTAACGTTGTAAGTATGAAACCAAAACCATAGAAAACTCAATTCTTAAGCCGCATTATTCGTATGGAGGGAGGGGGGGGGGACTACGGAACCCTGCATTGTGCGTGGCCCAACATGCACTTGCCCGATTTTTAATAAATTACCTATTACTAGTAGTAATATTTTTTCTCCGTGTACCTAAATACTAAAAATTCACACAATTCAGTTAGCGTGTAAAGGGCATTTAGAATAAGATCTAATTGTCATTTTCTATTTTATGTATCAACTAGCTGACCTGCGCAACTTCGTCTGCGTAAATTTTCCCCATTTTTGCAACATTTTGCGATGTTTTATAGCCTATAGCATTCCTCGATAAATGGGCTATCTAAAAGTAAAATATTTTTTTTCAATTTGGACCCGTAGTTTCTGAGATTATCGCGTTCAAACAAACAAACTCTTCTCTCTCTTCTAATTTTATAGTATAGTTATAAATGTAAGGGGTGGACAACCCTTATCACTTAGGGGCATGAATATTAGATAGTAATTTTCCCGTTTTTCTTCCATTTTTTTTATAACATTTTTCATTGCTGCTCCGCTCCTATTGGTCGTAGCGTGATGTTATAACCTATAGCCTTCCTCGATAAATGGGCTATCCAACAATAAAATATTTTTTCAATGCGGCCCAGTAGTTCCTGAGATTATCGCGTTCAAACAAACAAACAAACTCTTAGGGGGATGAAAAATAAATGTTGTCCGATTCTCAGACCTACCCAATATGCACACAAAATTTCATCAAAATCGGTCAAGCCGTTTCGGAGGAGTATGGCAACACGAGAATTTTATATATTAGATAAAGTAAAAACAAAAAAAAAACATTTAACGTGTAATATGTTTCACCACTTACCTATATAGCTTTGTTGTGCTAGAATTATATTATGTACAATGTATTTCCGTAGTCCAATTTGGATATAGCACGTCACATTGGTTAGAGAAGGTTTTCTAAGGTTTTTAAAGCGAGTGAACGATCTACTCTACGATCTACTTTAAGTCAAACAAATCTAAACGCTTCAGCTCTTTTGCTGGGCGATGAGAGTGTGTCCGACTGCTACGCAAGAGGTCGTGGGTTCGATTCCCACACGAGACACCACTTTGTGTAATCCACAAATTCTTGTTCCGGGTCTGGGTGTACTTTGTGTCCATGACTTGTATGTTTGTAAAGTCCCGCAACACAGGGCTTTACCCTAATGCGGGAGCCGTCTTATAAAAAAAAAGAGCAATATTTCATACGAAGATATATTTGGAGTTGTAAAAATGGCGGCAAACTGACATGTCGCTATTTTTACAGCTCCGCGTTTAAAGTGTAAAACAGTGTAAAATATACTTGAAATACGTGTTAACTGGACAAGAACGAGACTTTGTGATTGAAAGAAGAAAACTAGAAAGAAATTATACTTGAAACTGGCGTATGCACATAATGTGCGAGCCATAATCTCTACCGATTAATATTGGAGGGAAATGGAAAAAAAGGTATATTTGATGACTTAAAAGTAAAACCTTTTAGGTATACCTTGGTCCCCACCAAGTATACTTAAATTATTTTTAAATGAGAATTTTTCTAATGAGGACGGACGATGGAACAAAAATCATTAAGTTGCAATTTCATTGAACTTACTTAATGAGCTCTATCTTCTACTGACCTCTGCAATGCAAATCGAATTGCAGACGGCAATATTTGAATAGCCTACTGGCGGCAAAATGTGTAAATCCGATTCCTGATTCTAGATATCTTAGTAACAAAGTTCTCTTACCTTGGTTAATAAACGTGTTCATAATGTAAACATCACTATATATAACTTTAGGACCAAATACCTAACTACATACCAACTGTTGGCGATAAAATTTATTCATTACAACTTAGTTTGGTAAAATATTGTTATGCGTGTACAGAAAGAAAGGGCGTTGTAGCCCCGATTCTATTTTTTTTTTCTAATTGGCCCTAATATTTGCCCTCTCTTAAAAATCTGCGTAAGTGGAAGATAAGAGTTTTATAAAAAGCTATCTGCGCTAGCGTAGGGTGCGAACTTTGAAAACATCGCGCGACTGCTAGGCAGGTTCGGTTTTAGGGGGGGCAAGCTATGGCACCGGCCTTCGAGCCGTTAAACGCGCTGCAAGACGATATTTTTAAACATATGAAATGTTTGAATGTTCCCGCGTAAGTAACGCGGTCACAGCCTGGGCTCTTAAAGTTAATTTCTCTGTCTGTTGTTGTTGTTGTCTGTGGTTACAGTTGCGCGCCACTCCTTTTGGCAACCTCCACTCGTTTTCTTTTTACTTCTAAGATAACGCTGTGTCCCTCAGCTCGCGCATTGAGTTCTAAGTTTACGCTGCGGCCCTTTATTCGTGCACGGAATTTAATCGCGTGAATAAATATTAGGCATTTTTGATTATGCCATTTGAATAGATGCTTTTTGAATTTATGCATTGTGAGTTGTTTAATAGTTTCTGGAAAATGGTTATGTATACAAACCGACATGCCATGGCATAACTACTTCTGCTAATAATTTGCGTTCTTATTCGTAGAAGGCCCAATGTGTGTGACCAAGAAATATAAAGTGGATTCTAAATAGATACACACTCTCTTTTCTTTCATTCTCTCCGTTCGCAGCGGCTTAAGATCCAGCTCGTTCGATTGGCTACAAGTTCATGCTGTGCTCGTCAACTCTTTTAGTAAATTCCCGCTACGCTACTTTCTGCTTGCAAAGTGACTATTAAGATCGCGCTACGGTCCATAGCTCGGTCGTTGTTTGATAAGTTCGCGATGCGTTCACAAGCGCTGCTCAGTGACTTCTAAATTTGCGTTGGATCTCTTTGCTTGTAGAGTGGTGAAATTCGCGATAAGGCCCCTGCTCGCGGTGAATTTTGAAGTTTGCCCTGCTGAAGTACACGCTGCACTCTTTTTCTCGTGCTATGACTTTCAAGACCGCGCTGCGGCTTCAACAAGCTCATTGACTTCTAACTGAACTAAATCGTGAGGTCACGATTTCGAATCCTACCCATTATACTACCGACGTGAACCCACTCCTAACACAAGCCATTGAGCTTAGCTGGAGGGGTTAACAGGATTGCTAGTAATGTAGGAGCTACAATGTCACATTGCTAGTTATTAACGAAAAAAAAAATTAAGTTCTCTATAGGCTTCTTCTAATAATCGTGAAACTCGTTTGATTATAACCTAAAGATAACTATGTAGTGACTAAATATTTTCGGAAACAATAAACAGATGCCGACTCTATAATTACTGATATGTCACTTAAATGACAGTACCCACCCCCTTCCCCTGATGTAAAAACCATGGTTAAATGGTTGATAGTTTTAATCATTTAATGGTTTAAATAATTTTGTAATTCCAAGCTTTTTGTAATAAAGAAAGTCCGTAATAAATTAATTCACAGGATGAAACAGCCATACTATAGGTATGATGGATAATGTGCGAGATAAATATAGGTATTTCATGACAGTCAAATGACAACTGTAATTTTATTTGATTATCCCATGTTGAAGGCTTTGAATAAATAATGTCTAGATTCCTAATCCGGCATCTAAAATTGAAGCAAAAAAGTCACACATACTTATATCATTTCATGCAGTCGGAGGCATTAATGAATCTCGATGAACTTAGTGAAGTACGTGCCTCCGACTGCATGAAATTATTTCCATCTTGTTTCCATCTTTTTTGTGCAGGCGGGTTTTTATAATTATTTTTTTTTATATATATTTTTTTTAATTTATAGGCTTATTGAGGGAATGTTCCATTTAGAGCGCGCCGCCCGCTTTAAGATAATTGTTATCTAGACATTATTAATTTAATCAAAGGTTGAAGGTACTGGTTATGAGTTGTACATTGTCGACGAAAAAAAAGGTTGATTTGTTGATGCTAATTCTGCTTCGTTAATCCTGTTTAACCTTGGTTATTGAGGGTGATTTTCTGTAGGATAATGTAAGTAGTAATGGTAGATAGTTATTTTAAAAGATGAGATTTAATTCTAATATTGTGTGTTTTATCTTTCGTGTACTTGGAGCGTTAATGATGATTCCACATATTGGCGATTAGGTCAAACAAGATTTGGGTTTTTTTTTTATTTCTTGTTTGTATTGCGTAGTATTGTGTAATTATTTAAAACTTTGTGGTTATAAGGAGTTTTTCAATTGGTGTAAGAGAGATGGGGCGTTCGATTATGATTATTTTATCTAGTATGAAATAATCAATAGATGTGATCAAGTGATCACCGATGTCTTTATTGGCCAATTGTTGTTTAACCGTAATAAAATCGACAGTTGAAAATGGATTTTTCCAAGATGTATCAGCCCAGTCTTTCCAGTCTGCTTATTTTCTTGGGACAATTTATGATTGACGATTGATTTAATTTAGTTTAGCATAAGTTAGATAGGATTGGTCTGAGGCTAAGGTTTTTTTTTCATGTGTCTTTGCATAGCATCGTCATATGACGGTTATGTAGAATATTCATTTATCTTATTATTATATGTTTTGAAGTACGTTTGGTACAGTGATGTGGTGAGATTAGGACAGCCATATGATGTCTTTTTAATAGGGACAGACCTAGGGGGGCAAAAAAAAGAATATCTCGCCTGGCATAGGATAGAAGCTTTAGCTAGGATTTTATTTTCTGTATTGTATGTTCTTAATAATTTTTTTAAACATCAAAAAGTCATGGTGACCCGGCATGTGGCAGGTGGATCGAGGTTACGATCTCCTCGCATGAATCCTCAATAATATTGGTGAAAAGAAATAAGCGACAGTTTATTCTAGACTGTGAGATTCATGGCCGACCTTCCGGTCGTAATTCTATGTTTGAATAATAAATAATATTAGAATTATGTTGTGATGTAAACTATGTAAAGTACTTGTAGGATTTGTATTTCAGAAATGGACTTAGTGCTCAATCGGGGAAACCATATATTTTATTTAAATGCCCGATGCAAGTTGAGGAATAGCCCCGGTACTTGCTCGACCTAGAGCTGCGTCAACGTGACAGTACCCACTTGAACAACAATTAAAATTTCCCGCCAATTTCCTTGTCCATTATTTGACACATGGCAACAATCATTCAAATTTTTGGCAAAAATCATCACAAGCTGTCGCTTGTGAAACTTGCCGCCATTTGCCACCGCAATTTTTCGAAGATAAATTGTAGATAGGAGAGATGGCTCGTTCATATCCAGTTAATACGTATTTATAGTTTACTTACCCACTAAACACGGAGCTGTGAAATTAATTACATGTCAGTTTGCCGCCATTTTCACAACTCCTCGCCATTTTACGTTTGACATAATATGCTCCACTTCCACTTGAATCTATCTATGAACACTATCAAGCAAGTGGAACGGGTGTATACGCGGCCGCGCGCGTCGCGTGATCGTTGAAATTATCAAGTGGAACTTAGCCATTGATAATACGATAATTAAGCAATGTTAGAAAAGGAGACCTAAAGTCAGACTGAGGTAAGTAAAAATAACAATAAGAATAAACAATAACAATAAACTGGAACGCACTCAATGCGTGTAGAGAAAAGAAAAAGCCTTAGTTTCAAATAGTCAGAGGAAATTTAAAAAAATGTATTCAAAATGTTAGCACAGTTGTCTATTCTTGACAGCGGTTGTCTATGGTATTATACGGCTTAGTAAAGAAGTCCACCATATTAGTAGAATTTACTAAGTTTGGAATATATTTTAAATTGTCTATTTTTACTTTGATACACGATTCAAGTCGGACACAAATAAAAATGGTGGTTCTATAGATTAGATTTCTCTGATCAAATTGTTTATTGAAATAAGACACGAACTTATTTCGAAGTGTCTAAGAAATAGAAAACTTTTTTATATTTTTTGCCATTATTAATATCTAACTGGTGTGATTACGTGGTGCATTGGGAAGAGTTGTGTTTGACAAATAACAGGTTGTCGGAGACACCGATTTCGCTACAGTTTTATAACTAATGTGTTGTTTTTTTAACTGTAATAAGTTGGTCAAGTGAAGCGATTTAAAAAAAAAAAAATTAAGTGAATATTTTCAACAATTATTAGTTGTGTTACAAAGGAAGAATGCTAACCAAAGTCTTCGAAGTAAGCTGGACAAGTGTTCTATTCAATCAGCATGTGACCCAAATCTGAGATTTCTCTTCTTTGTGTTTTAAATCCTAGCTTCGTGTTTGCACAGTCGATCCCTACAGCTATCAACAATCAATATGTCGAATGTAGGTTCGAGCGGCGACCGTCAATAAAAGGACATGATATTTTATAAACTTGTTACGGTTGACTACCTGTGCAACTCAGTGGGGGTCAGGTGCAGTTTACTGAAAAAACCTATATTTTTTTAAAAACTTCGACTGAAATAGTGCAATCACTAAAAGTTTACGTATCAAACGTAACTAAAAATTACAAATTGGCCAGCTGTCAGAAAACTGTAATAGATCTGTGTTTACTTGTAATGAATGTAAACACACATATGAAAGTATGAAACGAATGAAAAGCTTTGTATCAAAATGAAGATTCCAGGAGTTCAAATGAGAATGAGCATCACAGATATAGTATTGAGCCAAGCAGTGTAGAACAATGTTCCAAAATGGCTCATTCTGAAAATCACAGATATATTGTGCAGGTCAGTAATGTTTTGTTCTGTTTTTAGACATAATGTAAAGAGATTTAAAATGTTAGCTTTGTTGCTTACTATTACTTTGAACTGTAAAAGGAATTTTGAACAAAGCCAGCAGTTGCTGTTTAATATATTGTGATAACAGGATAAATACATAGTGTGTACTTTGTTAATTTATTTTATTGCAATAACAACTTATTGTAGTTTGTTTTTGTGATTTCCTTGTATTATTACAGTGGCTTCTTGTAACATATTCTTTTTTTAAATATTAGTGTGTTACTTTTTGTACTTTTGAGCATTATGGTGATTTATCTTTGATTAAAATTACTTGAGTGGGAGTAATATGAGTAGTCATCACTGAATGGGTCATTAAAATGGAATTGTTATTATTATTAAATACTAGCTGACCCTCGCGAGTTCATATCTGTAAATTTTCCCCGTTTTTGCAACATTTTTAATTTCTGCTCTGCTTCTATTGGTCATAGTGTGATGTTATAAAGCCTATAGCCTTAATTGATAAATGGGCTATCCATATGTAACAGAATTCCTGAGATTATCGCGTTCAAACAAACAAACTCTTCAGCTTTATAATATTAGTATAGATTGTGTATTGATCTTAAATCCTATGGCAGTTGTGTAATTACAACACTGTTATAAACAGGTACCTAGGATTCACAATTTGGAATATACAACATCCACCCTTGTTATGTGAAATCGAAATGTAATAGATGAATACATAATAATTATTTATATTATTATATTAATTCAAAATAAGTTTGACATTTGTCAGTCATGCAAAGTTTAACCAGGCGCATCAGTCATGGGTTTAAGTTGTATTTATTACTAGTGCTTGGTCTGAATCTATATATAATCTGATTGAATAGGTGATTTGAAATTTAGTATATCTGGTCCAGGATGTGAAATTTAGTAATCAGAGTCACATAACAATTAGTCAGTCAGTATAACTCTGTAGCATCTGCTACAAAGTTATCGACTACTGACAGCATCTGCTGTCAGTAGCCGATTAAAGTCCTGTACGATAAACTCTAAGGAATTCAGCTGACGGATGGAAGGGTATTTCTTTACTCCACTAATGTGACATAATATCAATTATAATATCAACCCTTTATAAAGTTCTTGCATTTTGTAGTGCTCTCCTGGTCTATTATTGTAAGTTTCTGGAGATAAAACTTATATTTACTGCACTTTTTGATAACTGTAACATAAGAAAATGTAAATAAACTATTATTATTCTAGAATTATGAAATGCAAGTCAAATTAGTTGTTTTATTGAGATATAAATAATTACTCTGCAAGAGGGTATAATTTATGTATGACACATAGTTATTTTAATTTAAATAAAGTTTAAAGTAAACTGGGTTTATAAAATCATAAGACAGGGAAACGAGAAGAGTAGTAGAGAGGCAACTGTCCACTAGAAAGCCTAGTTGTTGTTATTATCAACATATAATAACTTCTTACTTAAGTCGAGGAAAGCATGAACAATTGAACATACAACCATAGTCAAGAACAAATCCTTACATAGGTTTTTTCACTATTATTAAGATAATTTCTTACAGATGGTTTAAATCATACTAATATAAACTTGAAGAGTTTCTTTATTTGTTTGAATGCAATAATCTCAGAAATTACTGGTCCAAATTGAAAAATAATTTTACTGTTGGATAGCCCATTTATTGAAGATCACTCTATATAACATCACTCTAAGATCAATAGAAGCGGAGCAGCATTGAAAAATGTTGCACAAACAGGGAAAAAATATGCAGCCAAAGTTGTCAACTGCTGTATAATTAATATACATATTATGTGATAGTTGGTGAAGAAAAGTCCGATTGAAGCCAGAGCAGGTCACTAGTATTGCATAAAGTATTAAGTTGTAGTATTTAAATGCAGGTATATGTGGGTGCACTATCTCCACACTACGAGGCGTTGTCAGTAGAAGCTTCAAAACAAACAAGTTCTGAAGAAATAGTCTGTTGCATCACTGACAAACTCGGCCTAACAAATGGATCTGGAGGGCCATATGAACTTGCAGAGGTATGCCTATAGCTTTATTTATTTATATTATTCCAGTCTTTGGTGTTTTCGGGGCTGGTTTTCGTAAATTCGGGAGTTTTAGGTCATATAATTGACTTAACACCGGCCAAACATGAACTGTGCATCTACCTTTTTGCAATTTCGGGAGTGTTTCAAAACTCCGCCACCCCTGGTTACGCCTATGAAGTCTTTCAATAGCTCATGCATCTAATATTATAAAATTAATAAAACTCTCATTGAGTTTCTTATAAAATATTCTCTGTTGTGTGTCTACATTTACATACAAGTTCAGATAGATAGCATTGTATGTAATTAAATATCTCGACAATAATTTATTAAATGTCAGTTGAAGTGGTTCAATCATTGGTGTCATTAACTGAGTTGCAAACATGAACAATACATTTTTTTCTTGAGAATGAGTCACCATTTTCCAAGACAATTACTTCCTTTGCTTGGTCATCAGCGAAACGCTCCAAGCATGATTCCATAGGTCAGCTGATAATCTGTCTACAGTTTTAGTACAATTTCTTTGTAAATGAGATAACACTTGTTCTAGTTTATATCTATTTATCAAGTTAATTGTGCGTCTTGTTAACCTAAATCTAATTTACTTATAAATATAATTGTGTATTTTTACATGCAGATAAAAGTTTTTACAGTGAGTCGAAATCAAAGTGCTTTAACCACTTATACCTTAGAATTTAGAATAGAACAATTCTGCATTTAGTGCTAAGTTTGTAAGAAAAGTCAGTGAGATTTGTTTTTTTAAATACAATTATTTAATTATGTCAGCATGTGATGTGCTGCAACCATTACACCATGAAACTCGTGAGCAATATTATAAGAATATTAAGTAGATATGATCAGGTTTTAAATTGAATTTGCTTCCTTTGGTGTGGATGACAGCATGAACTTAGAAAAGAGGGTAAAGGCAACATACAAGGCATAACATTTTTTTTTAATCTAGCTATGTGGAATCAACTTTTTTTAAATAAAATGTAATATTATTATATTTTAATTTAAAGAATTGAATATTAAGAAATAATAAATCTATATTAATCATGAGCCGACCGATTACCCTAAGTAACACGCCTGAGTCAGCCATCATCCCCTATCGCCATATTATAGGGAAGGAAGACGATCAGGCCCACATTGCTACCACAAGCAATGACATTTTAATGAGTATGATGACTACTGACACACCTAACAACTTATAGAAAGGAAAATAATTTAATGAAGTATGATCACTATTAACAATATTCTTGGTTTATTGACTACAGTAATGGACTTTAGTCAATTAACCGCGCCGCCTATTTTTTTTTAGTTTTATATGTAATAGTGATAAATGTCACCCAAATCCGTTTAGCTCTGAGCGCTCGGTCGTAGTATAATATAATATTAATAAGATTGAAATATGAACAGTGTACTATTTCTATTTTAAGTTATGAGTGTTGAGGACCTTGGGATTTTTGTGTTGGTTGACATAAACCATTTTAATTTTAAACAATAGGTGGTTGGGGATATGCTCAGTGGCGAGTGTAAAGAACGTCGGCTGGGAGCCAATGAGTCGCCCGTCGCAGTCATGTTACTGTGGCCCAACAACACCGGCTCTGGACAGTATAACAGGTAAAACCAGTAAAATTATAAATGTTATATTAATACTAAAAATGACTGTTTCTTCTTGTAGCTAACATTCACAATTTTCCTTTACGATCAATATAACAGACTCATTAATTGAACATTGAGTTAATTAAATAAAAATATACAGAACATACTACCTGTAACCGTTATGCACCCACCCATTTTGCATATTATATATAAATATATAATATGCATAAGTTTTCCGCGATGCAAACAGTAGCGAACAAGTCAAACAATGTCAAATCAGGTTTTTCTATATAATTATCTTATTCCTGCAATTATGTATTAAAAGAGATACGTCTAACCTTGTCTTAAACACCTGCGTCTCGTGTATCTGTACCTTTACGTATATTTGTATCCATTAAGTGTCCTGTCACCGCAATACTATTCGCATACTATTTCTACTAGATATGTTCCATTGTGGTGATTCATTCAAATTTATTTTACGCGCTGCAATTACATTAATTTAAACTCAAGTATTCTGCTGTATACCAGAGTCAATCAAATACGTTATATATTGACATGTTTGTGTTAATTATGGGTTATAATTTTATTAATCAGCATTATAATTAGTTACGTAAATTGTGCAGAACATCAAGAACTAAATTTTAATCGAGAACAACGCACGTGTGTACACTTCTGCAGTCTATTTTCTTTATAATAAACTGTGAAATTTGTGGCGTTTAAACTGTTACTTAATTATTTAATGAAGGTCTACAGTAGTGATTGGGGATAATATCCGAGAGTGACTCATGACTCATTCTTCCTGCGACAGCGGAGTGATAACGGCGTGTCCATCCTGCCAATCAAATAACATGAAACATTGCAGCTCGATCAAACGTGGCCTCTAAAACTGTACCACAACTCGCAAATATTTAGATCTCGTCGTTATGACTCAAAAGTAACTATTTTTAGATGCTTTCTTGCACACGACCATAACGTATACCTTAATTTAAAATGTCTTTCCAGATTCTATCTTCGCGAGAAAATCCCCGACGAGCCATGGATGGAGAACTTCTCGGTGGATCCACAGCTGATAAAGGATTATTTTCAGCGGTTCCTTTATCAGCCGAAGGATCGAGAATATCCCGACTTGTGTCAGTTGCCAGAGCTCAACGAACAAACGTTACTAGATAACTTGAGGGCGAGGTTCGCGGCAGGCTACATATACACATATGTCGGCTCCATATTGATAGCACTCAATCCGTTCAAGTTCTACCCTATCTACAATCCGAAGTATGTGAAGTTATATCAAAACAAACGTATAGGTTCCACTCTTCCGCCTCACATATTTGCTGTAGCTGACGCCGCGTATCACTGTATGTTGCGAGAGAGAACCAATCAATGCATAGTGATCAGTGGAGAAAGTGGTTCAGGAAAGACTGAGAGTACGAACTTTCTTTTACATCATTTGACAGCTCTCAGTCAAAAAGGATCTCATGGAAGTGGTGTGGAACAAACTATATTAAGTGCAGGTCCTGTTTTAGAAGCGTTTGGTAACGCAAAGACTGCACATAATAATAATTCAAGTAGATTCGGAAAATTTATTCAAGTTAATTACAAAGAGAATGGCATGGTGCATGGGGCTGTTGTACAGAAGTACCTTTTGGAGAAATCAAGAATCTGCAGTCAAGGACGTAACGAGAGGAATTATCATGTGTTTTATTATTTATTGGCTGGTGCTTCGGAACAGGAGAAAGAACAGTTGCATTTACTCAGTGTTGACAAATATAATTATTTATCAAGGACTGGTTGTAGTGAGGTGCCCGGTATTGACGAACAGTATGAGTTTTCGCGGTTAAAACAATCAATGGAGATGGTTGGGTTCACTATGGATAAACAGCGGCGTTTGTTTGCTGTGCTGTCGGCCGTGCTTCTTTTAGGTAAGTTTAGAATTAAAAACTAATTTTTCGCCCGTAATTAGTCGTAGTCCTAAGTCATTCTATATGAATTCAATACACTAATATAAGAAAATTTACTTCACCACCTCAGAATTTGATAAAATTTGGTATGAAGGAAAAATGCATTTTTTTTAAATGTCTCAAATGGTTTAAAATGTAATCTGCAGAAAAATCGTAACATAACATTTTTTGAAATCACCATAGCGTTTCTCCTATTTGAGCTAGAGAGGTGGGAGTGGTGTCATTTAACACAGTTTTAAATGCTCTTTCTTGTCATGTACAAGATGACGTACTTTGGGGTAAAAAGTTTTTTTGAGACTTCATTCAAAATTTTGATTTTAATTTTCCCAAAATGTGCATTTTTTTTTAAACATAATCATTAAAACAGAGAAGTTATGGTGATTTCAAAATATGTATAATATACATATTTTGAAATTATTATTAATTTTGAAACCGTTTGAGATATTTGTAAACAAATTGGTATTATTCTATGAGGACAACCTTTGTACATAATTTCATCAAATTCTGAAGTGGTTGAGTTTATATCCTGTGTTTGATTCATATGGAACGACGCCTTGGTGTTTATTTTTAGATACAAAATAAAACTAACAAATTATAGTTCTTCATCACAAAAGTGACTAGAATCAAAATGACTTAAATTGATCGTTTGCTGGTATTGTAGATAGATTACAGTGTTGAAACATATTCTAATGGTCGGAGTTCCACAGGGACTCATATTGGTACACATCATTATGTTATAACATGCGCTAGTGTAAAGGGTAGGTATCCTAAAGCTAAGGAATTTGTTAAATACGTTTTCGTATTGATAACACCTAGACATAATTTATAAAGCGTTCGTCGAACGTCATATCAATAGATAAAAGGAACATAATAGTCTAGATAACAGTTCATTATCACGGACAATTTGTTGTTAAAAACCTAATATACCAAAGTATAATAACACTATATATTATAAATAATTTTGTAGACTTGTCATGCCAACATGCATATAAAAGGATATTAATGTTATTTTCCTCTTGGTGATAAATAGCTGTGTCAAACAATAATGTAATATGTAATATACCCAATCCAGTGCCAGTA
The DNA here is from genome assembly GCA_945859575.2 of Herminia tarsipennalis. Lineage (NCBI taxonomy): Eukaryota > Metazoa > Arthropoda > Insecta > Lepidoptera > Erebidae > Herminia > Herminia tarsipennalis. The sequence goes on along the minus strand of OX243845.2, from coordinate 15,637,425 downwards.
AATTATTTTTATTTTATGAGCAAATATGTTAAATAACTACTGGTTGCATGTGATTACTTTATATAAATCAGAAACCATTTAATTTAATTCTTTTGTTTACTTAGCCTTCCATACAATATTGGAATTGGACAAGTATCTCAGACCACTTCGAATTACTTTATTTGGAAGACATTCTGAGATTCCATGTCCGGATGCTATGTTTATTATGTGTGTGCACCAAGCACGCATATAATGAAGGCTAACTTTTGTACTAAATCAATTCAATTTTTCTTTTGTGGCATCTGCCGGGAGCAAAAAGAGAAGGAAATAAGTTAATTGAAAAAAAAAAATAATTAAAATAAGCTTTTAAGTGTAGCTTGATGTTTAAAAAAAAGTACTCCTCAAGACAAACCAATCAAGCCCAAACTCGATTTGATTTGATATTTGATTCTCTCGACTTTGATTGACGTCGCCCTTTGTCGGTCTTTTGTAGTCATATTTTCCTACTCTCAATGAAATGCTCACTATCCGTATCTTCCTCCCTAGTCTGTAGAGAGAGAGAGACAGCAAGAAAACGATTATCCGTTTTAAATTAAAATGTTTTTTTTTTAAGTTAGTGTAATTAGCAATGGGATTTGCACATTACTAGCAATCTTGTTAACCCTTTTAGCTTAGCTAAATTGCTTGTATTAGGAGTGGATTCGCGCTTGTATAATTGGTGGGATTGAAACCCGAAACATCACGATTGCTTACGAGACTGATACCTTAACACTGCCGCTTAAAAATGTAAAATACATGCAAAAGTTATCACAAATTGTTTTCCTGAAACATTTATCGTCGACATTGGCTTGGTTTTTGCGAAGAGCCCCATTTATAGAGCTACAAGAAGAGTATAATATCATAGATTGACTATTCGGAAGCTCAACCCACTCTTTTGAAATAGTTAAATGTTTTGATTGGCACTCGGTTGGCTATCTAATGATCTTAATATAACGATATTACGTCGCTGGGCGATTTTATGCTTATTTATGACGATAGGTGAAACATGTGGCTTATTCCACTCGCTATTTGATGAAAATTTTAGATCCAGGAAGTCTTTAGAGTGAAACGATTTGTGAAGCTTACTAATGGCCGGTCTCAATAATCTAACTATCGATGGATTTGGCTACTAAAGGTATATATTTGACATAAGCTTCATACAAAATATGTCAAAATTCTACCTCTAGTAGGCAAATCCATCGATAGGTAGATTATTGAGACCGGCCGTAAGAGGGTTATTGTTCTAATTAATAAAGTACCTAATGTTCGCATTACATGTATATGTAACGAAACGAAAATACAGCTTCAAGCTTCTGGATTGCTCAGCAGGATCAAGCCAACACCACTGATGCAGCTTCATTCAGTTACTTTTGATTAGAAAAAACTGAAATAAGAAAACTCTTTGAATATTTCAGGTAATGTCGAGTTTCAACCACAGCGGAAATCCTACCACCATGACGAAGCAGTAGGAGTGAGGAATCCCGAAGTAGTGTCGTTAATATCCTCGCTTCTAAGAGTCAAACAGGAGACATTACTTGCTGCACTCACATCAAAACGCGCCAGAGCCTCGGGAGAAACACTCGTTATCAATTATCGGTATGTTAGCAGCTTATTAACGTCTGTAAGCTAAGTGAGCGTGTAATGAAGTTGTTACGGAAATCTGATATACTACCGTATTGAGTGTCAATTCAACTACTTGGTTTACTTACGTATCTATGTAAGGTCAATTAAGACTGATTTTGCTTGAATATGCTTACAAACGACCTGGAAGATGTTAAATGTTATAATTATTTTTTTAACAATTTAGTTTACGATTTGTTTATCTAGTTAATTATATGGACTAGGTAAAAACTGGTCGGAATTCCGCCATGCGGAAGACATTTCTACCGGTCCCTTAATAGTCACCTTTTATGACATCCTCTGAATCATTGCTGACCTTATTTTTTTTATTCGCCTAATAATCATCTTCTTGAATTCAAAAGTTACATAAAGCCATATGCGATGGATTTTTACGTTTGAGGAATTGCAATCATCTAATTTGGATACCATTGGTTGGATACATGTCGCCTTTGCTTAGCCACAATAACCCAATAAAACCATTGACATATAGACCTGGATTGCGCCATAATCTCACAAAATGGACCACGCTCTAGAAAAAGACAACGCTGCTTTGTGGACAATACTTGCCAAAGAGACAGAGCCGCACGAGTTTATTCTCTCTTTCACGCTTTGCAGTCAATATTTACTTTTTAATTGAAAGGGATGTCACGGTACAGGTCTATACCTCAATGTAATAAACCTTTACCATAGATTGTTCCTCTATAATAATAATATTAGCCGCATGTAACTGTTGATAATTTACATATATTTTTCTATTATATATAATTTTTGGTGTATGATTTCAGATTACCCGAAGCGATAGCGACTCGTGACGCGATGGCCAAGTGCTTGTATGGTGCTCTATTTGACTGGATCGTGATGCAGGTCAATCACGCGTTGCTCTCTAAAAAAGATACTCTCAGAGAACATCAGGGACATAGTATAGGTGAGCATGTTTGTTCTAACTAATCCATGGTAAAAGTTAAGCTATAAAATATGTAGATAGTGAAATACCAAAGGTTGGTCGTTATCATGATCGCTAGCAAATATGTCAAATGTTCCAAGAAGTTAAGATTTGAGGATTAACTGGTCTTTCACAAACACTAAAGACTACATTAACTATGTAGTCTTTAGCGTGTTGTGGACCTATTAAGATGGAATATTATTCAACTTCACATTGTTAATAGTTCAATAGGTACAGAAGGTAACCTTCTTATTTCACATAGACACTGTTCATGGATACGGAAATATAGACCACTTCAAATTCAAAGTCAAAAGTCAAAATACTCATTTAGGTTACAAATGCAACGCTAATGAACGTCAGACCAAAATTTGGAATTGAATGATTCTACATTTAATGCCAAGTTCGCAAGAGTAAAGCCGTGAGAAAAGAACTTGGCAATAAAAACTCATGGCCACTTTTTTAAATGCCATTTTTTACAATACATTTGTATATACACAGTATAGCCAGTAAGGTGCTGCAACCATTACACCATGAAACTCACGCAAGCAATAACCATAGTACGTAAACTGGTATAATCAAGTTTTAAATGAATTAGCCTCCTACGGTGTGGATGGGAGCATCAACTTACAAAAATACAGAAGAGGGAAATGGTATATGGTAACCCATTTGCGATTTATCAATCTAGACAATATCTATCATATAATCTTTGTTAGTATCTAATAACAGATGAGGGTATATATTTCTTAGACCGGATCTCATACTATCAGACTTTGATTTGAAACGTGTTTTGAGAATTCGTTTTCGTGAGCGATGTCTCTTTGTCCGTGCTTCAGGCGATCGTTGTTTGAAAGCTATCTTTTGTACTGTCTAAAACGAAAGATATTGATGAAAGCTGACACCTACATTGTATGAAGATGAAGAATTAATTAAAGTGTATATTGTAATATTACAGGCGTTCTCGATATATTCGGCTTCGAGGACTTCGGTCTGAGCAACAGTTTCGAACAGCTGTGCATCAACTACGCGAACGAGCACCTTCAGCATTACTTCAACCAACATGTGTTCAAATATGAGCAAGAGGAGTATAAGAGAGAAGGGATACCTTGGACTGATATAGGCTTCTCTGATAATACGGGTTGTTTGCAGCTTATTGAGGGAAAGGTCAATGGATTACTCTGTTTACTGGATGATCAGTGCAAGTAAGTTTATTATGTTAATTCGGACTCATTATAAGAATATTTCTAAGTGAAACTCGAACAGTGACGGCAGACTTCATTGGTTTAATAATCTATACTAATGTTATAAAGCTGAAGAGTTTGTTTGTTTGAACGCGGTAATCTCAGGAACTACTGATCCTAATTGAAAAATTCTTTTACTGTTGGATAGCCCATTTATCGAGGAAGGCTATAAGCTATAACACCACGCTACGACCAATAGGAGCGGAGCACTAATGGGAAATGTTGCGGGACAGCTAGTAGGATTCGAATCCGCGATCATAAGGCTACTGTTCCTACACTATTAACTGTTCAGGCACTGGCTTGATTTTTCCAGAGATTTTGTTTTATTTAGACGTAAAAGCGTGGTGCAACGCAAGTCATTAATTATTAGAAAACATTCTGAAATGCCACACAAATGAAATAAAAAGTCGTGCATTTTCTTTTCAGTTTCCCCTGGGCAACAAATGAGACTTTACTACAAAAGTTCAACTCTGTGCACGAAAATAGCCCGTTTTATGAGAAGCCACAGCGACGGGAGCCTGCTTTTGTTGTACGACATTATGCAGGACGAGTCAAATATCAGGTAGGTTTAACTTTTGAAACCTTAGCATTTACAGACTTGCAATTTCATGGGGTGGATCTAGAATAAAGCTCGTCCCAACGTTGGCGCCAATGCTATTTTCTAGATCCACACGTTATACGAGTTGCGTTGGGACCAACGTGTGAAGCCGGCGTTAGGGTGATAAAACACATGCCAGTAGTTGCCACAAATCACTGACCTCTATAGTAGGTAATAGTACGCTGGACTGGCTATCCCATACAAAGTGACAGCATTTTCAAATACCGAATCGAATGACCGTCCTGTGAACTATTTTGACACTTATGATAAATGGCCGTTGTTGTTATACTTGTTACACAAGTATAGATTTTCATTTGATTTTTTCAAATGACCATCCCATGTCAAACTCGGGGTAACCTGTCCAGCATACTAGTACTATAGAAATCAGTGGTACACATGCATAACAGCTACTTGCATATGCTATCTAACTGTCATGGGTATACGCTAATTGGCATGCTTGTGCATATGAAATTTAATGTAAAAAATGTAAATATCGTGCAACTAAAATGCACGATATTGCTCTATTTTACTGACATGAGTATCTTCGCCTTTAGAGCCTGTTCAGATTAGGCTATTAAGTACCAGTGATACGAGCGAGATGAATTTGTTATTGCGTTCACATGACGCGAAACACGTGCGTAAGGGATGGATTCAGGACAGTCAAAGAGAATTTAAAATAAAATTCAGGTCAGAATTATAATTGATTCCGTCCACTCGCGTTTAGCTTCGCGGGTATACTGAATCCAACAAAGAACTCTGAGTATCTCGAGTGAGTAGCGCAAGTAAAACCTTCTCGCACGTAGCATTTGAATGCAATCTTTGTATGCCGTGTACTTTACCTACGCGCGTACGTATACGTGCGTATGCTTTCGCACGTACGCCTTTTCGGAACAGGGTCTTAGACCATATATATTGTTAAAGTCATCAGTCATTATGGAAGTCTTTGTGGGGAGGCCTATGTTTAGCAGTGGACGTTTTCAGGCTGATGACAATGATTGTTGATATTTATTTCTGTGTGTAAGTGAGCCATTTACATTACTATTAATTTATTAAATAACCTTTGTTATATTGTGTTAGGTAACAGCAATGCGGGAGAAAAATCTGGATCTCATGCGACAAGACATAGTAAGCGTACTGAAGAATTCGTCGCTCGCCTTCGTGAGAGAGCTGGTCGGTGTCGATCCTGTGGCTGTCTTTAGATGGGCTATAGTTCGGGCTTTCTTTAGGTATTCTATTGATTTTAATATTCTATGCATAGCTTATATGTTAAGGATTTTTTCTTTCAACAATTTACAAAGAGATGCTGTCTGTGTATAAATTGTCAGTCCGGGAACATCGATTTTATAGCTCGCTACAATCGCTAATCGATGTTTCCGAACTAACAACTTTGACTTCTATAGTTCCTCGAACGCTCGACTGGCCATCCCGTACAAAATGACAGCAATTTCTTTTGCTGAATCCAATAATATAATAATAATAATAATATCTTGAGACAGCTCACACAACGTCATCTGATTCCAAACTAAGCAGGGCCTGTACAATGGCAACCAGACAACTGATAAATATACTTATATATTTCTAAATACATACATATTATAGATAAACTACACCCAGACACAGAATAAACTGTGCTCATCACACGGAGTTTTATCCTGAGTGGGAATCGAACCCACGACCTCTGGCGTAGCAGTCGGACACACTCCCACCGCGCCACAGAGATAGTCGAATGTTCTGTGAACTTTTTGACTCTTAAAAAACGAAAGGAAGTCTTGTTGTTGTCGGCTTTAGCCGGTCTAGCTGGACAACAGAGTGTAGAATTCTGTGGTCAAATTGAACCTACTTTAAAATTTGAATTAATTTCACCCGAGAGTGGAGAAAACATTATAATGTATACCTACCTGTAACAAAATTTCGAATCAAAGACTTATTGTAACATATGAATATGAGTCGTCATTTTGTAATTTATTTTATAATGTGGGTCAATTTGTTGTAGGGGTTACTTTGCATTCCTCGAGGCGGGCCGAAGACATCGCGTACAACGAGTGGACGGCGCGAGCAGAGTACCTCGAGCCTCCATACATGCGCCCAACGATAGTATCATTAGGTGAGCTTACTACACAGACATACCGTCTCTTTGCATTATTATACAGCTTACTTTATCTATCATTTGATATATATTTATAAAAAATAAGATATGTTAATAAGGAAATTTGACGAAAATGTCCCACAGAAATGATGGAACTTCGTAACATAAATATATAACAGAAATATATTTTGAAATAGCCAGTTTTGTATTTTCTGTAGACAAGGAAAATAAATAAAATAGTTTTCTGATGTTGAATGTGTAGATTGAATTTCGTGTTTATTACATTTATGGTCTTGGGACATTTTTTAAATTTCTGTATCTTATTTTTTAACATATATCATTGGATGAAGTACATATGAACTAACTGCAAATATTGTAATATGATATTAACTTGAAAGGCATGAAGATTATTATAAAATAAAAAAATGCAGATTAAGATATAAAAAATATATAATGGGTTGATTTTTTACCGCAAATGTTTCGTTTTTATGACTGAATAAACACAAACAATGCAAAATATACAGGTAAAGTAATATTGGAATCCTAATAAAACATTTGCGGTGTGAACCTCGACCTTGAGATTTACAATATTATTATGTATAAATATAATATATATTGATATAAAATATAGCTTTGCAAGCAACGTTATGTGAGGTAATGAAATGTGTCTTGTTGCTCAGCCAACTGGTGACAGTATCGTCAATCAATCTTGCAATCAACCGCATTGCGTAAGTCACCGAATTTACGGCATGCTTGTTATTTGTTCTATGTGCACCTAACGCATGGACGTCCATGTTTTAGTTAAAACTGTAACACCCTTTTGTTGCGTTTATACTGTCCCGAACGACTGCGGCTAGATGGGGACGAATCACTGAACACTATGGTACTGGTACGATGGACTGACTACTCCGTACAAATTGACAGCAATTTCAAATGTCGAATCCAATTACCGTCCTGTGAACTTTTTTGACATTAATAACAAATGGCCGTTGTTGTTATCTTTGTTACCATTGACGTATAGAGTTGGACCGCGCCATCCATATTAATTAAAAAGTAAATATTGACTGCAAAGCGTGAAAGAGAGAAAAAACTCGTGCGGTTCTGTCTCTTTGACAGGTACTGTCCACAAAGTAGCGTTGTTTCTTTCTAGAGAGTAGCAGTTCTGTTCTATACGCCAATGCTTGTTACACAAGTATAGATTTACAATTTGATTTTGGTCAAATTGTATTTTTGTTTCAACGGGGCCGCAATGTTGCAGTAAGCCTTTTGATTGAGCCATTGTGCGTATGTTGTGCTGTATCAGTTCTTCTCACTCCCGCCAGCCTAAACACTGGACACAACTGGGCTTCTGGGAGGCCCAACAGTCGAGTCGAGTGGCCCAGGAGGCCTAGATGTGTGTTTGTCAAATATCAAAATCTTGTTGTCGTCGGCGGTAGTCGGTCCAACTTCTAGTACTATGGAAGAGTGGGGCTAAACCACTGACCTCTATCGTACTGGTACGCTGGATAGGCTACCGACAACAATAACAACACTTCCATTAGATTTTGACATTTGGTACACCCAGTCATAGAGCGGGGGGGGGGGGAGCACGTGCCCTCCCCCCAGAATTATTAAATCCTGAATCCGCCCATGCACACCCAGTCTATACTCGTTGTACAACCATGTGTCAAAAAAGGTCACAGTACACTCATTCGATTCGGCCCAAGAGAAATTGCTGTCATTTTGTACGGGGTAGCCAGTCCTGCATACTAGTACTACAGAGGACAGTAGGTCAAACTGATCCAAATCTGACCGCAATCGAAATTCGTGTCTACCTATCGACTCGCTATTAGATCATAGATCAAAACAAACTCTCATCTCGTAGTTCTATTAGGTATATCATTCAGCGGTTTGCATGCATCTCACCGAACATTTAATTTTGGTTTTTACTTTTGTTACATTAATTTTTGTAATCGTCCAATCTACCCGCCATCACAAGATCGGGTCACAGAGCGGGTAAGGCGCCGGATAGCAAGGTGCGGGGTGACCGTGCGCAAGGCAAGGCCACCAAACATTACAGGCTCGCGGACGCGCGCCCGCGCCGGCCCGAGCGCCTCGACCCGCGCATAGACGACACCGATGTCATGCAGCGCGCCAGCCAGATCGTCATGTACGTCGCCGAACTCTACTGACTCTCTAAACACCACTTGTACTTCATCAAACAAAACTACCGCCAACTTTTTGATTCAAGTGAAATGCTATTGGCGTACCCATGTTAATTTTTCGAGGAGCTGCAATTGATTTAACATCGACCGAGTCGCTCGCACGACGGACGAGAGAGGGGGGGTTTTACTCGCCATCAGCCAAGTGCGAGTTGGTGCCATATCTTTTACATTTTTGGAAGGAGTAGCAGATAGCAATCCGTTTGTGGGTACGCCCATGCATAACGCTGACGTGTTACTTATATTTATTTTATTGGTTTTATTTTGTTTGATGAATTTGCGTGTTTCGGTTGGGGTCTCTCTCTCTTCACTTTTCTGTTTCACGGTGATGGCTATGGGTGTTAATTTTCGTGCATTATTGTCGCCTTACTATATTGGACTTTCTGTGTAGTATTTATGTATTTTAAATTTGTATTTATTTTATGGTATACCGCTGATTCTTTCAGCTAAGCGCACACACAATTACATCCTCTATCGAGTATTATTTTAAGAGTCATATTCGTGTTGATAACGTAGATGCTGTAATTGTCATTGGTTGCTTTTATTATATGGGTTAAGAGTAGTTAGGAAGTTTATTCAAAATTTATTGTGATTACTATTTTAAAATGTTATAATATTATCATCGCCACATCAAAGAGTTGAATCACTTTCTTTAATACATTATTGGCTTTTAAATCGCAATCGCTCGAACGTTTTATCAGCTTGTTTTCGATTGCTCACAAAATTGATCCAACACATTATCAGCATGTATGTAAATAATTCGCACACAATCACAAAAAAAATATCTTCACTCAATAGGTATTGTTAAGAGATCAGACAGTACTGTGGATATTTTGTTTTTATTTTTTTGTAGTCCACAATGCGATCTCTTATTTTAATGTTATTTTTCTTAGTCTATGGTTTGATTCGACAGGAAAAACAAGTCGTTTAGGCCTCGGGAGCGAGCGAAAAAGGGTCTAAAAAATCTTCAGAGTGTAAAGACACTGGCGGGTAGGACGGCCGCGCCGGCTGGCAAACGGAAACAGCCTCAAACGGTCGCCGCACAGTTCCAACACTCGTTGTCTGCGCTGATGGACACGCTGAACCAAGCTAATCCGTTCTTTATTAGGTACAGTTGTCTTACAATAAAGAACCATTTACACGATGCAAGTTTCTTCCCTGTGACATACAATAATATTGAAATACATAATTTATTATGTATTTGTATAGTCTAAACCAGGGGTTCCAAAATTTTTGACATAATGGAACACCCACGAAATACCTTTTATTTGTGGAACCCCAATGTGGGGGAGGTAAAATTAATTCACAAGCCAGCAACAGATTGTCATGACTAAGTTCTTCTGGTTCTATATTCATGAAATCAAATACTAAAAGTTCATATCAACCCATTTGATGTCCCACTGCTGGGCACGGGTCTCCCCAGTACCCTGGGGGTAATTGCCATAATCGCCATGCTTGGCGAGCGGGTTGGCGATCGCAGTAAGGCTTTAAAATACACAGAGGACGCTGCTGCCCGCACTCCGGTGGTAAATCCCTTAGTCGCCTTGACGACACCCACGGGAAGTGATGGGTTGGTACTATTCTTAAGCCGGTACCACACGGCCTACTACTAAAAGTTATGAGAGAGAATTTATGACGTCATAGTTATATCGTTTTGACTCTATAATAAGAGACTGTCATCCCTATTCAACATTTATATTCCTTCAATGCACAAAAAAATTTCATCGTGAAAATGAGCCTTAACACTTTTTCTAATCTCAAATCGAACTGTATAATACTTTTTAAATCCAAGAATATATGCGATTGAATGAATATATTATTCTCAGGTGTATAAAATCAAATGGCGAGAAAGTGCCTCACGTATTCGACGACGAAACCGTCCAAAGACAACTGCGTTACACCGGCATGTTAGAAACAGTGCGAATACGACAAGCCGGGTACAACGTGCGACTCACGTATGAAGAGTTCATACAATTGTACAGAATACTACTACCTAAAGGGCTCTTGAGTTCGCAAACAGATGTCCGGCACTTCCTTGCTACGCTTAATTTGGATAGGGATAATTATCAACTTGGTGAGTTGTTTGACAAATTTATTATAATAAGATACGAAAGAAATAATTTATTTCGACATAAATACAATATAACACATTACAAAAAAAAAACCGAACGTATATCATAAAATAACAACACATTACCAATATAAAAATAAATAAAAACACGTACTTATATTTATATAATTATGTCGAAAATAGGACCTAGTTCAGCATATGCCAGGCTAACGCCTGACGCTGATTTTCAACTAGGCCCTAAAGTGACTATTACTTTTTTTTTTACTATTATTTGTATTAGAGACTAGCTGATCGCGTAAATTTTCCCCGTTTTGGCAACATTTTTCATTGTTGCTCTGCTCCTATTGGTCTTAGCGTGATTTTATATAGCCTATAGCCTTCCTCGATAAATACGCTATCCAACAGTAAAATAATTTTTCAATTTGAAATAGTAGTTCCTGAGATTATCGCGTTCAAACAAACAAACTCTTAGCTTTATGATATTAGTATAGATGAGCCGACTATGTCTGTAGCCTATTGGTCAACTAGCCTGTGATCTTTGCCGACTAATCGCTGCCTAAATGTGGGCGGATAGTCGACGCTCAGTGTTTTGGTTATCGTTTATTGCGATAAAGAGTGGAATGTGTCCTTTCTCAAGCTAGATGCTACCTCCATACCAATCATCAAAATCTATCTTTCTAAGTACTTTTAGAAATACTACTTCTTACATCCAATCTATTCTGGGCTATTGGTTGGTGCTCTTACTGCAATGTTAGAGGTCGTGGGTTCGATTCCACATTTATTCAACCAGCATAAATAGCAGTTTATTCTGTGTCTGAGTGTAATTTATTTATAATATGTATGTATTTAACCTATTCTAATATTATAAAGCTGAAGAGTTTGTTTGAACGCGGTAACCTCAGAAACTACTGATCCCAATTACTGCTGGATAGCCCATTTATTGTGGAAGGCTATATAACACAACCATGAGAAATGTTGCAAAAACGGGGAAAATTTACGCAAACGAAGTTGCGTGGAACAGCTAGTTAGGAATATACAAGGTTTATGACTTGTCTGCTCGCCATAGTCTACGCTTTGCTTAGTTTAGGTTCTGATGGTCGTGTTTGTGTTGTCTCAAGATTTTATTTATTTATTTATATAATGGAATGATATCCTTCAGGTGCTACAAAGATCTTTATGCGAGAAAGCGAACAGACGAAGCTAGAGTACAGGCTACACCAACAAATAATGGCGTCCATCATCACCATACAGCGGTGGTTCCGAGCTGTTCTAGAACGGAGACGCTTCCTCGCGTTGCGACGTGCGAGTGTCGTGTTACAGTACTTCTGCAGGTATGACTATATCTGGTTTATATTTATTTCAGATGGGTTTAAGAAGCAGTTGTTGGAGAAATAATATGTTTGTAGTAATCCATTTAAAAGTTTAGGATACTAATATTATCTAACAGTTTTTTTACTGTTTTTATAGCAACAGAAAGATATCACAATCCATCGCTCTGGAGAGAGTCTCCACATATACCTTGATACTCGGTTCGTCAATAAAAAATGCAATGCAAGTGATATTTATACTAAATTTCTTTAAAAATTATCAATAAATCATTAACGCGCATGTATTTAACCCATTAAACGCATATATGAAGAAATTACGACATCTTAGTTTGCCGCCATTTTCTTAAACAGTGTAATAGTTAGAGCATTAGCATCAATGTGAAGATGTATTCGTGCTCTTTGGCCGGTTATGCCGTGAATGAAGATCAACATCAGTGAGAAGATGCATTCGTGACTCTCTCCCTACAGACAATGGTTATCTGCGCGTGCGTCGGCCGCCGTGCGCGTGCAGGCGTGGTACCGCGGCGCGCGAGCTCGGCGCTGGTACGTGCGCCTCAGGGCTGCTGCTGTGGGCTTCCAAGCGGCCGCCAGAGGACATCTGCTGCGAAGGGCGCTTAGGACTAAAGAGGAGGTACGTAGACTCTCACCACAGGCAAATATCTCATTCAGTCGTTCGACGAAGCCGTATTTTTAGGTGACGGTAGACGGGGTAATCGTGCGGGGGTTGAGCACGTTACACGCACAAAGCGCGGTGTCAGCCCTGGATACTGATATCCAGGGCTGCCATATTTTGAGGTGTTAGTTAAATTGATACCAATACAAATAATCAAAACCAATACAATATATATTGTTAACTTGAGACAACCCTAGCTTCCAAACGCTGTTATCTGCGTGCCTGCTTGAAGTCAAAATATTTAACCTTGACGAACTTACGAGGAGGAGTCTGTCTATATTCATATTTGTAATGTGCACTTAAAGCTCAGAAAAAAAATGCCAGTATTGTAAAGATTTAAGTGTATCATATTATGTTCATAGACGAGATGAGAGAGATAGAGACGAAGGAAGTTCGATTTGTAATGGTTTTGTCACATTTTATGTAATGTTTGATATCACTTTTTGTTCCATAAAAAACAAGATCAATACCTATCCCATTTGTGAAAAGAATCAATTGCACGAGTTTGCATCCTGTTTTGATGTAAATTAACATTTTAACCGAACCAGAGTCAGATTTTTGCATAGACATGACTGGACTGCGCCATAACCAAACAAAATTGACCACTCTCTTGAAAGAGACAATGCGACTATGCAACCAATCTTTTCTGCAATATTAAACTGACATGACATAGACATAAACCTGTGACGTGGACCAATGAGATTTTTAGAAAGAGACAATCATTGGGCGCACGATTGTTTTGTCTCTCTCACGCTTCGCAGCCTGTATTTACTTCGTACCTGAAAGGGAAGGCTCAGTCCAGTCTATGTATATGGAATGTTGTCACTAATGTGAGATGTACAAAAGTGTTATATTACACACTGGCATACAACGTTGTGGTACGTATTGTGTTGACAGCATGACGGCCGAACACCCGCTGAGAACAATCTATCGTGGCCGGCGACCGGGAAACCCATCGAAAGAAATAGCAATTATATTAAAGAACCTCAGTGAGTATTCCCCTTGTTCATTTTATTTCGTACGCCTAACGTATACGCGCTTAAAGTAGTACAAGCAATATTGAACGTGCTAATATGAAACAAGCATTTAATACATTTGTTTCTGCAATATTAGCTGCATAGAAGCATAAAAATGATATAAAGACTGATTGTGAAGATCTGGGGCTGAACCATGAACAGGTAAATTATTTGCCAAGTGCAGGGCAGTTCAACTTCATGTTAGAACTAGTGTTTCCGATCGATAGTTAAATATCGATAGCAGTACGATAGTCTATCGACAATACTATCGATAAACTATCGTACGTCATACGACTATCGATAGCAGAAGAGAAGCTAGGAATGTGACAATAGTATTGTCAGTGTGCACTACATTCTTATGAAAATATACATATTACGAGTCTTAATCGCGTGAATAATTTAAATTAAAATACCGTCCGTGAATAACGTAACCATGTACCTACCATAAAATAACGGCCGTGGTCACGGGTAGCCTCAGTCTACCCGTGACCACGGCCGTTCAATACGGTCGAAACGTCGGGCAATAAACAAGGTATTTTACCTTAAATTATTCACGCGATTAAGACCCGTAATATATATATTTTCATAATGTTGAAAATATATATATTACGGGAAAGTTTATCAACATTTTTTGCACTACATTCTATAGATACTATCGATAGTATTGAAGTTCAGAAAAGCAAAGCAATCGATAGTATCGGTACCATCGACAGTATCGAAGTTCTGAAAAACAATACTACCGATACTATCGAAATTATAGATTGTTTATGATAATAGATAATTCGCGAATTTGCAATAGTATTGTTTACAGAATCCAAGTATAGTCTAATAGTAAAAAGTCACAAGGTAAAGGATAATGATTACGAACAACCAAATATATAGTATAGATGTTCTTGGTCATCATTGATTACTATACCTGTGCAGTATAAGCGATACTATAGAAATACAAGCCACTATCGATACCGTAAAACTCTCGATAGTATCAATACGATTCATAGTATTATCGATAGTATCGATATTATTGATACCATACTATCGATAGTGTCGATACTATAGATAGTCCTATCTATAGTATCGACACTATCGATATGATGGAGATGGAGTAGCTGATTTACGACTTAAAATATCAATAGTGAAACTATCGATTGCTCGGCAACATTAGTTTGAACCTGACGCATGTCAGTCGCTAAACTGCTTTCAAGTGACTTCATCACTAACTCACCTGCTTTTTGGCAGGAATATGGTACGAAATTAGCTAGACAGTTTATTTTTCGTCTAAAATCGACCGGCTTTAAGAGTTTGTGGTACGGCCCCTGAATTCAAATTTATTTTAACCCTCGTCAAATACCTTGAGATGTTGTGGTATATTCAGGCAATTGTGTACTTGCAAGAGAGGTTATTCGGTATATGAGCCTGTCTTACAGCTCTTTATTTTTATATTTACCTGTTTATGCCGAAAACAAAACGCGAGTGAAAGAGTAAGACGTATAAAACATAAATCATCAGGGCTCAAATCATATGACTAATTCACAGTAACGTTATATACTAGCTGACCCGGGCAACTCGGTCTGCGTCAATTTTTCAACATATTTTGCAACGTCTGTTTTTGCAACATATTTCATTGATGCTCCGCTCCAGCACTATGATGGGCTATCCAACACTAAAAGAATTTGTCAATTCCAACCAGTAGCGCCTGAACAAACAAATAAACAAACAAACAAACTCATAAAACTGAAGAGTTTGTTTGTTTGTTTGAACGCGATAATCTCAGAAACTATTGGTCCAAATTGAAAAATTCTTTTACTGTCGGATAGCCCATTTTTCGAGAAAGGGTATAGGATATATAACATCACGCTTCAACCGATAGGAGCGGAGCAGCAATGAAAAATGTTGCAAAAACGGTGAAAATTTACGCAGACGAAGTTGCGCTGGTCAGCTAGTATGTTCACAAAGCCATATTCTTTACTTAGGTTAAATTTTACGTTGTTCCTTCCAACAATTCGACTTATTTGTCATTTAGAATTTTCGGGTTTATCCAGTAGGCTTGGGCAGGCTTCTTTATTATGTGGTAGTAGGATGTCGAAATGCTACGAAATAAGCTTCATATTCAGTATACAAAGCTATGCCTGTAAAAATGAAGTTGTATGTATGTATACCTATTGTATTTAATTATTGTGTGATTGAATAAAACTACTTTGCATTTACCTAACTATGTGTGTGTATAATTTTGTTACATATGTGTTTAGTAATGCTAAAAGTTTTATGACTCAAATTGGTTTGCTTTTATAACTAAAAAATAACAAAATTTTAGATGTATTCTACGATTGCAACAAGAAAATTCGAGACAACTCAGAGCAACTCAGTCATTGCCAATATCAAGGTACAGTACCTCTTTACTATTACACCGGCTCCACACGTTGACCCCAACTTCGGTGCCAACGCAACTTGTGGATCTAGCTAGAAAATAGCATTGGCGCTAACATTGGGGCGAGCGTTATTCTAGATCCACCTGTCGGAGAGTGGCTTTGGGACCGACGTTGGGGCCAACGTGTGGATACGGTGTTATACATGTCCGGACTTCAAATCGAGCTTACATTGTTAATCGATTCTCGTTTTAAAACGATTAACCCCTCATTCAAATTCCATAGAAAAATCTATGCAATCGTAGCAGCCGAACGGAAAAACGAATTTGGAATCGATTCATTTAATTTGAAACGTAGTTTAATCAAGATGGTTCTTAGCAATGATTGGTTAAATATGAGTTCATTATTTAGTCATCGTTATTGTTTTAGGGCGGAAAAGAAACCGGAGAACATGTTCATAGATGCTTTAGAGATATCAAATACTTCAGTTACTCAGAAGATGAAGAAAAAAGTTATCAAAACGGACACAAAACCAGCGAGTACGAGGTAAGACAATATTATAATTTTGCCTTTGCGAGGGCGAAGGTCCGGGCTTCGCCCTCTTAAATCGGGCCGCTATAAAAACTATAACCTTCCTCTTCAAATCCTAGCCATACTCATATTTATTCTAAATTGACCTGGTATAGATTTGTGCGTTCAATTAAATAAACTCATCAATTTTATTATATTATTACAAATATGCATTCCATTTCATCAGTTCTGTATAATGTCAAAAATTATAAATAAGACCTAATAGGGTATTTAACTAAATCTAATCAGTGTCTTTTTATAAAACGTCAAAAACAACTCTGTATGAAATACTAGCGTGTGACGTCATAATTTCAATAATCAAATCATTTACTTTTAGTGTTTCTTTTGATGAATAGAAAATACTAAACACGTTCAATTATGAACGAACATATTTTTTCAGAATACTTGTATGACATATTATTGCATGGTTCATTTAAAATAATTTATTAAGATATTCGTCAAATACCCAATTGTTTGCGTAACCTTTGTAACTAACAATAGATGCACTGATCTTGATATTTCCTTTTATTAAAAAAAACTAGCTGTCTTGCGCAACTTCATGTGCATAATTTTTTCCCGTTTTTACAACATTTCTCATTGTTGCTTCGCTCCTATTGGTCGTAGCGTGATGTTATATAGCCTATATGGGCTATCCAACAGTAAAATAATTTTTCAATTCGGATCAGTAGTTCCTGAGAATACCGCGTTCAAACAAACAAACAAACAAACTCTTTAGCTTTATAATATTAGTATATGTTGTAAGGTTGTATTTTGGAAAATACTCCTTTGTATAGTAATTGGCATATTTTAAAATTTCTAGTCTCATTCACAAAGAAGCAAGCGAATCCTCGCCGGAAGAAACGTGGAACGTGAACTCTAACAAATACCCACAAGCAGCGGTGACGCTAACAAATAAAATCACTCCTGAAGATCTCGCTAATGAAATGTTATGGCTCAGGCTAGACCAGAACTATCTTTTATCTGAAAAAGAAGCTATCAATAAGGTACGTTTTTATAATAGTCAGTGCCTTTATTTGCACATCTATTTTTCAAAATTAACGTGTGGAATAATTACCCTTCAAGGTTGTTATTTAATAATAATAATAATATAATATCTTGGGACAATTCACGCAATGTTATCTGATCCCAAACTAAGCAGAGCTTGTTCTATGGAAACCAGACAACTGATAAACATACTTATATATTTCTAACTACATACATATTATAGATAAATAACACCCAAACACAAAATAAACCATCGTGCTCATCACACAAAGTTTTATCCTGGGTGGGGATCGAACCCACGACCTCTTGTGTAGCAGTCGGATACATTCCCACCGCGCCACAGAGGCGGTTATTTGTTGATAATTGTAAGAAATATCAATTATTTTAATACGGTTCAAACATGTGTAAAAATAAAGCATATTAGTAAATAGTAGGATGATGCATTGATTTTATTATTTTTTCAGAAACGAGAAAAGGAATTAACTGATTTGTTCGCTTTAACGAGCAGCAGCGAAGAGTACCTTAGACAATGGAGTTCTGAAAACACTGAAAGCAATAAAACAACTGTGAGGTAAGACATTGAAATATATTACTAGGTTTTCGGATCATTATTTTAATAAATTTCATACTAGAAGAAAGGTGCCACAAGAAATGCATTTGTTTTTATCATTTCATTTTGAAGAAAAATTTGTGCATGGAATCAGGTTCTGGATCCTTGTTGATGTTTATTAAATTGAGTGTTTTTACAATATTTACTCTACTCTTGTTTCGTTACTCAGAAACAAGTGGTACAGGATATTTGTCTGAATCTGTGGTAGTTGCAGTTTTAGCTTTCCGTTTATCAATATTTGAAAAGATCACGATATTCTAGGTAGTTTTTAAGGTTGACAGTTTTTTGACGTCACGTATTCCCTTTCGAGTCACAGGATGTTACAAGGAAGACAAACTGATATGTATGACGTAGTAAGAAATGCCTAACTCACAGAATACGTAGGTACAGAAGGGCAGCCAATAGCTCAACAGAAATCTGCGAACACATTGACGTGCATCTACAAAGCTCTCAATGAGCGCCGTCTCGATTGACGATTTGATTGATTTTGCTACTGTCACTGCTCATTTTTTCTTTCCTCTTTTTATTTTCTCTTTCTTCTTTCTTTCAAAGGGGATGGAGTGGTTAATGGTTTGCTTATGTTTGGCGACATGGAAAAGGATATGATAGGCTTGTTTCTTAGATAAACGAAAAAATCCAAAAGTTTAATTAGTAAATAAAACTAGCATTTAAACTGATTCGTTAATTTTAAAAAATCGTTATTAAATTTTGTATTAAACACGAATTTTTATCATTAACCATATCATAAAAAGAAGTGATGTGACTAGAAAAAAATAATGACGCCATAGGCCGGTATTTGTATGAGAACTCCTCCATATAAAATCGGAGTTTTGACAATATCTTAAATGCCTGCCTCTGTGGCGCGGTGGGAGTGTATCCGACTGCTACGCAAGAGGTCGTGGGTTCGATCCCCACCCAGAATAAAACTTTGTGTGATGAGCACGATGGTTTCTTCTGAGTCTGGGAGTTATTTATCTATAAAATGTATGTATTTAAAAATATATAAGTATGTTTATCAGTTGTCTGGTTTCCATAGTAGAAGCTCTGCTTAGTTTGGGATCAGATAGCGTTGTGTGAGTTGTCCCAAGATATTATTATTATTATTATAGTTATTGTTTTCACTAGTTGCAAACAAGCCCATTACGTCAGCGATATATAATTAAAATCTAGTAGAGAGAAATAATACTAATGTTTACGTTACATAGGGGGAGGGGGTGAGATCTTTGCTTACTTTTGCTGACAAGGGGAGGAGGAACTTGAGTTAGCCCAGAATTCTGTTTACATAAAACTTGAATGATTCCTAAGACGTGTCCGTTATTTCTGTGCAGACGCGCGTCAGGCACGGTGTACCACCGCAGCGTGTCGAGCGCCACGCTGGAGTCCCGCGCGCTGCAGTCGCTGCCGGCCGTGCGGCGCTCGCCGCGCGCGCCCGCGCCCGCGCCGCCCGCGCCCGCCGCACGCGCACCGCCCGCCGCCGCGCCGCACGACACCGGTCAGTACTGAAAAATATAGTGTATATTTTATGTGTAGGAGCGCAGGCGCCGATTCAAAAGTTTCTTCAGGAGGATGGTAACATGTGACCCAACCGTCCAAGTGTCAGTTCACCAACCATCAATGTATGGGGGGAGGGGGGTGGGAATTGGCATTCAAAACTCACGGGCACAGTGCCAATATTCCCCAAAAAAACGTCTTTTAGTCGACAAGGGGAGCAATTTCCTCTGTTTCACCTTAGATTCGCGCCTGCAGGAGCAGGAGCAAAGCAGGAGTCAGAGGGAAAAAGCTAAAGAGCTCAAGCCTGCCAGCTTGAGCACCTCACACTGACCTCTGTTGTACTAGTACGCCTGACAAGTTATCGCCTACAACAACAAAACTTCTATTTGATTTTAGCATTTAGTACATCCAGTCTATACCCGTGGTATAGTACGTTTATCATTATGTGTGTTGGTGCCACTGCTCCTCAAGCAGCTTCAGACATTATACCCATATTATGAGGAAATTATTTTTACCAGTCTATTGTCTGAATATGAATAATTAACACTTAGGGACTCGCGCCTTATTTTGTAACACAAATACTCGCTATCGGGTCCCCTGGACCCAGTATAAAACGATATGTTTATTCCAAAACTACTTATCAAAAGAAAATTTTTACTTTCTTATAAAATAATTATGTAAATATAAAAAAAGGTATATTTTTTGTTTAAGTTATGTAAAAAAGATTAAGGCTAACTTATTTCAAACAAAATAAAATATTCTATTGTCTTACATAATATAATGTCCCACATATTTGAAGCGCCAATACGAAAACATTCATAATAGAAAAAAACTAAACCAACTTTGAAAACTTACAAATAAGTATAGTCTTTGGACTATAATCACATAAATGTCGATAAACTTTCGCGATTTGTACACATTATGAAAATATATATATATTACGGGTCTTAATCGCCTGAATAATTTAAGGTAAAATACCTTGTTTATTGCCCGACGTTTCGACCGTATTGCAACGGCCGTGGTCACGGGTAGACTGATATAATCACATCTCAACATTCTTTAGACAATTTTTTTACAAACATTTCACATGTGTCCTCCATAAATTGATGAAAAACAATTTACACAAAAAAGTTGGTTCTTCAATTCTTTTTTCTAATTACATAGACCGCAACGCATTTTTACCCGACCTTACCTGATATCTACAAACCACTAAACGGATTTATACAATTAAGACGGCGTTAGATTCGTCTTGATTGCCCGAGTGTTCTTACGAGGGTGGATTGAAAAGTTCGCGGCCTCAGCAAGAAAACAATATAAAATATAAACAAAAGTAATTTTATTTTTCCACGTAATCTCCACTTAACTCAATGCACTTCTTCCATCTGGTTTCCAACGCCTGTATGCCGGTCATAAAAAAAGTTTCTTCAAGGCCTTCAAAAAAGTCACCCACCGCGGTTTCAACCTCCTCATTTGATGAAAATTTTTGACCTCCAAGGTGTTTTTTAAGGTTTGGGAATAAATGAAAGTCCGAAGGTGCCAAATCAGGGGAATAGGCGGGATGGGGCAGTAATTCAAAGCCACAATCACGAATTTGAGCCATTGATTCAACAGACGTGTGAACGCGTGCATTATCCTGATGGAACAACACTTTCTTGCTGAGTAGTCCTGGCCTTTTCTCTTTGATCGTTTCACGCAAATGACGTAAAAGGGTGCAGTAATAAGCAGAGTTTATAGTCTCACCTTTTGCAAGGTAGTCCACCATGATGACACCCTTAGCATCCCAAAAAACTGACGCCATCACCTTGCCAGCTGACAAAATTGTTTTGGCTTTTTTTGGAGTCGGTTCATCAGGTTTTTTCCACTGCTTGGATTGCTGTTTTGACTCTGGGGTGTAGTGGTGTACCCAGGTTTCATCCATTGTAACAAATCTGTCCAAAAAATCTTGTGGATCAGTCTCAAACATTTCCAAACTGTCGCGAGAAATCGTGAGCCGTATTCGTTTTTGTTCAACTGAAAGCAATCTGGGGACCCACCGCGCAGAAACCTTAGAAAATCCAAGTTCATTGACTATGATGTTTTGTGTTCGTTCATATGAGATGCCAATAGTGTCAGCAATCTCCCTGATGGTCAATCTCCGATCTGCCAATATCAGATCACAGATTTTCCCAATGTTTTCTTCAGTCGTAGACGTCGTAGGCCGGCCGGAGCGAGGGTCATCTTCAATACTCTCTCGTCCGCGTTTAAATTCTGCAACCCACTTTTTCACAGTCGTATACGATGGAGCAGATTCCCCCAATGTTGTTGACATATCTTCGTGAATCTCTTTTGGAGTCAGTTTTTTTTTAAACAGGTATTTGATGACCGCACGTTGCTCAATTTTCTCCATTCTTTAAAAACGCTGCACTTAGGCTCACAAAATTCAGTCTAATTTAAAAACAGATAATGCTATTGTGACAGAATTTTACAATGTGACAACCAGAGAGTAAACAAATCGAATGAGGTCAGTTACATTAAAATAAGTCAAGTATTTATGTGGTAGGCCGCGAATA
Organism: Herminia tarsipennalis; assembly: GCA_945859575.2. Classification (NCBI taxonomy): domain Eukaryota; kingdom Metazoa; phylum Arthropoda; class Insecta; order Lepidoptera; family Erebidae; genus Herminia; species Herminia tarsipennalis. Next base: position 15,615,045 of record OX243845.2, on the reverse strand, counting down.
TTTCGACCCACCCTCGTAGATATGTGACGTTTGAAAAAAACAAACATGACGGCTGTAAGATGTCAAAATAATGAGGTTCGAAAAAAAAAGTTGTTTTGAATACAGCAATTGAATTAACAATAAACAAAGCTAAATTTGAAAAAACAAAGGTATTTAGCTTTAAAATAACATATTTACGCTATTAAGACCCGTAGCTTATAAAATTCATGCAGTCGGAGGCACTTCACTAAGTTCATTGAGATTCATTAATGCGACTATTATCATTATCATCATATCATTATCAATTAATCCGACTGCATGAAATTATATAATTATGTAGGGGATCTTGTTTCCATCTTTTTTGTGCAGGCGAGTTTTGTTATTTTCATAATTTATCTACCTACTCACTGATGGTGGGTCGCATATCGCAGTGGTTCCATTTTTGATATTATTATTTCGGATAATGTATTTGAATTGTTGTGCAATGATTGCAAAAGTTTTTTTTTTCATTAAAGGTTAGTAGGTAATTTCGTTTTATATTTCTTCATTAAAATATCTGTCTTATCTTACCAAGCTATAAAAAGGCCAGTTAATAGTCATTATAATTAAATTACTTAAAAAATAAACAAATGCACACGATCAATTCCACCTACCACCTACTTTTGTCACACAACTATTTACCAAACATCTGAGAGACCCCGGAGTAAAATCGATGTTTCTTTGTCAGGTTTAGAGCCTAAACCTCACAATAAACAACGATTTTACTCCAGGAAAATAGTCTGTAAGTGGTTAAGGTCATAACTCCAAAAATGCTAGGTGATTAAGGGTTAATATATTAAATACTAGCTTTTGCCCGCGGCTCCGCCCGCATGGATGTCGGTTATCGCGATAAAAACTATCCTATGTCCTTCCTCGGGACTCAAACTATCTCCATACAAAATTTCGTCTAAATCGGTTAAGCTGTTTGAGCGTGAAAGCGTAACAGACAGACAGACAGACAGAGTTACTTTCACATTTATAATATTAGTATGGATCACCCAAAACTGATATTACAAAGTTATTTAATGTTATGTAAAGAAGCCACGAGCGGGAGGTCATTAGTATATCACAAATCATCCTGTATAAATCAATAAACATTTTTTTCATATTAACCTACGTAGCAGTCGGCTAAAACAATTTAAAATCTGTTAAAACTAATAAACAGCCTGCACATTTTTATTCGCCTGGTTAACCAAAACTTATAGTATAATATAACTGGCAGATAGATAGTACAATCGGTGTGATTTTCTCATTTATACCATTAGTGAAAGTAAATAAGCTGACAAGTGATTAGAGTAATATGTTTATTTTATCTCTAGGACTTAAACTGCTTAATGAAGCATCGTCTTATTATTTATAGCTTTGTTTAAATAAACAATTTAGTGGGTGGTCTGTGTGAACAGAAACATTTTAATTTGTAGTTGTACATTTGCAGACGTGATAGAGAACGATTAAAAGCTCGTATTCGATTTAAACTAGAAAGTCGTGATTGTAAATATGTTTTTTGTTAGAAATCCTACTGTGATGGATCAAATAATTTGGTCTTTTATTTATAAAGTGAAATTGTCAGCAGTGGTTATAGTGATCGGTTATGTTTTAAATGTCTTGAAAATAGTATTATTCCACTACAGTAAGTTTTATGAATTATTTACTCATAAAATTTGCATATATAGATGTGTTTGCAGTAGAATAGGTGATAAGAGCTTTGTCAAGAGTTCCATGTGTTGGTAAATTTTAAGTGTCAAGGTGGCCCCGAAACTTCCTTGTAAGAAATATAAGAATCAGCCGACCCCCTCCCATGTTTAATCATTTTTACGTAAGAACCTAAACGCAAAATGAACGGCTTTGGTTTGGAGGTACTATTTTTTTTATTTTTTAGTAATAATTATTGATAATAATTTAACTGTGGTTTTATTTTAGAGATTAAACTATAATCTTAACTTTTTAACGCATTTTTGTCATGTTATGTAAGAAATCTCAAGACTCTCGCTCTCTCTTGTTACATAACAGCACCCCCCCAAAAAAAATATTTTTTATTTATTTATTTAGCTATCAAACTAAGTAGCGGCTACTAAAAGACACCTTTTCACCAAATTTCATCAATATTTATTGAGTAGTCCTTGGTAAAATGCCTGTGACATACGGACGGACAAACAGAGTTACAGACGGACATGGCTAAACTATAAGGGTTCCGCTTTTGCCATTTTGGCTACGGAACCCTAATAAACGCATTAAATATTGGCTTTATCCTGTTTAAATAGAGACAGTAACATGTCTTCTTGCATACTTAATATTCATCAGAAAAATACTGGCTCCTAAACATAATTTGAATTGGGGGAAGGTTGTTGGCAAGGTATGTTTTGTCAACGAAAAGCAAACATGCACGGGGCGACTCGAGATACTTTGGGCAGCCTAATGGCTAAGGCATCTGTCATCTCGCAATCGTGAGGTCGTATGGTTTCGAATCCTATTCATTATACTAGCGACGTGAACCCACTCCTAACACAAGCCTTTGAGCTTAGCTGAAGGGGCTAACAAGATTGCTACTAATGTGGGACTCAATCCCACATTGCTAGTTACCTTTAAAAAAAATATATACATAGGTGAGCTTACAGGTCAACATGTTCACACACATATAGACGCGCACGTACATAGTTCTGCTGCGAGTTTCATGTTTATTTTCTTTCTAGTTTTCTGCTTTGAATCACAAAGTGTCTTTCTGTCGATTTTCTGTTTCGTTCTTTCGTTATTCTGTGCATCCGCCAGTTTCAAGTTCCATTTTCTTTCTAGTTTTCTTCTTTGAATCACAAAGTCTCGTTTTTGTCCAGTTATCACGTATTTCAAATATATTTTACACTGTTTTACACGTTAAACGCGGAGCTGTAAAAATAGCGACATGTCAGTTTGCCGCCATTTTTACAACTCTTGCACAGTCTTTGTTGATATTCGACCGAGATCTGTGTACTTGCGAGTTTTATGTATGCGTGGGCATGTTTTGGCTTGATATATAATGGCTTTCTTGAGCATCTTAACCTTAAATTGTAGGTACGAGGTACACCGTACATTAACCTTTTTCACATACGTCACGTCACACCTGCGTAAGTTATTCCAATTAAAGTAACAACGCTCAGCATCTTAGAACTAAGTATTGTTATATAATACAATAATAATTTAGTAGCAATAAACCTGTTTACCGTGTTACACATCTACTCATTTCAACAAACAAACATTTTACGAGCTTCGTCTTATCACAAACAAACAATCACTGTTGGGATAAAACCCCAACACCCCCATTACCTTGGCTTCGTCACTACCGACGTTTAAAAATCCTTACATTCCATAGATTGCTATATACCGTCTCCCGAGTCAATGGTGTTATCAGAGTTGATAGCACCTGAACCGCCCGTGCGATCGATGCAGATTACACTACTTACTGGCCTTAAATACTTTGTGGGAGGGGGGGGTGTCTTGAGGCTTTGAGGGAGGAAGTCCTCCCTTTTGATCAACCATATGACGGTGGTTATATAAATCGTTTTATTCCATAGACCGCGTCCCCGAGGCGGTGGTGTTGTCAGAGTCGATAGCGCCGGCGCCGCCCGCGCGCTCGGCGCGACGCTCGCCCCGCAGACTGTCGCGCGGCCCACCGCCTGACATCATCGTCGATGCTTCCATCTCGCTGCACGATCATGATATCAAGAGGTATGGATTTTTAGTTTAAAATATGTGTATGTGATAATTTTGTATCTTTTTTAAGGTTAGAGATTTGATATTGATTTTGTGCCTTAAAATGGGTGTAAGACCTCTAAGGGACCTCTCCCTTAGAGTTGCGACACACAAGTTCGGCCCAGCATCGTTCGGCACAGGACAGGCGGTATTTGTGGATAAAAGCCACTCGGCTTTGCTTTACTCGGGGCGACAGTGAATGATGTGCCGACCTAAATAAACTATATGATCGGCACTGGTTAATCAAGCCAAACATCTGTTGCTTCGGGCCGAACCTAATGTGTCGACCCGCTTATGTACATAGCCTCCTATAGAGTTCTTACACCCTTTCCAAAGCATTGTTTAATCATTAGTATTTTAGTACATGTTCGGTTTTAATCTTTGGGTCCGCTGTATTCTACTCTTTCCTTACTAGTTAATTTGTGATCTCCAAAAACATAAGGTATATAGAACTAACATTCGCACTGAGCCAACGGCTTGACCAAAACTTTTAGCGGTGAATTTAGTTCTTCTATTACTCATTTCTTGTCGTATAAGTCAGAAAACAGTAGGAGTTGATGATAAAATAAAATGGGGATAAACTGGGCTGTCATCATCTTCACAGCTCTGCGTTTAATAGGCTTGTTTCCTAGGTAAACAAAAATATCTAAAAGTTGAAAAAGTAAATAAAACTAGCATTAAAACTATCAACGATTAATGCCTTATTAATTTTTGTGTTAAATTCTATCATAAAAAGAAGTGATTTGGCTGGTATTTGTATGAGATTTCCATATAAAATCTGCGTTTTGACCTTTTCTAAAGAGTTGTTATTTTGCCTAGTTGAAAACTAGCTCATTTGTGGAATTGGCTGATAAACGGCAGATTGCCTTCAACTGAATAATAATAATTGAAGGAGAAGAGTACAGTATTACCGGTCGGTTCCTGTTAGGGCGGCCTCCGAGCAGATGGGCGCGCTGGCGGCGAGCGCGGCCGGCGCCGGCGCACTGCCGGGCGCGGCGCTGCGGCGCCGGAACTCCGACCCGGCGCCCGGCGATGCGCGCCCGCTAGACCCGCGCTCCACAGACTTTATAGGACAGACCGGCAACGGACTGTTTCGTATCGCCGGACACAGGTATGTGCATGGTGACCGGATATCTCATCACTATTGCTCTATTGACCACTCAATAGTGTAGAATATGGCATTGTCAAGTTAAATAGGTATATTTCCATTAAACGTTTCTCTATAGAAATTTGTGCCGAATAATACGCTATGATGTTAAAAATAAAAGCAATAAATTAAAAACATAATAAATTGCGACATTCATTTTCTAATCATTTTAAGACCTACTATTGTTGGATTAATAAAAAGTTATGTAACAATTACAGACAATTTTGACATGAAGATTAAATTCATTAAGGGATACTTGAAATTCCATTGTTAAATATATACTAATCATCTTTAGATATGTAGGTAAATGTCTGTTATTCAATCACGCCTCAACGGGTAAACGGATCTGGACGAAATTTAGAACTGAGATAGATTAGAATCCAGAAATTGAATAAATTTGCTTTTCAAAATTTTCACGCGAACGAAGTTGCGGGCAATAGCTAGTATTAAATTCGTAACATCAAAGTAAAATGTATACTTATTAAAGACAAGACAATAAATACACCAAATTATCTTAATACCCCTTTTACTATTCCAATCTACGTTACACAGAAATTCGTTACTTAAACTTGTTTTGAACGATAGCAATTCGTAAGCACTATTTAAAAATTAACCATATATTATTGTATAGGTTTCGCAAGGGAACTAGATTCGCAAAAGACGACAAATGTGTATACTGCCATCAAGCTATCGACGCATTCGTTACTCAAGGCCAGCGGTGCATAGACTGCAAACAGCTGTATCACACCAAATGCATACAAAACAAAGGCGTCATCAAAATGCCTTGTACGAGCCCGGTTACAGCCGCTACGAGGGGCAGATACAAAGCAAATAGAAAAAGAAATATTTCAAATTCCAATTATAATCTACTAGACCACGCGAAGTCGTCAGTCACTTCGAACTTCAATCTAACAGGCACGTCAGAGTTTATGGATAGGACAGATAAGATTATATCGGATGCGACTGAATTACAAGCAATGCAAAACTTTATCACAGAGAAGATTTATAAAATGGAGTCCAATGAAAATAAAAAGCAATCAGAGGTAAGTCAAATAAACATAAATACCCTAATATTAGTTTGTGTGTGTATTTTGTATAAATAATGACTGTTTTGCAGACTTACTATAATATTGATAAAAAGTAAAAAATTTAATGAAAAGATAGTTGTAACTTTTTCCCCACTGGTGCAGTGGGACTACGAACAGCTGCCGTGCAAAAAGTTGTGAGTTCGATTCTTACACGGTACATAGCATTGTGGCATCCATAAGTATTGGTGCAGAATCTGGATATACTTTGTGTCCGTTAAAAAAATGTCTGTATAGTCAGTGATATAGTTAAGGTGTCTTTAAAAATACCTACATTTAAATTTATATAAAATATTATAATTTGTGTACTTTCAGGTTGACAGGGTATTCAAACATGCGTTATCAGAGTTCAAAGACAATTTAGTAGCAACTTATAGTATAGTTGAAACAAGAGGATCAGCCCTCAAATACAAGGATCTAATAGGAAACTTTCTACATGTTATGGAGACTGTATGTGCAAGGGAAGGTTCCACATTATCCATAACTATGGGGGTCAACGCCTTCAGAGGCTTCATGGACGAGTTCATGAGCCAACACGACCATGATAAGGCGAGAACGAAAAGAAAAAAGGATAAAAAGAGAAAGGTAAGCTTAATTGACTTCTCTTCTTCTTTATTAAGTTCTTCACTCAGTGAAGGTCTTGTCTAATCTTATTATGTAAACTCTATTATGTATTTAACAGAATCAATAAATATCGGCTAGGTGTCTATATCACTCGAAAGGCAAAAGAAATGTTTAATTTGCCCTTTAAAATTGCACTTTTCTGAAATAAAACTATGTTTGTTCTTTTGCATTTTGCATTTAAAAACGTCACAATAAAGTTGACATTATGACGTATTTTATTTTTGTTTGCATGATAGTTTATCAATAATAGTATGCAACATTCTACATTTCGTTTACTATGAACCAATTGTAAATTTAATTCATTTATTAATTCATATTAGGCGTACAAACTTACAGTAATATATTACCAAATCCCTTGCATGCTTTGATGTTTATAAACATTTTTTTTAGATTATCTTTAAATTACAATATAAGGTACATAATAGCATTTAATTAAAATGTCATAATACAAAAATTAAAATGTCAAATTACAGAATTAAAATGCAAAATTAAAAGAAAATAACAAAAATTACAAAATAAAATGTCTAAATACGAAATTAAAATGTAAAATTTAAAATTAAATTAAATGCGTGTACATGAGACTATGTGTTAATATATGAGACTAACGGCTGATAATGTCTGATTATTATAATTTCAGGTGGACGATCCCATCCAATACAAAGGCCACACGTTCATTCTATCCATGATCAACATACCAACAGAGTGTGAGATTTGCAAGACATTTTTTATGTGGCCCATCGAACGATCGCTTATCTGTCAGACGTGCAGACTGGCGTCGCATAAGAAGTGCTACACCAAGGTAAAATAACATTATTATTTAATGTTATATACTAGAGACGTATCGGCGCAGTCGGTACGTGCCAAGCAAGTTATTATTATTATAATATATCTTGGGACAACTCACACACCGCTAACTGATCCCAAACTAAGCAGAGCTTGTACTATGGAAACCAGACAACTGATAAACATACTTATATATTTCTAAATACATACATATTATAGATAAATAACACCCAGACACAGAATAAACCATCGTGCTCATAACACAAAGTTTTATCCTGGGTGGGGATCGAACCGACGACCTCTTGTGTAGCAGTCGGATACACTCCCACCGCGCCACAGAGGTAGTCAATTATAGTTAATGTTATATACTAGAGACGTACCGGCGCAGTTACGTCCCAAGCAAGATATTATTATTATTTGCTTTGTGTCCTAGTACTTACCTTGTATTGGGCATTACTATTTTTTAGTATAAGTTATATTTAAACGATTTATTTCTCCGGCCGTCAGGTATCAACAATGTGTCGCAAAGAGAATGTGACGCCATCAGCAGCTATCGTGGGCGCCGTGGACGCGGGCGGGAGAGAACAAATGGGCGTTGTCACACGAGGAAAGGTAACTCATCACCAGTGATCGGAATAGGTAGTGCAATTTAGGGTCAACGACCTCAAACATTATATTAGTGTGGATACGCCCGGCGGGATTGCGGGATTTCGGATATTTTCTATCTATACTGGTATTATAAAAGAAAACAATTATTTAATAAGTAATACATTTTAAATGTTTATCATTTCTAAAGTGAAAAGTAGGGACGAAATAAAAAACGTTGGTCCTTTAAATAATTTTTTATTATTGTAAAACGTGTAAGCATTCAGTTACGAATAAATGTGTTCATACAACAACAAGTTAAAATAATCATTTGTTAATTAACAACTTAATCAGAGAAATACCATTAAAAATCATAGCATCACGCCTGTAACCCCGAAGGGGTAGGCAGAAGTATAAAATACCCACTCCTCGCCAGCTATGTTTGAGTCGCAAATAGGGAGCGAGCCTATTGCCATTTATCGGGCACCAATTATGAGCACATGATAATCATAATGAAATTTAACATTGTTGATTAATGTTAACTATTAAATATAAACAGTAATTATCGTAATTTATTTCAATTCGACAGAAAACGAACGAACGAACGATTGAAGGAAACAAACTTTTTAATTGTGATTTTTCACAATTAAAAAGTTTATTTCCTTTAATCGTCATCTTCGTTCTCACTATCAATTTCTTCAACATTTGAAATTGCATTTTCGTTTTCTGTGGAATTGAAATAAATTACGATAATCTTTTCCATATTTGCCAACTTTAATCTATTTCTTTTAACATTTAATATCCATTTATATGTCGAAAACGACCGTTCAACCTCTACTGATGTCAGCGGGGCAAATTTCAAAATTAAAATATCGTCAGTTGCTGAACCGCTTGCGATTTGTTCTGAAAACGTCCTGAGAATATCAATATCCGGATTGCGAGCCATGACTGCTTCTAATTTATTTTGTATAGGTGAACTCATACTCCAATTTACTACTGACCTTACTTCATCAAATATTTGAAATGCTTCGACTATGGATGTATCGCGTTTTTGTAAATTTGCCAACGCTATTTGTATTATTTTAAAACTTTCGTCGATGAAATTTAAATCATGTCGTATATTGTCTTTATTAATAATATTTTTCGCATTTTTTATTGAGACTGCTTCTGAACTTCTCAAACATGTCAAAATATGTTTAATTTCGTCGAAATATTTCACATAATAAGAGGCCGCTGCAAGCCAAGTGCCCCACCGCGTTATTATTGGTTGAGGTGGCAACTGTAAATTGGGATACATGTCTTTTAACAGTTTTACTCTACTGGGAGACTTCAAAAAAATTTTCTTTCCGTTGGCAATAAGTGTGTCTACATCCGGATATTCAGAACGTATTTTTTCTGCTACTCGATGGAGAGCATGAGCTAAACAAGTGACATGCTTAATGTTCGGAAAATGCTGTTTTAAAACTCGCCCCGCTGTCAACATGTACGCAACACTGTCTGTACATAACAAAAGAACACTTTCCACTTTATCTTCATAGGAGTATCCCCACAGATTTTTCAAACAATCAATGACAAACTGAGAAATTGTTTTTCCATTAACATTTTCTAATGCTTTACAAGCTATTAGGTAAACTTTTTTTGATGCTGTAGAGTTCAAAGGTTTGACCAAAAAGTGCACTACATATCTTCCTAAGAAATCAGTACTTTCATCCAATGAAATCCATATTTTTTCGTTCACAATCTCGCTGTGAATTGTAGCAAGCTTCTTTGCATAAATTTCTTCCAAATATTTTTTTCTGAGTATTGATTCACCGGGCAGCTTTATTCGATTAGAACAAGCGCAGCACATGTATTTTTCAAAAAAGTTTTTAAAAGATGGGTTTTCAACTTGTGCCCACGGAATATTACAGAGAATAAGGAACTCTATAAAATCAAATACAAAATCATTTGGAGACGTCGACGGTGTTCCCTTATGCACAACTCCCTCAACATGTCTCTTGATGGTGCTCTTTCGACATCCGATGTTAGTCTCACATTTCGTACAGTAAATTGTATGATTTGTGGACTCGTACATCAGTTCAGGATAGGATTCAATCCAGCGTTGAACAGTCTCTTCCTTTGCTCGCCAACTCATGTTGTCTGAGCTGAGTAATCTGAAAAGAAAAAAATCATTTAGACTATTATGTAAACATGAAGTACATGTTTATAAAAAGTTAGTCCTGTTGTATAAATAGCCAATTGCAGACCTTATATTTTTACACAAAATTTTAAATAATAAATTAAAATGTACTGAGCTTGTTAACGCTATCAACATAACTGTCCCCTATAGATATCCCCGACATCCCCTTACAAAAACGTTCACATTACCACGATATGAAACATCCATTTTAAGGATGCAAAAGCAATAGAGACAAATCAAGAGAACTTAAATATGATTCAAGTATAAAACCAATATCAACGAAGTAACATTGATAGACTAAAACTATTTCTAATTGTAATTTTCTAGGTTACAATCAAACAAAACCTTACACATTTAAATATGAATGTTAGTACTTACCGGTTTTCACCCAAAAATGGTCCTTTTCATAAACAAATCCAATTCAGTCACGCAAAAATCAGAAGTCCGGTATACACGAGCCAAATTACCACAAATGCAGAGGTTCGTCAGTCCATAAAACAAGCCAAGATGTCGTCAAGATAACCAAATAAGTAACTCGAACTCACAACGTATGCACTCAATGAACCGAAGAACAGGAGTGAACAAACACCGCCGTATCACCTCATCATCCCTTTTGCAAAAAAGAGACATAAATATGGGATTTATTGTCTCTTTCCCCATTTACACTTTATGTTATACTCTTATCAGTCGTTGCCTTTGTTAAGCAAAAACAATAATAAGTACAGAAGTTTCACTCTTTTATTGTTTAGCGCATGCCGCCGCCACTTGAAAGGCAAATGCCGCCAACAAAAAAAAACGTAGAGCACTGCATTCATTTCAAATTGACATCTTATCGCTACTCGTACAAGAGTGCGATTCCTTTGTATACGTACAATACATTTTCTAAGAATTTTAGTTGAGTTTGAAATAAGGAAAAATATGGCGGTCAATTAAGTTAAGTCGCGTTTTTAAACCCTAATAATCTTTATTGTGACCATCTCGTATCGAAATAGTAATCCCGCGCGGTTGGCATGTCCATGTTCAGATTTCGTCACGCAATCCCGCCAAATTGCACTACCTATTCCGATCACTGCTCATCACACTAATATATACAGACAACTTCATAGCTCAAGATAAATGGCGCTTTGATTTATTTAAAGTAAACCATAATATTATGTGTTTTTTATATATATATATTTGGTTTTTCTCACAGGTATTCGGAATGCCACTGACTGAGCTACCTACCGGAGAAAGTAATATACCCATAGTGGTAGACAGGCTTCTAACTACGATAGAAATGACCGGACTCTACACTGAGGGATTGTACAGGAAAAGTGGTCTTAGTTCGAAGGTAAGTTTTATAATTTAGTTAGTTTGACATACAAATTAGACAGAGAGTGTGTTACAAAGGTTTTTTTTTACATTGATTTCGATTACGGCGGTCAGTTTATATAGAGACTACGCGACTCGGCAGGAGATATCTATGTACAAATGTGTTTTAACTGCCTATCAACACAAACAAATATATGGCGAATACTAAAAAAAAATCATGGACGGGGTAGGGGATTGCTTAGTGCCCCCGCCCCCTCCACCTTCCCCCTTGGAAGGCCGCCCGCTGCGAATGGTACGTTACGCCTCGTAACGTTGGTCAGTACTCACCTGTAGGGAATCTGCTTTCTACACCAATGTATTTTGTGCTTGTCCTTTAACCTCGCTGGTGTTTCATTCTGGTCGGTCCCTCCAGGTCCGCGAGCTGCGTCGTCTCCTGGACGAGTCCCCAGAGGAGGGCGCAGAGCGGCTGGACCTGTACGCGGTGCACGTGCGAGCCTCCGTGCTCAAGAGCTTCTTCCGAGAATTGCCGGAGCCGCTGCTCACCTTCGACTTATACGACGATTTTATACTCGCCGCGCAGATCTCAGACCCACAGGTAACGAAGTTTGAGCATGTTTGTGCATCCAAATTGTCTAATAAAAATACGTAGAACTCCGATTATCCGGATACTAAAACCAAGGATATCCTGGATAATCGATTTCAAAGTCTAATCAAGCGATGTTGGTGGGTAGTCGTCGCCGTGAAAGAAATTCTGGCGGCGCCCACGGCTATTGACTTCGTCGTAACGCGTCTCGTTGCTCCGTCGAAACATTTCTCTATTTAAATCGGCAATTAGAGCTGTGGCGAAAGAGTTCGTATAATGGTCTGTTCGGATAATCGGAATTTTATTGTATTTGCATAGTAAAACAGTTTCAGAATAGCGGCAATAGGAATCTTGACTGTCAAGTCAAATCATATGAAGCCAATACGTAAGGCTCTGTAGAAGTTCGTATGGAATACAACACTATGACGTTATAAGTTTCTATCGTCAAATCATTACTTTTAGTATTCGTTTTTATGATTATCTATAAATTTGTTTATTTACTTTCACAGCATTTTTAGAACTACTATGGTGTAAAACATATTTATTCTATTCTAATGTGTACTGAATCATAACATTTTGTTTATCCATTTTAATATTCAATTTTAGGAGCGGGTATCAACAATATTTACAATTCTTAGAAAATTGCCGAAACCAAACTTCGATCTTGTCGAGAGGTTAATATTCCATTTGGCGAGAGTCGCGCTAGGAGAAGCTCATAACAGGTAATTACATTTTTCATTTATTTACCGAAGGCGGGCTGATGCTTCCGTGTACAATATTTACGAATTCTAATCTTGAAACAGATGTATGTTAGGAGATAAATCGCACTTCACTTCATGAAAGATATTGGAAAAGTTTAGTATTTACCTTGTACACAACGCGTAAGCGCCTACCTATATTCATGGCGGTTTGGTCCTTTTGGCCGCAGGGAAATTATCCCTTAGATATAACCTAAATTAGTAAAATCGATATTAAAATTAGAAAGAATTAATTAATTTCCATTACGGCTGCCAATTCTTATAGAGACTACGAATTCAGCAGGAGACAACACAGTGTATAAATGTATATTTAGACGGCTCCAAGCATAAAGTCGGAAGTCAGTTTTTGGTAAAATGATATTTTTGCCCCAATAGAACATCATACTGCCATACTGTACATACATGCATTAGTGAGATTTTGAAGTGCTAATAGTGTTAACATTTGAACACCCCCGAACAAATTCTAATAATACAAAAATGCCTCTACTGCCAATAATACATTTTTTTTAAATTACGACCTTATGCGTAGGGGCTGTCGATTTGTTCTCAAGCACAGGTCTACTATTTATTCTGTGATACGACCAGACAGAAATTAGGCACAAAACTCACGTCTTTGTGCATTTTGCGAGACACAGAAAGGTGTGATACAGCTGATTTTAAACAGAAAATATGAAGATTTTTTCCAGATAGTTTGTCTATTACATATTACCTCGATGCTTAACCCAAGTCCCCGTCCAGGATGGGCTCCAACGCGCTGGCGATCGTGTTCGCGCCGTGCATCCTGCGCACGCACAAGGTGCAGCCGGCGCAGGACTCGCTGCACGACATCGCGCGCCAGACCGCCTGTCTCGAGGCCATCCTCGTCGACAAGATCAGCACCGTATGTTACATATCTGTTCTTTACGGGGGGCACACTCCCCGTCACACTGGTGTGACCTCGAACTATTTATTTTCCTCGTGGTGACAACACCACCACGAAATAGTTTCAAATTTTGTCTGACGTTCGATTCTGTAACCTAAGTGTATAAAGGACGAAGTTCGAGCGACTTTAGAAGAAAGACGAGTCCGGCAGGAATATACCTGGCTTAAAAATGACGCCCACATAAGCCAATGGTGTATCGGTGCAGAGCTATTATAGGAAATATTAGATTTTATGATTTTGCGATGGTGCCACGAGGGGTTCTGATAGATTGTTACTGGTCACACTAAACAGTGTGACTACGAGGAAAATAAATTTCTTATCTCCAACTACGATTACGATCTTGGATACTTTTCCAACCTTTGATTATGATCTTTGACTTATAAAAATGCAGCATAACGTTGAGCTGATTTCTAACCGCCAAAAGTATATAGAAACGGGAAGAAGAAGAAAGTTTAAAAGTTTGTTGTATTTTAATTTTTATTATTCAAGGCAAAAACTGACATTCCATCATCCATGTACAAAATATATTTGTTCGACCAGTAATGATACTTAGTTATATTAAAGCAGACATCTCTATTGAACCATTATATAACACTAGCTGACCCGCGCAACTTCGTATGCGTACATTTTCCCCGTTTTTGCAACATTTTTAATTACTGCTCCGCTTCTATTGCGTGATGTTATATAGCCTATAGCCTTCTCGATAAATGGGCTATCCAACAGTGAAAGAATTATTCGGACCAGTAGTTCTTGAGATTGCCGCGTTTAAACAAACAATCTCTTCAGCTTTATAATATTAGTATAGATTAAACTTATTCAATGGAAAAAATACTAACTATCAAGACTTGTTGGTCCTAGGACCTACTTACCTTAACCTTGTGTTACCATCTCTGAATTATAATTTTCTTATTTTTCATCAGATTCTGGTACACCTTTAGCTTATCTACCGTTAACAGTCTATTAAAATAGATAACTCTTTTAACGCAACTGATACTTGTACCGTCAATAGATCGAAAACTTTTCGGGTTTTCTGTCTATCGATGGTGGAGGTAAACTGTTCAATCTTCTAAGTTAACGTTAAAAAAGATACGGCCGCTTTTATTTTTAAAACTGCAAGACTCGATTCCTGAACTATTTATAATATAATAGCTGTCTCGCGCTACTTCGTCTGCGTAAATTTTCCCTGTTTTTGCAACATTTCTCATTGCTGCTCCGCTCCTATTAGTCGCAACGTGATGTTATATAGCCTATAGCCTTCCTCGATAAATGAGTTATCCAACAGTGAAATAATTTTTCAATTCGGACCAGTAGTTCCAGAGATTACCGCGTTCAAACTCTTCAGATTTATAATATTAGTATAGATATATTATTACCTACAAATTTGTACTGTGCCTGGCGTCCATCTGTCACTCCGGTTGTCATGAATGATCTCATATACATATAGGTCCGCGGCATGCTGCAAGACATCGCGACGCTGGACTCTGCGTGCCACACGGCCACGAGCCGCCTGTCCACGCTGCGCTCGCACAGCCAGGCGCCGCGCCCCGAGGAGCAGATCCTGTCTCAGCACATACACGAGATACAGAAGGAGAAGGCGCATCTCACCAACCAACTACCGACTTTAATCAGGTATGACACGGCTAACTATAGTCCACGACAATTTGCAGTGACGACAGATTGTCAGAAGGACGATATTTTACCGTTTCACGATAGTCGAAAACGATGAAATATCGTCAACGGCAGTGTCGTTGTTACGAGTATCTATCGTAGCCACGATAAAAATATCGTATTTTTGTTTACAACGACGACTAGGAGACTGAACCGTAAAGATGTCTTCACGACCCATTATTACAGTCTTCAACGATATAAAATATTTCAAAGATACAGTGACGATAAACAGTCGTGAGAACGACGTGGGATGTATTACAATTTAAAGCTATTGTCAGTACATTCCGCACAATCATAATGTCACATTCATTAGTGTCTAATACTTGTGTAAGGGTTACTACACATACAAGCGGGTTGGCACTGGTTCGGCAATATTTGCCGAATAACGAAGCAGACCCAAAGCAACTACTACATATGTTCGGCTTCATTAACAAGTGTCAATCGGATAGTTCTTTTGGGTCGGCACATAATTCGATTCGGCAGTATTTGTTGAAAGACAAAGCCGACCTGAAGTCATCACTGCTGTCGCCCGGCCTAGTATATCTGTGCGGCACAACTGATCGCCTTTTTTTTCGAATATTCATATACAATTAATATTTATTATAGCGGCGGTAGCCTAATGGCTAAGACATCGGGTTCGCAATCATGAGGTCGCGGATTCGAATCCTACCCAATATACTACCAACGTGAATCCATTCCTAACACAAGCCTTTGAGCTTAGCTGGAGGGGTTAACAAAATTGCTAGTAATGTGGGCCCCACATGTGAATCGTGGGATTCACATGTGGGCATGTTGCTTATTTTAAAAAAAGTATTTTATGGGCCATGTGCTGATTAATGGCGATGATATGTGTAGCAATTCTAACCATGTTGCCGTGAAGCGCCGAATGAGATAACCATGTTTAGCTCACATTACCAATTTTTCATTTTGTCAACACAGCTATTTTGATATGACAACGTTGTGTGTGTACGATAGAGCGACGTCTGACGACGACCTGCTGTCGACGACGGACCACGACGGCGAGCTCGGCAGCACCGACGACCTCAGCGCCGCCGGCGCCGCGCGCTCGCAGCGCCTGCTGCATCGCCAGCTGTCCTCCGACGACCCCATCATGGTGTAGGGCGTCCGCCGTGTGTGCTGTAGGCTCGCCGCATCAACGTGTGGGGTCACCCCATCGTGCTGTAGGGTGACCCCACCGTGGTGTAGGGTGACCCCATCGTGGTGTAGGGTGACCCCATCGTGGTGTAGGGTGACCCCATCGTGGTGTAAGGGTGACCCCATCGTCGTTTAGGGTGACCCCATCGTGGTGTAGGGTAACCGCATCGTTGTGTAGGGTGACCCCATCGTTGTGTATGGTGACCCCATCGTGGTGTAGGGTGACCACATCGTGGTGTAGGAATACCCTATCATGGTATAAGGGGACCCCACATCTGCATATATTTTTGTACTCGTTGATAGTGCCCGATCCACGGTGCCGAGGCGGCGCCTTTCGATCGAATCTTATGCAAAAAAATGTCCAATTTGCCATGATATTTAGCGTTGTTGTGAAAAATTTAACGTTAATATTTAAGTGAATCGTGAGATATCTTACATTCCTCGTGTCGTAAATTGAAAACAAATTAGCTAAAATGTTCCTCTGCATGTTCCTTTACATTTTCAAATTTCTAGTGGATGATTTACACGATTGAATGTCACATTGTTATTAAGTTTTGTATTAATAGAATTACAGAGTGTTTTCTCGCCGGTTCTCCCCCTCGATATGGTTATGATTTAGCGTCGAGTGTGATGGCAACACTCGAAATAGTATTTGAAACATAAACAGGTACGTATATTTTTATCTTGAATACACACTAGTACACGGTGTTAGAGCCCTGTTTTAGACGAATATACAAATAGTAGAAGTAGGCGAGCGCTAGCGCAGTCGATATAACAGCAGATATTCTTGTAGCCTTTGTACTACTGTACTTGGACGTAGTGATGAGCTTAATTCAATAAGTTAAACAGTCGCCACCATTATATCTCGGCGACAACAAAAATACAATGTGTATATGAAGAGTATTTTTCGTACGTAAAAATATTTACATTCATCTTTGCGCTGACATATTTTATGATATATTTTCTCTGTGTAAATATGTAAATCTTGTCTTATGGTGATTTTAAAAACTATTATAGCAATATTGTTCTGTCAATGGCGGTATTTTGTTAGACATGTGGATGTAACGCGACTGTATTTTTATGTTTCGAATTAGTTTGTAAGTTAAACGTGCCGGCTTTAGTTTGAGTATTCATTCATTCCATTAATTTTATACTTCGGATTTAGAATTGTTGAATGTGTATCGTCTCGGTGATGTTTTAAAACCAGTGATGTTTATTGATCTATCTGCAAACAAAAAAATGTTCTGTGGTAAGCGATTATTTTTATAATTACACCGAATAGAATAATCGATTGTAAATTATTAATATGACAAATTTAAAATATATATTATTATCTAAAATTTATGATTTATTGGAAATTTATGCCAATCCAAAGACATTTTTGGCAATGAGGTTAAGAATTACGAGAATTATGTTAAAAAAATGTGATCATAGATTAATTTATAATCTTGTACTATTTCTCAAAATATTCACATCGGTTTGTGAATCAACCGGCTTTTACCTCATCTAAAAGACGTTTTCATTTTTTAATACTGATAAATAAATTCAGAGTACTTATTATTTTTATTACTGATATGTAGTTGAGCTTCAAGACTTTTAATATCTTAAATATAACATTGAAATTTTACAGGAGCACATTAACAATACCGAAATTTAGCTCATCTGCATAATTAATGCTATTTTTTTTAAGTTGTTAAGAATGTTATATGTATTATTCATTGCCCTGCTGGAGACAGGCCTGTTCAAATCTTCCAATTTGCGACGATAGAGCCGTGAATTGAAAGGTACTCATATAGTTAAAATATAACTAAAATTATTGTTAACACCATGTACCTTGCCTCTATCTTTTATTTGCTTTCATGATCTAAAAGACTGTCTTAAAATAAGCTATTGAATTTATTATTAAGTCACAAATATTTTATCCGCTTTTTATTAATTAGTTTGTAGCAATTTACTATACAAACAACGAATTACTCTGTGACAACTTGTATTGTTTATAAGCCTCTTCTATAGTCGCCTGTGGACATATTTTATAGCTCAATATTTATAACTGTATTAATAACTTTCTTATCTGATAAGTTTACACATTTTAACGTCTATTAAAACAATCAAAATGTTTTGAATCTCACATTAAAGTTGATACTGAGGACATACCTTTTGATCGATTATAAAACAGAGCTGAAAAGAAAATTATTTTTGGGCTATGTGCCTTTAAAAATATTTAAAAAAATTGAGATAGCACGTGAGTCGTCAAGGTGCCGAACAAAATTAATATTGTATTTTATGTATAAAAGTCTGTTATTCTCTTTGATTGGGGTTGTGTCGCAGTAATCTAGTGTATTTTCTGTGCCTTCAACTAGTTTGCTTTCAGCAGTGCATGTCTAGCCTGAAAACGTCTGAAAGTCTAGCTACTGTTAATGGTTTATTAGTATTCTTGTATAGCATTGTTAGAATTCAGAATAATTAGCCACATACATACATTTTACTTTGTGTTGAATTTATTATAGATGCGGTCTCGGTCTCGTTGATTACTTGTCGTTCTCCCGAGCTCCCCATCACCAAACATACTCATAATCATAATTAAATATAAGTTGATTTTACACGAAAAAAATTATTAAATGTGCAATGTGGCTACGAATAGGGACTTATTGACACTTTAGAAGTGTGTGTAGATATTCGCCAGTTCCACGTAAGAATTATGTAAATAATTTATTAGTTATTATAATCAACTTTAGAAAGGTACTATTTTATCTTAAGAACTGCTATGGTCTTTGCCGTTAATTTGTAAAAGTGCCTATCAAAAGATACTGTTTTATTTTGATGTTAAAATGTCTACTGGTGCATTAGATTTCATTGGATTGTTAAAATTATATAGTAGTTGTTTCAAATTAATTTGTTAATTATCACTGGAAGTTAGTAATGATAAATGATAACATTAGTGCAACATCACATTCGTTTTAATTGTTGCATACTTATTATACACATCTGTTTTACTTAATGCCTGTTATGGTACTGATTTAATGAATCATAAGATATTAGTTGGATATTGTCTCTAAGAATCACATAACTGGCATGTGTTTATCCAGCCTGTAATTGTATTTACCGTTAAGGACCAATACTAAACTGTTTACAACATGTCGTTTTATATACCTATATGTCTGACTGTGAACTTTGTCCTACATGTTAATCAATAATGAATCTTGTATCATATAAACATGTATATTGTTCAACTATTTTTAGGGATCCTATAATGTGTCAATATAAATGAATTGTAACCAAAACATTATACTGTATACAAAATATGAAAATAAAAAAAAGAATAATGAGATATATGTGTTTTATTTAATTTATTCTTGGTGTTTTATTACAATATCATCATCTGTCTGCCAGGGCAGTCGTCCAATAGGACATGAAGCCCAGTTGTGTTTCTTAGAAGCTAATCGCCAAATACCATTCATGATTTTTGCTTCTCTGTCCTGTTCTTGTATAATACCCACTTCTTCCTCTTCAGGTTGTATAATGTCAGTAATTTGAACATCATCATCATCATCATCATCACTATTAGCTTTCAAGTCATCTACAGTGTATATGGCTGATGTAGATAATGGGAATTTCTCTGGTGCTGATATTAATTCTGCTAATTTATATACTTTCTCTGCAACTGGGTTTGGAATGGATGGTTCTATAAGATCTAATAGATTTTTAATAAAATATATAAGGTATGGATTATAGGCAGCAATGATTGGTTGAATATAGTTGATATCTGTTAACTGTGAAGGCACAGGTTTTTCAAGATCTAATAGGAGGTTGTCTCCTTTGGTACTGGGAAACCAGTGATGATACAACTGCTTCAAATCCTTTTTCTTCTTTGATTGTTTCTTCTCAGCATTCATTCTGAAATTGAACACTAAATTATTATTTTAAAAAGATGACATCCACACGAAGCCTATATTGCAGGGATCATTTATGAACTTCAATTAAGGGACACAAGATGCATCCAGACACTGAACTAATTTAATATTTTATGGATCTTAAATTTTTGCTCTGTGACAATTGAACCCACTATCTCTTGGAGCGGTTGCCACTGTTACAGTTTGGTTACATGTAATCATAATTGGATGTATTTCCATGAAAAGGATCCAATCCACACGCACTATGCGTGTGGATTGGATCCTTTTCATGGAAATACGTCCAATTGTAGTTGTAATAAGATTACTCAAATTATGTCCAACATAGGTGAGAAGTTTTAGATCGGGAAATAATTTCAGGAGAAACAATTGTTTTTAATATGTATAAATTACCTCTTAAGTTTTTGTGAAAATTCTTGTGATCTTTTTATGGCTAATAATATTTCTGACACCCATAATGCAGAAAGGCGAGCTTTAAATTGATTATTTTCACTGTTTTGTGTTATTTTTATAAGGGCCAATATAAATTCCAACAGTAAATCATTTGAGTGCAGAAAATTAAGCAATGCCTGAAAACATAGCATATAACTGTTGGTCAGTCTATTTTTATTTTTAAAATCATTGGCACTAAAGAAATACAACAGTTCTCGAGATAAAAATAAAGAATCTTCCCCAAGTAAAGCTCCATTTATATGTGTAGAGATATCTGTGATTTTAAGTAGATTATTACTTTCTGTACATATTATATTAATTAATGACATGATGGACACAGTTTTCAAGTTTGACAGATTGACATAGTCTCCAAATAAATCTTTGACATCATTCACTATTGATTCCCTCATTTCTATATTTGGTATTTCTAATAAATTTTTAATCTTGCAGTTAGGATGAGCACAAATGCTCAGAGATGTGCATAGATTGATTAACACAGAAATTTTATTCACATCTTCTTTAATAAGAAAATCTTTTGGACCAGGTAGATATTCTTGAATGTTGGCTTTAAATTTGTCCCAATAGTTTTGCTGAAGCCACTGTAAACTGATTGCACATGCTTCTCTGAGTAGTGCAATTGGGGGTAGGTTATTACTGTGAGCGGTATCATGTCGCAAATCTACAATCCACTCAGGTACTCCTAAATTCTTGGCTGCTCGATATAAACTGGTGCCTTTTATTGTCTCTGTGTCAAGCATGTGATTAACAAAACGCATTACAGCGGATGAATACGCTAAACGAAGGAGCTGATCATCGGTCACTTCCTGAGTTTGCCTCATATCTTCAACGTGGACCTGTAGTAAGGAAAGTGTGGATTCTATGCCGGATGGCAGAGACGGGCATCTTGCTTTCCACACGAGTAATGTGATAAGAGCGTTCTCTTTATTCAAAGATGGATCTGATAATTCCTCGTACACTTTCTGCCACTCTTCATTGTTGTACCATGGGACAACATGACTAAACTCACTCATTATAACCGCTTAATAAATAACAACAAACGAAAATAACCTCAAAATACGATTAAGAATCGCATTTTTTGCCTATTTGACAATCTTGACTTTGACGTTTGTCAATTGTAGTGTTGCCATACTTCAATCAATGTTCGTTCATTTTTTTTTGGGCCATTAAATAGGCTATAATAATTTGATCTGTGTACCTACTACCCGAAAACATTGCAAGGCTCGGTATTATATACTTAGGCTTACAAATATTTATGTATGTGTATCAGTTGTCTGCGTCATAGTACAAGCTCTGCTTAGTTCAGGATCAGATAGCATTGCGTTATATGTCCCAAGATATTGTTAAATTGTAACTGAGTTATTTTTTCCCGGGGTGATCCGGGACTGGAACCCCACCCCCAATGATAATTTCATACAATACAAGAAACTCGGTAAACAAATCAGCCGTCTGGAAGGGGCACGTGCTCCCGTGCCCCTAGGATCTGCCTATGCTTATAACCACAGCAAAATAGGGTACTTCGTACTGAGAACGTTTTTCATCACTATTTTATAATAATTCTTCATTAAGTTTCTAGTAAGTAATAAGTAGTCTGTCTGTCTATCCGTCCGTATGTCACAGGCATTTTACTTAAAAATTATACAATGTATAATATATGACTGATGATGAAATTATAGGTGTCTTGTTTAACCTGCTACTTAGTGCTATAGTTGTATCATAAAATAAATATTTCTAGGGGGGCACTCCATACATGTAATGGCGGCTGTACACTCTCCCGCGAGTGAGAGCAGTCGCGCGAGTGGTTAGTGTAAAAACTTGTAAAAAGTGGCAACCAAGAAACTGGGATAATGTGATACCTAATGGATTGGTTAGCTGCACCGTAACACACGGACAAATGGGCAAGCAATGACTCGCCACTCACTAGATGGGCCCCTTTCTGGCCGCCACAGGCGACAGGGAGCAACATAGGTGTGTTGAGTTGCTTGGGGTGTTGAGCGGTGCGGCGCCGGTTTCACCACCACGAAGAAGGCCGTGAACTGGTTTCCCCGTAGTTATACCCTTTAAAATGACACTTCCACCCCCGAGCATACAAGCTCTGGCGATGTCCCTCTGGCCGGCCGAATATGGCAAGACAGAGTTGAGAGTCCTGCGGACGTTTTTGGTGTTTCACTCCCGCCGGCCAGTGAAGGCAAGCGGCAGACGAGGCCCATATCCACAAAGTCAATGGTCAGCACATGCTTTGTCAACTTTTATGTAATGTTTATCCTAAGCTAAGCCGA
Source organism: Herminia tarsipennalis (assembly GCA_945859575.2). NCBI lineage: Eukaryota > Metazoa > Arthropoda > Insecta > Lepidoptera > Erebidae > Herminia > Herminia tarsipennalis. The sequence goes on along the minus strand of OX243845.2, from coordinate 15,591,867 downwards.
AGTACGCTCTATAGATCTCAGCCTGTGAGTACTTATAGTTTCCCCGTACAGGTAGGTACAACTTGTAGGTACATATTCGGCTGTTGAAAAGTCTTATTAACAGTCATCGCTCAAGTAACTACCTATGGAGTATTTTACGTGACAATACATAAGTAGGTGGGTACATTAGTAGGTACAAACAGTTCCTGTATCCAATTGTTTGTAGAATAATACATTGTATTCTTACTTACAATTTAATGACATTTACAATATGTAGGTACCCATCAAATAACAAGTTAAAATCTTAGGTTGTTAGCTGGTACTTACCTACGTATTATATATCATTAGACTGTACAAATTGTACTCACCTACATCATAAAACAGACACAGGCAACAATAAAAAAATGTAAAATGGCACGGCAAAATAGGTAAAATAATAATAATATATTGGGCCAACTCACACAAACGTCATCTGATCCCAAACCAGAAGCGGATCCAGGATTTCATACGAGATGCAAAAAAAATACGAGAGGCAAATGGCAGTGCCGGTTCTAACATGCTTACCATGGGGTAGGTGCAGGTGCATTTCGGTGAAATTTGAGTTGGAAGCTCGACGGGGGTGCTGAGAGCTGCAAAAAAATCATTCCGGGGGGGGGGGAGGGGGGGCAAATGGGCAAACGAATTCAATACAATACAAGAAATTCGGTAAGGTCGGGGACTAGACTGACGACTGACGGGTTTTCTGTTGAGATCAGCCATGTGTAATTGAAACGATTATACATTAGATGGATTTACTTTCACTTACTTCATATTAAGTTTTATTTTTTATCAAATACATGTATAGTCAAAACTTTTCAATGTTACTAATACAATTAGGTAAACAATAGGGTTTATTTTTAGGGTTCCGTTGCCAAAATGGCAAAAACGGAACCCATATTATTTTGTCTGTCTTTTTAGGGGGGCTCCCATACATGTAACAGAAGCTGATTATTTTTTTCCAGCAAACATCAACGTGTCATCATTCGACAGGTATTTTTAAAACATGATAAGGTTTTTGATTGAGTAAATATTTTTGGAAATAATCGCTCCGAGTGAAAAATTAGAAGCCTACGAAATAAGAAGTAATGTATTAAATTTAATGAAGTCCTATTTGCATAACCGGACACATGTGGTCACATGTGTATAACTAGCAAAAAAATTAGAAGCCTACGAAATAAGAGGTAATGTATTAAATTTAATGAAGTCTTATTTGCATAACCGGACACATGTGACCGCATTCACGAGAATCGAAACATTAATAAAAATGAATTAAATCACCTATCCAAAGATTTTCAAGATTCTCAAATTCGGAGTACCACAGGGCAGCGTCTTGGGTCCTCTTCTTTTTATAATATATATAAACGATTTACCAAAAGTTGTTAAATACCACACGACTCTTTTTGCAGATGATAGCACCGTAGTTATCCTTATTAATATTATAAATGTTAAAATAACTCTGTCTGCCTGTTACGCTTCCACGCTCAAACAGTTAAACCGATTTAGATGAAATTTGGTATGGAGATAGTTTGAGTCCCGGGAAAGGACATAGGATAGTTTTTATCGCGATAACCGACATCAATGCGGGCGGAACCGCGGGCGAAACTAGTCACACTAATACTTATTATAAAGGCGAAAGTTTATGAGTATGTGAGTGTGTATGTTTGTTACTTCTTCACGTCTAAACGGCTGGATCGATTTTAATAAAATTTGGTATGAAGTTAGCTGATACCCTGGATTAACACATAGGCTAATAAACTGTTGTGCTGTGTGCTCAAACTTTAGAGATAACGGTTTAAACTTTCAGTTAACGGAATTCCAACTTATGTAATACTAGCTGTACCCCGCGGTGTTACCCGCGGTTTATTAGCCTATGTGTTATTCCAGGGTGTCAGCTAACTACATACCAAATTTTATTAAAATCGCTCCAGCCGTTTAGCCGTGAAGAAGTAACAAACATACACACTCACATACTCACAAACCTTTGCCTTTATAATATTAGTGTGATAAAACTTAATTACAATAATCACATATCTGAAGCACACACTGCAAAACTTGACGGTCTTATCATTGACCACAGATTGAACTGGAAAGTTCGTATTGACGAAAATTAGTGAAAGGGTGAGTAGCTCGGCATATGCTCTTTACAAACTTTCTCCAATTGTTATTAAGGATGCTCTTATTACTGCCTACCACGGATTGGTCGCATCAATCTTGCGCTACGGAATTATTTTATAGGGTAACTACACCGATAAGGAAATAATACTTAAAAACTGTGCGTTAGGGCTATGTTTAACTTAAAACCAACAAACTAATTGTTAAAAGTTGTGTTTCGTAAGCCATATTATATTCAACATAATATCCTGACACTTTCCTCCTTATATGTTTATGAAATGTAATTATTTGTCAAATGTAATTTGGAATTATTTCCCAAACTGTCTGATGGTGCCACACGTAGTCAAAGGGATACTTAAAGATTACCTTTGCAAAACGCCAAAACGCAAAAGAGCAAAAGTGTTTTCTGTATGGCTCCTTATGAGCCAAAGTGTTTTCTGTATGGCTCCAAAAATCTGTAACAAACTGCCTAAGTCTACTATAAATTGTAATATTGAAAAAATACTAATTATGAAATGTTACTACAGCTTTGCCGACTTTATGAATGACTTAAATAACATTGAATTATATTTAAATGATTTAATATTCATTTCTATAACTTTGACTTGACATTACTAAGTAATATAGACATTTTGACTGACAATTATAAATCTGTATGACTGCACTGTATTGATTTTTAATTATTATCGCATTATTATAAATAGTTTTTTTTTTTTAGAAAACTGATAAATAATATAAATTTCACTAACCACTAGAGCAACCCTAGTCAACCCTAAGTAAAAAACCGGGCAAGCTTGCATGTTAGGCAACACACAATGTAGCCCCCCCCCCCGCCCCATACGAATAATGCGGGATAAGAAGTAGATTTTCTGTTGTTTCATACTTACAACGTTATAAGAAATTGTTTCAATGGAATTGTACGAAAATTTTGTTACTTCTCATTTGATCAGCTGTTACTCGTTAATTTGTTAAGCCTACCTAGCTGTGATAGTTTTCCTTTGAATTTCACAACCAAAACTTTATTCAGGGGGAGAAATTTGCCTCCACCAGCCAAGTGTGAGTCACTATCATGGGGGGGGGGGGGCATTAGATACAACACGGGACCACCACCGAATACAATTGCCTGTCAAAACACACCGGTCCAGTGTCAAAATTCTCAAATCCCCAAAAACAAAGGTCATTCAGTCGACTCTGGGGAGAGGCAACTGCCCCAATTTCCCCCCTTGGTTCGCGCATGTTTAGACAATTTCATAGGTATTGCAATTAGTCTACCTACTTTATAAGCACGGGGCCGCATTCCAATATTAGTACGTAGTAGGTAGGTAGGTAACGTCCGTACTTACGCAACGTCTACATGTTATACCTACGTAGGTACATTCTCTCAGTGCCGGATCTACGATTCTTTAGAGGGGGGGGGGGGGGTAAGAACTTGATATATGGACACAAAGTACGCCAAGATTTTGCAAAGCTTTGCTCCGTGTGGAAATCGTACCCACGACTTCTTACATCATCGTGCCCCTGAGGCTGGCGGCAGGCATCAACACAAACATAAAAAAAATGTTTTCCATGTTTGTGGTGATGGTTGGGCAACGAGCAAGTTAAAAATCCACTCGTCGGAAACCTGTTTCACCTTTTCAGGGTTCCGTACATCAAGAAGAAAAAACGGAACCCTTATAGGATCACTTTGTTGTCATTCCGTCCGTCTGTCTGTCAATACCCTTTATCTTGTCTCAGGAGCGTGTGGAGGTATCGAGTTGAAATTAAAACCATATACTGAGGTCTACAGTCCCTTAAAGCTGTGAAAAAATCAAACTCCTAAGTTAGCAATCATTTGCACGAGCGATTTTTTAACGTATGAAAAAAAAAACGCTAACATAGAACAAACGCTTTTCCAAATCACATATAAGGGTTTTGATGCGCTAGGAAATCAAAATTTATAGGGTACTTTCCGTTGACCTAGTACTATAAAATTTGGCAAATAAGTATAATAGGTAGGTACTTACCTACAAATTTGTACAGAACCCTCGGTGGTCCGACTTGCACTTGTCCGATTTTTAGTTTCGCCTTGTCCGTCTGTTCGTACGCCCGTCCGCACCTTTGCTCAGAGACTGTTAGTGGTAGGAAGCTATAATTTTGCACGGATACACATATATCGACTGCCTCTGTGGCGCAGTGGGAGTGTATCCAACTGCTACGCAAGAGGTCGTGGGTTCGATCCCCACCCAGGATAAAACTTTGTGTGATGAGCACGATGGTTTATTCTGTGTCTGGGTGTTATTTATCTATAATATGTATGTATTTAGAAATATATAAGTATGTTTATCAGTTGTCTGGTTTCCATAGTACAAGCTCTGCTTAGTTTGGGATCAGACGACGTTGTGTGAGTTGTCCCAAAAATATTATTATTATTATTATTTACGCCGACAAAGTGAAATAAAAAAAAATGAAAAAAAAAATGTTTAGGGTACCTTCCCTATATGCAAAGTAGAGGGTGTGATTTTTTTCTCCCCTGCCCCATAGTGTGGGGTATCATTAGATAGGTATTTTAAAAATTTTTAAGGGATGGGAAGACGATTTTTAGATTTAGGGATCTGTATGTAAAGTATTAAGCTTTAAAGTGCAAATTTTTGTTAGGGTAGCTCCCCTGCCAGCTAAATGGTTGATGTTGGGTAGGTATGTGAAAAAATTCACGGTGTGAAATTAAAAGGAAAACTATCACAGCTAAGTAGGCTCTACAAGTTTACGAGTCAAATGAGAACTAACAAAATTTGTTACAAATTCCATTGAAAAATATGATTAAGTAGTTAAAACGTTGTAACTTAAGTATCAAACAAAGACAACAGAAAACCCACTTCTTAAGCCACATTATTTGGATGGGGGGAAGCGGGGGGGGGGGGGGGATTACGGAATCCTACATTGTGCGTGGCCCGACATGCACTTGCCCGGTTTTTGTTTATTTAAGTTTCCATATCCAAATAAGAAGGGAACCCTTATGATCACTTCGTTACACATTTGTCTACTGGTTCTGTGTTAGGTAGGTAAGTAGTCGTGGTAGTATTAAATTGAAATGATGTAGGTACATACCTTCTTACACCTAAATATTTAGAGCTACGCAGGGCCTTCGCTAGCGGCGGAGGGCATTAGAGGGCAATGGCCTACCTTCAGGGCCTTGCTTCGGGGACAGTGTGGGTGTGCCTGCTCTAGTGCCCTATTTTAAACATAAAACTCAAGTCTAGTTACGGCCCTGGGTCTATGGTAGATAAATAACACAGGGAAGTACCTATCTACATAAATAATAATAATATGCAAAGTGCAATAACAAGTAGGTACCTAATAAACGAATGGTCTAGTGTTAGTTGCGCTGTTCTGAAGAAATATTTCAATTTGAAGCGACGGTAGTCTAATGGTTAAGGAATCGGACTTGCAATCCTGAGGTCGCGGGTTCGAATCCTAGCCATTATACTGCCGACGTGAACCCACAAGCCATTGAGCTGGAGGAGTTAACAGGATTGCTAGTAATGTGGGAAAAAAACCCTCATTGTTAGTTACTTTTTTTTTTCAATAAACAAAAAAAAAAATATTAAGTAGGTACCTAAGTACCTACTATAGTGCTTATAGGTATTGTGCTAAAAATAAAGATAAATAAGTAGGTATGTGTAGGTAGACTGACTAATCTAATATTTTTGTAGTTTAAATAAAAATATAATCAGTGTAAAAGGGTTGTAAAAGTTGTCAAGCATTTGTTAAACCAGTATGGGAAACTGTAAATAATGCTTTAACAAGTTAAGCCACTTTAAACTAATATAGAACCCTCGGTGCACGAGTCTGACTCACTATAATTGACAAGAAACGACCTTCTTAAAATTCTTATGTAACTTCTTAACTATATTAATATTATAAAGCTGAAGAGTTTGTTTGTTTGAACGCGGTCTCTCATCGCGGAATCTCAGGAACTACTAATTTGAACTCTTTCACTGTTGGATAGCCCATTTAACGAGGAAGGCTATAGGCTATATAACATCACGCTACGACCAATAGGAGCGGAGCAGCAATGAGAAATGTTGTAAAAACTGGGAAAATTTACGCAGACGAAGTTGCGCGGGACAGCTAGTGATTTATATAACTACGTTTAGCATATTACATTTATTATGTAGGATCATTTTAATTATTTATTATAAAATTAAGTAAGTAGGTATAATTTATTTAACGTTAGAAACTGTTGGGCCCAGTTGCGGAGAACAGTCTCCGCAACTGGGCCCAACAGTTTCAAAGGTCACCCATAACTTACTTTAGGTTTTAGGTACTACAGACATAGCTTTCCTCTATAATATTAGTCGATACGTAGGTACTTGGGTATGTAAAAATCATCTTGGAAAAAAATGTTTAACACGAACCTTATTCACGCTCTTATATGCGCTCTTATATGCGCTCCGCGCATGCGCCGTGCGAACTGGCGCATGCGCGGTGCGTTCAAAGATGTCTGCCGCGCATGCGCGTTGATGCATTTCAAAGCACAGCTCTCTATTTACCGTTATGAGAAGAATTTGAAAGTTCGCACGGGCTTGATGCTTGACGGGCGAAAACGGATAAAAAGAACATCATAAGGACCCTGATTGTGAGAACCGCATCAAAATCGTGCGTGGTAGGAGTAAGCGGAAATACAGACAGACGGATGCTTAAAGCGACTTTGTAAATAATGTTAGGATACGCATTATAAAACAATTTAGACCCGCCCCGCCCGCTTGTTATGCGACCGTACCTTATTTCTCGTTATTGTGAATCAGACGCGCACTAGAGAACATTTCCTATGTCTTGACTAAACACCTGTTAGCATTGAAACCGACATGTTGCTAATTTGTTGTGTGTTATCGTTTTTATTTTATTTATTGTATAAATATTTTACAAGAACATTCAATTATTGGAGGAACAAAAATGTTGTTGGACCCAAACCAAAACCATTCTTTGGTAACTTGCAACAATCCACTCTTCGCCGGCAACATATCAGCAACGTACTTAAAGATATTTATGATCAATATCCAGATGAAAAAGTTGTAGGAATTTATAGAATGACTACACCGTGTCTTTTATTAAAAGACTTGGATGTGATCAGAAATGTGATGATTAAAGATTTTGATGTGTTCGTTGATCGTGGTATTGAGTTTAGCAAGGAAGGATTGGGAGTCAACTTGTTTCACTCAGACGGAGATACCTGGAAAGCGCTTCGAAACAGATTCTCACCAATTTTCACTACAAGTAAGTTGAAAAATATGTTGCCACTTATAATTGAACAGGCGGATAAGTTCATAGAACACGTCAGTAAAATTAGAAGCATCAGCGCTGAGCAGGAGGTACACGGTCTTATGCAACAATACACCGTGGCTACAATAGCGTCGTGTTGCTTCGGACTAGATATGGACACCTTCAGTGATGAAATGAGAATTACACTACGTAATCTTGATAAGTTGCTTTTTGATATGAATTATGCTTACGAACTGGATATGATGTATCCAGGAATTTTAAAAATGCTGAACACGTCATTGTACCCAACGGCTGCCACTAATTTTTTCCGCGATTTGGTTAGAGATGTGATTTGTCAAAGAAATGGAAAACCTTCCAATAGAAATGATTTCATGGACTTGATATTGAAAATAAAAGATGAACAGGTACTCCAGGGTGCTGTAAAACATGAGTCATCTGACATAATAACTGTGGAGGTCACTGAAGGAATAATGTCCTCAATGGCATTCTCATTTTATGCAGCCGGTTATGAGACTAGTTCTACTGAAATGGCCTTTCTGTTGTACCAACTAGCGCTGAACCCAAAAATACAAGACAAAGTGATATCAGAAATAGACTCCATTCTTAGTAAACATAAGGGTCAATTGACATATGATTCAATGACTGAAATGAATTATTTGGATAAAGTTATTGATGAAACCCTTAGAATGTACCCTGTTGTCGATCCATTGCAAAGGAACGCAAAAAACGATTACAGAATACCAGGCACTGATGTAACAATTAAAAAGGGAGAAACGGTGATAATATCATTACTTGGCATACATAACGATGAGAAATACTATCCGAATCCTAAAGAATTCGACCCAAACAGATTCACTACGTATAAGACGGGAGAGCGTCACCCTTGTGCTTATTTGCCTTTCGGAATTGGTCCCAGGAATTGTATCGGTAAGTTTACTAAACTTTATATACATGTACAGTATAGGTAATGCCTACCCTAAATAGTAGGCATTCAATGGTAGTTCTGGGAATTGAACATTTACATAACCAAAACCCGGATATACCTACCTACATAATGACGATGTCTAATTATCGTGTGAACATTTCAAATAGACATTTGACTGACGTTTAATTCAAACCTATATTTTTTGCTGCTCGCATGTATACAAAAACAGATTATTATTAATTATAATGTTATTATAATTTACCATTTACCGGACTGGAATTCGGACCGTTCTACGTTTTAAAATCTTTTTGAAGCTGATATAAGTACCTACCTAATTTTAATTTTCGCTATAGGATCTATCTAACTTACCTATGCACCAAATAGCTGGAGAGCTGGCGACGAATTAAATTACGACGGCGACGAATTACTTACTCAGTTTGCCAAAAAAAAGGTTTTTTTTGGCAAACTGAATAAGTAAAAAAACATAAGATATTTCGTTACTTGACGAATCAGAAATTGTGAATCTTGTAGAGCGTTTGCGGTTATTTCGCAATATATCTATAAGATTTGCAAAGAAAATATCCTTATATGTTTTTTTTGGCCATTTGAGATGTCTTTCATTGTAATTAAGCATTTAGGTATTTAATTAAAAAATACAAATCCCAGACAGTTTTCTCGTTTTAGGGTTCCGTAGCCACAATGGCAAAACTGAACCCTTATAGTTTCGCCATGTCCGTCCGTCCGCAGCTTAGCTCAGAGATTGTGCTAGGGCTAGAAGGCTGTAATTGTGCATGGATACACATATTACTTACGCCGACAAAGTAAAATAATAAAATCTTGAAAATTTTTTTTTAGGGTACCCCGCCCCCTTCCCCCTATATGTAAAGTGGGGATGTGATTTTTTTTCTCACCTACCCAATCGTGTGGGGTATCATTAGATAGGTCTTTTAAAAACGTATAAGGGTTATAAAGGCATTTTTAGATTTAGGGATCCGTTTTTGAAATATTAAGCTTTAAAGTGTAAATTTTTGAGAGTCAAGTGTCCCCCACCATCCAGCCAGCTAAATGGTTGATGTTGAGTATGTATGTGAGACAAATCACGGTAGTAGTAGGTATATAGTGAAGGGGAGGGGGGACTACGGAACGAACTACTTTTTTATATTCGGTATTTTTGCACAAAATTATTATTAAAGTATAAACTAACAACATATTGCGTAGAGATATATATTTTAATCAAATAATATTTTGTCGTTACAGGTCTACGACTGGCTAAATCACAATCACGTGTTGGTATAATTAAGCTTTTATCAAAGTTTCGGGTAGAAACATCGCAGAACACCAAGATGAATTTGGAGTTTGATCCATCAAGATTTTTATTAACTCCTAAAGGAGGAATTCATTTGAATATTGTACCCAGAATAAAGTAATTATATCGTTGTCAAGGGTTTTAATTTATCAAATAAGGAATATAATTTCCCCTACGAACGTTTGATCTATTTCACGAGGAGTTGACAATGTGCAAAATATCTGCTAAGCAAATTGGCGATTATGAGTACCTTGTTCGGACTGCCCAATAATCTCAAAAATACGTGGTTGCACCCAAGATCTAATATAATAATATCTTGGGACAACTCACACAAAGCTATCTGATCCCAAACTAAGCAGAGCTTGTACTCTGGAAACCAGACAACCGATAAAAATACTTATATATTTCTAAATACATACATATTATAAATAAATAACACCCAGACACAGAATAAACTATTGTGCTCATCACACAAAGTTTTATCCTAGGTGAGGACCGAACCCACGACCACCTGCGTAGCAGTCGGATACGTTCTCACCACGCCACAGAGGCAGTCTATCTAAATATTGGCATTTGATAGACTTTAACAAAGAGATGTTTCTATAAGCCCAAATCCTTGATGTGTGATATTTCCAATAGGTGAGGCGACATGCCCCCCTATTTTTAAAATTAAGTAGTAAATATAAGATTAAAGGCAATCGTTCTACTCAGTTATCGCCGAGAGAGGATTTGACAGAATATTACAAAGGCACCTTTTTATTCATCTGAAAAAATATTACCAAAAATCCAGTATTAAAGTTTGGTTTCCGACCTGTGATCCAGGGTCATATTCTCGATAACTGCAACTTCAAAACAAGAGCAGAGACCTTCGTCACATGTATCTTGTTTTGTAAACCTTGAAAAGACTTTTGACATTGTGCAATGAGAAGCGCTCTGGATGGTATTTATACCCCTTTTTGTGCCTTTGAGGCGTACAAAAAGTTACAGTGATGGCGCGCGAGCCGCGCATTCACCAGATATGTACATGTAAAAACTTGTTACCAGATTATTTCGACATACTTATAAAAAGGAATCTTTTTACAGCTATAACAAAAAATCGTGGGAATAAAGATATGTAATTTGACTTACAGTAAAATAAATTATTAGCAGAACCTAATGACAAAAAACCTGTTAAATATTTTTTTCCAAAAGATTTATCGACTACTATTATAATTTTTCCTTTCTGTGGATCTAGGAAATAGCATTGGTGCCAACGTTGGGATGAGCGTTATTCTAAATCTACACGTTGGACGAGTGGTGACGTTGGGCCAAGGTATGGAGCCTTCGTTAGGCTCAATTTACACCGCCGCGGAATGGAAGCGTCAATTTCGCCTCATGACGCAGGAATTCGCTGGAATGCTCGAGCATTCCCGCGAATTCCTGAGTGGGCATGAAGGACGTTCCGTTGTTTAGTCGTTTTCGTAGTAGTTGTTTTCGTAGACGCTTCGCACTACTGTGACGACTTCCCCCGTTCGCGCCACTTCCCGCGGATTCCACAGACGGTACCGGAGAATTCTCGAATGCGCGAGGATTCCGCGGAAGGCGCGCGACTTTTTTTAGGCTCGTAGTTAGTTTGTTTGTTATACACTTGACATAAAGTTCATTATGCGATGTACAAAAACTTCCATTCCGTTCCATTCCGCGGCGGTATAAATTGAGCCTTAGGCGTTTTATTATTTAGTCCTTTTGAGAAGTAGCCTTTTTGCGCCTAATTCCTTCTTTAGAACTAGTCCATTCGCCATCAGTTCAGAGAGTAATATTATTCATATTACTTTAACAAGCCTTGATAAATATTATACATAATAGACAATGTGATTTATGCTGGTCTTTTGGATCGTTTTCCCAAAATTGGGTATTATGCGAAATATCTAGATTAACCATTTTGCCTATAATATAATTATTTGCGTTTTATAGTGTGCACTAGGATGAAAATAAAAACATAAAATTTCATAAGAATATTTTTTATTAAAAAACTGATTTCCAAAGCAAACGTTGATCATAATATTCACATGCAGTTAAAACGCTACATGCTTCACGGGAGTTTGCACGATTTACATTCATAACATTCATTTTCCTTTAAATTAAATAAACGCATCCTTTAATCAGGTAGCGAGTTTTGAGTGCGCAATTATAAGGGCTCTTTTAAGCGTCTTCCAGACGGTTGCAAACAAAAGTACAAACCAAGGTGCCCTTGCTTGTTCCAACGGTGTAGACGGCTGTTTCAAACCAAGTACCAAGTAATTTGGTTTACAACAGCCGTCTACACTGTTGGAAACAAGCAAGGGCACCTTGGCGGGAAGGCTTGTTTCCAACCATCTAGAAGACGCTTTAGACGTCCGGTGTTTTCACCGCACGCCGGATGGATATTTTCGACGGACCGGACCGGCGATAATTGTTCGAATGATGTCAAAAATCCATCCGGCGTCCGGTGTACAAACCGGACGTCTCAAAGAGCCCTTATGCTACGGTCGCACCAGTGGCAGAACGGTAGCGTGAGATCAGTTTACCAGCGCAGTTGTAATGTATCAAATGTCTAGCGCCGAACGTAGCGGCGATGTAGGAATACTAGTACATTACAACTGTGGGCATTTTGACGGTATCGCCACAAAATACCAAGAGTACAAACGGTAACATTCATACAGATCTCTCCCGAACAACGCATATATAGACATCTTTCATAGACACGGAATTTCAGACCACTTTGTTCGAAAGGCGTTCCGATATTCCGTGTCCGTGAGCGACACTACTATAGTTATAGTACAATTACGCTGGCCTGGGTACCTCGTATCACCGGCTCCACACGTTGGCCCCAACGCCATCTTGAATAACGCTGGTCCCAACGTTAGCGCCAACACTATTTCTAGATCCACGTTAGAATAGTGGCTTTGGAACCAACGTTGGGGCCAACGTGTGGAGGCGGTGTAAAAAGTGACAGCAATTTCAAATGCCGAATCGAATGACCGTTTTGTGCACTTCTTTCATATTTATGACTAATAGCCGCTTATTTTTTTTTTAAAGTTTATTTATGTGATTATACTTGTTATACAAGTATAGACTTCCTCGATGTCTATGTATGTGTTGCTGGAGCGCACGTATGAAGGCTACATTCTGCTGACGATATCGCGTTGTCGTCTTGCCACCATTACGACTGCACCCTAAGAATGGCCATTTTGTATTAAGTGTTGGGTTCAGAATATCATATTTTTAGTTTATACGGCGGATATTAATTATATCTTTCGGCAATTTACGTGTTTCCAAATCAGTAGAAATATACAATCTATGTCTATCTTGCATACTTATAACAATCAGCTTACACGAAAATCATCAAAGTTCATAATTATAATCATAGTACCGCGTAAGCGTACCCAGGATTCTTTTTTGGTTTTCAGAGGGGGGGGGGGGGAGGGGTTCAGTCCATGTGTAAAAAGGAGGGGGGCGTTTGATTTTATCAATATCGGCGGTAACTGTTTCTAGGTCGAGGAATAGAGGGTTTGTACCCTCAAACCCTCCTCTGGGTACGCCTACTTTTACTCCCTTATTCATAATACATTAACAGCAGTATTTTAACTACCCAATGTTTTGTCTTCTATTCTATTTTAAAAATGGAATGAAAAACAAAGACAAAACATTCACCAATAGGGTATTTGTAATTTAAATGATCAAATCATTTACTTTTAGTGTTTCGTTTGATAAATAGAAAATAATAAACACGTTCAATTTTAAACGAACATATTTTTTCTGAATACTTTATGACATTATTGTTGCATGGTTCATTTAAAATAATTTAATAAGAAACTCAAATACCCTATTAAAATACTATCATTAACGCATTATGAATAAGCGAGTAAGTATTTACACCGAAAACATCAGCGGAACGGTCAAGGCTAGATTCAAATCTCCTTTGGCACCAACAAAACAATAACGGGATATCACATGTCGCGTTTTCCCTGCGGGCGGTATATAGTTGCGGCTGATACGTCTGCTCTCATAAGTCGACGGTAGCGAGGTTCTGTGTCGGAGCCCGGGGCTCCGGCTCCGGCCGGGCGTGGAACTTCCCGGGGAGAGATGCGAGGGCGGACAAAGCGGCATCTGCATGTGGTATTCTTCGCATGATTTTCCCTGAAGTGATGAGTCGACCGAAGCCTTCCTGGTGGGCGAAGGCGTATCCCGATCGTACTGAGCGTCGTGCTCGGCGCGCGGAGGGAGTGCGGGGCGCGGGTGCGGCCGCTCGCCATCTCTGTCGCGCTTGCAGGCGCTCCGCTAGTGTGGGACGAGTCCATGAACACGCCAGACGCCATGACACCACCGGTACCATCAGGATTATCATCTGTAGGAATGGAGTATAGTTACGATAGTTTATATAAGTGAGTTTGGAATTTATGGAACATCGAGCAGTGACGGATATTGGATTTTGTTTTCAGGTGTTGACCCTTAGATAATAGATTTTGTCAAGAAAAACATAATTTAATGGATGAATAGGAATACTGTTGGAGAGGCGTGAGCTCCTTCGCAAGCGGCGGTAGCCTAATGGCTACTATTATACTACCGACGTGAAACTATTCCTAACACAATCCATTGAGCTTAGGTGGAGGGGTTAACAGAATTGCTAGTAATGAGGGATCACAATCCAACAATGCTAGTTATCTTAAAAAAAAAAAAGTGTGGCACTCGGGGACTGCCGCGGTAAAGCTATTGCATAACATTCTTTATCAAGTTATGCAATTAAAAAAATATATATATTTATTTTTTCCATTACATTTCGGAGCAGCTCGTCTCTATCCGTGCGAGCTTCGTACAGTCGTACCATATACATATACGTTAAGCGAACTACATGGTAGGCGGAGTGGGGGGTGTTAGGTTTTATTTTCGTTACGGAATTTCTTGATTCGGTCACCGCGCTCAAAGCCCGAGCCCGCGATAAAAGCTATGCAATAGCTTAACTCTAGTATTTGAAATAATAACTCACAGTAAGTACGGCGGTGAACCAAAACGTGGCCTGTGTAAGCGCTACGGTGAGCGAGCCCACGTAGGGACCACCTATCACGTAGTTGTAGAAGTAGTCCAACACGAAGTACGAGACCAGAGAGCCCCATATCGTTATGTGGTTGAACACCGTCCAGTATGTCGTGTCCAAGGCTATCTGGAATATTAGTCTATCGTTAGAAACGTACAAATAAGGAATTTAACTGTAAATTAAACACTTCAAAAGTGATCTGCTTTTCACGTCCATAATACATATACAAGGTTACTTTTGGTGAATAAACAATCGTCTCCCTCACACAAAGATTTATCCTGGACGGCAATCGAACCCACGAGCACTGACTTACGGCCGGTCTCAATTGGATTTGGCTACTAGAGGTAGAATTTTGACATATTTTGTATGGAGCTTATGTCAAATATATAGCTCTAGTAGCCACATTCATCGATAGTTAACTTATTGAAACTGGCCGTTAGTAATAACAACCAACAGGCCGTTTAAAAGTCAAATTATAAAGTTGTGGATACAATAGCTGTAATCAGATATACTTTTTCAGAACACTTAACAACGTATTATTAACATGATTACTATAAAATAGTGTGTTATAGTAGTTAAATAATTTAATAGTAGAGTACCTGAGTAGTATTATCTATAATTAATATTGTGGCTACTACGCTTCCTAATAACATGTGATCAGATAATATCTTTCCATCAGGCGCCAATCCATCTTTGTAAGTACCTGAAATGAAAAGAATACTTGTAATAAAACAATTTATTTTAAGATATCGTTAATTAGAGGATGTTTAATACGATTTTTGAGTAAATACAAAATAAAACAATAACGTGACCGTTGCTACGTGACACTTTTTCGTGGGTGCACTCCGCCATCGATTTATAAGACGTTATCAAGTCAAAAAATATAAATAAATAATGTGATAATATAACATGTAACAGAAAATTGTAAACAAATTCATAAGTGGTTATGAATTTGTTAGAAATTTTATTCAACAGTACCCTAGACTTTCATTTTTTATAAAAAAGTATGCCATAGTAAACAATAATAGGGATGATGACTGTCAAGTCAAGTTTTTATGAAATGTCAAAACGACAAGCTCTATAGAAACGTGTACGGAAATAGAAACCTATGACGTCGTAAGTTCCTATCGTCAAATCTTTACTTTTAGTATTCGTTTTCATGCTTTTAAATTTAGAAACATGTTAAAATGTAAAATATCAGTTATTTCCAGAACATTTCAAGATCTACTATTACCTGATTATTATAAAATAATTTACTTTTATTGTACTCAACTACCCAATTATGTTATGCGCATCATTGCTACAAAAAATTTAACAAAAAGAAAACGCTATAACTTTGCCTTTGGGATGCAATTATATTTATCCTATATACAGTCCACTGATGAAAAATAACCACACCTTTTTTGTTACATGTTGTATATGACCCAAAGATAAAAAAATATATCTGTCTCACTAACCGTAAGGTATCAGAAAGAGCACGAGCGACGTGAAACAGCCGTGCAGAGTCGATTTGATGAACTCTGTCTTGTTGAACAGCTGGCTGGTGTGTCCGGGCGCGTACAGTTTGGGGAACTGCAGCGACGTGCAGTCCGACACGTCTTGTTCGAACACGCCCAGAGCCAGCACCGGCAGTGACGTGTAGAACAAGTTGTATACTGATATGAACATCTCGTCGAACACCGTCTACAAAATATACATAACTTAACTTCCTGCCTTCTTAATACAATAATTGCATTTTGAAAGATAGAACAATTTGAAGTCCAGACCCAGAAATTGAATCTGAGACTTCCGTATGGCAAACCGGGGCCGGAATCGAACCATCTAACCGGGACTACTAAACCTCAAATTCTTTTATCCTGCCTGCACGCGAGTCAGGCCCGCGCTTGCGCCATCTAGTCGATAATTTGAGAACTATTACGGCCTTTATTATTGCTTCGTTACAGAGAGCATTTTTAACAAATTATGATGTCGCAGGCCGAATATTATAGTATTTTATATAGGCGTTTCTTGCTAATTACTTTATTAATACAATAATTGCATTTTTGAAAGATGTTACTAAACCTCAAATTCTTCTAACCTTCCTGCACGCGAGTCCTGTCTTCCTGTATTCCTGCCTTCTATGCTTATAATTTTAGGTCGGCGCGATGTAATTTCCCTACATTTATTTAAACGTCGTCGGTGCGTGAAAGTTATTTAGTTGTATGTAAAGAGACCACGAGGGGGAGGTTATTAGTATATAACAAATCACCCTGTATAAAAAAAAATATAAAATAATAAGTAAATATGATTACCTGTGCACTAAATCCGCAGAAAAACGCGAACCAGAAATGGCAGACGGTAAACGCGAAATTCTTGTAGAAGAAATATCTAAGGAACTTGCACATCCGGTAATAGGACCATCGACCGTGGACCAACAGCAGTCGCTGAAGGAAGCGGAACTGCGCGATGGAGTAGTCTGACGCGAGTACTGCCTGCATGCCCTCTTGACCTGAGATGCCCACGCCTATGTGAGCCGCTGGAATAAGATATTTTAATTAATAATTTTATTTATAAAAGACAACTCTCGCAGTAGTGTACAAGCCCTGTGTCGCGGGGGACTTACAAACATATAAATCATAGACACAAAGTACACCTAGACTCGGAAAAACAATTTATGGATCACACAAGTGGTGTCCCGTGTAGGAAATGAACCCACGACCTTTTGCGTAGAGTCGTACACACTCATCGTGCCACGTCTTGGCTTTGCTCCGATTTCCTCAACAGAAAAATCTCTAAATGATACTCGTAATCGCTATCCCTTTTCAGTTATACCACTTCCCTGTTTTACCCAAATGTTGGTAAATATATATATATCTTGGGACAACTCACACAACGCTATCTGATCCCAAACTAAGCAGAGCTTGTATTAGGGAAACCAGACAATTGATAAACATACTTATATATTTCTAAATACATACATATTCTAGATAAATTACACCCAGACACAGAATAAACCATCGTGCTCATCACACAAAGTTTATCCTGGGTGGGGATCGAACTCTTGCGTAGCAGTCGGATACACTGTCACGCGCCACAGAGGCAACAAATAGATTTGCAACCCAGGAAATAGGACAGACGCGGAAGATTTATACCACAGATTTTTACATAACAATTATAGCCATTGTTGGCTCCATAGATCAGTGACCGTTTATTAAAAAGTCACACTTCTTCTTGCTTCTTAGAGTAGGAACTTTTAGCGGTAAATGCAGCGCCTCACTCTGGTTGTATCGGCTTGAAATTCGATAGGACTATTTATAGTTCGAAATTATTGAATTCACAGATAGAACAATAGGGCTGCCATCTTTCTTTAAAACAAAATTCAGGAATTTTCGTTTATTTATAATATTAATGGGGGATTTCAATGGGCAAATTGGAAAATATCAAAGAGGAGAAGAGTATATTGTAGGCAATCATGGTCATGGCAACAGGAGCAAAAACGGCCAAAGATTGGTTAACTTCGGTTTGGAAAACAAACTAAGTATCTTGAACAGTTTCTACAAAAAGAAAAAGAATAAGAAATGGACTTGGATTTCCCCAAATGGACTGCATAGAAATGAAATTGACTATATTATGTCCAATAAACCAAAACGTTTTAAAGACCTGTCGATCATACAAAATTTTAATTTTAATTCAGACCATAAAATGATTCGTGCGACACTACGAGGGACACATGCAAAGAAAAGTAGAAGATTGCAAAAAGAAGCGATACCCTATGCGAACATTAAAAACGATGCGAAGCTGATGCACAATCTAAAGGAAACTCTAGATGCAAAAGAATTTAAGGAACCCAATAAGCCAATTCAGGCGAGATACGACGAGTTTGTTAATACCCTCAAAACCGAAGCTCGTAAAGTAGTCACGTATAATAAGACAATACTATCCTCCGAAACAATGCAACTACTTCAGGAAAGGAAATTGCTTCTTCGCGGCACAAAAACTAAGGATACACGTAAGAAGATTGCCGAAGTAAGTAAAAAGATAAACGAAAATATAAGGAAAGATAGAAAGCGTAAAAGAGCAGAAACATTCACATATCATATTAAGAAAACAGGGGGAATAAAGAAAGCGTTTAAAGAATTAGAAGTAAAGAAAAATTGGATGCCAAATATGAAAGATAAACAGGGAAAATGTACTAGTAAAAGATTAGAGATATTAAACATTGCTACAGAATATTATAAAGACCTTTACAGAAGTAAAAATAGTAAACTCATCACAACTAAAATTAATGACATGCAAGATTCGGAACCTATACAACCTATTCTATATGGAGAAACAGAGAGAGCGATTCTAACGCAAAAATTAGGAAAAGCACCTGGTCCCGATGGTGTCACCAACGAACTGCTCAGAATATCAATGCCTGTGATTGCTCCTAAATTAACCAACTTGTTCAACAAAATAATAGAAAATGAAATTATTCCCGAAGATTGGACGAAATCGTTGATAATATTATTACACAAGAAAGGAGATAAAGCAGACATTGGCAATTATAGACCGATAAGTTTAATGTCTAATATATATAAGATCTTTTCAAAAATTTTGCTATTTAGATTAACCAACATCCTTGATGAACATCAGCCCAAAGAGCAAGCTGGATTCAGAAGCAACTTTTCGACTATAGATCACATACACGTCCTAAGACAGATACTCCAAAAATACAAAGAATATAATAAAATATATTACCTGGGTTTCGTGGACTTCAACAAAGCCTTTGACTCTTTGGAACACTACTACATATGGGAAGCGCTCGAGCGACAGGGGGTACATGATAAGTATATTCGCCTTCTGAAGATTATTTATGAGAAAAGTATAGCACAAGTAAAAACTGAATTGACAGGCGACGAATTTCTAATAGAAAGAGGCGTCCGTCAAGGTGACCCTATTTCGCCAAAGCTATTCTCTGCGGTGTTAGAGATGATCTTTAGGAAAATGGACTGGGATAATTTCGGTCTTAACATTAACGGAGAGAAATTGAGTCATTTGAGATTCGCCGATGATTTAATACTTTTCGCGGAATGCCCAAAGGTCTTGAAAAAAATGCTGCAACAATTATCAGATGAAAGTGCAAATGCAGGTCTGACAATAAACATAGCGAAGACAAAATTAATGAGCAATTCTCCATTATCAGAGAATATCAAAATAAATGATCAAGAATTAGAATATGTGAATGAGTACATATATTTGGGACAATTAGTATCGTCAACAGGAAACATACAGAAAGAAATTGAAAGAAGAATTGCTAATACTTGGAAGAGATTCTGGTCATTGAGTGAAATTATGAAAAATAAAGAGATGCCAATGGCGGAAAAGCGGAAAGTATTCAATGTCTGCATCCTGCCATGTCTAACATATGCGTGTCAAACTTGGGCCTTAACCGAACAACAGCAAAACAAAATAAATATTTGTCAGAATGGGATAGAGAGAAGCGTACTGGGAATAAGAAGAAGCGATAAAGTACAATTAAAAAGAATAAAAGATAAGACTAAGTTCGGAAAAGTGCAATCCATATGCAGAAGAATGAAGTGGCGCTGGACCGGGCATATGACAAGAGAAAAGAAAGAAAAATGGACCAAAATAATAACAGAGTGGTACCCGAGAGAAAGCACAAGAAACAGAGGAAGACAACCTAAGCGATGGGAAGACGATATTAAGAAAACAGCAGGTCCAGAATGGATACGAACAGCACAAAACAGGAACAAGTGGAAAGCCTTAGAGGAGGCCTTTGTCGAAAGACAAGCTGTTAATAGGGAAGACTAACCGAATGCCGAGTAGATTTTAAGTTTAAGATTTTAGTTAAGTTTTTTTCTTCTTCAAGTTTTTATTTTAAATTCATTGTTAAATTATCTTTAACAGCAATAAAGGCTTATTTTATTTTATTTTATTAATTATATTTTGGATGAACAAACGTCGAACTCATGGATGATTTTTGAGAACTAGTGGATTAAATAGATGTTCCTGGCTGTATATTACCACCTTATTTTTGATCGAACTTCGTTTTCATTGAATTAGAGTAGGCCTCCTGATGCCTTCCCTCGAATTTATATTCCTTACAGATTTCTATTCGTATAGACATACTTGTGCAAACGAGAAATAAATACCTTTAATCATAGAAACATCATTGGCGCCGTCCCCGATGGCCAACGTGACAGCTTTCCGACTCTTCTTTATAAGTTCTACTACCATTGCTTTCTGCAACGGCGTCACTCGGCAACATATCACTGAACGACATTGTATAACTACATCTAAAAATCTGAAATGGGAAAATAAAAGAAATCGTTATGTTTATATGAACATTAAAATGTTTAAAAACGACAAATAGCAAAAATGTTAGTTTTCTTGGCTCCAATAAAACAGCCACACTGTGAGTAACCTCATCAATAAAAAAAATACTTGCATGTTGCTATAAGTGAATAAGATAAACATGGGTCATATATGTTGAGAGAAATACCCTGAGTTTCGCAACAAATCCCGCTATGCATATTAAACCCTGCTCCGAAATTTTAAGCAATATGTTTGCTAGCTGTTGTTGAGAAAATTGATTGACCGACTCGCTCCCGTTGCGTGACTCGCTCTTGACCGATATTGAAACAAAAAGACCCCTTCCCCCCATCCGAAAAATATTTCTTGGATACAATAATCTAATAAGGATGTTAAATATCATGATATTCCGTTTAAGCGTTAAAATGATTCTCAACAAACATCCAAACAAAGATTAGTACTCACTTTTCTTCTAACTTAGGGTGCAGACAGTGCACAAGTGAGTGTCCGTTGATGACGATGGCGAACCCGTTGGAGTCGTCGTTGTTGTGCTCGTGCGAGTCCGCCGAGTGCGGCCCGCCGCCCGACAAGTACTCGTTGCTGTAACGTACTATGTTACTCAACAGTACGATATATACCTCATAATATATCGGGCTTATGTTTGATAGAAGATATTAGACCTTAAGGTGGCCACTGACGATACGTCCATTTGAGCCTATGCATTCGAATGTATGTGTGCGAAATTATGGCACCATAGACTATACTTCCATTTGGACGTACGCAAGAAGGTTATACTAAAGACTGCTGTCAACACTTTAAATACTTTTCAGAAGAAGTAAAGAGAATAAATTTGACATTTTGTGAGATGGGCTTTCTCTTAGTCATGAAGACTATGGTATGGGTATGGTGGTGGGTCTCTTTTTAAGCGAGACGAAAGAATAAACCATAGTCACAATTACTATAAGCTTCTTGAGCCTTCCATTTGGCGTGGTGTGACATATGTCGATTTGGACGTCCATTCAAAAGAAATACGTTTTTGAAACTCAAGGTTAAGTTTTGGCAGATTTCCACTCTGTTTGGATTGTTGGATGTATCGTCAGTGGGGCCCTTTATGGTACCCAAAAGGAAGGTACTTGTTGTTGGTCAGATAATATTAATTGTCATTGGCTGTACCACTGGCGTACCCAGGGGCGTATTTGGAATTGAACACACCACCCTAAATTCTATCTAATGTAGGTCGGTGTCGATTTAATTGTATGGTTCAATCGTACAAACGATTCTGCCCCCTGAAGAATGATCTTGGGAACCCCAAAGGTCAATGAAATTCATTGCAAAGAAGCCGGTTGAATATTACAGTACAGTTCCGGGTCTTCTAATTGGACACTGTTATCAGAGGAATAAGTATGTGGCAGATATTTAATTATAAGGGAGGCTATACACATAAGTGGGTCGGCACATTCGGTTCGGCAGTACTTGCCAAACCGAACAAAGCCGGCCCGAAGTAACTACTACATATGTTCGGCTTCATTAACAAATGCCGTTCAGGTAGTTCAAAAAAGCCGTTCGGCAAACGTTTATCCACATATGCCTGGTATATGCCGAACGATGCTGGCCCGAATATGTGTGTAGCCTCCTTAAGATAACTTATTTATAGCCCTAACAAACTGTTTCACAATTTTTAAGTAAAAAATGGTGTCTGTATCGCATGTCGCTGCAATCGAATCGAAAATAAACAACCATGCCTGTGACAGCTTCAGTGCACCTGGGCGCATGCGCCCATCGGCCACAATATTTCAGCCTATCAGCAGGCGTGACGGACGGTGACACTTATTCGCGCGTGCAACCGGTCATCGATTTATAAGACGTTATCACGTCAAAATGATTCAGGTGATATGTATAATCTAGTTCGATGTAAATTGATACCATGTGACAATGAAACAGCACATAACTTTTACTTAAACATTTCGAAGCAGGTCGTTAACAGGGGCTTGAATGATAAAACGACATTAAGCCTAAGTGCGTTTACAAATTTTGCGTATTTTACACTTTTAAATAAGTGCAGAATTACGTCATATCTTGCATGTAGTAGTAAGAGGCAATGATAGGTCAGGATTTACTTTACCAAACCTAGAATTTTGCATAGAGATTCTCTCATACCTTCCATTAATTAAGTGGGGACTCACTAAGTCACTACGCCCAGAGCGACTGCCGCGAGGGATCCTTAGTCCATTAGGTACAAAAACTAAAGGTATTTTATATGTGTTTGACGAAGTCTGTCGCGTTGTAATTTTAAAATGTATTATTATTATTATTGAATAATAACAACTGCAATCGGTTTTCATGTGGCTAAGATCGTGACCGGCCATTTTAAAATCATCAAAAAATATTAAAGAGCCTGTATACGTTTATATTTTCTTGTCTTCATTTTTTTTAAAAGTCTCATATTGTATGATTATAAAATCCTCTGCCAGGATCTTAGCAACGTGAAAATCGTCTGCTGTTGCTGTTTTCAACAATAATTATAATTATGTTTTAAAATTACAAAATGGCAGACTTGGTCAAATGCTTTTGAAATCCGTAAAACTTGGGTATCTGTCGGGCCTGAAGATCTAGTAAATCGGCCTATCTGGACTTAGTTAGATCCCATTTCATGAATGGTAGGTATAAAGTATTTTCTATGCAAAATTCCAGGTTTGGTAAAGTACATACTGGTAGCCATCCATTGGCTCTTAAATAAATTATACCTTGACTTTGGTAAACGCCAATACGATTAATTTGTAACCGCTCTTAAAGTAGCAACTTTTTGTCGTCGAAGAAACGGGAAAAGAAGAAAATATACATTGCTTCAAACTTCACCTATAATCAATCCCCATACTGCCTGTTATAATTCATTTTGCTATTTCAACTCCTTGATATTATTACGTATGTTATTCAATTGACATAAAGTTCAAAATTCGAACTAAAATTTTACACCCAATATTCACTTCTTTTCCCATCTCTACGGTATCATAATGCTAATGACTATCACAAACAATGTATGAATTTCTACAGACCGCTCACCACGCCACACAGAACACATTTTGGCGCCCATTCACAACCACATAATAAAGTCCTGATTAAATAATATCATAGATCTAGTTAGATTATATTTTTTGCTTTAATAGCATGTAGCAAGGTTCATTGCCACCTCCTAATTAAAAACTCCTATAAAATATTAACACCCTAAAAAACCAAACCCCATTCATTCCCCCGTAAATTTAGGGGGAAACCACTTAGTTGGCAACCCAGGTTCATTTATTAAGCAGATGTGAAACAGGAACTCAAGTTTTGAACTACATTAGCGTAATAGTATCTATATAGGTACTAAAGGTCTACGTGTAAGATTGGAAAGAGTACGATACAGGTTAGAGAGAGAAAGAACACTCACAAGATGCATACACATCATGTGTTAAAATAGTTTCTATGTCTATGTTAGTAAGGACTTTCTAATGCTTGCTTTATTGAGAGGATAGCAATAAGATATTAATTGATTATGCTGTACATCTTTAGCTATATAGTTATGTCAGTAGTTAATAGTGCCCTCAATTTTATGTCATAAATATATTTAAAATTGATATGATTATATACTAGATTTTGAAGGCAAATCCTATAGCTCACGGAAAAGCCCGAAATTTACAATAATATCAAAGCAATCCTTGAGCCAAATATATACAAATAGCTAAGATAGCGATAACAATACATAACATAATATAGGAAGCAACATACAATTTTTGAAGATCATACATATTACTAAATCACAAAAAAGTATTACAAATCACAACAATAAAATGATAATTTCGATTATTACAAATACTCCGAAATAAAAGTTGAAACTACTCGAAATCTGGGTAGCTTTCAATTGTTATTGCAAACTAAAAAACACATTTTGAGATAAAAAAAAAATGGTATTTGTAAAGTTGGTTTACGACGATAATTTTACGTGATAACGTACTAAGAAAACATTGATGACATATCGCCATTCGCGTTGCTTAGCAACCCCGGTCATCGATTTATAAAACCTTATCACGTCAAAAACAGGAAATTTTTACTCGGCACTTGGAGAAAGCTACACAAATACATATTCAATGTTACCCGGAATAATTAAAAGTTACCTCGATTGTACGTGGTTAATTTTAATCGATTTTGAATTTTGATTCGCTCACTATACTAAAACCAAGATTGATGTGAAATGTTTAATAACACAGTTGTTTAGCAATTATTGTCTGTAAAACTTTAAAGATAGGGTTGTCATTAGTTTAATAAAATTTATATTCATAACCTTTTATGTGCCGTAGTTACTTTGTGGTACATAAACAGAGGGTAATGTAAAATTATCGGAATACCATTGTTATTGATATTTTCATGAGCTCTCTAAAACGGAGATCAAGCTATAATGCAGACTGAATATGAAAAAGGAAAATGGACTACAACAAAAAATTTAGTAAAAAAAAATAGTGGAATTGGTCCAGCCGTTCTCTAGTTTTGAGCTTAGCAACACTTTAGACAATTCATTTTTATTTATATAAATAAAAACGTCGCTGCAATTTTAGCCCATCTGTCTATATAGACAGATGGGCTAAAATTGCAGCGTCGTTATCATCCTAAAATAGACTTTGTTATTAAACATTCGATATCGTTTAGTACAGTTACGTAGAGAGGTGACAACGATTGCAATAGTCGGTTGCGATAGGTAAGACGGCGACGTTAGGTGCGGCACACAGACAGGTCAGTGACAAACACGGCACAATGCGGTGGCGGAAGGGTAGCGGTGATGTATATGTGTCTTTGTCTCTCTACCTGGTGTGTGCTAGTGTGTTATGTTCCCACCTAAATGTGACGACGGACACGGCGGGCGCGTTCAGCTTCACGTTGGCGGCGCGCGCGGGGGACGCGCCCGCGCACGCGCCCGCGTCCCCGTTGGCGCGCCGGTCTGAGCTCGCGGCCTCGGTTGTACCTGGGGGGGGGGGGGGACACTCATGTCATACAACGTTATTATTGGTTTAGTGCAAACCTGAAAGTAGTTTGCTCAGAATCAGTAACACAAGTCAATGGGGTAGTTTTTATACCATGTTATATTTTTCAATTAATTAATTAATCAATCATTAATAGGGTAAGACACCCATTCTTGAAAAGCGTCGCAATAAAATTCTATAGTGATAATTAGCCACAAAAAAAAATACAACATTTTTATTCAATCGATAAGTGTATCGATGTTGTATCTGATGAAACACCATGAATAGTAGCCGCCATGTTATTACGTCATACGGCTGTTTAAACTAAAAAGAGTGAACTGTCAACTGATCGGCGTAATTGTCATTCAAAATGTCAGCGTTTTCGTCTAATTACGTGGGAAATTTGAAAATGTAAAATTTTAATCTATTCAAAGTTTTTAGTTAAAAAAACTAAAAACTTTGAATTTAATTTTAAAATTTATTTAGTTATTTTATGAACTAATACTAACATTTTCGGGCTGTTTTTTACCTAAACTATGGGGCCCTAAACTTCACAAAAAAACCACTATTTTTTTCCGGGGTCTGACACACGTATTAGTAATAGTGTGACGAAAGTAGGTGTTAGATTGTTAAGGGTTAATATTATATTTTTTGTTCAAAACTGATATTACAAAGATATTTAGTGTTATGAAACTAAATATATTTGTAAAAAAAAAACTTTATATGTAAAGAAGCCACGAGTGGGAGATTACAAATCATTCTGTATACACTGAAAGTGTCAGTATTGACCTTCCGGAAAAAAATACCTAAATGCTAACGAATGCTAACAAAATACAATACATGGTATAGAAGAAGTTAGCAAAGAAACAGAAAAACGAAAAGAGCAGACGAGAATTACTTTGCTTTATACTACTTTTAGGCTATAGAAAACTTTTAAGTGTCATTAAAATGTATTATCTAAATAATGAGAAGTTCTGAGAGAGTGTTGGTTAACTTACCGTGAGGCAGAAATGTGTTAACGACTCTAATGCTGTCCCTGCACTTGGCGAGCTGGCGGTCCACGTCGTCGTACGAGGCGCCGTCTATGACGAACACCTCCGCCATATCGTCCGTCAGTAACTGACACGAGTAGCCGATGTTTATTGCCGTTTCTGTAATATGTACAAATAAATATGATTACTTTGGTCGTGAGAATTTCGTGCAAGTACGATAAACTCCAGAACGGGCTCACTAGAATCGCTTTACGGTGTTTCATGTGTACCAAATTTAATTGTTAATAGGCAGAACTCTAAAATGTCACTCAGTATTGGGACGCTGTAAACGCTCAAGTTGTCCCTTGCCTAAAGGTGAGCAGAAGCGATAGAAATACTTTACTAGCGAAGGGTTAATTCTTTTCTGAGGTAATCTGATACACAAATATATCTTGTTGGACATGATTCTTTGTACATATAACTCTAAATAACTACAATCCAAAGGGAAACCGAAAGTAATGGTGTTCTAAGGACCCTCCGCCACTGATACTTTAAGTATATTTCAAAGTTGAGCAGTGAAATGAGTATTCGTGGGAATATCAAGTAATGAAATCTTATGAAAATGTGAGAAAAGTTCTTCCTTTAAAATACTGTTGTTACATAACTACCAGACGTTTTACAGCATTTTTCGTATATTAAAATAGATTTATTAGATACAAGTCACATACCTTGTTTATCACCCGTTAAGACCCAAACTTTGATACCAGCCATACTGAGATTCGCTATTGTTTCTGGTACTCCATCTTGTAATTTGTCTTCTATCGCTGTCACTCCTGTAGAAACAAAATATAAAACAATAATATAGGTACTTGCACTCACTTGCACCTAAATTAAAATTAAGACTGAAGTATGGTCTTAAAATTTACATCTGTGATCACATTAAAACGTCGTGCAATTCTCGAAAAATATTGACATTTTATAATGTAAACATATTTTATGAGATTCGTGTAAAACTCGGTAGCGTAGTCAGCATAGACGGATCGCTATATCCACATGGTGCGGCTTAAAGTTTTGCTTTCACATTGGAACATAAAGTAGGAGAACTCTCAACCAGATGGACAAACCACCTAAAGGAGGTCGCTGGGAGGGACTGGATGCAGAAGGCGGGTGTCGTAGCATAAATCAGGAGAGGTTTATCCAGTAATGGACCGATACAGGCTAAACTGCTTGATAAGTGTGATTTTAGCAAGTCTATTAGCAGGGCTGCTAAGAGATTATGTGAATGGATTTGTGCAGTAACAGATCCAGGATCATGTTCTGCAGGGGGGGGGGGCACTTTGACTGAACACCAGTCAAATATGAGTAGTTCACGTGAAGGGGGGGTGCAATTAGATTGACGCCGAGATGGCAAGTGTGGTCGTTCGTCGTCTTGCGACGGGACTCTGGGGGCAATATTAGTCTGGGGGGCGAGGGGGGGCCATCGCCCCTGTTGCTCCTCCCTTAAATCCGCGCCTAAACTGACTGTTGGCGAAACAGATAGAGACTGAACTGCGCCATTCCTTCTCAGGTATGAAATAAATGGAGATGCAGTGGCTATGTGTATGGAGCATTGACGTATAGACTTGGACCGCGCCATTCCTTTCAATTCAAAAGTACGGTTGGGTCAATGAAACTCGCTCCGATTGAAGTTAGGTTCATAATGAAATTTGTGAAAGTGGTTTCACAAATTTCATAGAGATGCGACCCTAAAATTACTTACGAAAACGATTAAACATGTTTAATCGTTTAAAAATACTAACCAAATTTTAATTCAACAATTTATAAATACTATTTAGACAAGTTCATAAAAGTTTAAATTTAGAAAAGTTTCTTTACGAAAACAATCCCAAAAAACATGAGTTAGTAATACTAATTATGACAATGTAATGCGTAATCGCATCTTTAATTCTCTTGGATTAGTTACCGCCCCCGCCCCCCGCTTCCTGTCACCATATACTTCCAAAAAATGCATCTGCGCAACCATTTGTCGCCAACTTTAATCGGGCCGAGTTACGTTGATCCAACTGTAAATATTGACTGCAAAGCGTGAAAGAGAGAAAAAAATTGTGCGGCTCTTTGACAGGTATTGTCCACAAAGTAGAGTTGTCTTTTTCTAGAGAGGTTTATTTCTAGAGGGGTCAATTCACGTATTTAAAGCAGTGCAGTTACAGTTTTTGTATTCTTGTAACTTTGAGAATTGATCACAAATACGCTTGCGCCAAGTATGCAATAACGCCATTCTAGTACGGTGCACAAGCGTTTTTGAGATCGATCCTAAAGTTACAAGAATACGAAAATGGCCCTTTTAATCGAAACTTAACTGCAACTGCACTGCAACTGTACTGCTTTAAATACGTGAATTGGCCTCCAGGACTATACCCTGGAGGACTATACCCTGGAGGACTATACCCTGGAGGACTATACCCTACTATACCAGGTATGAAGTCTGGCAAGTACGTACCCATGAGCAGCAGGTCAGTCTCGATCTCCTCGTAGATGGCGTCGAGCTTCTCGTCGCGGTCGTGCAGCGCGAGCGCGGCGGCGTGGTGGCGGCGCTTCCACTCCGCGAAGTTCTGCTCGCCCAGCGGCCGCCACGCCAGCGCCAGCGTGCGCAGACCCTCGCCCGCGAATTTCTGACGACACAACTCGGGGACTTACTACAGCCGCTGTCACAACGGTACGGCCGGCGCACAGGGCAACAACAACATACAGGGTGTAACAGAAAGGTGTTATCTGGCCATTACTGAGTGCACATACCTAATTTTATCAAAATCGGAGTACCTTAAAAAAATATTTATTATTTTTCATTCGTTTATTTATGAATGAAAAGTATAACTTAAAAAGTTCTATGCCATAATAATCTAATCGAATTTTGTACCAAGGAAAATATAATTCTCATGCCATACGCCTTTCACTACTAAATTTTGACAAATAATATGCTATAACTATGTAATAATATAGCAACCAGCTACGGCACCAAACCTACTGCTGAAATTTGACCACACCTTTCTATTACACCCTGTATATGCGCACGTACGGACGATGTTAATGTACGCAGGCGCGATTGTGCACGTATAAGCGTACGCGGCTACAAATTTAAGAAAGTTTACCCGGATTTACTGTAGTAAGTTACTCTGTACTAATTTACGACACGGAGCTGTGCTGTCATCATTTTCACAGCTCCGCATTTAACTTGTGAAAAAATAGAAATAAGTAAATTCGTAACAATAAATCTTTGTGTATTTATGACTCTGCCAGAAATTGTCTGAAAATGTCATCGGCTTCATTGCCATTAACTCAATTGTATCAAATCAACAAAAGTATGAAGAAAATTTTTTACATTCTTCTTTCAAAATTAGAAGAAGTTACCAAAAAAAAAACTTACATTTAAATGTTCCTGCGTCTTTGACCTCACATCCGTTTGATTACGTTTTAATCTGTCATATATTACATTATCAGCACCTTTTGTATATAACCTAATTTCACCATCCTTCCTCAATATCACGGACATTCTTTTCCTAACATTATTAAAATCTAATATACATAACAATTCATACACCTGAAACAAACAAACAAAATATTAACACGGCATTATTATGAATATAACACGTATTAGGCCATATAAAATGTACATACCTCTGTTCTACCCATTACTTCTATTGTAATACTATTAGGCGAGCGTTCTCTGAACACGAAACCAAAATTTCTAGCTGCTGATACCAGCGCCGACTCGTCTGGCGATTGCGCCTGAAACCAATCAGAAATATATAGAAGCGTAGTAGGAATACCTTATATAAATTGTAACAAACTCAAACTCAAATATCTTTATTTCGTAAAATCAGGTCATTTTGAAATTTGATTTGAAAACGTCAAATTAACACATACTAAAAAATAATGAGGTTAGGCGGCAGTTCCAAGTGTAAAGCTCATCAGAAGAAGCTGCCAAGAAACTCATCTGCAACTCTTTTAAAATCATCAAATTTTCCTTTACAAAAATAAATTTTACTGAACGAACCAGTGTGAACATAGGAATCACTCTATAGCACACGGGAATAAATCTTATTGAATACCATATTAAATAAGAAGTTAATTATCAAGTCAAATAAGTACCTTCTCATGAAATGTTAAAGCGCTCTGAAGAAATTAAGTACTACGACGTCGAAAGTTTCACTCGAAAAAATTAACAATATTCAAAATTGTAACCTAATATTTTTTTAGATAACATTACCTGGTATTCTAGCCTCCCATTCTTCTGATCTGGCATGACCGTGTGGCAAAGAGCGAGCAACCGAAAGAAATCGTGCACGTATTGGTCGCCGCGCTTCACCGCTTCAAGCAGCGTCGAGTCGAAGAACTTGAACTCCGGCTCGTATTCAGGGTTGAACGAGAAGTCCAATGGCTCTGAACTCTGTTATACGATAGGTATGTGATCAAGTACTTGTTAGCAAATTAATTGCGACAAATCTACGCTTTATACTTTTTGAGTTATTACTACTTTTTATTTGAACGTTTTTGACAAAGTTCAGATATATTTATTTTAAAGTTAGTCCACAAATTCGTTTGAAATTAAATTTATTTTATTCTTAGGAAAAGATAACTTTCGTTTTTTGTACATCACGTTTCTAAACACAAAATATACCTGTACATAGTGACACTTATTTTTCATTTCTACCATCTCTTAACGTTGTATTACCAGAGATTAATAGATTTAAATGCTCTAAAAATTTTACCAAATATGAAAGAGTATTTAAACAAAGCTTTTTTTTATTTAAATAAAGTTTTATATAATAGTAATCTTTGAAACATTCCACGTAGATTTGTCTGTAACTACAACTACGCTGTTATTGTGTTATAAAGCGTATTCACATCATTCAAACAAACACGGTGCAAAGCACATGCAAAACATATCAAAAGCATACATTCTAAATAAATGACATACAGTTTAGCAGAGAAGTATTAGGAACTATTAGGCCAAGCTTATAATACAGGCCATTTTTATCATCTAGATACATTTTCCGACTACGGTAAAGTAATACCTTGACCTAACATTAGGAGTGAATGTACAAAGCCTGTTTCTGAAATGATTTTGATTCTTAAAATGACCGACAAGCACAAGGCGAGGTACGGTGAGGATCTAATACGCAGTACCAGATCGCATCATGCGATATTGTTCACAAGGCATTTTCATTCAAGCCACGTCTCGCTTCCTTAGTTGAAATGTACATTTACACAACAAAGCAGGCTGTTCCATTTTTCTGATCTGACTATAGGCTCTATTTTTTATTGGTGTACATGCCTTAATATAAGTGCATTCGATTTCGTTCTCTTATGAAAGGCATTCTGTTAAAAGTGCATGAACGTAGGTTTTGTACTAAAACTTATATACGCTTCAGATTTGTCTGACGCGCTTATAAGTTTGTAAATTGTTATCGCTTTGATTAAGTGACTGGGTAAGTCACTTAATCCTTAATCATAATACGTTATTAACAGTATTCTTACTACAAAACGTGTCTTCTTCTATTCTATTTTAAAAATAGAATAAAACAAAGACAAAACATTCGCTAGTTAAAATGCTGTTTATTGGCGTATTACGTATAATTTGATAAGTAAACATTAATAAGTAAGTTAGGTGTTGGGTTTACAACTTCAAAGATTCCGGAATATGTACTGATACTGACCGTAGTCGGTATTTTGCAAGTTTTTTTTTAAGAATATACCTACATAAAGATATATAATTAAAATAATTTTACTATAACATGATGCAACTATTTTGTTATGTTTTCATTAATAAGCTAAAGATAAAGAAGTTTGTAAGTATATTATTTTGTAGGAGTAGGTATAGCCCAAGTAGAATAGACACGTTAGCTACTAGTAGTTCGTACAGTGGTGCGGGAGGAACTCGATATCACCTGGTGACGTGAGCAACCTATTTCAATCGTGTCGGTTAGATCATACCATAGAAGAAGAAACAAATAATTTGTAAGGCCAGATAGACAAGGGAAGGTAAAAGGCGCTAGAAAGGATTCTGCCAATCGCTCGAGATACGACAAGCCGTTCTGAACAAACCTCGTGGAGTCAGGCAAACCGAAACGCAACAAAAAATCGCGGGCTGTAATTTGAAAAAAACAATCCGTATTAACCATCACATGCTGTGTTGATAGACGGACTGCAAGACATTCATGCGTTGCAAATTTCGCTGTAATATTTTAGCGATGATCGCGCTTATTAGTCCTACTCTAAGACGTATCGCCCCAGAAACAAATAGCCCATAGATAATATATATGCAATGCAATGCGTAACATTGAATTTAGCGCAAGCTGAAAATATTAGGTAATAAGATTTGCTCTAATCGTCCTGATTTGGACTAAACAATGCGCGAACTCGCTAAAGCGATGCAACTTGCCCGTAACATTGAATTTAGCGCAAGCTGAAAATATTAGGTAATAAGATTTGCTCTAATCGTCCTGATTTGGACTAAACAATGCGCGAACTCGCTAAAGCGATGCAACTTGCCCGATCACACCTAGCATAAAATAGCGAGAGTAAAGAAGAAACCTTCAGATGTACGCTGTGCCAAGAAAGTGGTCTATCAATTTTGACAAAGCTTTCTTTATAACCAAAATAGCGTAATTGTAACTGTCAATATATAATTGCAAGGGAAAATCAACCTTGTTGTTTATGACGTGCAAATGAATTTCAACCGTAGGGTGACAGACCATTTTTTGAACGACTGTGCCTACCTCGCTCGAGCAATGTACACATTGACATCATTCACGAACACAAAATTACAGTGCTTAGAGTGGGAGTTGTTTTTAAGTTAACGCGATCGAAACGTTAACCGCGTTTGGCTCTCTGATTGGTTAGAAGCTTGAAACGGGACAATCGGACGCGCCTAACGTCTTAAACGTGTCGATTGCCTAAACGTAGAACAAACTCACACTAAGCACACTAACCATTTTATTAGAAAGGCATCTGGACATTCGGTGTCCGTGAGCTATGTCTACATGTGCGTTGTTCAAACGCGTTATATGAAGGTTAGGTTCTGTACTCCCGGTATTCAGTACACGTAGGCTTTCAAGCTAAGATATCTCGAGGTGGTTGTCGGCATCGTATGTCAAGCGAGAGTGGGCAGTGGGGGTAGGTCGCGTTACGCTAGTGGTCGTACAGGCGGGCGCCGGCCGCCGGGCGTGCTGCGGCCCGCCTCGTGCTCCAGCTCCAGCAGGCGCGCGCGCGCTGCGCCCCGCCCGCCGCCCGCCGCAGCCCCCGCCGAGCCCGAGCCGCTCCGCCGCTGCACCACACATACATCACACACTGCCGCACGAGTGCAGCCGTACTCTGCCTATGTACTACTCACTCTAACCTATCCTAGCCTATTGCCCGTCTATCTTATTACTTGCTGCATATACCTACCTTATGCGGTGTATTGAGTACCGCTTTGTTCGTCACTCTCTACACCACTAAAACTTATCCTAGCCTATTGTCCTTCTATCTTTGTACCTGTTGCTTATATAACCAATTTATTCGTGCTTATGCGGTGTATTGAGTACCGCTTAGTCCACCATTCTCTGCTTACATATAGTATGTAACAAAACCTAACCTAGCCTCTTACGCGTCTATCTTTGTGCTTGTTACATATACCTTAAGCGGTGTATTAAGTACCGCTTTGTCCGGAACTCTCTGTTTACATACCACTCTAACCTATCCTGCCTTTATAAAATTATGTATACTTCGGGTCTTAATCGCGTGAATAATTTAAGGTAAAATACCTTGTTTATTGCCCGACGTTCTGCCTTATTGCCTGTCTACCTCTGTACTTGCTGCACAAACCTATGATATGCGGTGTATTAAGTACTGCTTTGGTCAGCAATCTCTGCCTTTATATAATATAACCTAACCTAGCCTATTACGCGTCATCTCTATATATGTTGCTTCTAACCCATT
This sequence comes from Herminia tarsipennalis, assembly GCA_945859575.2. Taxonomy (NCBI): domain Eukaryota; kingdom Metazoa; phylum Arthropoda; class Insecta; order Lepidoptera; family Erebidae; genus Herminia; species Herminia tarsipennalis. The sequence continues at coordinate 15,556,958 of OX243845.2, read as the reverse complement.
TTTCCCTATACCTATTATCATGCGATGCACAGTGTTATATAAACCCCATTATTCGGACATCTCTTTTTTAATGTAAAATTGGATAGATCTCATTATTTACAAGAAAGTTAATTTTAGTCCCAGTTATCTATCATTTCGAGTTTTTTTAAATGATAGATAACTGGGGCTAAATCGACTATGTTTTATCTCATAATTCAGAAATAAATTGATTTCTCCTAAATTAAGCTCAATATGCAAAAAATATGTTAAAAACATTAAAAGTGTCCTTAATGCTGCATATTTTAAAGCATCAACGAACATCGTAACTTTGTTAGATCAAGATATAAATTAGATTTTCGTTTTTTTTTTTATCGATAATTCCACCGTATTGAGAAAAAATATTTATACTAAATGAATATATATAATAATAGAGCTTGCTTGTAGATGATCAGATCTATCCAATTTTGCAATAAAAAGGCAATATCCGAAAAACATGGTTTATAATGTGCAATGTATTGAGCACAGCTTTTTGTAGCTAATCTATTTTATGTGAGGATATCCAGAACATGTTTTAAAATTATTGATATCAAGAGACGCCCAATTAAGTAGGTATACGAAAAGTGTATACATTAGTGAAGAAAACAGATGTTAAACATGACAAACTTAACTTTCCATACATTAAGGTTGGCCGCGGTTAGTTTACCAACTGCAAACAAATCCATAAAAATTGTAATGTCAAAATAACAGTTTTTTTACTAAATGCATATAAAAGTATAAATGGTACTTATAACAAAAACACAGTTTTTATTGTTTTTGTCCCAGTAATCATTAAAAACGGCTACATGGGTTTTAACAGGACTTTCACAGTTAGATAGCCGAATGATGTAAGGGGTAACTTAGGCTACTTTTATCATCACGCTAACGTATATAGGGAGGGGGCAGCACTGCAACTTCACGCAGACGAAGTCGCGGGCACAGCTAATTTGTATGTTGTATGTTTTTTTTTGTGATGCAAAGAATGGATTTTACTTAAGCTACAAAATTTATTATTATTTAACATCTGTTTTCTTCACTATCATATAAATTTGTCGTATACATAAATGATAAAGTTGGACATTTTGACAAAACGAAGGTACCATGACATCAGCTTGATATAATTCCCTTCGAAATATGTTCCAGGGATCCTTACCTATATGTGATTCACATATAAACAAAATGAAATGAAAATCGACCGCAACCACTTTATATTATTTCTGTTGTGATGCTATTGGCTCTTTCGTCTTAATTGTATTCCCATATTGTTAGAAATCAATATTCCATGGCTTACATGATTAGAAAAGGCAGTTTGATATATTAATGAATATTCGGATGAATTAAGGCGTATCGCAGCTTTCCTTCGCAACCTACATTCTCCTATAAGATGTGATGTCTGTAGAGTATATCGTACTGCTACTACAGTGAGTGTTCATGCAAAAAAACTAATCTAAAGTTCTAATGGAGTGACCAACCAGTGTCGGCGTCTTGTGTTCAACAGTTCATTAGTGTAAGGTGTATTAGATAATTACGCAAACATAAAATCAGTGGTACTATGGTCCACAAACTAACTGGAAGACAAACACAAACATGTAGGAGACAAACAATAAAATTCAAACATTCCCACAACCCGAAAGCATGGGCGTACGTGGACGATATAATATCTTCATTTGCAATACCAAACGGAAAAATTCAAAGATACTTCCTTAATGATAATACAAACTCAAAATCAAACTCATGCAAAATAATAGAGATGTGGGACCTCGTGCGTGTCTCAGCAGATCTCCTCAAGTGCTTTGTAATATTAATAAAATGCATAAAACCTACATGCACTTCTGTGATTTCTATGTTCTATAGTGATGTGCTCGTCATATATTAAAGTTGAAACTGTGATGGGTGTTGTGTGTGAGTGGGTGCTTGAGTACATACCTCGTTCATTTCTAAAGTTTCACCGGTGGTTTCATCTACGACGTCTCCGTAACAGACGCCTGCTATCGAACATTTATTGAACGTCATTATGTTCTGTGTTAACGTACCCGTTTTATCTGAAAATATGTACTGGATTTGACCTGTAACAAGATGTGTAAATTAGATGCTAAGCTGGTGGTCGTGGGTTCGATTCCCACCCATGGTTTATTCTGTGTCTGGGTGTTATTTATCTATGATATGTATGTATTTAGAAATACAAAAGTATGTTTATCAGTTGTCTGGTTTCCATATTACAAGCTCTGCTTAGTTTGGTATCAGATAGCGTTATGTGAGTTGTCCCAAGATATATATAGTACAGAGCTATTAGAAAAAGCTAAAAGGAGCAGACACATGATAGAAAGCTGATTATCTTGAACACCGCTAAATGTATCTTCGACTAACGTAACTAGAAACATTTTGTGATTAAAAAAAAAATTAAATAAAAAATCTGCATTCAGACTCGTCGATCCATTTGAGCGTTAATATGACACAAATAAACAGACAGAATTAGTCGCCAAACTTAAAATTTCATTGAAAAAATACATACAATAATAAATATAATAACTGTGTCGTTGCTTTCTAACAATTTTATCTAATAAGAAATTATTATACTAACCAAGTTCCTCATTTAACGTGGTCGTTCGCGCCTTAGCCGCTGTACCAGTCTTTTCATAATACATTTTTTCATCCCAATTAATGAGGAAACTTTGGGCAAATCTTATAACCTAGAACAAAATAAAAAATATTTACTTTATCAATATCCTCAATATATTTCATTGTACTCTGCCCTAAATGTTTCGTAATATTACAGGCCAATAATATTACAAAGCCCCTGCCTTGGATCCCCAAGCAAGTGTTGTGAGTGTTGACAGTAATTTCTGGATCTTTAGAATTTCGCTTTGACCCATACATCAGGCGATATTATGCCAGAAATGTCACTTCATTTGACATTTGACAACTTACAGCACTACCCATAATGCAGGTAAATACTATTACGAAGTTTAAATTCTCCTTTTGGCAGAAAAACAGAGATGTGCACCTTCGCTGTTTTTATGACGAAGTGATTGGTTTATTTGTATCCCACAAAAAATTGACCACTTTTTCATACTAAATGTTTCATAACGGCCGTATTTTCTTTCGTCTGTAGTCGTGTAGTTTCTTTCAGTTTTTATCAAAATTGCACGACAAACTCCTCGAGCAAGATTATTTTTTTTAAACTTTCGCGAGTTTTACACATATTACAATATTATTAGAAAATTACTCAAGTATAGTGCGTGAGGCGGTTGATATTAAGAAGTGTAGAAATTTTAACCGAGAAGATGGATACCGACTCTCGCTCTCTTGGAATTCTGTCATCAACAAATACAATTGTCGCCGTAAAGACACCGCGCCTCAGTGTAAGGACGTTGTAAGTGCAGTATGCACTTGTGTAGAAGTACTGACAGTACGAATAATCAAAATTATCGAGACCAGGCGAGGGTGGTTAAACACCTATGATGACATGACTAAGCTGCCAACAGTCGACTCCTTCGAGCAATTCGATCGAAACATAGTCATATTCAAGGAGTTTTTTAATAGTTTCGAATTAGATCATCTACTGCCACATACACAATTCGTATAATATTGTAGCGTCTATAAGACTGAAGCAACTACACATTTTATATATATCCTTATAATGTAATAAATGGAAATAAAATGATGTGGTTTCAATTGTGTTTAGACAGCGATAACAATCCAGTTTATATGTCAAGTGGCAGGCATTGCCACATTAAACGGTCATAATGCAACCGTTTTAAACTAATGTGGTATTGGTTTTAGTATGATTTACAAACACAAAGATGTATATTTGTGTAATAAAATAAGCACTTTGGTATCATATGTTCAGTGACAGGATGTTTCAAATCAATGCCCTTTGGAGGGAAAGTACCCAAAATATTTGAGTTAAAAAAATCGCAAACATTCTCTCATTTTTGGAAACAAAAATAATTGCATTCAAAGATTTTTTCAAGTCATTTGACAGAGTCAAGAATCGAACGCGGTTAATGTACAAAATAAACATCCTCTATTTTCTATGATGCAGAACAAAACAGTCAAAACACTAATATGTATTTCCTTCCAGGGGTTTGGTCCACCCAAAATATGTATGTTTATCAATTGTCTGGTTGCCATATAATAGATTTTAAGTCAAGTCTGCCTTGTATTCGGTGGTGGCACTGCCCCTTTTAGTACTAGTACGCTGCACTGGGTACAAAAGTGACAGCAATTTCAAATGCCGATACGAACGACCGTCTTGTGAACTATTTTGACACTTATGACAAATGACCGTTGTCGATAACCTTGTTAGCTTGTCCAGCGTACTACAAGTCCGTCAAATCTAAGAAGTACCGTTTGACAGTTCTGACAATTGAATGATAGGGATGGGATGAAAAAATCGATTACTATAATATCCGAACTTTAAGAGATCGATTACTATAATATCCGAATTTAAAGAAATCAATTGTTATAATTAAATAAAAGAAATGTTTAGGATATTTTTTTATTCACTACTAGTACTAGTATCGTCGTCTTCGTCATCATCGTCATTTAAATTAATGACCAGTTGATTGAGATTCACGCTCAAAATACTCGTGTAATTTCACCACCAATTCACGAGCCTGGCTGTTCAAAGTACGTCCTCTTTTCGACATTATTAATAAACACTTGCTTAGTTCGGAGTCCAGTATAAATATTGCCAAGGTAAACGGATAAAGAATGTTCAGTCCAGAAAAGTAATAGCCAAGTCACAAATTGTAAAACACAAACGAGAAAGCAAGTACGCGCACAGTCAGCTTCCAAGATGGCGAGAGACTGCTGACGCCGAACCGACCGAGCGGACCGCGTGCGCTTGTAGTTGGCAGTGTTGCCAGAAAAAAAAAATTGTAGAGACTTGGACACCTGCGATTTTGCCTATTGACCTAAAAATAATTAAATTAATTTATTTTAGGGTATCTGTGTATTCAGTGCATTATGCGGTCGCGCAGTAACGTCGTTAATTTATAACATCAGGCAACAACATTTTTGTGAATGGGTTCTACATACCTTATTTTTATTAGTTTTAGACGTAGAAATAAGACTTAGAAGAAAAAATTGTAATTGTAAAATCAATGGATGTGCTTGTTAAAAATTTGTTTATTTCTCTGTAATATGCAAACCCATACTATCATACACAAAAATAAATGTAAAAAACACTATCCCTGACTCCATTTACTATTTCGACAGCGTTAGCGCGAGAAACCCCGACTTATTTGGGCGCGAAAATCAAAAATCGACAAATCGCTTTCGACAACTTTTTAAAGAAGCAAATATATTTGATTTATAAATACGTATTTTTGGTGAATGGGTTTTATCTCATATTTTACGATTACATAACTATTTAGTTATGTAATCGTAATATGTGAGATAAATCCCATTCACATGAAAAAATATTTGTTTGGTTGTCAAGTGTAATTTGTAAATAATACATTCGATTTTTCGTATATGTAAACGATTTTTTTGCATACAAGTGTATCCGAAGAGTCGCAACACTACGTGTAATGACCTAACTACGTAACTTTGTAATGAGGTCAAGAATATAACTATTAGAAATTATTTACTGTGTAAATATGTGTTATTTTGCTTTGTTTGAAAGTTTTCAATTACATTTAGATATTAAGAATTGTACATTTTTAGATACAATAATGAAATCTTTCTAAATTCATGGTTTTATGAAAAAGGTTATCGAAACTGAATAATGTACGTATGAACAAAGTTGTTTCGGTTTGAAAAATATGAAACGTCAAACGGTACCTCTTAGATTTGATGGACTGTAGTTTTAGACGTAGAAATAAGACTTAGAAGAAAAAATTGTAATTGTAAAATCAATGGATGTGCTTGTTAAAAATTTGTTTATTTCTCTGTAATATGCAAACCCATACTATCATACACAAAAATAAATGTAAAAAACACTATCCCTGACTCCATTTACTATTTCGACAGCGTTAGCGCGAGAAACCCCGACTTATTTGGGCGCGAAAATCAAAAATCGACAAATCGCTTTCGACAACTTTTTAAAGAAGCAAATATATTTGATTTATAAATACGTATTTTTGGTGAATGGGTTTTATCTCATATTTTACGATTACATAACTATTTAGTTATGTAATCGTAATATGTGAGATAAATCCCATTCACATGAAAAAATATTTGTTTGGTTGTCAAGTGTAATTTGTAAATAATACATTCGATTTTTCGTATATGTAAACGATTTTTTTGCATACAAGTGTATCCGAAGAGTCGCAACACTACGTGCAGTGACCTAACTACGTAACTTTGTAATGAGGTCAAGAATATAACTATTAGAAATTATTTACTGTGTAAATATGTGTTATTTTGCTTTGTTTGAAAGTTTTCAATTACATTTAGATATTAAGAATTGTACATTTTTAGATACAATAATGAAATCTTTCTAAATTCATGGTTTTATGAAAAAGGTTATCGAAACTGAATAATGTACGTATGAACAAAGTTGTTTCGGTTTGAAAAATATGAAACGTCAAACGGTACCTCTTAGATTTGATGGACTGTAGTACTATAGAGCACTACGGAAACCGGGTTCCGCGAAATTTTGTAAATTTGAAAAAAAAAAAAAACTAGATTGCCTACGTAGAAAGTACAACGACAAAATACGTTGGATAATGTGTCCAGTTATGATACTTCTCATTTCGTTTGGATTACCATACCTATCACATGGAGTCAGAAAGAAGCATCACGACTGGACACTTGGTAAACCTACTAGCCCCCCCCCCCCCCCCTCCTCTGTCATCAACTCGGGAGTAACATAAAATAAAAGGTTTTTGTGTTTTATTTTTCCTCTTCCCTCCGATATTATTCGATAAAGCTTACGGCTTGCACATTCTATGCACACGTATTTTAAGTTTATTTTCTTTCCAGTTTTCTTCTTTGAATCACAAAGTCTCGTTCTTGTCCAGTTATCACATATTTCAAGTATATTCTGCACTGTTTTGCACGTTGTGCCAATTTACCGCCATTTTCTAATAAAGTCAAAATTCAACTCCTGGTGGGTGTAAAAAGTTTGGGAACGCCTGCTATAGAGGTCAGTGTGTGGTGGTTATTATGACTCACCTCAACAGAAACATAAAGTGATATAGGCACAACAGTGTTCATGACGATGGCGTAGGAGAAGAATACGAGCAGCGCGATGACGAGCGCGCCCCACGTGGGCTCGGCCGGCACCAGCGTGTCCCACGGCAGGAACACCTGGAAGTAGCGCCCCACCAGCCACTCCCACACGCCGCACGCCACCGTGCAGAATACGCACATCGATAGCAGGAAGAATACTATCTGTGGAACAAAACAACATTTTTGAAATTAAATACCTGGGTTACGAACAGGGGCGTAGCTTGCCTATAGGTTTATTTACATGCATCAAGCGCCGCGCGCGGCTTACTGCGTACGGCTCACGCGCGCGGCTGATGCCTATGTCAGTGTCAGTGTAGTGTCAGCCGCGTGCGTCTTGAGCAGACCTCGGATTAACATTTTTTAATTTCCTAAATACCCTACAATGACCGCTAGTTCGCTACTTTTCAAAATCAGTGCAGTCCCTGCTTAGAGACACACGTACAGGCAGATAGACATGCCAAATAAGAAAACTAGCGAAATTAGATATTTTGATCATCATTACAATATAAAAAAAAATGTGTTTTAGGTAAAAGACAAAAAAATAATTGTGTTTTAGTAAGTTTAGTTAAGGTTAAAATAGTTATATAGTAACGAATGTTATCATCATAATTTGATTACATAAATGCAAAGGACGGAATCTATCAACACATTTTACACGCTATTCGACAAACATAAAACATAACAATAGGGAATTTATATGGTAGACTTGCAATCATAAAAGTTATTTTCAGAATCAAATATAAGTTTACGTTTTTTTATAATCCGCCATATCAGTAGATTTATGTTCTGTATCCGGTGTATAAATTTTTCACTGAGATTGTTCTGAAATAAATTTTCTAAACCATAAAGGTAGATTGAAATCGTAAAGAACGTACCTAATAAGAAAACAATAGAAATATTAATAACGATACATGTAGATTTACCGCCTTTTTCATAATATATGGGGAGACGTGGAACATCGACCTTCAACCATCTGATAACCAGATGAGACATATTTTTTATCAAATTTTATTGATTTATAAACATGACTATGATAGCTTGCCAATCGAAAACTGTTCATGGCTATTGGAACGAAGTTCCTTATCGCGCGTTGCGAAAGGGGCCTAGATGGAAAAAATAAGACCAAAAGTTGTAACGACACTTTCGCCGGTTCGTGCCCAGTGTGTTTAAATTAAGACCAAAAGTTGCAAAGACACTTTTTGCTATAGTTGTAAGTTGACGCCTCTCAAGTGTTTTTTTTCTTTTGATTTTAAAACTTCAAAGCATAGTAATAATATTTCATAATAAATATAACAAAAATAAGTAAGCTAGCTTACCAAAATATGTATATCCTCCAGGTTAAAAACTATCAGTTGAAGCAAAATTTGTTGTGGTGAAGATTAGAATTTGATTAAAAAATATGTCTCATCTGTTTACCAGATGGGTGAAGGTCGATTTTCAGCGTCTCTTCGACTCTACAAGTCTACATTATATTTTTTTTGCAGATGTGTGATCGTTGGGGTCTTACTCTTATTCCAACTTAATGGTGTTAGTGATTCGTCCCAATTTTCAGCTCTATGCTAACTTTTATAAGTTGAAATGTTAATTGTGACTCGAATAAAAACAGACTAAGATATGTACTTACCCCTATAATAAGAAAATTAAGTAGCCTATCTATGCTGGTGCGTTTAAATTTGGTCTTGCCGGAGTTCTGCATGAGTTTGGTGTCCTTCCCGGCGAACACGACGACGCCGTAACACCACGACGTGTTGCGAAGCACGCAGCCCCGCAGTAGTATCTTATCATTATCGAGTGAGTAGTGCTCGTTGCGCCAGCTTAACGTACCTGACAGACAAATATAATTGGGTATTTTACTACTGTCATTATTATTTTATACTAACTATACAATAATATGTCATAAAGTATTCTGAAAAAATATGTTCGTTCATAATTTAACGTGTTTATTATTTTTAATTCAGTAAAAGAAATACTAAAAGTAAATGATTTTAGCATTGAAATTATGACGTCACACGCTAGTATTTCATACAAACATAATACGGAGCAAGTTGATTTTGACGTTCCTTAAAGGGGTGACATAACAATATGAGAGGGGGGGATATTATTTTTATTCTCCCCGTAAAAACAAATAGTGAAGAAAAACATACATTATATTGTCTCTATCGATAAAGTCTAAAGCCTACACCATTTAAATACGAAAGGCTATTTATGAACCTTGAAAATCATTAACAAAGGATATTTTTTATCGTGTTATGACGACCGTTAGTCAGTTTAATCTAAGCCAGTCACTCAAAGATTTATTCTTAAGCTATTAAGGTCATTTTGAATAGAGTAGAAAAACAGAACAAACAAATAAATGTACGCCACCGCAAGCAACTATTATAATTAAGGAGGCTACCGAACCGTTCTCTATGTCATTAAAGTTATAAATAAGAGTATGAGTCGCCTGATTATAAGCAATCAATGCTGCCTATGACCGTTAGCATAACCAGAGGTGTAATTTTTGTGTTGTTGGACATATAAAAATGTTTTAAATAAAATCATTAGCCGTTTTTGCCACTTCATTAATGTTAAAAAAATAAAGTACAATTTCGTAGTTTCTGCTTGTCCCACTGAAATTATAATGGCTACTAATACTTGTATTGGCGAATCAGGGATTTTGGTTTGGGCTTGATCCCGCTGTTTGTCGATTGTCACACATCTGACAACCAAATGAGACATTTTTTATCTAATTTTATTGATTTATAAACACGACTATGATAGCTTTCCAATCGAAAAGTGTTCATGGTTATTTACTTTTTTAATATCAGATCGGTATATTATACCTATATTGACTTACCTGTTCATACCTGGCTAGGTAGCCATAAACATAAATTAGTTGGCAAACCTACCAAAACATAATCTCCATGTTAAAAACTATTACTTGAAACTAAATTTGTTTGGTTATCAAGAGAGTAACAGTTTTGAAAACAAAAAAATATAGCCATGAACACTTTTCGATAGGCACGCTAATCAGGCGTGTTTATAAAATCAATAAAATTTAATACAAAATTTGTCTTTTATAGTTATTAGATGGGTGAATGTGGACGTTCATCGTCTTTTAAACTATAATAATCATAAAAAGTTATACGTTAGTGAAAATTTATATGAAAAATATAGATTTTGTTTTTACAATTCAGAATAGTCGGAAATATTAGAGTTGTTTTATTCGTACGGATATTTTCTCTAGACATAAAAGTATGTAATTAGTGAGTACGTACCTACATTTGGTCGCAAGTCTAATTAGAATGATGATTACCCACTACCTGACTAGGTAACTCAGACTTTTGTATCACATTATAAGCCACGAATTTATGTAACAAATGACAGAAAAAACCTTGTGTTGGTAAAATGGCTGTAATTTGAAGCATCCATGACACGATTCTAATAGGGTTACGTGGGGAGTTTCGGGTAAAATCAAGTAATTAGTAAAGTCATTAGAATTCATACACCTATGTATAGAAAGGATAAATCGTTAAGTTTTCCTTAAGCTGTGTGTATGACAGCAATTATGTACGAATTAAAAGTATTTTATGAATGATTCATTTGTTAATGTGGTCGACTTGAAGTAGGTACATTCCAGCGATAAGTACTCGTATGTTTACAATAATGCGGTTTTTTATACTAAGCCGTTTGTTGTTCGTAATGGTTACGGTTGACTTTAGTAAAATGTATTGTCGCGCCAGAAATATGTCGGTTTCATATAAAATATAAATAGTAGGGGGTCCTCAGTTAGCTATGTCTTGATCTTTTCATAGATGACAGTTCTATTTTTTGTTACGAGTTCATTTTGAGAAATCAATCCAATGAAATCCAATCCAATGAAATCCAATCCAATTTGAGACATACATTAAAATACAGATAAACTTTAGAGAATTTTATAAGCTATGTCTTAATCGCGTAAATATTTATTTTAAGGCTAAATACCTTTGTTTTATTGGCCGACGTTTCGACCGTATTGCAACCCTGAGTCTACCCGTAACCACTGTTGCAATACGGTCGAAACATCGGAAAATCTATAATGTGTACAAATCGCGAAAGTTTATGAACATATACAGATAAACTTTTTTACGGTTATAGTACGGTTGCATATTACGATAAATCAATATCTGAATTTCAAAAAACAAAGGTCCAATATTGTCCAAAGAAACTTATTTAAAGAATACAGTAATACCGTACAGGCAAAAGTGGTTCTTATTTGAAGAATACAGTTCCTAAGTGCAATGATGCAGTCTCTGCATAAATATTTAGTAACAAGCGATTTCTGCCCAGTTACCTCACAGTCACGACACGAGTTAGTGGCGCGTGGATTTCAAAGACTGTTTCGCAAATAAAATGCAAGTATAATCAGTATAAAGTACTAGTACTAGCGCGCGTTAATTGAAGAGACAAATTGTCGCTGATATTGCAATAACGACTAACCTCATTACATCTAATTTATTTTGTATTGATATGTCAAAGTGTTGTTGTAATTTACCCACCATTGTACTGAATTTCTATAAACGAAATACCGAAATTCCTACGTAACGTAGCAGAGGCGTTGATGCTAGAAACGGTCAACTCTATTGATTGTAAGTGGACTCTATCTCAAGTTAAATTAGGGGAGGTTTGACTCCTATTGTTATTTAATTTTGTAGAATAGAGAACCCAAGAAGAACCTACATGTCATCAAAATATACTTGCACACATCACAATTTGGAAACAAGTATTTTCTTTCGTAAACATAAACAAAAATATGTTGGTTATGTAGGTTGAAAAAATATTAACTTTATTAAAGAGATAGCTGTTCTTAAATTTTGCGGAAGGACGTAAGATAAGTGCTTTTGAAAAGTCAGAATAGCTAGTTTTAAAGTTCCTACTTTCTAAGTCCTCGACGTTACGTTATCTAGTAAAGTTATTCATATCTTGCAGAATTTAAATGTGTGTTTTATTTAAACTAGGACATTTCGCAAGGAGACATGAAACTGTGTACGTTCGTACGTACTACAAGTAGCGCTTGTACTGTAGCAGTAGATAAGCTTATCATATCGTCGGCTTATTGCAAGAACTCATTAACTGCAAAAAATCACTAAATACGTTTTTATTTGTAGTGGACTTCTTTTGACACATTCTACAAAAGGCAAAAACTCACTAATTTCTATCTAGTCAATTTTAGGCGTTACGGCCTTTCCATTAAATCCATAACTGCAACTTTGGAAATCAGGCATTTACAAAAAAATCACTAAGCTGCACAAGTAATTTTTATTTATTAGATAATTGATAAAATAAGAACATACATAATTATACAGAACTCATTTTTACCATGTAATTAACTTTATCGAAACAAGTGTAGCATAAAAATAGCTTAGAATTTGTTTCGATAAAGTTCATTATTTGCATTTCATTACTTTCTGTTATGAATAATTGATCACAAATGTACAATAAGTTATCTTAATGAATTTTATCGAAATAAATTTATATAAATCATGATATCTAAGATTTTCCTAAAATCATTTATTGTTTTTAGTTACTTTTTTATTTTGTCGATCGCATAATTTAATTTAATTAACATCGGTTAATAGAATATAGTAACTTCTTGCAAAACTATGTGGATCCTCGATTGTAGTTTAGTGAGTTATTCATGGTTAGGTAAAATACGACAAACCAGCTTGTCAAAGGAACGCGGGAACAAGGACGAACGCGGAGGTGAGGGTGGGGGCGCGGGGCGAAGGAGCGCTTTGCGTGAGCGCGGCTGACTCGCTCGCTCGCACGGTTCGCGGCGAGATACGTTGACTACCACGCGTGTTATAAGAAGTTAATGATTTTTGACAAAATGCAGCAAAATAAAAGTTTTAAACCAGGACGAGGAAGCAAGATGTTGGAGCAATTAAACTATAATAAGGAGAATAATAATATTATTAATATTATAGTAGCGGAAGTTTCTACAGATAATGTAAGTACCTACCTATTTATCTTTCCGCTTACTTTGAATTTGCCATTTACCTATACTTTACGAGATTCTTGTTTTACCGAACAGATTGATGGTAAAAAAGGTAGGTAGGTAAGATAGATAATAACTAACCACTTTATACCTAAAACTTTTTTCTGGCGACCCACTTTAAAACTTACCTTCACGCCTGTTCAGCTCCTTATTTAGCAATGTTTTCCGTCTACTAATTTACATGCATGTTGGTTTTCCTGTACTCTACCTAGGTATTTTTGTTGATAGAATGTACTACCTCCAGCAAAAGTACTTCTGGATGCAGAAGACCGCGAAGCACAATCACGAAAGGTTTCAAGTGACGACTCATCGTCAAATGTAAGATTTTTATCTATGTGCAGGTTCATGATATGCATGTAATTAATTATTACCTATATCGCTACTTCGGAGATCGATGTAACGTGAATGCAGGCAATTTATACTTACCTTTTGCATAAATTAATATACCCACAGCTATCGCCTGTCTTCTCGAATCTCATTTCATCCCTTTCGCTTCTATCTTATTACTTTGGACGGCCTCGTTATTCTAGTAGTGGCATGATGTGACTGCTATGCACGAGGTCGTGGGTTCGATTCCCGCATGTATGGTCCGCATATTGACCTAGATCTGGGTGTTATTTCTATGTATTATATAAGTATATATTTACAAAAAAAAAGTATTTAAGTATTATATCAGTTATTTAGCACCCATAGCTTTGCATAGTTTGGGGCTAAAATGACGCTTTGTAAATGTCCAAACATTATTATTATTAAAAAATTGATAATTATGTACTTACCTTATTATATAATATTATTATTACTTACCTTATTATAATTATATTATTATATAAATTGTAAATTATGTACTTACCTTATTATTATAATTCTTACCTTATTATATTATATTATTATATAAATTGTAAATTATGTACTTACCTTCGTCGTTTTGTCTCAGCATACCAGTGATATTATCGAAAATACGCCATCTCCACGTCCAATTGGCCGCAACATAGGTCGACCAATAAGTAAAACGGTACTATCCTCTGAAGAAAGCGACAGCGAAGTCGTAGAAAATAATGAAATCTTCAATGTGCTATCCGATGTAAGAACCTTCATGTATGCCACTAATTATGATGTAAAATTGATTAATAGAACTAAGTGGAACGTCTTGTATCTTCTCTCTTCCAGATAGACAATGTTTCTCAAAATATCAGCTCATCTCATAAAAATGACAACGATGTAGTTGTGTCTCTTGAAGATGACTTGTATTTATCAGTAAGTTCCTTCATATAAATGATTGTTTTAGTCATAATATTTTATTAAACTATGTAGGTATGTTCATTGACCAATAGTAATACAGTATTAGATACCTTACCTGGTGTTCATACTTGTAGGATGATTCGGTTGCTGATCCTGACTGGAAGAATCCTGAAGACTTAGCTACAGAAAATACAGAAACCGATAGTGGCACAGAAACGGTCCAGTCTGAAGTTGTCCCACCTAAAAAAATTAAAACGGCAAGGTGGCACAAGAGAAGAATAGAAACCTATGACCGAAATGCGCAAAAAAGAAATCGTTCACAAAGCTTACCTTACAAAAACTACAAAAAACAGACGCAGCCTCCCAAAGCACCTAAATCCGGTGAGTGCAAATGTAAATTAAATTGTTTATTAAATTTTCCTGAAGAAGATCGAAAGGACATCTGTAGGTCTTACTGGGCACTATCGGATTACTGTCGACAGAAAGATTTTATACTAATGAATGTTATGGTACAGGCGCCACAGAGACGTTTCGTAAATGCAACCAGAAAGAGGACTGTATCTCGTTATTATTACTTTAATAAGGACGACCGAAAGATCAGGGTTTGTGAAACGTTTTTTAAAAATACTCTGTGTATATCAAATGGTCCCATTAATAAGGCATTTTCAGAAGTAGGAACATCAGGCTCTTTTATAGGTCAGGACAAACGCGGCAAGCATGAACCGGTCAATAAAACAAAAGAAGTAGATGTAGAATTCGTCAAAGAACACATCGAGGCTTTCCCTAAGATGAAGTCGCATTATTGCAGGAAAACATCATCTAAAATGTACTTAGATAGCAATCTTTCCATCTCTAAAATGTATGAACTATACCAAGAAAAATGTAAATGTGCATCTAGAACGCCTGTTTCCATCAATGTGTATCGCAACATTTTTTGTACTCAGTACAATTTAGATTTTCATAAACCCAAGAAGGACCAATGTTTAATGTGCCATAAATATGACCGAGCCAAAGCTGAAAACGCCTCCGATCTTGCTGTTTTGCAGCAAAAGTATGATGAACACATGTCTTTAAAAGAGCAAAGTCGAAAAGCTAAAGAGTTGGATAAAGTTCGAGCAAATGAAGATAACAGCTTTAACTCTATTACGATCGACTTACAAAAAGTTTTGCACTTGCCGACTAGTGACGTTTCTCTACTTTACTACCTGCGTAAATTAAACGTTTACAATGCCACCATTTATGAAGCCCGTTCTCCAAATGATGGTTTTTGTTACTTATGGTCTGAAGTAGATGGAAAAAAAGGAAGTGATGAAGTGGGAACTGCACTATATCTTTGGATCCAACGTCTACCTCCAACTGTTACCGAAATATCTATATTTTCTGACACTTGCGGAGGTCAAAATCGCAACCAGTTTCTGTTATGCTTAATGCTATACGTAGTTCAAGTTACCCACCTCGAAGTGATTGAACATAAGTATTTAGAATCGGGTCACACGCATATGGAGGTTGATAGTATGCATAGCGCTATCGAAAATCAGATGCGTCTTATGCCAATTTTTTCTATGATAGACCTCTGTAATGTTATAAGATTAGCAAGATCGAACAGAAAACTAAACAAGAAAAAACCAGCAAAGAAGCCTTATGAACCTATTGTAATGAGCAACTCTGACATCTTGGACCTAAAAGAGCTACGAAACAACTTAATGGTCAATAGGTCAATTGACTCTGGAGGAGAAAAGTTGCAGTGGCTGAAGGTTAAATGCTTCAAGTTTGAAAAAAAGCGGCCTAACATTGTGCAATATAGGTATGATTACGTTTCCGATTATAAAGAAATGGACGTATCGAAAAAAGAAACATCAATTGTGTCTAATACTAAAAACCTGCGAAAGCGCAAGCATGACGATACTGAAAGTGGATTTGACTACAATAGCTATTCCCTTAAAAAAGCATATACCAGGAAACTTCCAATTACAAAATCAAAGAAAAAAGATTTAATAAAAATGTGTAACGAAAAAATCATACCTGCAGAACTACACCATTGGTATAATAATTTACCTGACAAAGAAGGCCCAGATTATCTTCCTGATGAAGAAATTTCTGATACAGAAAATGACGTTTAGTATGTATCTAACATTTTTATATTTTTGTACGGTGTTTACCCCAGTTCCTACTTTTTATTAAAAAATAACATGACTGATAGCAATACGGAGAAGAAAAATATTTTAATTTTTATATTATTATTATGAGACTATGTAAGTTGTGGCTAATAATTTATATTTGCTATTGTACGAGTAAGTTACGACAACTGTTAAGACAGAATTGTTTTGTTTATTTTTTTAAAGATTTTTTTATTCATTTGCTTATTGCTTTGAATTAGCTCTGTTAATTACTTGTTTATTCAATGACCTAAATGGTAAGTCTTTTTTTTGATAAAGAATTGTTAAGGACTTTGATTGTTTGGAAGAATTTAATTTGTTTTTCATATAGCTAGCACTATTTTATTCAATATAAGACTGGTTATCCCTTTTATATAATAAACAATTGATTAGATTTTCGTTGTTTTATTTCCAATTAAGAAATAATTAATTCACATACCGAACAGACTTACAGTAGCCAGAAGTCATTAACTTTTATTTTGTTTTTTTTAAAAATAAATAACTTTGTAGGATTAGAGATTCTCATTTTTTTTATTAATATATCTATTAGGCTAACCGAAAACATGAAATTTTTCGTCACCGTTATTATATTTTGGAAAATATGGGCAAATGAACATAACCACTAACTAAATCGAACTAAAATACCGTTTATCTCAGAATAGTGTATATGTCACATAATGACTTCTTGCAACAAGCCGACGCACAGTGGGTCGAAACTGCTATATGAGGGACATAGGATTTTTTTTTACACATTCGATTAAAAAAAAATACCAATCGATAGATGTCGTCATTTTGACGAATAATTATTATGACAATTTTTTCCTAAAACGAATAGTTTCCCTGAAAAAAAAAAATATTTTTTTTTTTGTATGGAGTGACATTAAAAATGTTGAATTGTGGCCGAGTCTTCACAGGTCTTGCGTCGAAACTGCTTAAGTCTTGTTTTTTGGCTTATTAGCTATAATTTTACATTGTCAGCGCGTACCCATACTTGCCCGTTCAAGAGTTGTGAGGTTCAATAAAAAGCATAAAATGTAAGTATAAAGTACTTCTTTATTAGCAATTTCACAGAAAATTTACAGAAAATATAATTTAAATACTATTAATTAAGTAATAATAACAATTTAAAAACTGTATTAATCTAAAAAAGTATAATAAATATTTTTAAAACTAAGGAAAATATTAAAAATAATTACAATTAAAAACAAGAAATATATTATAAATTTTAAAGAACAAAAACTATAACTACATTAATCACTATCACTATCTTGTAATGTATTTAAATCTATAAATTCAATTTCGGTTTCTGTCGGAAGTGACACCAGAAGCTCGACTGCTCTTGGTGAGAGTACCATTCTACGTTGTTTGGTCATACTTGGCCTCAGAAAGGTCAGTTTGGGATCAGACGACAAAAGAAGATTATGCAATATATCTTCATTTGTCGCTGTCCTACTGACTTTTCTAGAGTGGTCCTCTCTATATCTCCGAAAATCTTTATTTCGAGCTTCTGATGCTTCTTCAGAAAGTTTTCCGATTGGTATAAGTCCAAAATATTTAATTATATCCGTACCATGCATTAGCAACTTATGTACGCTAGAAGGCATGTAGTACCAAGGATATAACTGTACATACAAAGAGGCAGTTTCCTTGCAAAATTGGGAGAATTTATTTTGGTCCACTTGCTCACCCGAGGCCACTGTCTGCAAAATTATGTGGAATCTTTTGATTAGCTCTTCATCAATTCCTGTGATGCGAGCAGATGTTGTTGCATCACTAAAAAATCTTCGAGCAGTGTTTCCGTCATTTGTAGTTCCTGCGCCTTGTTTCACAACGTCCACCAGCAGGCCGTTTTCATCTTTGAAAGCTTGTTGTATTTGCCTTTTTCTTTCCGCCAACTTTTCTTTATCTTCACCCCTTGAGCTCCATTTTTTAAAGTCCATCCGGTAAGCTGAAATAAAGATATCACTTATTAGTATTCAAAAGTTCAATGATAAATAAATAACACGAAATAGTTAATCAATTACTTAATATTAGTTACCTATATGAAGTAAACATTCCATGCACCGAATCCACGCATGTAATGAAGACAGCCCGTATTTGTACATATCTTCATTATCCGGTCTACTGTAGTCTAGCTTGTTCATCTCTGATGGTTTCGCCTTACAGATATCACACACAGCTGTCGAAGTTTCCGATAAGTACGAAGTAATCTTCCCGTCGATCATTGTCATCAATAGCTCATATTTTACAGTCACTTCGTGTATTGAGAACGTTTGTAGTCCTTCTATCTGCAGTTCTATGGCTTCTTTTTCACGTTGGACTGTACTTTCACACTCCTTCATGAACTTGAACTGTATCGGGCGGCAGTAAAACGTTGAAGATGGGCGATCATTTTCCCATAAAATATCTTCGTCACCCAGCAACCTTATAGGTACTAAGCTGACCATAAAAACACTGGAATCGTCAAAATCCGAACTGCTAGCCTTCTGCTTATAATTACTTTGACTTGATGCTCCATCGAAACCCCATTTACATATGAGCTTTAAATTAGCTGTAGAAGATAAATCAAAGTCCATTCCGTCGAGTAATCTGGAGATTGTCAAGTCAAGCAAAGCCTGCAGTTTAATAGATGCTCCATCTTCCGTTATGGCAATATCCTTTTTTGCAGGGTAACAATTTAATTTAGCTTGTTTAAGTTTATAGTAGGAGGGATACATACAAGTTGCACCCTGTTCAATTGCAGAATCTCGTAGGTTAATATATTGCCACTTTGATAAGTTAAGGGATATCGAGAGAGCTAGGGCTTTTTCGGGAGTATATAAACATTTATCTTTTTTGTGACTTATGCAAGTCTTCACCATATCAACATCTTCAGGATGGTTAAGTAAATGTTCCATTATTTTACTTACTTCAGAATTCCCGCTACTTTTTAGATTTTTCATGGCAGCACACTGTAACTCTTGTGGAGACACTGAGTTGCCCAAGTGCTCTACGCGTCTTCTTTTTTGTTTGTTAGACAACTCTTCAAAGGGCTTTCTTGGTGTAAATTGTGATGATGACGTTGAAGCTATTGGCGAAGATGGTACCAAAGCTTCTACGTCTTCACTGACATCAGCGGGTTGAATATTTTCTGTTTGGGAGATAAAGTCAGGCCAATTTATGGCAGATTCCAACCAATCTCCATTTCTCTTCAAAAAATTACTAAGAGTCCTATTCGATTTGACCCATCTACTCGAAACATTTGAACAATACTTCGCACAATATTTCCTAAGTTTGGCACTTGTTTCTTCATTCCAGTTAATGTTCAGAACCTGCTTGAGATATTCACAAAACTTGTTACTGTCCGTCAAAGAACCTAACTGTTCTCGTAACACCATGAATAAATCCAAATTATTGACTAAGCCTTCCATACTGGTCACAAAATTATTAAGTTACACGGCAAGTTATCTTGGTAGTAGTAAAAATGCGTATGAATTGATTTAAATGATACCCCTATTTATATAGGTTGGAATAACTTCATTCTATCCTTATTATTAATGTGTACTATTAGGGTAATTATTTAATTACTTCACGTTTAAAGTTATTAGCAAATAGAAAAGATAATTCTTGGAGACAATTAGACAATTACCAATAATGCAGCCGATATGATTACCTAATCGTTTAAGAAATGTAATTAGAAAACATTTTACCAATGTTTTCTAATTACATTTCTTAAACGAAGATAATAACTTCGGAGAAACATGCAATATAATTAATAATATTAATTCTTTAAAAAAATAACGAAGAATTTTGGATAAAGGCGCTCTTTCGTGGAACTAATTTTGTTGCTAATTTCAATTGTTGGAATTCACTTCAAGTTAAGTACAATTTTTGATTTCATTCGTTAATATATTATATATTTTTAAAATTCTTAACTTATAACTTTCTCATTTATAAACTAGTATTTCGTAGTTAATTACATCCTTTATTCATAGAGTATTTATCTAACACATTATTTTGTTTAAATACTGACATGATAAAATTAATAAAGTAATGATTTTATTGAAATTTCTGATGCTTGTAACTTTTGAACGGGCAAGTATGGGTACGCGCTGACAATGTAAAATTATAGCTAATAAGCCAAAAAACAAGAGTTAAGCAGTTTCGACGCAAGACCTGTGAAGACTCGGCCACAATTCAACATTTTTAATGTCACTCCATACAAAAAAAAAAATATTTTTTTTTTTCAGGGAAACTATTCGTTTTAGGAAAAAATTGTCATAATAATTATTCGTCAAAATGACGACATCTATCGATTGGTATTTTTTTTTAATCGAATGTGTAAAAAAAAATCCTATGTCCCTCATATAGCAGTTTCGACCCACTGTGCGACGTATGCAATATTTACCATCGAACTTATTAAGTAAATTGTTAGGCGTTTCGCAGACGATCTCGCCGTCGAAAGCGCCCAGTTGTGCGTCGTCCTGCCCCATCGCAGCCGTCTGCTCCAGGCACTGACGACATTTTAAATTCGTCTCCCTGCAATCAAACAATTTGGTCCGGGTTATATTTAAAAATCGGTCCAACTTGAGTTATTAATGACTGCGATACCAGCCGATGAGCTGAGATGAGATGCAGCAGATGTCACGAAGAGTCAAAATGAAGGCATTTCTAAAATAATTGCGCACAATGGAGGGAGTCTCCGTAAACCTATTGCGAGCACAAACTAGTAATGGACTAAGGCCGAGGTCGCATTGCTAAGAACTGATACTGACCCATCTAACTCGGCGGTCTCTATGTAACAGAGACCGTTGGGCTCCGAGCTGCTGAGGAGCAAAATGTCCGCCGCGACGAACTGGTCGTTCTCCAGCCTGATGACGTCTCCCACCTGAACAGACGCCCACTTCTCCTCCACAAGCTTCCCATTGCGCAATGTCTTGGCACGACGGTGGTTTACTTGTGAATCGTTCTGATGACGTTGCTGGAAAGATAGATAAATTGATAAAAATTATGTAGGTAATTGTAGCTTGTAGTGTATAGAATATTCCTAGTCCTTGGCAGCCAATTTCATCAGAGACTAGGGACTACACAGGAGATATAATAGTACAAAAGTGTATGCCCAAATCCAAGTAGTACATTCTTTATTCCTACTCTCCCATAGTCGATGAGACGGAATTAGAACAAGACCGGAGAAAGATTAGGTGCAGGACCGAGGGCATAATCTACTCTTTGAGTAGCGGAGATCCGAAGATGGAGTCGATATAGCATCGCAATAAAAATAACTACATCATACTGCTCTATGGAAAAATGCACACTGCGCATTAAACAATTTCGATATTGTACAACGTATTAAATACTGGTTTTAGACTACGGCTCCGTTGTATATCGGTGATCGCGATGAATCTGAATAAATTAAGGATTTTTGTACCAAAATTTGTAGTAGCTGTTGCAAATATTCATTACATTCTTACCAATTTTCGCGTTTATAATATTAGTATGGTACCCATACCAAGAGAGTTTTCAAACATTTTGGTACGTCAATACCATTAACGCATGATTGCTTTACTCTATTCATTTGTAAGACGGATAGGAACTTTCAGCGTTGTCCGTTCTAAGTGCAAATTAAAAATATGTCCGCAAGTTGATGGAAGATAATGGCCTGTCACACACACGCCGTCGCGCCGCCCCGTTCAAGATTGTGGTTTACTTAACGTCTTTGCTTTCCATCGATCTACGCGTAAATGATGGGTGTTATACCTACACACAACTATAGGAAGATATATAACATTGAAACAATGGCATGTTTTTGGCCTTGTGGACTTATTTC
The DNA here is from genome assembly GCA_945859575.2 of Herminia tarsipennalis. Lineage (NCBI taxonomy): Eukaryota > Metazoa > Arthropoda > Insecta > Lepidoptera > Erebidae > Herminia > Herminia tarsipennalis. Next base: position 15,534,544 of record OX243845.2, on the reverse strand, counting down.
TGCAAAGTAACACGTGTCTGAATCCCAGAGTAACCATTGTTCCACCAGAGTTATTCTTCATTTTCATTAAGGATGATGAAGCCAAGGTTGAATGGCGGGAGTTAAAAAGTGATCGTCTTTAAACCGTAAAAGATAATATAGTAATTTAGGTAGGTACAAGATATGTATTATACAGGAAGAGTTTTAATCACTAAAATGAATCGCAACTAATAAATTGTTCGTATTTATCTTTGTCAGTTGGAATTCGGTACGCTACAAAGACTATGACGGGGCCTATTCATAGAAGAGGCGAGGTCACGATAAAATAACAAGGCTATAAGGACGGTACATCCTGAAGTCTCCACATTTTTAAAACTCAACGTCTCTCTGTACGCTTAAGCTTTTTATGTTGGTATGTTATTTTTACGCGAGACCATAATATATTAAATTCTATTCTTGACGTGAATACGTCTTTGAATTTGCTGTCATATTAGCAGACAATTAAAAAAACTGATCGTAACAAAATCGGGGTTCATAGTTCATGTGTGTCTGTGAGTTTCTTTGTTCCACCAAAACTTCTAAACGGATTTAGATGATTGGAGTATTATTAGAATCCTTAAATGAGGTGCAGGTAACAAAGACTAGGTTACTTTTACTTAAAATGATGCTGCCATTTAGGTGTGATCACTGTGATCAGTCATACTCTATTTATATTTTTCTTTTCACCGGGTTAATGTGGGTATTAATATAAAGTCAAAATTAAGACCATTTCAAATATGTATAATACTTGGCGGATTTGTGTTACTTGCAAGGACAGTCCTGTTTTTATTTCAATTTTCTAATTAGGTATTCTTGTTTGTAGATAAAACTATTATGTACTAAACAGTTAATTCTGATAACGGAATACGTTACAAAAATAGCTAACCCAAATACACAAACAGGTAAATTAAATTAAATATCTATCCTAACAATGAAAACAGTTATATCAAAAATCAGTACCTATATATCAAAAAGTCCATCTATTTACGTTGACATTTAACTAACAACAATTCAATTGTTATGTAACTACTCGTACATTAAATTTATCGATAAACTGATTAAAATCGACAAAGTAAAGGGCTGTCAACTTGGAATACTTTGGTTAATTGTTTGTCCGCTATGTGGGCAGTATAACACAAAGAACTTATTGTAGTTGTGTGATCCCTGCGCAAGCAAACAAACTTGGTAGGCAGTCAGTATGATATTTTATACATAATACTAGCTGACCCGCGCAACTTCGTCTGCGTAAATTTTCCCTTTTTTTTTACAACATTTTTCATTGCTGCTCCGCTCCTATTGGTCGTAGCGTGATGTTATAACCTATAGCCTTCCTCGATAAATGGGCTATCCAACAATAAAATATTTTTTCAATGCGGCCCAGTAGTTCCTAAGATTATTGCTTTCAAACAAACAAACAAACTCTTAGGGGTATGAAAAATAGATGTTGACCGATTCTCATAGATACCGGATAAGCACAAAAAATTTCATCAAAATCGGTCAAGCCGTTTCGGAGGAGTATGGCAACGAAAACTGTGACACGAGAATTTTATATATCAGATAATCACTTGTCCTAACTGACTGATCGATTCATCAACGCAGAGCATAAACCGCTAGTGTTACAAACCTAAAATTTTTACAGATGTTGCCTTTTATGTTGTAGAAATTCGCCCCTAAGGGTTTGTATGAAACTCCGTCAGTTTTGTAGTTAGATCGGTGAAATTTTATATTTAGCTTATCGTTAATATAAAGAAACACGTGTTTCAGCATTTCTAGAAATTCAAACTCTAAAGGGGTTAAATAGAAGTTGCAAGTTTGTATGAAACTCCATCAGTTTTAAAGTTAGATCTGTGAAAAATCGTATTTGACTTATTGGTTTAAACTAAACCATGTATCATGTCAGCGTTTTAATTAAAAACGAAGCTCAACTCTTAAATGAGAAAAGTCATCCACGCGGGCGAAGTCGCGGGCGACTGTTAGTACATACATGATAAAATAGTAGATCCTTAATCAATTTTATCAACCTAACAAATACCTACTGCAAAAAATGTATACAATACTTACATGTAAATAATATACATAATTATCTATGGTTCAAGACACCGAGACAGGTCGTGAAAAATTAAAAAATAATAACAAAATTTGAATGGCTATCGGAAGTTATTACTCGTTACTCATAATTTAATTTGTATTATTATAGGCTAAAAAACAATGTAGGGAAAAAAACAATTAAGTGCGACTAGGACTCGCGTACTGAGAGTTCCTTAACGTACTTACCTATTTCGCTAAAGAGATGATATTACACACACTCTAGACCCGGATTTATTACTATTTTATAATACCTACTACAATAAACCTAAGTTTGAGGCTATTTAATTTTAAAGAACACGAGAAACAAGATGGTTTTGACAGGTATCTAAATAGAGAGAGAGAGGGGGGGGGGGGAATCATTCGGCTAGAATATGAAAGGACTGAATTCTAAAAACATAAAACACTATCATCGAAATTTTCCAAAGAATGCGGACATTCCTAAGAATGTTATTATTTCAGAACACCAGAATTAAAACATCTAGTTTGTTTGCATAGCTATGTAAAAATAACCTTTTTCCTTCTTTAGCCATGAAAACGAAACAGCAAAATAAAATTAGTATCGCATTTATAATGCCGGTATGGCTGTCCAAGGCTATCAAATATAATTATAAAACAATATTGTATACAAACTCTAAACATAAACATGGGCAAAAACACCAGGACCTAATATATCTAATAAAACTTAGTAGCCACATATAGCACATTTTGTTACGCATCACTTAATGATGTAGTCGTCCTTGATCTACAATAGATGATATAATAGGTCACTGGGCATTAGCAACACTGTTCGTTAGACAAGGACAGCATGTAGTCTGTTCTGTGTAATCATTTGATCACTCTCATAAACATTAATTATCACCACAATCGTCATGTTTTTCTTATGATGGCGTCTCAGATTTTCCAGTACGTGTATTGTATAATAAACAGAAAAGACATATTTCTATTGTTTCGTTTCAATTTTCAATGTTTTGTTGTGAACGGACTACTTAGTGTAAACTATTAAGAGCAAAAATGGCACGCTCGAATAAGATTTTGTGAGGATTTACATTGACTGTAGAGGCACGTACAGGTTAGGTTTTCATGCGCGAAAAATTGGTCTAACTAGGCGTGTCATCTCAAGGATTTCGAGACCTTGTACAGTTTTGTTGTGGCTCTTCTATCTATTACGTCATTCTGTATTTAGCCACTTTTGTCCGAACGTGTAAGGAGGTGTAAGATGAGCTGTCTAACCTTTTAAAACTACACAAAGCATGATCAGTGAAAGTATGACTTACAAAATCGTCGTACGCGTCCTTGACGGCAGTGAGAGCGAGTACACCAATGAGAGGTATCGCAGTAGTGATCGGCGTTAGCGACGAGATGGCCGGAATCAACTGCAGCACTAGCAGACACAGAAAATAGAAGTTGGCTAGCCGCTGGAACTGCTCCAGCAAGTTCAGCGGCAGAAACGTCACGATACTGTACTTCGATGTTTTAATGAAGTTACTCTGAAACAAACAAATAAACAATACGTGTTACAACAATAATCCCTTGTAATTCTTATTCTAAAAACTGAACTGCTTCATGAACTATCTTCTTCGTAAACGAACCAAAAGTTTGGATAAGGCCTTGACATTGAATTTAGCAGAACTCATCAAGTCTTGGTCATAAATAGTCATAATTGTGATAATTATCTTTGCAAATTATGAGTTCCCACTATTTGACCTTATCAGTCTACACTTAAAATTAGTGTTAGAAATGCTTACGCCATTAACAAAATATGTAGCTGAAGACAATGATTCATTGTTTGTGGCTGTAATCACGTGTTCATCGCTTCCTATATGCGTATACACTAGTATTATAAATCCGTCACCTCTTAGCTTGTGTTAAACAAGACCAAAATGTACAGGAGTGTTTGTAGTTTGTTTTTACAGAAAACTTTTATAAAATAACTTTAGGTATGTACATTGTTTTTTTTTCGGAAAATGAGTAAACGATCGCCAAAACTTAGGAGGAAGGAAGCCTCTGCTGCAAGAAGCAACTTGCAATAAACAGGAGTACATAGCAGCGAAGGCGAAACTTTCCCCGTTCTTCTGATATCATGCGACCAAATCATAATCTTCGGATGTCCTCCTGTCAAGACTAATGCGAGGTGCGATAACCTCTACCCCGAGAGAAAACACCAGCTCAATTAATAGCTAAATCAATAAATGCAACTTACAGCGTAACGGAACTGCGCGTTATATTCTCTGTTGTTCGCTTTGATTCTCCGTTCATTCTCTGTAACAATAAACAATACACGTTAGTAACTTCATACAAACTTACAGACATAGAAATGCATCTAATTGTCATAATTTATTTAAACCGAGTTGACTATAGAACAATGTTTGTTTGTCGTTCATCATTGTTGAAGTGGTAATGTAAACACAATGAATTTTATGAATTACTTTTGCCGTGTGGTACCGGCTTAAGAATAGTACCACCCCGTCTCTTCCCGTGGGTGTCGTCAAGGCGACTAAGGGATTTCACACCGGAGGACGGGCAGCAGCGTCCTCTGCGTACTTAAAGTCTTACTGCGATCGCCAACCCGCTCGCCAAGCGTGGCGATTATGGCAATTACCCCCAGAATCTACATACTAGTAGGTTCTACTGGGGAGACACGTGCCCAGCAGTGGGCCATCATATGTGTTGATATGTAACTTTTGCTTAGACTCTTCACACATAATAATGATTTGATGATAATCATATTTGAAGAACTATATAAAATAATCCTTGGAAATTACGCGTTAAACTAGAAATATGAACTGGAAAATACTAAAATCTAAAAACAAATACACATACAAGGTATTTCCCCAATCGGCGTGATCAATTTGAGGAAACAAATTCATTGTGTCTTGTCCTAATGTGGACAGTTAAAAACAATTGAGGTTAAAAGCTTAAATAACGCAACAATATGCATTTAAAACTATATTACGCAAATATATTATAAATATGTGTATAACGTAACAGAACTCATGAGTTTATACATCCGGTTGCTTATCTGCTTCCTGTATTGGAATATTATGTTTTGCTACAATATTTCATACAATTTAGTCAGATAAACAAGTTGTAAATTCCCCTTCTACTTAATCTGGGATTAATGGCATTATCCGCGTGACGTGACCTACTGGCCTCGGTTATAAAAATAATGAAGACAATTTCTGCTGCTTCGAGTTTCATTTGTTTCAACAGTAAAAGGAGATTACAGGGCAAAGAGAAAGACTTTTTCAATATAGAACATACTAACTATAAACTATTAAATTCGAGTCTGGGTGTACTTTGTATCCGTGAATTGAATGTTTGTAAAGTCCCCCGCGACACAGGACTTGTACCCTAATGCAAATTAAAAAAAAGTATATTTTAAGAAATAAGCTGGGCTTGTCAATACGAGTACCTATTTATGTGAAAGAGGTTGTGATCATCATGCAACTAATGTAGGAAACCAAAACACGTACCTACGTTTCTTCAAAGTGATCGTAATAGATCTTTAAAACTATACTAATATTATAAAGCTGAAGAGAGTTTTTTGTTTGTTTGTTTGAACGCGACAATCTCAGGAACTACGGGTCTGAATTGAAAAAAATATTTTACTGTTAGATAGCCTATTTATCGACGATATAACATCACGCTGCGACCAATAGGAACGGAGCAGCAATGAAAAATCATGCAAAAATGGGGAAAATAAACGCATACGAAGTTGCGCGGGTTAGCTAGTTAAATATATAGAGCCTATATCTAATACATAGGCTCTAACGAATATGTCCCAGTTTTTCTTAATTTGATTTAAATCATTTACAAGTAAGCGTAGTTACTTATAAATTATCACTAATCGGTAACAGTGCAAATACTGTTATCCTTGTATGTATTTGTACTCAGGGTGCAACAAAATAGCTTCATTGTTTACCTACTTTGTTGAAAAATTAGCTAAACCATCACATGTTTAAAATAATTATTTTCTGCTCATGACTTTGTTCTGCCATTTTATTTAAACGCAGGTAACTTAATAGGCGGAGACGCTTAACTTGCACAAAAATCTACCTTTCACTAAGCTTAGCGTACCTTCATCACAGAGATATCTTTCAGCTAGAGACGACCAAAAACCATGATAACTATGAAATGGCAGAGATAGTTTAAACAAAACTATGTGAAGAAACTTTGTACCCAAACTTAGTACTTACTTATGTTAGAAGTGGAATTTGTTAACATTGTAAAGTTGGGAACCTAACCACGCATAAACTTTGTTAAGTAGTGCTACCTGGATACAAGACAAACTTTGTTTTAACTAAATCGCACTACGGAGAGAAACGCTGTCAAATTTAAAGCAAGTAAGCACTGATGCTGAAGTGTTTTTTACATAATTGAAAACAAGAATGAAGTCAATTATTTTGTCTTTATATTCTTTTATTTATTTGTGACTAGCAGACGCCTAGCGGTTTCACCCGCATAGTTCCCGTACCCGTGGGAATACAGGGATAAAAAATAGCCTATGTCACCTGGGATTAGTGTAGCTTCACAACGATAAAAGAATTTTTCAAATCCGTCCAGTAGTTTCGGTACAAACAAACAATCAAATCTTTCCTCTTTATAATATTATATAGCATAGATTTGTAATACTCGTATGTATACTAATAACCTCCTGCTCGTGGCTTCTTTACTTAACACTAAACTTTGTAATATCAGTTTTGAAAAATATTTAAGATATTAACCCTTAATCACCTAGCATTTTGGTGTTGTGACCTTAACCACCTATAGACTATTTTACTGAAGTATAAACGTTGTTTATTGCGACGTTTAAGCACTAAACCTTACAAAGAAATATCGATTTTACTCCGGGGTCTCTCTGTTGTGTGACAAAATTAAGTGGCAAGTGGTGCAGGGTTAATTTGCAATTATTTTCAAAAATTATATTACGAAGTTATTCGGTGTAATGTAAAGAAGCCAAGAGTCCCGCTCTTTAGTATATTAAAAATCACCCTTTTTATGCTGAGAAATTTATAAGCCTAACCTTAGCAGCACCGTGCGTTATATTCACTGAAGTAAATATACCGCAAGGTACCTAAAGCAAGGATAAACTAAATAACACGTTTATTTTAATCAAGTTATCGCGTGATCCTCGAATACATATTCACCAATAGATGATTATAATATATTCTAAATGGTCTCCAGGGAGAAATCAATACACTAGAACTACTAGAACTAGTAACGAATAATTATAATTAATGGAAGGATTCCGCGCTAAATAATATTGGCCTTAATCCAAATCACAAAAATTAGATCATGAATTTGATTATCTGCTTGGCTTATTCATCATCATAGAATAAACGTCTCACTGCTGGTCACGGGTGTTCTCCATGACAGCATTTACTGTATAAATACTATAGACCTGCTATGTGATTGGGTCTTGGGCTGTTGGTCAGAGTTGCTCTCCGTCACAACCATATCTTGAAATAAAATGATTCTATTCTAATCCTCCATACTGAAGACGAAGAGAATAAGAAACAATCGTTCTATCTGGCATGGCCTAAAACGAATTAGTCGAAGCGTATCTAGAGTAAAGTGATTTGCACAATACAGAGTATACGAAGAAAAGACCTATAAGCAACTAGATCACCAAATTGACAAGTCTACTAGGTCAGTAAGTCACACAAAGTCACTGAAGAATTATTGGTTTTAGGTATTACGTGAAAGCGGCAAAATAGGCTTTTCTAGTTCACGAGAAAGCTAAAAATAATTTGCTAATTCCAGAGAGTGATCGAGTTTGTAAAAGTGCTATTACAAATCAACCTAATTAACGACTTAGATTTATTAGTAGTGCCACAGATTAGTTGTACCAGCTTTGAAGGAAAATGTAGGTAAACCGCGTCAAGTATTCAAAGGAAATTTATATTTGAAATATTATTATAATGTCTATTGAGAAAACTGAAACTTGTTGTAAGGTTAACAGAATAGCTACATAGAATCTGACTTAATGCACAAACAGTTCTTCTTGTGCACGTAAAAGTAATTACCACAGCGAGAGCGAGATCCGGAATAAATGTAATACACTATACACTCCTACGCATCTGTTAAGAAAACGTGCCCCGTCTTCAGTAACAAGGATAATTACTTTAGATAGGTATTCATGAGGCTAGTCAATATGCAATGGCACCGTTTCTTTTAATCTACTGTGTAAATAAACTGCGTTTCCTGCGTTTTCTTTTTCTTCCACGCAGTTACTGCAGCAGCCTTTTAAGAGATTCAACATGCTCAATTCAACCATTTTCCGTATTGTTTATTATTTCATATTAATGCCAGTTATTTTACAAAAGCTAAAGTTGGCATGACATTTAAGCCTCATTATTATTTATATTAGGATTTATGATAGACAACTTTTATATTAATAATAATATCTTGGGACAACTCACACAACGCTATCTGATCCCAAACTAAGCACAGCTTGTACTATGGAAACCAGACAACCGATAAATAACATGAATACATCCATATTATAGATAAATAACACCCAGACAAAGAATAAACCATCGTGCTCATCACACAAAGTTTTATCCTGGGTGGAGATCGAACCCACGACCTCTTGCGTAGCAGTCGGATACACTCCCACCGCCCCAAGAGGCAGTCACTTTATACTAATGAAATGTGTGAAATATACGACGGCAAAAATAAACTTTTATAGCTTGCAACATAGATTACTTATTGGTTAAAAAGTGCTTCAATAATAAAGATTAAATTGATATTATGGAAAATTAATTAAAACAGACGTTTTAGCTGTTAGGAATAATAGAAACGTAGGTGCAGTGCAAATTAAATCACTAAGTTATTTTTAAAATACCATGATAATATTACCTAGATGTCTCATGAACATTCATAAATGCAATTTACTATCATTATCACATGCCTTCACCACACCGCGAAGTGCAAATTGTAGTAATGAATGTTGTAATGACTTTAAGATTCAATTAATGTCTCGCAACAAATATACTAATTAGCATCCAATTAGTTACCACCGGGCTTTCATTGTTTATAATATGAATTAAAAAAACATATTAGCATTACATTACAATAAATATCCATGTAAACAGAAACAATGGTTTCTTGAAAATTAGTGTAACCTATTGATTACGGAAGCGAGATTGGAGCAGGACTGAAATTGTTTCTCTTTCTTTACAATAAATCGAGATAAGTACCTACTAGTCATGAAATATTTTAATAAGATAAAACGACTGCAAACTCAGTAAATACCTTGAAAATCTAAATAAATAAACAATTATGTAAATTCAATGTTTTTCAATATCTAATAACACTAGACCTAGATAGATCAGTTGATCATCTTAGCGGTTGCGAGGCGTCGCGACAGGCGCCGAAGGGACGGCGATCGATCTCCTCTCCCTGTTTACGACTAATAACATTTTCAGGGGCATTCCCTCCATCTATACCCCCACAGAATCAAATTACAACGCAAGACGTAAGGCGGGAAACGAAACACATTGTCAAACTCACACGTAGAAAGACCTTGCCTTATTTTGATCGTACGTACGTGCCCAAAGCTAAATGTAACAAATTCCTTTGAACAAAGCATGTTTCAAAGTATAACAATGCCTTAAATATTTGGCTAAAATACCACATGTATTATGAAAAATATATATTAACGTAGCCAAACCAATTAGGTATTCAATTTTTAAATAAATTGTTTTGAGTTCATTAGTGGTGAACAATGTTAAACTTGTCTGACAGATATCTAGTTTAAAAGAATTAAGGAACAAAGACTTCAAGGTCAAGGTTGTGGGATTTATAAATATTTTTCCTTGAAGATTCCACGTTGAAATAAGGTCAAGAATGTGTCCGTCCAAGCAGGGTGTAGTTGATAAACTTTTTTGATTGAGTAAATATTTTTGGAAATAATCACTCCGAAAGTTGCATAAATTGTGTCCCCCGCTTAACTTTTGAACCGTATGACCAAAAAATATGAAAATGATCACAAAGGTTAAACAAAATTTTTTTCGGACATGATCGGATATACCGTCATTAAGTACCTAATTGCCGAATAGAATAGAATATATAAATAGAATAAAATAGAATAGAATATATTTTTATTTTCAAGAACATGGTGAAACCGAAAAACTGCGATTCTCAAAAAAAAGCGTAAGTGCCATGAACATACGCTCTTCTGCTGATGCAATTAATCAAGGCTGCGGAACCCTACACTGAGCATGGTCCGACATGCTCTTGCCCGGTTTTTATTAATATATATAATTTTTTAAAGATATTTTTAGAAAGAAGATTGCACTTAATTTCAGAAGACCGTGATCATTTCACGAGTCACTGCAGGCAAGCCTCCCACGGGGTAAGGAATCTTCTTCATAAAAGTGGAGAATACGTAGGTATACCATTTATGTTACACAAATGTGTAATAATATATGGAATTTTTGCTTTGTATCTCACTACTCAAATAAGATTAATTATGTAGAAGTAATATGACGCGAGTTCTTAGTTACAGAATCTAAGAAAATATATATCTTATGTAGGTATTTACATCTGGTACCTATGACTAACAAATGAATCATGACAATCGCTATCAGCTCTTATCCGCCGACGGAAGAACGTAAGTATTTGCAAAACTAATCGTCTCACTCTTCATTACACGTCACCTATTCCAACTAAGTCGTACTTGCATTTACTTACGGAGTCATTGAACGTTTAACTGCCACAAGAAACGCAAAACAATCATTGCTAATATCAATACAGTGTAACAAGAATCGATAGGCAATTGAAGATGTCAATCGGTGTGTCATAGCCCTGTTGACAAATAATACTAAAGTAAAGCTATGAATTAAATTATCTACTTTTACGTTGTAAACGCAACCTAAATTGCAAATTATAGAATTTTATAAGCTACGGGTCTTAATCGCGTAAATATTTTATTTTAGGGCTATACCTTTGTTTATTGCCCGACGTTTCGACCGTATTGCAACGGCCGTGGTCACGGGTAGACTCACTACCCGTGACCACGGCATTTAGTGGTATTTAGCCTTAAAATAAAATATTTACGCGATTAAGACCCGTAGTAGTAATGTGTACAAATCGCGAAAGTTTACCAACATATTGCAAACTAAATTGCAGGTTTTAAAAACTATCCGAAGCAAAGTCCAAAAAGATACTTCAAATTTGCTGCAAATACATACAAATATAGGTATTTGCAGCAAATTTGAAGTGTCTGGTAGGACATTAAGAATTCAGTGAACAATATTGAAAAAAAAAATACTGGTTCGCCTTCCTTATAAATAATAAATGAAAGGATTTTGGAGACTGATTCTCTCTGTTTTTTGTTTTGTTTCAGTAACTGAATCCGTATATATAGCTTTTGGTATATAACTTAGGTAGTTTTATAATGTCAACGTGAACTCGTGGACCAACGTTGTGTTAATGGTCTGGTTCCTATCGGACGTAACAGTCATGTTGTAAACGCGATACAGATGGCTAATTTTAGCAGAGCATTTAATTTTATTTATACATCCTTTAACAATATGGACCAACCCAGGTTTTGGACGTTCATTCACCTAGATTTAGTCCATTTTGTAACAATAGCGCTAAGGTTTTCTATCGTAGTTTTATCGTATACCTATCCGTTAAATATGGGATATTGTTTACTTTGGTCTTCTTTTATTTGTTATTTCCTGGATAAAGGGAAAAGTATAACAACCTACCGAAAGCATATTCATATATTTCAATTAGAATCAAAGTAGCAATGCTGTATAACTAGAAAGGAAATTATATTATTTAACTGATAATGTATTCTTAAATGAATTAATATCTAAGGACAAACAGCGCAAACGGTCCATAGGGGTGATAAACGGATTAGTGGGCATTTCTAATGACCACTGGACCTTGGTGTGCACCTAATGGGACTCTTCTCTGTGACTTTTGAAGAATTTAATTATCGCATCTGTGGTTGAAAAAACAAACAAAAAACATAATAACAGTTCTTCTTTTCCATTGTTTTAAATTTTAAACATTAGCTATTTTTAAGCTGTTTTCTAAAACAAACTCGACTTTTGGCGTATCGAGTTTCTTAAATAGTATTTACTTAACTAATTTTCTCCAATTAGTGTTTGTTCGGGTTTGAAGCAGAGTCTTGTTATAGGCGCAGAATATTTAAAAGCTGATGCGGATATCTGAATATCAATAGCACATTGCCTTAAGCTAAAGTGTGTAGCTGTATAGGTACAAAATAAATACACTGTCTTCATCTTCATACATATTCCAAACTACAAGACTTGCTAATGCCACCTAAGCCGGACGGAGTGAGTCACACGGTACCTCCGAGAGAACATCAGCCACTAGTAGGTCAGTGAAAAAAAATAAATTAAGGTTAATGATAATGATGAACCATTGCAGATTAGGCCCAAAGATGCACTAGTGAACTAAGATGAGTGAATATAGAGATTAGAATTCGGTGAAAGAAAAACGGAGATTCAGAATGAATATCTAGTTCTTAAGTATAAATGAATAACGTTCAGTTATTTAGTTTTGACAACAATCAGCAAAAAAGACAGGTGCAAACAGGTAGCCCGGCATCAAAATATAACAAACAGACAGCTGAAATTATGAAGACTTCCTAAATAATCAATCAACCTTACTTCTAAACAAATTGCATCCTAATTAAATTTAGTCAAGTGGAACATTGGCGGGTAATCGATAACAACAACGCGGGGTCGTAAGCGAAGCACTGAAGCACCCGTTTCGCTCCGGCCGTTGACCGTGCGGGGGCGCGCCGACGTCGACCTTGTCCACAATGCAAATCTGCTTTATTCCCGAAATTTAGTCATCACTAATCGGGAAAGAAAAGTCGCATGTACGAAACCGGTCAAAATGAAAACATAATATCGGCAATCGCTCTCATAGAATCGCATGACGTTACGCAAACGACGTCGGCTTCGCAGTTCACGCTCTCGAGCACGTACTACATACGATGACGCAGAACTCACCGCGACGAGTCGTATGAAATGAAAATTCAATAAGAGATTTGCTATCGGTGCGATCTTAGCGTTCGTGGGGAGGAATCGATTGGTACCGACCGCAGGAGACGAAAGTGCGGAAGCGGTGATTGTGCCTGGCGCGGCGGTGCGACGGGGCGGGCTGGTCGCGGCGGACCAGCTTGCCCAGCAGCTCGAGGAGGGACAGGCGCAAGGGGCGCGGCGGCACGCGAGGCTCACCGCCGTCCGCGCCCAGCACCTCCAGCTCCACCGCCTCGGAGCGCGCGCACATCCGCGCCGCTACCGCCGCCCCATGTCGCGCGCCACTCCGAGCGGCCACTCCGCCTGCTCGGCCCGCGCTCCGGACCCACGCAACTCACCACACGCCACTCGCTAATCTCGACACGCGACCCGCACGCGCGCTCTGACCCGTCGCAGGGCCGAGACTCGTGTATCCGCAGACACTAGCGCTGCCCGCCCGGCGCGCGCATCCTCCATTGCTACTGATTACGCCGAACGCCGCGTCGCGACGGTGTTGCCGTTTACATCTGGTGTTTACTCTACATAAAACTAGATAGGAATAAATTTTAATTTGAGGTTAGACTTACTGCAATAAATAAGTTCAAAAGTCTCTTTCCTCTTTTCCCGTAGGTACATATTCTCATACATACTTATTTGTTTATAAATTCAAATTTTGTACGACCTATTTTACTTAATCAAAAATCTAAATAAATAAGTTCTTATTATTTATTTCTGTTATGATTTTTTTGTTACAACTTATTTATAGCGTCTGACTGTTTAAAGCAAAGGAAAATTCGATACGGCTTTTTGGTTGGTAGCTAACCAAGCATTTGCATGTCTCTGGACGACGGCAATGTATTAAATTAACCTACTTGAGTCTTTCCCGTTCAAATTAATGTAACTGACCGCAAAACACGTTTAGGTATATCGTTATAGAATGTATGATTTTGGTTCATTCATAAATAAATTAATATTAGATTCCCTAGATTTTTGGACATAAATTGGCCAAATAGAGTACCTAATGACAATATTAATCAGTCGTGGTGACGATATACTCGTAACAACAAAAATTAGATTCAATATAGGTACCTAAATTATGATTACTATAGATCCGTAGCCGCCGTAATTGTAAATTCCCAGAATAAACAAATTTTATGATAGAAGAACGGATAATATAATGTACAACAGTAAAACATAGTCTTTTAAAGACAAACACATTACATTTGGCCGGGGTTTATCCTGGAGTGATCCCCTCCGATAAGTAATCCTAGGTAAACCCATTCACATTTGATTGACAGTGGATTGAACAGCACTCTGGAGTCCATCCACCATTGATCAGGATGGATTTTGTGACAATTTCATCTCCATTAACAAGTTACATAGGTCTTTTAGGATACCTATGCCGCACTGCGCTTGCGGATAACCTGATGAAACTCTAGAGACCAAGGTAAACATAAAAGACAATGGTTTTTATTTAGCATCCTGTTACAGTATAGGCAAATGCACAATGGCCCAATCAGGTGGCTAAGTGCGGTTTTCTTGTTCGCCCAGGTAACTAACTAACTAACTAGGCCATAGGCAAACCTGTGTTAATTTCATGTTCAAATATATAGTTTAGTGAGATGATATTCTTCACATTTCCCCACACGTTTAAACGTGATATTTGTTAGAGGAAATGTCAAATTTCCTATTTATTATTCGAATAATATGTATTAAAAGAAAAATAATTTGCATACATCCTATGCCAAATTATTAATAGCTTATTGTTTTTAAACTTTCGCGATTTTTATACATATTAGATAATTATATTTCGGGACTTAATCGCGTGAATTATTTAAAGACCAAGTGACCACGATCGGTGCAATTCGATCGAAACGTCGGGTAAATAAAAGGTTCGTACCTTTAAATAATTCACGCGATTAAGTCCCGAAATATATCTAATATTAATAGCTTTTTCAAGCAAGTACAAAGTCCTAATAGTTACAATTCTCATAGTTGACTGCCTCTGTGGCGCGGTGGGAGTGTGTCCGACTGCTACGCAAGAGGTCGTGGGTTCGATCTCAACCCAGTATAAAACTTTGTGTGATGAGCACGATGGTTTATTCTGTGTCTGGGTGTTATTTATCTATAATATGTATGTATTTAAAAATATGTAAGTATGTTTATCAGTTGTCTGGTTTCCATAGTACAAGCTCTGCTTAGTTTGGGATCAGATAGCGTTGTGTGATTGTCCCAAGATACTATTATTGTTCTTGTGATCATGTACTAACGTATGTCTATATACCTATGTATTAGATTACATTATTAACATTAATCTAAGTAAACTTCAGTTTCTTCATTACAACCGTGGTTTATTCAAGAGTCTCCCACGCACCTATCTTCAACGCCACCGCAAATTAACGATTCTTTAAATAGGCACTCAAGCCTTGACTGTTCCTAATGTATTTGTTCTAAAAATAACTTTTTTTAAAATAACTAGCAATGTGGGATTTTGGGTTCCACATTACTAGCAATCCTAACTCCTCCAGCTGAGCTTAATGGCTTGTGTTAGGAGTAGTCACATCGATAGTATAATGTAGAATTCGAACCCGCGACCTCACGACTCCGCACTTAAACTATGTTTGCATTGGTGCTATCTGCTAGTAATCCATCATCATTTTTAGGGTTCCGTAGCCAAAATGGCAAAAACAGAACCCTAAAAGTTTCGTCACGTCCGTCGGGCTGTCTGTCTGTCCGTCCGTATGTCACAGGCATTTTACTCAAAGACTACTTGATGAATATTTATGAAATTTGGTGAAAGGGTGTCTTGTAGTAGCCGCTACTTAGTTTGATAGCTAAATAATAAAAATAAATATTTTTAGGAGGGGCACTCCATACAACAGAAGCTGAAAAAAAATCTTTTCAGTAAACATCAACGTGTGGCACATCATTGGATAGGTCTTTCAAAAACATTTTAAGGTTACTAATATTTATTTTTGATTGAGTGAATATTTTTGGAAATAATCGCTCCGAAAGTTGATGAATCCGGAAGTTGAAATTGTGTCCCTTAACTTTTGAACCGTATGAATAAAAATTCACAAAGATAGCGTTTAATAAGACAGAAACTAAAATTATTTTGGACATGATCTGATATATCGTCATTGAGTTATTGCTGAAAAACTGCGTTTTTCATTAAACCCTACACTGAGCATGGTCCAAAATGCTCTTGTACGGTTTTTTACCCGACTGTAAAGAAGGTTTATGTTTTTCGCGCGTATCTTGTTTGTATGTATGTATGTAATATTATTTATTACCTGGTATCTCACAATCCACTGAACGGATTTATACAATTAAAAATGTGACGTTTGAAAGAAACAAACATGGCGGCTGTGTGAAAAAAAGAAGTTGTTTTGAATACTGCAATATGGGTATCAAATTAAAGGGCTTATCTTAAGCATTTCAAAAAGGTATAACTTGTCTATGACTGTAAAACTAAAAAAGTTAGTTAGCAACCATTATTTTTTCTCTTCAATACTTGACAATAGCTGTGATAAAAGTTAGTTGTTACATCGATTACTTAATACACCACTAAAATGTATTAAGTAAATAAAAAAATAAATTATAAAAATAAAAAAAACCCGCCTGCACAAAAAAGGTGGAAACAAGATCCCCTACATCATTATATAATTTCATGCAGTCGGAGGCATTAATGAATCTCGGTGAACTAATATTATAGATATAGCTATTAAGCATAATACATATTTTTAGTTCTTGCTCCAAACTTGTATCGTTTTTGCAGTCAGTGATGCTGCGACAGTTGTAGCTCAGCTTTTCGAATTATAGCTATTAAGCATAATACATATTTTTAGTTCTTGCTCCAAACTTGTATCGTTTTTGCAGTCAGTGATGCTGCGACAGTTGTAGCTCAGCTTTTCGAATTATAGCTATTAAGCATAATACATATTTTTAGTTCTTGCTCCAAACTTGTATCGTTTTTGCAGTCAGTGATGCTGCGACAGTTGTAGCTCAGCTTTTCGAATTATAGCTATTAAGCATAATACATATTTTTAGTTCTTGCTCCAAACTTGTATCGTTTTTGCAGTCAGTGATGCTGCGACAGTTGTAGCTCAGCTTTTCGAATTATAGCTATTAAGCATAATACATATTTTTAGTTCTTGCTCCAAACTTGTATCGTTTTTGCAGTCAGTGATGCTGCGACAGTTGTAGCTCAGCTTTTCGAATTTCTTGTGTTACATTCACATTATTTATTCTTGTACATTCGAAGTAACTTTGCAGAAATCGTATAGTATACCTTATTATTTGGTTTCCCAAGACTATAAATAAGCTGATAATTATATAATAATAACATATAATAATATCTTCGGACAACTCACACAACGTCATCTGATCCCAAACTAAGCAGAACTTGTACTATGGCAACCAGACAACAAATAAACATACATATATATATTTCTAAATACATACATATAGTTAAATTACACCCAGACACAGAATAAACCATCGTGCTCATCACACAAAGTTTTATCCTGGGTGGAGATCGAACCCACGACCTCTGGCTTAGCAGTCAGGGTCACTAACCATTAGACCAACAGGCCAGTCAATATATAGGTATATTAGAACCTAACCTATAATCGTAAAAGCATACTTGCAAGTTGCGGAATCGAATTTGCTATAGGTAAAACCTATTAACGAGTTTTTGGTTAATTCCTAGTATTTTTTACAAAACGACACTTGAAATTTCCTTAAGCATAATTCTTGATGTAATCGTCCACTTAAGCCCTATTGGTTGTTCTTTACACCTCTATTTTATGCGTTCCCATTGCACTCCAAACCCCAACACACTATTCAAAGCTATTAGAAAAACCAATTCTATACAGTCCAGTGAATGCGCAAAGCACTTGAAATGTTATAAGTGATTTAAATCGTAACTCACGTTGAGAGGTCTGACATAAAAGCTAAAAAGTTTGTTTGTTTGAACGCGATAATCTAAGGAAACTACCTACTGGTCCAAATTGAAAAATTCTTTTATATATTATAGATAATTATTGTAAATAAAAATAATAAGCAGTTTTATGATGTAAGTACACACAGGACAGCGAATCATGCGAAAATCTAGACGAAAATTTGCATGGCAGAAACACCGTGCAGAAACACAATAGATGATTTGATGACTGGATCACGTATGTTACAGAAGAAAAGCATAAATATTTATAATAATTATTATTACCAAATAACAACATTGGCACGTTCTTCAAAAGAATAATGATACTATAAATATAGCGCATCGTTCACCTAAAGTAAAATATTTAAATTTATTCAAAATCTATTAGAACAATATAAATAAATAAACTTTTATGTAAGTATAACAAAAAAAATCTGCATTAACAAAGACTATAACATATAGGTAGATGTAATTTACACAGGTATTTGAATACAAATTTGTTGGCAGAATATCAAAGAGGACCATTCCTTGAACGACAACAATCGTATAAACACTTAAGAGCAGTAAACAAAATGAGCTAAACATGACTTTTACAAACTTTTAGACGAATAAAATACTTAAATTAATGTAAATATTGCTTTTAGAAACCTGAGCACTGTTCGATCGAAAGCACAAGAGTCAGATTCTAATGATCTTAGCTTTGTATATGGTGACGGAGGCTTGTTTTGGGTTGCGGAGGTCTAATGGCACTTCTTGTGTAACGAATATAATAATTTTGTAAGCCTTACAGCGATGAAAACTAAGCAAAAACAAGTAACAAGTACCTAGTCCCTATATTGTATTTCAGAGAAGAATATAGGTTAACTGCTTATTTAGACCAGTCTGAGTATTCGCTACTTAATATTATTTTATAGCTATAAAAAAAAAAATATGGAAACAGGATCCCCTACATTATTATATAATTTCATGCAGTCAGAGGCATTAATGAATCTCGATGTTTTTTATTTAATACTTTTGAGTAGTTGTCGGATGTAACAACTAACTTTTATCACAGCTATTGTCAAGTATTGAAAATTGAATGGTTGCTAACTTCTTTTTTAGTATAACAGTCATAATCATGTTATACCTTTTTGAAATGCTTAAGATGAGCCCTAAAATTTGATATCCATAATGCAGTATTCAAAACAACTTTTTTTTCACATCTCTTTATTTTGACATCTCATAGCCGCCATGTTTGTTTTTTTTAAACGTCACATATCTAAGAACACTTGGGCGATCAAGACAAATCTAACGACGTCTTATTTGTATAAATCCGGATTGTGAGATATCAGGTAATAAAGAATATTACATACATATACAAGATAGGCGCCAAAAACATAGCCCTTCCTTACAGTCGTGTAAAAACAAGTAACAATTACCTAGTCCCTATATTGTGTTACAGAAAAGAATATAGGTTAACTGCTTATTTAGACCAGTCTGCTATAAAAGACTTTAGCTTAGTGCTATAAAAACGACATCAAGTAAAAGTTACTAAGAAACACAAGTTTTGTTATTTATATTAACATTCAGATTGGAGTTTGTATAATAGGCTCCAGAAAAAAATAGGCGTGGCGTGTGCTTAAAGAGAACGCTCGGCGTCAGTAATTCATACGGTAGTTTAGGTCATCGATAAAAATATAGGTATAACGGTACGTTGCGTATTTCTAAGCTTAGGATAAATTTACATAGCGTGGCCTAGTAGTTCTTGTTGATCGTCAGGGGACGCGTCACCGCTTGTTTATATAAAAACGACTGAATCCCATTAGCGTAACATATTACTTTTCCTTCGACATATATGTATATTATATTTATATTTTGTGCTATTATTTGTCTTATATGGGGTGCTCTGGTAACAATATGCATGGTTTGCCCTGCTTCTAGTATATTTTTAGCTTATATTTTTCCTTTGCTTGTCATATATATGAGTAATTATTGACAAGTTATAGAATATGGGTAATTATAGAATAGTTCCTGTAATATAGATAAAAGCTTTTATTTTCCAACATCGACACATAAGGGTGTGTTATTTATTTCCTGTGAATATGGTAACGATATAATTTAATTCAAATCGTAGGATAAATATTAACAAAAACGAGACCTTAGAAGGAAAATTGAATTTCTGATTGAATTTTATGGTCGTTGACGTTCGTTAACCGGTTACATTTATCCTTCAAAAGGTTTTATATAATACAATATATTTTATTTTCAGAGCTTTATAGTCGACTGTACTTTTGACTGGCCTGTTGGTCTAGTGGTTAGTGACCCTGACTGTTAGGGCAGATATCGTGGATTCTATTCCCACCTGGAACACCACTTTGTGTGATCCACAAATTGTTATTCCGGGTCTGGGTGTACTTTCTGTCCATAAATTGAATGTTTGCTAAGTCCGCCGTGACACAGGGCTTATAGCCTGCTGCAAAGTTGTCTTTTTTTAAAACAAAACTAACGACAACAAAACGTTAACGTATAAGCAAAATTACTTGTCACAATATCAATGCCATGAAGTGGAACTATATTTGTTTCTTTGTCATGATAATAATAATAATAATGATGATCATAGTCAATTTGTTTAACCAACACGGAAAGTAATCACAACACTGTCTTACTCATAACCAACTCAAGCGCGTGACATCGATTGCGTGAGTATGTCTTTAAAACAATATCAATTTGATGTAAATCAATCAATGAATGACTTCATAGAAGTAGCAACGGTTAGGTTACTATATTCTTTAAATAATGACAGTTTTAAAATCTATACTAATATTATTAAGCTGAACAGTTTGTTTGGTTGAACGCGATAATCACAGGAAATACCTACTGATTATTTTATTTTTAAAAGACTACTTCCGCTGTTGTGCAAATACCCTGTGACGCACAACAATTTGTGGATCACACAAAATGGTGTCTCGTGTGGGAATCGAACCAACGACCTGCGTCGCAGTCGGACACACTCCTACCGCGCCACAGAGGCAGCCAATCGAAAAACTTTAATAGTGATAGCCCATTTATCGAGGAAGGTTTTATGCTATTATAATATCAGGCTACGGCCAATAGGAGCGGAGCATCAATGAAAAATGTTGCATAAAACGGGAAAAATTGATACAAACGAAGTTGCGCGGGTCAGCTAGTAACTGATATGCAGAATATTACAGATCAGGGGCCGTATGTACCATGAACTCCGCCGCCGGTCAATTTTAGACGAAAAATAAACTCTCCTGCTAATTTCGTACCATAAGCCTGCTAAAAAACCGGTGGGTCAGTGATGACGTCACCAAACCGGCGGACGACCTATGGTCTATATGTCAATTATATGCACTTGACAGCAGCTCAGCGACAAAAACCTGTCAGGTTCAAATATGAAGTTGAACTGCATTGCACTTGGAAAATAATTTTGAAGTTCATAGTACAGCCTCAGGGGTCGGGAGTTGCCTGCCACTTGAGTTACGGCCGTTTTCTATATTCCATCTATCGATCGATTTAGCTACTAGAGTTCAAACAGTTACACCAGAGTTTAGTTTGTACAAAATTCTATCGCTAGTAGGTTATTGAAAACGCCCGTTGGTGCGAATACGCGTCACTAATTTCCTTTGTTACTCTTTTCTCAACTAAGGGTGTTATGTCTGTCAATCTATAACGATTGTTGTATTGAGGGCATTTTCTTACTTATTTTATAGTTGGGATTCACAGATCGAGTGTAAGTGGTAGGTTCCCTGTTTAATAAATCAATTTTAGTATCGAAGTTAAACCTTGAATATGAAACCATAAACAGACAAACGGCTGACATTTTGAAGATGGTTATTTCCATGATGGTTGTATGATAGAATTTTAGAGTAACATACATAAAAATAACTAATATTTATATCTATATCGACTGGCTCTGTGGCGCGGTGGAAGTGTGTCCGACTGCTACGCAAGAGGTCGTGGGTTCGATTCCCACCCAGGATAAAACTTTGTGTGATAAGCACGATGGTTTATTCTGTGTAGGTGTGTTATTTATCTATAATATGTATGTATTTAGAAATATATAAGTATATTTATCAGTTGTCTGGTTGCCATAGTACAAGCTCTGCTTAGTTTGTAATCAGATGACGTTGTGTGAGTTGTCCCAAGATATTATATTATTATTATATATAAAGTAGAAGCTGACTGACATATCAACGCAGGGCCTAAACTATAAGGGTTAGAAACTTGAAATATTGCACAGGGGTTCCTTATAACGTAACTAAGAAAGGATTTTTGAAAATTCACTCCCTATGGGGGTAAAACGGGGGTACAAAGTTAGTATGAATCTTTGCCGTTAAAATATTTTGGTAACAATCTGGCATTAACGCGGGCGAAGCCGCGGGCATAAGCTAGTATTGTATATTTTATTGTGATTGTTTCACTAATGCGGTGCCGCAGGCCAAAGCTACTTTAAATATAGAAATATATTTAACGTGTAAACATAACATTTTTACAGTTTTATAAAAATAGATCCGAGATTTCATTGTCGATAATAGTAAACAATTAACTCTCAATGCCACGAAATAAACGAACAGAGCAGAATAACTAATTAATGTTTATTCTAATGATTAATCTGTACCTAAAGGAAAAACGTGATTGACTGATTATATCAATGCACAGCTTAACTCTTAACTGGTGTCGTGTCTGAGTTCAAAATTTGGACAGATAGTGACGATAAATGTTGGTGGACCCCACCACGAACATTTATCGTCACTATGTGGTTATTTTTTGACCTATGCCCAGTGTTTTATAACCCTATTTTTCGCACATCCCTTTTTTATTGTAAAATCGGATAGATCTCATCATTTAAAAGAAAGTTTGTTAGTTGACTGGCCTGTTGGTCTAGTGGTTAGTGACCCTGACTGCTAAGCCGGAGGTTCGATCCCCACCCAGGATAAAACTTTGTGTGTAGGTGAAAAAAAAATCACACCACCACTTTACATATAGGGGACCTTATAGGGTACCTTATAGGGTACCTTATTTTTTAATTTTTTATTTTATTCTTTCACTTTATCGACGTAAGTAATATGTGTCCATGCAAAATTACAGCCTTCTATCACTAACAGTTTTTGAGCAAAGTCTCTGAAGGACGGACGGACATGGCGAAAATATATGGGTTCCGTTATGCCATTGTGCCGTGTGGTGCCGGCTTAAGAATAGTACCACCCCATCTCTACCCGTGGGTGTCGTCAAGGCGACTAAGGGATTTCACCCCGGAGGACGGGCAGCAGCGTCCTCTGCGTATTTAAAGCCTTACTGCGATCGCCAACCCGCTCGCCAAGCGTGGCGATTATGGCAATTACCCCCAGGATCTACATACTAGTAGGTTCTACTGGGGAGACCCGTGCCCAGCAGTGGGCCATCATATGGGTTGATATGTATGTATGCCATTTTGGCTACGGAACCCTAAAAAAGTTTGCATGACTGTATTGTGTAATCTATACTAATACATATTATAAAGCTGAAGAGTTTTTTTGTTTGAACGCGATAATCGGTCGAATTTATCGAGGATGGCTATATGCTATGTAACATCATGCTACGACCAATAGGAGCGGAGCAGCAATGAAAATGTTGCAAAAAGGGGGAAAATTTACGCAGCAGTTTAGTTGCGCGGGTCAGCTAGGCAAATAAAAGGGCTTGTTGTAAGGATATCATATATATTATATATTCAAGTATATTTTTTATAGTTTTAAAATAATTACTTTTAAAGTTATTCAGGAAAAGTCATGAAAATAGACCATTCCTCCCCCACCCTTATCTCCGAAGCTACTAAGCCAACCATTGAAAAAAATACAAAAGATAGTTCTTAACCTATAGATTGCAGGATAAAACAATGAGACTGAATTTTGAACTTTGGGGTTATTCATTAGTGATTATTAAGATCGTACATATCTCCTACCATACATGACGTATTACATTGTTTTTAACGATTTGTACATCACCGTGTTCTAAATGCTTTGGGTAACCACGGTTGGTGAATCACCATTTTGCAACTTGTTTGACACACCTATAAGTTTATACGGAACCCTCAGTCTGCGAGTCCCTCTCAGACTTGGCCGGTTTTATTATTTACTCAAGCTGCTGAAGTACCTATCAAATATTCATAGTTTTTAGAGTTTTGAATAAAAACTAAAAAATGTTAAGTCCTCCATATTTTCTGAATTGGCCTCCTAAGGGCTTATTAATATATCGATTTCAGGCATACTTAATAAATACTATGAGTAACGAAATAATGATCACCTACGACATACTATGGCAATGACAATTTATCGGTCATTGTCATACTTAATACATGCAATTATAAGTTCAATATCATATAGGAGATCGATACACCAATACTCACCTTTGGTGTATCGATCTTCTATGATATTGAAGGTAACAAGAAATTATAAAACAAAAAGCATTTAGTGAGTCAAGTTCAGGTAAACTACTTGAATGTTTGGAGTTATATCAATAATTGTTAATCATCTTTGTAATATGTGATAGCAGTTATTACATAAAGCAATTGAACTAGTGTAAACCTATTATATTTGGTAATGGTTTGACTTTGAATCAACCCTTAGCTTTGAAGTTTTTCCCGATAGTTTAATCGCCAAACATTGTTAGAAATATCAAGGTTTGCACCTTGATATTTTTACTTGATGAGTTATGTATGGTGGCAATTGATGATGTTTTAGTTTTCCACTTGTGCCCTAATGTAATCACAAAATACCGAGAGTACAGAAGGTAATCTTCATATGTACTACGTTTATACGTAGCAGCGCGATCACAGACATCGTTTACGGACAAGAATTTCGAACCACTGGACCACTGGAAGACTTTCCGATTCGCTCGTTCTATGAAGGTTACTTTCTGTTATATTGGTATTTTGTGGTTACAGTTAGACACGAGTAGAAAACTAAAACAGCTTTCTATGATATTCCGATTAATTGCCACCATACATAACACATCAGGTAGAAACATCAAGGTTAGCAGGACAACAATGTTTGTGTACTGTGACGGATCACAGCAGTGTCATCAATGTGCTCTTTACTCGAAGTACCACTGAAGTAGTCCCCATGAATCAACTCAAGGGCAACCAATTAGACTACTAAGATTTTAAAAAGTTTTAATGAACTATTCTGCAGAGAGTAAAAAGACTGATGAGAACTGAGAAGAGGGTAGATACGGACGTGCAAATAGAATCAGCACTCATTTAAATGATTCTTTAGGTTATCGCGGCCGATCGCGAGCCGCGCGCGGCTTACGACAAGCGGCTGACGCGCGCGGCCGATGCGACAATAGTCTATCATTAGACTAAAGGTTCATTTCCGTGCATCGCGGCCGATCGCGAGCCGCGCGCGACTCGCGATCGGCCGCGATGCACGGAAATGAACCTTTAGTCTAATGATAAACTATTTTTTTGGTAATGATTAATGATACTTCCGTGAGCTTCGATTTCAAAGAAGCTCTAAGATTTTATTTTATATACAGACTATAAAGATGTGGGATGGCTGATGATACGACTCATAATAAATTTTATTATATCATCCATTACTCTTTCAGCTCCCATAAACTAATATTTACGGTTCCAGTTCCATGAGATAGTAGTCCCAGATGTGACTGAGAATTATCACCATTTGTATTTTACGCGTTATTCGCCATATATTTGCAAACTTGTTAAGCTAAATGTTATTCCATGACAGTTTATGATGTAATACTACTACTTAAGGATATATGTTTATATGGCGTACTACTAAGCAAACACGGCTTGATAACAAACAAACATTGTTTTACATGACAGAGTAAAACTAAAAAATAATGATTTTGGAATCACACTAGATACATAGGTACACCTATTTAAAATAGATTATTTAGACATTGCATGTAAGCATTGACACTGCAAATTCTGCCCATTCACAAACACATCCTATCCTCCAAGAACTTTTTTAATTTTTTTGATTATTGCTTGATTCGTTTGAAAATGAAAATGTGTCACATTCTATAGATATGAGGAGGTCGAAAGATTATACTGGGTGGCGCAAAAGTAAAGACCCTATTTGGTTCAGCTATAACATTTTTTCTAAATTAGAAAACTAGATTTAGATTTTTTTAAATGTATATTTGTGCCATTAAATTTCGTACCATTAGGATTTAAAGATGATGTCTTTTAAATGGTGACCTCCAGAGTTGATACACATTTGAGCCCTATTTATGACATTTTGCATAACTTGCCGTAACACTTCCTGCGATATGTTCGCTATTTCTTGACGAATGTTTTCTTTTAGAGCTGCGAGAGTCTGTGGCTTGTTCACATACACCCGAGATTTCAAAAAACCCCAAAGAAAGAAGTCTGGACTGGTCAGATCGGGTGATCTTGCAGGCCAAGGCAAATCGCCAAAACGAGAGATAACTCGGCCTGGAAAAGCGTCCCTCACTAAGTCCATAGTGTCGCGCGCTGTGTGTGCCGTAGCGCCGTCTTGTTGAAACCAGATGTGCTCCAGCCCCAATTCGTCCAAACTGGGTATCAAAAACTCACGTAACATGGTTCTGTAGCGTTCTCCAGTGACAGTTATCGCATTGCCTCCAGCGTCTTCGAAAAAATAGGGTCCGATCACTCTGTCAACACAGATGCCACACCATACAGTAACTTTTAGTGGGTGTAGAGGTGTTTCTTGAATAATGCGCGGATTATCAGTACCCCAGAACCGAGTATTCTGCTTATTGACATGCCCTGAGAGATGGAAATGCGCTTCGTCACTCATAACCAATTTTGAAGGAAAATCATCCTCTTCAAGGTTGAGGTTTATGACGCGCTGGCAGTAATCTAGACGAGCTCGGTGGTCAGCAGGCAGCAGCTGATGAGTCATTTGAGTTTTATACGGGAACATCTTTAAGTCTTTCACCAAAATACGCTGCAGGGTCCGTCTGGAAATGCCCAATTGCGTGGCACGTCGCCTCGTTGATGTTTCTGGACACTCTTCCACATCTTCGCGCACAGCATCGATATTTTCAGCTGAACGGCCTGTTCTTGGTCTCCCAGACTTAGGTCTATCCAATGTTGAGCCAGTTGCTTCAAGGCGTGTGGCAAAGCGTCGAATTGTGCGACCAATCGGTGCCGGACGGTGGGGAAATCGTCGACGAAATTCACGTTGTGTTCTTATCACTGATGAATTATTCCGTAAGAACATTGACACAATTATTCCACGTTCTTGGGGAGTAAAACGGTCCATGTTTATTTTCAGTGTATTTTACATTTGTTCACTACACAATTTTCAACAACAGAATGACAGAAAATGTC
The DNA here is from genome assembly GCA_945859575.2 of Herminia tarsipennalis. Lineage (NCBI taxonomy): Eukaryota > Metazoa > Arthropoda > Insecta > Lepidoptera > Erebidae > Herminia > Herminia tarsipennalis. The sequence continues at coordinate 15,507,165 of OX243845.2, read as the reverse complement.
ATATAAAAAAAAAAAAGTATTTTCTTTAGTGCCAGTACTTTTGCGCCACCCAGTATAACGTGTTTGCAACGCGTAAGTTTACATAGGGTAAGCAGTGGCGAACCTGACGGGTAGGCTCGGATAGAAAAAAAACTCTGATGATAACAAGAACCAAAAACTGCTGACTGTACTCGCGTACCGAGTGCACATGTACGGAACCCTCAGTGCGCGAGTACCACTCGCACTTGGGCGATTTTTATTATTCTCAGTGAATTTTTTGTCCGGACCTACCCACCAGATTCCCCACTGAGCCCTTTGCTTGCTCGGGAATTTAAAGGTTGAAAAATTGTAATGTCATAGCCGATAATTAAAACTTTTTCCTTGTAAAATTTAAGGTTACACAATCGACATCAATGGTTTGTAAAGGCATTGTGAAAGAATACACGTGTAACTATGAATCAGCATTGGTGAACTTGAGGGCTGAGGACAGGTGTGCTGTGGGCGGGAAGGCAGTGGACACAACTCACCTTGGCCATGTGTTCTTGCCGAGGACTTTCCCATGTCGGCCGCACCATCTACACACATAGACTCACACTAGCGCGCGTCACTTAAAACACTGTGCGTACTTGTACTTATACTTATAGGTCGGTATAAAAGAGGTGTACAAAAGTTAGACGTTATATTATCGAAGGACACTTGAGGGTTAAGCTAGGTCTCCTACGGAGCAGCAGGTGGTATGGTGGCGTAGAGACGGGCGGAGGGCCGCGCGGCGCGATCGGCATTCTGTGCACCGCCACCGCACCACGTCTTCCTGTAACAAATTAGACGAAATCCTTATTAAACTATAACCGCAAATAAGTCACTGTAACCACATAAAGTGGGGATAATGAAAATCATAATTAAATAAGGAAAATACACATAGCAAATGTTACACTTTAAAGTAGAACACATAACGTAGAGCCCCTATATGTTTTAGCTTAGTCAGAAGTGTGATAAGTTTTATGTACAATTATGTGCCATAAATAGCCTGATTTAACCAAATTCCACAATAATTTACTGTGCCACAATTGCAATAGTCCCCCCCCCCCCGTTGGATAGGGAGGGGCTTAAGAAGTGGATTTTCTGTAGTTGTTGTTTCATAGGTACTGACGTTTACCTACCTAATAATAATTTTCAATGGATTTGTACGATTTTTTTTAACAGTCTTTTAGCACTAACGGCCTCTGAGCTAAGCTGCGAACGACATGACGAAACTATAAGAGTTCCGTTTTGCCATTTTGGCCACGATACCCTAAAAATATACACAAACCTGGCAACAATATTATTACAATGTTACTAGTAACAACAACTGTATAATAAGGGATTAAGATAACATCGAAAAACGACTGTAATAAATAAAATTAAGTATCAAGTAGGTATAAGTAGGGTAAGTCTACCAGCCAATGTCAGAACCATGATAAGTAAACTTATCACAAGTTTTGGAAATCTAGACAACAGACACGCACTTGACTTTTAATCACACACGAGCAATAGATAAACTTCGTCGTTCGATAACGAACCACCAAGAAGTTTTACGTTCTAGAAACGGACCAACAATCAATGCTAATTATGTGGCTATTAAACTCTATTGAGAGAATTGAGATGCGCCGCTTGATGTTCGTCACGTGGAACACATCATCTCTTATCTGGCGTGTCTGATACAATCTAACATAGATTCAATCAATTCTAGAATGGAGTACAGAAAAAAAATAAAGCTTTAGTTACATATTATTATCAAATTCTTTAACATTTAAGCATAAAAGATTACGAGAGCCGTACTATGAACTCTTGTCCGGTCAATTATAGACTATCCTGCTAATTTCGTACCTTAATCCTGCCAAAAAGCAGGCGAGTCGGTGATGACGTCACCAAATCGGCGAGTGACCTATTGTCTATTTGTAACAAGCTTTTATTTAACTTACCCTGAGTGTTAGTTTGTGTGGGTCAAATCTTGGAAGCTAAATTACTACCACTTCCTGACGTTCGATTGGGCTCAAATTTAGTACACTAGTGTATCTTTGATGACAATGCAATATTAAGGTACCATCATCAATATTACTCTCAAAAAGCACCAATTGGTGGAGTGGTACTGATAATGAATACAGTGGAACAATACAATATTTCACGGTTTGCGATTCAATTACTTTAATATGGTATTGAATAGCAATTCATTCTCGTCATACTACTATTACACAGTGAAATAGAGCTGATGGTGAACTATGATGTGCATTCCTCAACAATTAAAAAAAAAACAATATTTTGTAAAGGGAATTACAAACCAACCCACTATAAAATGAAAAATACAGTGCAACTAAAAAGCAAAAAAATAATGAAACATTTTGAAGTTGGTGCCAGATTAAACATAAAAACTACTATTTCATAACACCAACTTCAAAATGTTTAATTAAGTTTTGTTGTTCTATTAGTTGCCCTGTTTTTATTTTTGAAGTCGGTAATATTTATTTGTGAAAAAGTTTTCGGTTACGGTGGCCAATCACATCAGAGACTAGCCAACTACGCAGGAGATATTATAATGCATAAGTGTAACGCAAACACAAGTGCATTTTGCCATATTACATATCAACCCATATGATGGCCCACTGCTGGGCACGGGTCTCCCCAGTAGAACCTACTAGTATGTAGATCCTGGGGGTAATTGCCATAATCACCACGCTTGGCGAGCGGGTTGGTGATCGCAGTAAGGCTTTAAGTACGCAGAGGACGCTGCTGCCCGTCCTCCGGTGTGAAATCCCTTAGTCGCCTTGACAACACCCACGGGAAGAGATGGGGTGGTACTATTCTTAAGCCGGCACCACACGGCAATTTTTTGCCATATTACCTCATTTATAGTCCGATGGGAGCGCAGGATCATGTGCTCTCTAAGGCGCGGAGGGGTGTGACATTTATCGAAAACCGTCACCCATATATGGACCGACAGTGGTAAGGTTGCTTAATCTCGCTATTTCTCTCTACCAGGGACCCCTCATAAAATTTCACATATCATATTTATTTGTTACTAGCTTTCGCCCGCGGCTGGATGTCGGTTATCGCGATAAAAACTATCCAATGTCCTTCCCCGGGACTTAAGCTATCTCCATACCAAATTTTATCTAAATCGGTTTAGCTGTTTGAGCGCGAAAGCGTAACAGAGTTACTTTCACATTTATAATATTAGTAGGTTTGGATAATACTATATTTAGGGATTAACCGAAACTGAGTTGACAAGACGCAAAGTATCCAGCTAAAATGTCTCTGTATCTAGAAGCTAATAAGGCCATTAATAGTAGTATCAATCAAATAAAAGGTTCGTACCTTTAAATAACTCACGCGATTAAGTCCCGAAATATAACTAATATCAATCGCCAGTTTATAGAAATTAAAATCGAGTTCAAAAAGCACTACAGCAAAGCATAGTGAACGATATGAGGTTACCTATGCTTTGCGCCTGGTAGCATAACAACTAATTAAAATAACAAAATCTTTCTTAGTCTTTAAGTATTGTCCTGTTTGTATATTTTGCAATCAAATTAATATATTAGTTTTTGTATAAGGCAAGGAAATAACAATTAGCGGTGTCGTGGTGGATGCGATTTTCCTGTACCTACTTCCATATTACAAGTAGGTATTGTTAATTTAATACGTGCCGTTATAAGAACTCGGGAAATGTAATATTACAAAATCTATCAACTCGTATCGTAATGCAAAGTCAAAAAGTCGGATATGTCATGTTCTGAAATGGCATAATAGAAAGAAACCATATGAGGGTATTGCCCACATGTTGATTAATTGTTTAATTATGCCAAATCTAGAGTCAACATACTGTGGTTATGGAGCAGCTACCTTCAGACAATAATTGGAATGACTCAATTGTTTTTTTACATATTTTCACATTTTTAGGTTTCCGTAGCCAAAATGGCAAAAACGGAACCCCTTATAGTTTCGTCATGTCCGTCTGTCTATCCGTCCGTATGTCACAGGCATTGTACTCAAAGACTACTCAATGGATCTTAATGAAATTAGGTGTCTTGTAGTAGCCGCTACTTAATTTGATAGCTAAATAATAATAATAAATATTTTTAGGAGGCCACTCCATACATGTAACAGAAGTTGATTTTTTTATCATATATCATTAAACAGTCTTTCAAAAACATTTTGAGGTTTCTAATAAACTTTTTGATTGAGTGAATATTTTTAGAAATAATCGGCCCGAAAGTTGCATAAATCGCCCCTCCCCCCCCCCCCTAACTTTTCAACTGTGTAACCAAAAAATATGGAAAAAAGCGCTTAATAAATACTTTAAACTAAAATTATTCCGGAAAAGACCGGATATACCGTCTTTGAGTTATTGCCAAAAAACTGCGTATCTCAACAAAAGGGCGTAACTGCCATGAACATACGCTCTTCTGCTGATGCAATTGTTCAAGGCTGCGGATCCCTACACTGAGCATGGTCCGACATGCTCTTGTCCGGTTTTTAAAGTTTCACCATTAAATTCAGATTACCTAATAATAAATAATGCTAGTTATAAAATTAGGGGCCACTGCTGAGGAACTGAAGCATTTTTGTATTCTCTATGGAAATGTTTAGCTTTTTTTATATCGTCTACTATGGACCACACGAACCAACCTTCCAAGATACATACGGTAATGGAACTTATATCAGATGGCTTACGCAAAACTACGCTTAAGGCACATAAAAAGTAACTATTACACGTACTACGTATAAAATAGTACTTTAAACGAGTCTACGGGGCCCATGCGTAGTGGTAGCGGTGACATCATATTGTAGGTCAGGCCTTGAACAGCCTACTTACTTACACAACGATTTTATCACGTGACACGCATACACTAACAAAGGAAAGTTTAAATGTCTTTTTTTTTTAAATTAAATCAAAATACATTTAATTAACTCACAAATTACTTTGTTGTTTTTTATACAACTAGCCGTTTGCTCTGCGTCTCACATACACGCAAACCCACCCACCCTTTCTCTACTTATGTAGACTAACTGTTACTCGCGTCTCCTTCGCCGATATTGCTTTATGCACCTTGCACTGCAAGCGGAGCGGGCTTCGTACAGACTCCGTGAAACGGCAATCTTCATAACAGTGCTTCCACTGTGAATGAGCGGAGCAAAAGAGTAGAAAGAAAAAGAAGAAGGTACAAAAGTGGTCACAGAGTTAAGCAGATTTCTAGCGGACTCCGCTCCGTAAGGACTCCGCTCAACTCGCAACACAAATGCTTCCACCGTGAACGAGTAAGCGCCTAACGAGTTACCGACACCGTTCGCCGGTAATGGAAGGCGAAACCTATTTTTCACTGAGACTCTTTTTCTTAATGAATGGTGAGGGCTATTTACTCCTTTCCGCTCAGCTATTTCCCACTCATTACTCTTTCGCAGTGGAAGGCGGGCATTAGGTAAGCTCACTTCCCATTGAAATTTTAGAGACGGTTTCCTACATTTAAGCCCATAAGCTAAACCTTATTACCACTTTTCCTTGATTTTTCTTTCTCAAAACTTGTCGCATGATTAACCGTGAACAAAACTATCCAGCCAGGATCAGAATTGGATTCAGGTCACAGAATATCGGATTGTTAATTAAAACTCATTCAATAGATTTTAACAACCCTTCAGAACCTCCCTCTTAATTACGTAAGCTTAACAAAAGGTTAACAAAAGCAGCTTTCTGGCAAAATGAAAAAAGAGAATACACTATCAGCCAGCAATATTTTTTTACTTGAAAAAAGATACTGTGTGGTGTTTCTTTATTCCTCCATGGTCGTATGACCAGGGAGAGATTTACCAAACGGTGGATGGATAGTGTAAAAACTGATGGTGCTAAAATGGGAGTGAATACAAAGATGACTGTAATGATGAATGAAAGACGAACACATCTTGCGCAGGCCGAAAATAAAATTACTTCTGAGAAAGCGAGTAGTGAGATCAGATTTTTGTCAAAACAATATTAATATATTATACATATTTATGTCGTCCATTACGGAATAATTTTGCCATTATGTATAATAACTCAAACCTGCCAATAAAGCAACCTATGTATAAAGACTTCTTGTAAATCTAAGGCAAAAGGGGTCTTTGTGCGCTAAAGATAAAATGCATACTCATGAATTCATGATTGATTTCGTTTATGTTATAAAATAGCTACGCTATATTGTCAGCTGCTCCAGGTACATTATATACCCGCATGTACAATGCAAGCTTTATACCAGCAATTCTTGTATATATGTATATACAGGGTGTCCGGTAATTAATGGATAACCTTGAAATGGTAGAACTTATGGCCATTCAGAAAATAATAAGAAAAAATCTATCAAAAGTAAAGTAGTACATATGATAAAAAAAAAACAATTATTTTTTTGTCTACATTCCCCATAATAATATTTTTTGCTTCAGTAATTTTTTCTCCTTTTCTACATTAATAGGAATAATACACTATTTAAGGCAGATACAATCATGAATTGTACCATTATCAAATCGACTTGAAACCGACAGTATTTTAAAATTATTGGGCACTCATGTATTCATACTTTTTTTTACCTAAATTGTTTAAATTTTGTTTAAAAAAACAATTTCCATTTTTTTTTAAATAAACGAACATGCAGATTTTTTAAAATAAATGTTCAAAAACTAGTCTTACTATATATATATATATATATATATATAAACACCAAAAACCGATGAATTTCATTCATTTCTAGTTGTAGTGTTCAACAAAGTAAAATAAAAACTTGTCTTAGGTACTACTTATTATAGATTTTTTTCCTGAATGGCCATAAGTTCTACTATAAGCCATTTCAAGGTTATCCATTAATTACCGGAAACCCTGTATATAATCTGAATCTCTCTGAAGCTAGGCTTCATTTTTAGAAAACGCCGTTTAAAAGAAATACCGTGGTCGCCCAGGTACTATCTATTAAATCAAAGAATGAGAAAGGATTCTTGCTAACAATAATTTATGTTTATTTTATTTATGTAACAAACTCTCTCTGTGCAAAAAATTGTGCTACACTACTGCGTGAAAACAACAAACCAACAAACACATTTCAAGTATTAATTAATTCGAAAATTTTCGTTTCCAATGTGTAGTTTTAAAGGGCTTACTGAAATAATACTCAAAATTTACTCAAATATAAACAAAACGAATATATTATAGGTACAAACAAAGAGATACATCATTGTAGCGACAGCCGTGCTTTCACGAAAGTAGGTTAAAGGGTTCGGTGTGAGCATCGATGACTCACTCAGGCAACTGTTTTTCCTTGCAAGGCATAATGTCACGTCTTTTGGCTCGACATTTGAATAGAAAATTATATCAACAAGGATGTGATTGTTTGAGTAGTTAGGCTGAATTGTATTAGTTACAGCACACAGCGCCATTAATATTATACGTTATCGATCCCATGAGGTCCTGTCCCAATTCCCTAATGACCGGACATTCCAGCCTGAAAATCTACAACATTCCTGGGCTCAAAAATCGAACCACTTCCTATGTTGCTTTCCAGCAGTTCACATCTACCTAAGTACTGTTAAGGGATATTATCTTGAAAATATTGAATATTGGGCAAAGAATACGCGAGATCTACACAAAATATAGGAATTGTCTATGTTTTTCGCAGTAATACAAAGGGTCAAAAAGATAATCCGTACATAAACTTGCGACCTACTTGGCAACATTACTTTTACAACATTATGTAGGTTCTTCCCCTTGAATTTCCCGTTGACGTAATATCAAAGGTCTGGGAAGGCAGTGACTAATGGTTCTGCCGATAGCCCCATTGAGCTCGTTATCGACGGGACATAGACTATAATCACAACGTGAAAGAAAGCTTTTATATATCAATCGCGTGAAAGATATAAATCAATACCTACTACAATAATGGATCATTGTTAATGATGACACTAGGTGACGCAAAACCTCAGTCTAACAAAAACCATTACAAACAATAACCGTTTTAGTCAGTCCGGCGAACCATAGTTTTAACCGATATAGATTTGAGGGATATATATGTACGTATGTCTGAGTTTGGCAACATATCTCACAAACATACGGATAATAGAATTGTTGGTTATGGTTTTAAAGGTGGTTTTATCGGTTGCTGTACTTAAATCTATGAAGCTGAAAAGTTTGTTTGTTTGTTTTTAATATCATTAACTACTGATCCGAATTGAAAAATTCTTTCACTGTTGGTTAGCCCATTTATCGAGGAAGGCTATAGGCTATATAACATCACGCTACGACGAATGAGAGCGGAGCAGCAATGAGAAATGTTGCAAAAATGGGGAAAATTTACGCAGATAAGTTGCGCGGGACAGCTAGGGATTATGAACTAGATTTTCAATTCAAAAGGAATTTTAAGGCTTTGGCGCGTTGCCGACCCCGAGGTTGGTCCTTGGTGTTGCCAGCGTCTTAGGACTGTGGTTACTGCTGTTAAAGCTTAAAGGCAATTGTAAAGTGTATACATGATATTTGCCACTCTCATTAAACTGCTTAAAGAAATGTTGAATGTACAGTATTATTTTCTAGTCAGGCAATTAAAGCATCAAATAATAACGAGGAAAGTATACTATTATTCTTAAACGCTCTCATTATTTCAGTAATGTATAACAAGTTATGAAATATAAATTTGTTTATTGTTTTATTTTGATTTTTTTTTTTTAAGGTTAGCGTCATAAACATTTCGTAAAGCAGAGATTTTGGGAAAAATGCGAAGTTAATTATATCCGTTTTCAATATATTAACTTATTATTTTCACATATTAGACACCTAATAATTAACTATTTTTTGGATCCAGCACAAAAGAATGAAGTTATTTCCTAAACTACTCTTAACAGCTCTTGATTGTTTATGAATTCTATAAGTGTGTCCATACTACCGTTTGCAACGTAACGTTCATATAAAATAATTTAAATACATAAATATGATCATCATAATAAGCAAGAAGCATTATCATTTTGCTGAACTTACATCATCGAAATAGGTTTCGACCAGACGAATCTCAGACAATCCAATGAAACGCTGAGTCCGCGTTATACACGTCACATTCACATTACAAAAATAATCCTCTTTTATTATTGTTGAAAATAGTATTTATACACATTAAAGTAGTATAAGGCACAGCGGTAGAATGTTACTGAAATCCTAGCGCATTTCTACACGGTTTTATTTGTTAAACAATGATGATATTATTGGAGCGCCTGGCAAGCAAGCGTGTGACTCCGAACGGTGAACGAAACGCACTGTTTTGATAGTGTATTTTAGCGTACGTAACAGCAAACCTCAAGGTGATTTGGAGCTCTACCAAAGCTCCCGTACGACGCTACTTCCATTGAATCGTCCGTTCATGTAGACGTCCAATGCCGTTTTTGTTATGAAATTTTTCCAAGGGGTTTAGCTGGCCGGCGCGATCTACACCCCCACTTTTAACATTTCATTTATATAACCTGCAGTCTGCTTTTGAAACTTAAAAGAGAATGAATATATAACTAAGATGTAAAAAGTTGAAATCCTTAGCTTACTTTCTAGCCTAAATGTCATTTTGCAAATTGGATTAAGAAATTTACTTCTTTCGTACTTATTGGAATAGCGAAAAAGTAATTTTCCTGTGTTAAACTGTGTTCGGTAATACAATATTCCTTATGTAAAGCATACATTATGTCGACAATTCTTGTGCAACTACACATACGGGTGTTTAGTTAGTCACTTTGCATGTGGGTAATTAACCTAACAATAGTGACTAGGAAATTCACTACCCGGTTGAAACTAGTGCCAGGAAAACAAAACAGGTTGATTTGGAAAGCCAAACTTTTTACATTCTTTCAGATGCTGCATCGCACAAAAAATATGAATCATCATTCTGTTGTACATTTTAAGTTCACTTATTTCTTTTACCAAATAAACATAGGGTATCCAAGCAATGCTAAATAAACAATAAAACTATGATACTTATAACGGAATTAGATAACTTAAGACTGTCTAGTCTAGACATCGTCATAGACTCGTAAATATTATCTTGTCCGTGACTTCAATCCTGTGCCATATGCGCAAACACATCGACTGCATTTAAATAATATAAAGTTAGAGATTAATTAACTATACGTATTTAATAAGTATTTATCACACTTTTATTACAACGATATATAAAATCCTTTACAGATTTTTATATCTACGTATGTAATAATTTGATTCAGAATCCAATGTCTATTTCTAATCCTATTCAACGTGTGTAGAAAATAGCAAAAATACGAGCTATATTTTGAGAATTGTATAGTTTACGATAATTCTATATTTTTTAATATAACGCTCGAAATTAAAAATAAATGTATGAATAACCAGTGAAAGCAATCTCGCAGAGTTGGCAACATTCCAGTAATATAGTTTTTTTACAGCGTGTTCTGGATTAATGAATTATAGCTTGTTAGGGTTGAAATTGCTCAGCAACATTGATCGCGTTTCAAAACGGAGGGGTGAACCTTCGCGGGTAGATTTTTTTAAAGAAAATGTCAGTAACTACACAATAATATTTCTTTATGTCAAACAAGTGTAGGTACGGCCCACCTCACGTCTCAGTAGCGGATCCTGATTTTAATTTGGGCGTGGGCTTGGCTTGACCACACGGAGTTCGATATGGGGGGGGGTTGACCACAAAGAGGGTAATTTTTACGAAAATAAGCAGTGAGGATTCTAGTTATTCCATCGACAGTTATGCTTGTGGTCATCTATAGGGGTACTACTACCTTATTGATTGCTGACCGTTTTATTAAAATGTTACTGTTGGTGTAATGTTATGTGTTGGTGTAAACGCCAGAGATAGAACCTACTTTGAATTAACACAATAGGTATAGAAACAAAAAATCATCCGGGCAGGTCCACGGGCGAAAATACTAACAATGAATTAGGTAGATACTAATCAATTCATTTTTAAATGTCATGTAGCAATTAGTTTAAAACCCGTTCTCCCATTAAAAAGTATTTAAATTAACATTTAACCTTTATTCTCATCATTTTACTAATATTTTCCTCAATCAACGCCAGCTCAATCTTTTATTGTTAGATGTTCTTATCAAAGACTATTACCAAATCTTTTAGTTTATATTTTTATTTAATACTTATGAATGAACAATTAGAACGTTGATAGAACTATACCTACTTTTATTAAATTTCCACAAATACTAAATAAACTAAAAGTAAAAGATTGATTAGAAAAGTGCAATGCAAAAAAAGATTACATGTTTATTTTTATATTTATGTGTATGTAAAATGATCCAATCAAACCGTTTCATTTTACATATGGTATAATGTGCGAATTAGCGATTGCGGGTGACAAATCTTTTAGACTAATAGATCAATAGGTCAAACAACATTAGTGTCCGTACGTTTACAATAAATATAGGTATATCCTCGCTTTAACAAAATCAAATTAGGCCGGCAGGGTGAGTAAACAGACCCACCCCATAAACAATAGATAAACCTTTAACAAAGAACCTTGTGACGGACAAAGAAGAACTAGTTTGGCCTGAAACGTGGTGTTTCCGCGTTCTACTTTCGGGAACATTAAAGCTTAGTCCCGGTCGTGATTGGGTGAGGCGTGGCACCCATCAAACGTCTATGCGGTCAATCACTGCCAATATAGACTCCATGGAATCGATTAACTGATAGGGTAAAATAGGGTTTGATCGAGTTCATCCCTAAAGTAATCAGATAATTCGGGTCATCGGAAACTATTTGGTGCGTATTAATGTATACTCTGTACAAATAGGGACCAAATATATAATCTGTGAAGAATTACTAACAAAAACAGATTGGAAAAGAGAGATTATTTGTCCCTGCTGCGTAGTATTTCAACCTGATTAAAATTAAATGTTGATAAACTTTCGCGATTTGTACACATTATGAAAATATGCCCGACGTTTCGACCGTATTGCAACTGCCGTGGTCACGGGTAGACTGTTACAATACGTTCGAATCGTCGGGCAATAAACAAGGTATTTTACCTTAAATTATTCACGCGATTAATCTGATTAAAATGATTATGAAAAATATTTTGTACTAACCACATTTCGTAGTGGACACTATGAAATAATTTGTATTACATGATGACCTTATAAACTGAAACAAGTACGACACTTTAACACAACAGAATTTTACGATTAAATAATTAATTGATCTACGCGTAACAATATGTTGTTTCTCAAGAACTTAGTACTTACAGTCAGTCTAAAGGAACTCGTGACGATAAATAATTATAGTACAAGCGGGTAACAAACAGTATGTAAGACTTATTAATCATTAATACTGATTTTGTAATTCACTCACAATGATACTTTTTTCTGATTGGTCACACTATAGTGACCAATCAGAAAAAAGTTTCAAACGGAGAAGAGTCGCTGAAATCTCGTAGGTAGTTTCAAAGCGGTAATTTGGTTCGTCCATTAGATTGAATGAACTCATTAAACCCAGGTTGGTGTGAAACATCTTTGCGAATATTTAATATCATCCATACCTAAAATAACAAAGGTTAAAAGGATTTACCACAGTACAATGTATTTAATTACGAGTAAAATGTTTTTGCAAACATCGGCGCGTGACGAGTGACGACCCCACCTTAGGCAGAGGCCTTCAAAGACAATACACCCTTCTTCCGCATTTAGGCCGCGTTTCGCGAAAACTAAACGAATCATCCATCAACGTCGACTGCCAAAACAATGGTCACTCGCTTTTGCGTTATAAATCTATATTTCCAGTCAAATCAAAGTTAACCCTTAATCTCCAAATGACTTGTTATTACTTTGTTATTTATAAAATTGTAGGTAACTTTATCTAAACCGCAAGTTAACACGTCATATCAGTAATGAATGTGTGGTAAGTTAATGTCAAAATTAATTGATAGGTGACTAACAATAATGCTTGACCATAGCCAACTCCTGTCTGCTCTAACATTGTTCAAATTATGACGTCTATTTCGTAATTGAAGTCGTCATTAGCTAACGGGCATAATTAACATGTTACACTAGCTTTGGCCCATGGCACCTCCCGTGTAGGTACCTAATTACCTACCTAAGTGTCACTTACTTTAATGTATGTAGGTATGTACAATGTGTGCCAAAATCCGTTTAGTAGTTTTTCCGTGAAAGACTAACAATTTCAACAAACATTAGACCATCCTCATGAACATTTGTGTTTAAGCAGTTGTTCGTGCAGCAGCAATTGTGGTTAAGTTGTTGCTTTAGCCCGCGAGTGCGACCGCTCTAAAGGAGTTCGAGTTTCCTGAAAGGACTTCAGGCATACAGGCTGCCTACACCATAAAAGACCATGAGACCCCTAAAGGATCTACATATCTGAAATTTTGCAGTAGTTCTCTAAATTTCAGATTCTAGAATAAAGGGCTTGAGTAGCATTAATCTTTACTAATATTATGTTCTGTCTGAAGAGTTTGTTTGTTTGTTTGAACGCAGCAATCTCAGGAACTACGGATCCGAATTGAAAAAATATTTTTCTGTTGGGTAGCCCATTTATCGAGGAAGGCTTATATATCAATAGGAGCGGAACAGCAATTAAAAATGTTACAAAAACGAGGAAAATTAACGCATACAAAGTTGCGCGGGTCAGCTAATGAATAAATAAACGAGAGAGTACATTTCTGACAACCATGTAATTTTCAGTCATAACATGTTTTTCAATAACATTCAGTAGGTATTCATAATTTTATCAGATAGATAGGTACACCTGATTTACTCTTCATTCATATACATTGAACACAATAAAATGTAATGAATCATCACTATTACTACTAAATAATATTGTGTATTTGGTGAATCACTCAAATGATATACCTATTCCCTTATAGTAGTGGCGTACCCAGAATAATTTTTCGGGGAGAATTCTCGTAATTTCTGGGGAGGACTAAACACCGGCCAAATGTGTAAATAAGTACTATGTACCCACCTTTTTGCAATTTCAAGGGGGGGGGGGGGTGTTAACCACTCCCATGGTACGCCCATGTAACAATACGTTAATTTCGTCGTAGATTTTATAACCTGTCTAATATAGTTTAAACTTTGTATTTGACTTGGCCCAGTTACAATTAAGGTTAGTTGTTTTACTACTATACTTTGTGTACACGTGTATTGTTTTTACGACAAGGCGCGCCGCCCTCGGCATGACAGCCCGCTGGTCGTAATCCATCTATCTCAATGACAAAGCAGAACAATCCAATATAGCTATAAGTTCACGAATGACGTATCTATCCAAAGAAAACTTAATTAAAACCGCGAATACTTCATCATAATCATTCATAGTCTGCGACTACCCATTTTGACCTTTCTTCTAAAAACATAGCCTAAATGTGGGTAGTGAATTCTAAACCCCTTATTCTTAACACTTTTATAAAACAGTATTTAGTAGGGTCTTCTCCTATTCCATTTTTAAAATAGAATGAAAAACAAAGACATGGCGTTCACTAATTAAAATGCTAATTAAGGGGTAATTTAGGGGATAATTGTCTACCGTAAAATATTCAAAGGTATCATGTCTTTAAAGGAATCTTATTCTTACGCTAAGGTAAACTCAAAAGATCCGCTGGATAATTCCATAATCTAAAAAACGTAACTTTCGTTCTTTCATATTAACATGGCCTTACATCCTACTAATATAAAGCCGAATTTTTGTGAGTGTGGATGTGTGAATGTGTAGATGTGTGGATGTTTGTTCCTCTTTCACGCAAAAACCACTGAATGTATTTTAATGAAACTTTACAATAATTTAGCTAATGAGCATTTCTCCACTAAATGGAAAATCACTGTCCCAAGCATATTTTGTGTAGTAAATCTTATTATTTCTCAGTTTTTTCTATTTATAATGATATAGTATTAAGTATTCTTGGCACACCACAGCTTACTTAGTAATTTAATCATGTAATATTTGAATAAATGAACCTCAACCACCTCAAAACACAGTCCCCTGGTACGTCCTCTTACCAGAATTACAAATCTTGTTACCAATATTTATTTTTTTGCTGTTGCTAACTGAATAAAAAATATTTAAGTACATAAAACAGAATAGTAATCATCTTTATTACATCACAAATATATTTTTACAATACAAATTTAATCAAAATATCTGTGTGAATGCTGTCCTCAAATTATTACAACAGTCCCCTGAGAAAATTTTAAAACCGCGCTGAAGTCAAATTTGGTTTTCGCGCGTACCATTCAGACAGTGTAACGGAACGCAATTGTTGTGAAGTTCGTTCAGTTGTGGAGCTAAGCGGCAGCCGCAATTTTGTTTAGTGCTACGACTGCGTCTTTCGGTGAACCACGCGTCTCGGACGTTAGTGTAAACAGTCCACTGGTAAGCCTTATTTTTACTATTTTAAGAGTTTTAATAACGATAATTTGTTCAAAATAATTGATTAACTAGTATGAAGTTATATCTGTTTCGTTAATTTGATATGTTTGACTGAATTTGTTCAATAAAGTTTTTTTGTGAAAATGACAGTCCCCTGGTCAACAGTCCCCTGTCATTCCATGACACAGGGGACTGTTCACACCACAGGGGACTGTTTGCTTAGGCACGGGCCAGGTAGAGAAGGCGCGGAACGTGGCGCGTTGCCGGCGCGCCTCGTCTGTTCGGCCCGCGTCTTATGTTTATCAAGTCTGAGTTACCAGACTGCGCATCTATGACAATTAACATTAACAATATCATCTCTTTTGTAGGTAGTATCTCAAAATGCCACCGAAAAAGAAGCCACCCAAAACAAGAGAAGAACCGTTACACAGTATCGGAACAGATCAGTCAACAGCAATACAACAGTGGTGATTACGTTTTAGTCAAGTTTAACGCCAGAAACACGGAGTATCGTTATGCTGCTGTTATTAATCAAGTAGATAATGACGAAGGTGAAGTAACTGTAACTTTTATGAATATTTGTGATAATAAGGGCCACAAGTTCAGAATGGACGAAAATGATAGTTCTGATGTCAATTTTAACCAAATATTGGAGAAGTTACCTGAACCAGATCTAACTCAAAAAGGGAGAAGATTATTTTATTATTTTCCAGTTCCTGTGCCGGTCTTTGAGAAATAAGTTTTATAGGTTTTTTCTTGAAGTGAAATGTTAAGACTGATTTTTTGTAAGGTGTTGTACAATTAATGTTAATTGCTTTAGTTACTTCAAAAGTACAAATGTACATGTTCAAAGTACATATTATGTCTAACCAAATATTGGTTGTGATAATTAAGTAGCAGTAGTAAGATGTTTCTTTGTTTATTGTTTTATTAATTATAAAGACTAACTTTAGTGCCATACAATTAGAGTCTTAAAATACTGTTAAACTAAGAAGTTGATTTTATTAAGTTTAAGATTATACTAAGTAAAATTTGTTTTAATACTTTTAATTAATTCCAAAAAATACATAATTTAAGAAAGATATATATAAAAATAAAGACTTTTTATTACTTTCTTAGAAAAATACTTGTTTTTGTTCATAAAAACATTCCCCTGGATGGTTACAACAGTCCCCTGTCACGATTTTGCATAAAATCCTCAATAACTCAAAAACCAAGAGGAAACTGTATGGGCTTTTTTAAGATATATATTTAATTTATAATTGCCCTTTATTATATCTACTAATATTCTCATCATTTAATAAAATTTGCTTAGGACAGTCTTGCATGGAGAAATTTCCAAATAGCAGAGAATCACCCTAATACATCAGAATAACACATAGGCTATAATTTATAAGGATATTGTGTAAATTGTCCAAAATATAACGATAAGCGATAAGTAGGAAAAAAAACTACAATCGGGGACATGTTTTGGCGTGCGCCGCAAATATCGTTGAAGTTACTCATATATAATGTATGAACGATATGTTTATCATAAATAGTCCTACAAGAAAGTCCGCGACAGCATATGTATATCTCTTATGTGGTAGACTTACGCGGGTGAAACCGCGGGCCCAGCTAGTCATTAATAAACGTCTTTACTAAACATATTAGTGTTAACAAAAATACATGTCTAACTCACCAGAAGCCGAAATAACAGCACGTCTTATAGGCAGTCAGCCATCATTACCATGGCGATTACCTGTAAAAAGGTAAAACATTATACATTACCTTTTGAGAAAATTGTTACTAATGTAGGTAATGCGCGACTACTTATGTTTATGTCATTCATTTGTTATGTTCAGGCTTAAAAATATCAAAGAACTACTATTTACTATGTAGGTACGTAATAAAAAATAAGTAGAATCTATACTAATATTATAAAGCGGAAGAGTTTGTTTGTTTATTTGTTTAAACGCGCTAATCTCAGGAACTACTGGTCCGATTTGAAAAAATATTTTTTGTTTGATAGTCCATTTATCGATGAAGGCTATAGGCTATATAACATTACGCTACGACTAATAGGAGCGGAGCAGCGACGGGAAATATTAAATATTTCCCGCGCATACGAAGTTGCGCGGGACAGCTAGTCCATTTATATTTTCTTTTAAGCTCACCCTAAAAACAAGATTAGGTTCTGAGCAAATTTACAGTCCCTGAACTCATAGCAGTGGCGGGGGGGGGAGTCCTTAGAACACTATTCTTTTCAGCTTCCCTTTGAATTATATTTACTTACTTAATATGTACGAAGAACCGAGTTCCCTTAAGAAAATTGTTAAAATTCTCGCCGCTGATTCATAGATATGTAAAATCATTAAAATGTCTGTACCGTATACATATCGTATACCGGAACTTTTCATTTAAATATTTACCTAAGCAATCATAATAGTAGAGCTCAGTATATTTTTTAATCTGTGCAGCAACATGTTCCAGATACTGTAGCGAGTAAGGATTTTTCATAAGACGCAGACAAACAAAGTCAAAAGATTTTAAGCGATTTTTGACAACTTTTTTGCCGTTGGCGCTACCAACTGCAAAAAAGTAGACCTTGCAAGACTAGATACTGTGTTCTAATATTGATTGTCCTAGGGATTAATTATAGCCAGAACCGACAGCATAGATACAATAAATCAGTAAATAAAATATTAATCAGATAGATCGCTTTTAGCGACAAGGCCGCTTATTGTCCACCGTATTTAATGAACATTGATGATGTTGGTTATATTTTTTTTTATCCGTTATTGTATGTACACAGTGGTGGATTCAGGATATTCCTTTAGGGGAGGCGCTTACTCCGCAGGGGAACCCAAAATTTGGTTTTTATGGGGGGGCATGACTCCACAGAGGGTAGTAAACCTACTCCCATAATCTCTCAATACCCTATCAAAGAAATACACACATGCTCGACCCCCCCCCCCCTCCCTCCTGGATTCGTCCGTGTATATCCTACACTTAGTAACACAATAAAGGATAAGAAATGTATAGCCGTTATCAATATCGAGCAAAAACGAGCAAAAAAATCACGTTTGCTGTATTTATATATTTGTTGGGAGCCCCCCTTAAATATTCATTTTATTCTGTTTTTAGTATTTGTTGTTATAGCGGCAACATAAATACATCATATGTGAAAGTTTCAACTGTGTAACTATCATGGTTCATGAGATACAGCCTGGTGATAGGCGGACGGACAGCGGAGTCTTAGTTATAGGGTTACGATTTACCCTTTAGGTACGGAACCCTAAAAAACCCATATGCACTTTAGAATGGATACCTATTGTTCCTTCTTTATCCGGGCTGACGGACGTGACGTTTGAACAAAATTAATTACCTAACAGTTAAGCAACTATAGCTCAATTGTGGACTTCCACCGGTTTTTCGGGGTCTTCTACACGATTCAACATATTATGAACGTTGAATCGTGTAGAAACCCTCAAGAAGAAAGAAAACCCCCAAGAAATGTTTTCTACAATATTAGACCAATATGGCAATCTGATATGCACGGGTATCTAATCCCTATCAAGTGACTATATTTTCCTACTAATTATTTTATTTAATTTTATTAAACAAACACTTCTCAATAAATTATAATATGAGTAAAGATTACAATATCCGCTAAACAGTATACAGTAATCTAGTGTTATCTATATTTCAGATTATGACACTGACGAGTGCAGTAAAATAATCCAACGGTAATTTCCTTCACTCCTAGAAAGACAACGCAAAACTTTTATCGCCATAATAACCCTTTACGCATTAGGAAGTTAATACATTACGGCATACCATAACATTAAATAACTCTACGTAATAATATACAAGTTACTTTGCCGTGATTAAATGGATACCATAATGGTAACTATCAGAATATTGCTACCCGAAAAGAGGCCAGTCCTCAATGAGAACCTTGGGGAGCGATTCGCTCGGGCAACCCTGCTATGACAAGAGATTAGGGTGGGCACGGGCGTGGCAGGCGCACCGCGAAATGTCGCGCCATTTCACCGCCTGGTGACGTCATGGACCACGCCTGACATTTTGGATAAAGCAACAAAGCAGGGGCACCTTCGCTGATAACCGAAATGCTTAATAGCTTTTAGAGCTTTTGCGGGTTATTTGCTCCGCATGCTCGCGCTTCTGCCGCGGTGTCTTACCTTGACATTTCAGTATACATATATACCTGGTTAGACTAATAGTATAAAACATAATTCTAATATTAGCTGAACCCCTGCTGGGAGAAGTCGCTAACGGAAGTCATTTCATGTTGTCTGATACAGACCTTTAGCAACCGACCGAAGCTTTTCGAACATTTCAGCGTCCATTATTATTATTTCCAATTTCTTTCGTGTCTGAGGCAATCCATTCAAATAACACGCAGTTCCACGTATCTAATATCCGCTAAGTATAAAGATATATAAGGGCGAAAAAGGGCACTAATTTTCTGTGATAAAGTTCCTTATCTTTTCACTAGAATTCACCAATGTATTTAACCACTTCTGCCTTAATATACGTTAGGCATTAACAGAAATAATTCAGGACTTATATACATTCGCGCTCTTGTCTGTATCCTTTGTCCTACTTTGTCACCATCCGGTTTATACTTCGTAATGAAAATAAACTACAGAACAAAGGCAGACTCATCATAATGTCAAAATCGATTAGGCTAATCATTTTGATGTATTATGTGCATAACGAGAGTCGAATGGTTACTTCTGAAAATCAAATAGATGGTAAGTGAAAACCTTGGACTCGGCAACTAATAAACATCAGCTCAATCAAGTTAAGCAACATTAACCCTGCCAAGCTTATAGCTTAGTGACCATTTTGAAATGGCACACTATTAATAGAGACGTCTAGACGTCTATCTAGACATTATTGTACCTATTTAAATCTTGACAACTGATTTAACTTTACAACGTTGTTCAATATTATGTAAAAAAAAATCCTGGACTGACTCAAATAGCCACGATTCGTTACTCCAAACCTTATTAAGCAGCGTTTGACAAAATGACAACTTTGACAATACCTTAGCGGAACGAAGGCTCTACATAGAACTGAGTGCCAGGGCACCGTAGAGGGTAGGTACCAGACCACGTGAAAAATGATGGACCGACCCGATCAAGTCTTTTGAAGTTTCCATGTGTGAACTAAATGAAATATGGCGTGATGAGGTCAGTTACATCTAATCTGAACACTACAACTTGATTTGCAAATCTAATTAAAATCTACTTTGTTAAAGCTCCACATAAAATTCTCGGTCATACAATATCAAATTTAATAAAACATAGTTTTGTCATAAGTGATATTAGCTGTTCAGATCGCGTGCAACTTTTAATACACTTTATAGTAGCGTGGGTCAAAAAACTGTGATGGGCGGCCAAGTAAAACTATAAAACATATTCATCAGCTGTCAAATCTGCTCAAGTGCTTTAAGTAATAATAAAATAATAAAGTAAATCCTAGCAACTAACACTACAATTTTTAAAGAAATTGCCTAATATGCCAATGGAACAAATTTTACAATTTAACATTGTCCTATTTAACCCCCAACGCAAAAAGGGGTGTTAAAAATGTCTGTGTTTCTGTCTGTACGAATATTTTAGGCGCCATTCATTTAGAAAAAATAGAACATGGTCGACCCCTCTCCTCCCTAAATCGTCTTACGTAAAGAAAAAAAATTAAAAGTATATTATTTTTCCTTTAGATATTTAATTTAGTAATAAATATTAAACAAAGGTCGGGATCGGCCGATTCTTATTTTTTCTTATTATTTTGTATATTTTCTTATTATGTAAGAAAAAATAAGAATCGGCTGATCCCGACCCCCTTTGTTTAATATTTAGGAGGGAGGATGTCAAAAACTGGCCAAAATCGTCTTACGTAATAAATTAATAACGCCTTATTAGACAACTTTGGTGCGGGTTTGTTTTCGTATAGCTTTCATGTGATAAAATTCCGTTCAGGCGTTTTGAAGATGAACTATTTTTTTATATGTCCCGTGTCAGGGGTTTTTGGATCATTATTGTGTAGTAGCGAAGTAGATAAACAATGATGGTGGTAATTTTTTAGCCTGTGCTCAAACTTCGTATTTAATCCAAAAACATGCGTGTCATTTGAAAAATGACGGTCTACCATCTACGAACCTACCGTCTGCCTAAAGTTACAGGTGTGTAACTTAATATTTTTCCCTGCGGCTCTGTCCGAGTGTGTGTAAAAAGTTATCTAGGTAATGCCCTTCCCAAACTAGCTCTACTTATATCAAACTTCAAATTTAGTTACCCATGACAAAATAATATAAAATTCCCATAATAATTTAGATTACCCATATGTAAAAACAAACAAGTCTTCCTCTTTATAATATTAGCATAGCATTAGACTAGTGTATGCCCGAAGCTTCGCTCGCGTTATGTTTGTTAACCCCCTTAGGACGCGTTCCAACTATTATATTTCTAGTGTCCGACGGTAGGTTCGGTTCCGACCTAGTTTCGGCTTATTATGTTCAAGACGTTGCGTTTTGCTATCAAACAATGAGGGTCTTCTGAAATGACGCTCACTAGACGGCAGCACTAAGACGTCAGGTCCAGAAACCTGTCAAAAGTGTCAGACCGCCGTGTCTATTTTTTTGCATTTTTTAATAAAATTAAGTAAGTATCAGTCAAAATGCCATCATGTTGTACAGTTCCTATGTGCTCAAAAAAAATGGGATGTCATAAGTTTCCTAAGGATTAAATACGTTTAAAAATAATGGCTTGTAGCCATTCGTAGAGATTCGGTTTACGCCTATAAATAACTGTTAATATTAAATACACAATTTTTCACACACATTAGGTAGGTTTTAAAAGACAGCGCGCAGGACCTCTTGTGATAGTAGTGCCAACTAGTGGCGTAAATTTTCGTGAAAACCCTCATTGGTGCATTGCACTGCGAGCGACGAACTGTGGGTTTGCCACTTAAGCGCTCACAGAAATATATATAATATCAACAGTACATTACTATTAGTATATTTTGGATGTGTATTATCTAAATATATTGTAATCACTTGACTTGACTGATGCCTACAACTTATAAGGCGTAAGGCAAAGTCTAAGCCGCTGGCGTTACGCATTTCAAGTTGTAGACATCCAATATGGCAGAATTTTGAAATTAAAATTCTAGGCACAATAAGGCACCTAGACCATAGACCACATGGTCTATGGTCTAGGTGCCATATCCGCTCTGAAATCCAGCCTGTTCCGGTGGTTGGAATCCGTCAAGTCTTCGCGCAAGGCGGTTCGTGATGACTCTTGAGAACAGCTTATAGACGTGGCTTAGAAGGGAAATAGGTCAGTAGTTCTTCAGCCGGGGTTTATCTCCCTTTTTGAAAAACAAGACGACTACATTTCTATTCCACGCCTCCGGAGTTTACTCTTCAAACAGGATGGCATTAAAAAAATATATGTACTTAGATTTATTTATATATAAAAGGCATAAATAACGTTAGAAACAGTTTTTTTAAATTACGTCACTTTTTCCAAGAAAATATGACCTTATAAGGCAGTTTATGTTTCGGCCGAAACTGAATCAGCAGCCGAAATTTCTGTTTTTGTTTCGGCCATAAAACTAGTTTCGGACGGACAAACATTTTTTTTACCTTGGTAGACCAAGTTATTTATGTCAGATCTTAAGTTAGACCTGCAGCAATACGTCTGTCTCTACAAACATACCAACAGACAGTCAGAAAGACAAACAGACGACATTTGAAAAAAAATGTTATAAATCAGCACTAGTCTAAAAGCTAAGGCAGGGGACTCGCAATCGTGAGGTCGCGGGTTGGCATCCTGCCCATTATACCTACTACCGACGTGAACCCACTCCTAATGAGCTTAGCTGGAGGTTTGCTTGTAATCGGACATTGTTAGTTATCTTTAAAAAAAAAAGAGTTATCAGATTAGGTTTGCTAGAATTCTTCTTCTTGCTCCTCTCCAATTACTGAAGGTTAGACATCACCCTTAAAATCTCTCCTCCCCTTGTCCGCGGCGTTCTTATCTCCGGTCTACCCGCGAATGTTTCGAAGACCACACCACCGCAATTTTGCCCATCATAATCAGTTGCATTAACTCTTATCTCTAGTGCCTGAAGACATGGCCGAGGTGCTCAACTTTTCTTTTTTTGATAGAGCCCTTGTCCGACACGTCTTAAAACTTCAGCGTTCGTGATCCTTTGACTCGAGCTGATTGAGAGCATGCGCCGGTAACAACATTTCAAAAGCTTCTATACGTTAACAAAGGTCATCTTGTATAGTCCAGGTTTCGTAACCATAGAGGATTATAGGCCAAATGTAGCATTGAAGTAGACGAGTGCGCAGGGGAATACTAATGTTGCGGTTGAAGAGTATTGATCTCATTTTACTAAACGCACTGCGGGAGATTTCTATTCGTGTTCTTATTTCCAGATCGCTTTCTCAGTCTTCAGTTAGCAAAGTCATTAATTATTTGCATACTACGTCAAGCTTTACTACAGACACGTCGATATTTGGACTCAAATTAGTGCGGTTTGAGATGACCATCCTGTCACTTTTGTCTGAAATAAACGCACAAACGTTCATTAAAACGATCCACTAGCGTCTGGAGATCCGATTCCGTAGATGCCATAAGGACAGTATCATCAGCTTACCGGAGGTTGTTGATGACATGCCCGTTAACTTTGATTTCGCAGTCTAGATATGTTAAGGTTTCGGATATTATGGCTTCAGAATACAAATTGAAGAGTGTAGGTGATAGAACACAGCCTTGTCTAACTCCTTTTTCAATGACTACAAGCTGTGCCAGCGACTTCGTCTGCGTGAAGTTACAGTGTTGCTCTCTCCCCATAGACGTTAGCGTTATAAAAAGGTTCCCTAGTTAATCCTTACATCCTCAGCTGCGTGACAATGAAATTCCCGTCTCAAAATCCGTCCAGCCGTTTCGGAGTCGGGTAAACTCCGAAACGTTAAGACGGGGATTTTGATAGTACAAACAGACAGACAGATAAAAAATGTGTTTTCGTTATAAGTACCATACATACTTGTACTTGCATATGCATTTAGTTAATAACTGTTATTTTAACATTACAAACAGACACTTCAATATTATTTATTTGTATAGATGTCGTTGGAATCTTCGCCATCAACACGAACACTTGCGCGTTCGTTTCAGTAAAGATTCTGAACTGCTCTGATGTCCTTACCGTCGAGTCGTATATCACTCAAGATATGCCAGCTCGTAATCAATAAAACAGAGGTAAACGTCTTGTTGCATATATTTACATTTCTGTACTAGAACCTACACAACAAACAGCGCCTCTCGCGTGCCTAAACCAGCCCATAATCCAAATTGACTATCTCTTAGCTAGTTATTCATCGCATTTTGCTCTAATGCGTGCATGTATAGTGAGGAACATTTTGAGCACTTGGCTCATAAGACTAATAGTTCGGAATTCCTCACATTTTTTAAGCATTAGGTTTTTTTGGCAGGCTAATAAATACTGATTTGAGCCAGTCCACAGGACACATGCCAATATTTATGAGTTTCTAGAATGGAGATACTCGTACATATTCAATTTTTACAGATTCGATTTTATGATAATGTTGGTGATAGAGTATTTCTTTGGTGCTAGCCGACATAGACTTATACGTTGTGTGTATTTCAATGTAGGACAATACTTCTGACCGGCACAGAGTTCGGGACAGATAATACGCAGTACTCACATAGGAAGGTGCTAACTCGGCCGATGTTTGTTAACCGATATAAATGTGTTAACCCAACAACGTCCTGTATATTAAAACTTAACAATCAATGTTGTTTGATCGTAGATACATAGAAAATGCTTTATTGTAGTTCGTACAAAGCAAAAGTAACCATATTAAAAAATCCTTACTATACCATATTAAAATTCATATAAATACAATAGTGGCCCGTTCCGCCTTTGCACGGAGTTTTCTCTACACATAATACGAATATTATAAATATAAATAAAAACCATCCCGAAGAATTTTTCTGAATGATAGTGAAAATAGCATCAAAATCTGTGGCATACTGTACAGACAGTAAGTAGCCACCATATTTTAATTAACATTAAAATCCCCTTCGACACGTGATTCGGCATTGGGAAAGCTAAGAACCTTTCTCAATGCCGAATCTGGGTGGGGGACAAACCGGGGTTCGCGTTTAAAGGGCGCTAAGTAATACCTGGCCCTCGTAAGCACGTTCTCCGAGGGTGAACTGGCGACATCATCAAGTTTTTGACCCGCCTCCAAATATGCATGCGCATGCTAATCTGTCCATCAGTTTGGGGGCTACGATGGCACACGTACACAGATGTTAAACTACTCTTCCTCATTAACTCCTTTTACGTCCGGGGTTAAAAAGTAACTCTTCTGTCTGTAATTTTTGTAAAAGAAAACTCCCGCATTTGAAGTTATCCCTGAGTCATGGAGATGACACAGAGTGTTCCTTGAGGGAATCCAAACCGCAACCACTTGCATAACAATCGTAAGCACTCCCTGTACCGTAACAACCCCAGTTACCTGTCTTGTTTGACTTTCACAGGCAAACCACTGGGCCGATTTTGAAAAAGGATACCATTGCAACAAATAATATCCGCGTTAGGATGAACCGCGGACTGCAACAAATCAGAAATGTATGTAGCCGCATCATCTCATAACTAATTATTTTTTGTTGTATTAGAAGTATTTAAAAAAACCGGGCAAGAGGTAGGGTTCCGGAGCCATTTTCGTATATAAAAATTCGTTTAGAATAATTGCACTAGCAGAAGAGCGTATGTTCATGGCACTTACGCCCTTTTGTTGAGAAATGCAGTTTTTCGTCAATAACTGAATGAAGATATATCCGACCATTTTAGAAATAATTTAAATTTTAAGTATTTGTTAATAACTTGAGTTTTTAGTTTTAAGTGATTTTTTTTTCATATTTTTGGTCACGCGGTTCAAAAAATAAGGCCTCCCCCCTTATCTTTAGAACCAGACACAATTTATACAACTTTCGGATCGATTATTTCCAAAAATATTCACTTGATGAAATTTAAAATCTTTTTAAAATACCTGTTGAATGAAGTGCCACACACACGTTGATGTATGCACTGTTACATGTATGGAGTGCCTTTAAAATATTTATTTTTATTATTTTGCTTGACACGTTTTCAAAAAATGTAATCAATATTCATTGGGTAGTCTTTGAGTAAAATGCCTGTGACATAAGGATGGACAGATAGACAGACACACAGTCGGACATGTCAAAACTATAAGGGTTCCGTTTTTGCCATTTTGGCTATTGAACCCTAAAATCCTTATTGAAAATTGAATAATTGGGTCTTATTTTGTAATTATATTAGTTTAGTAGGTACTCCCACACTTGCGTGGTAAGCTAAAGAATACGCGAAGCCAAATATAAAATTTGCTTTCACAAACATTTTACACAACAAATAACGAAATATCTGAAGCTCTACAATACTTTTTCAACAAACAAAACAAGATTTCATAAAACGAAGAAGAAATAAAAAAAGGCCAGAAAAAAACAACATTCAGGGTGTTAACAGTACGGTGTTGCGAAAAGAAAGTTCAAGGTAACGCACCGACGACGGCGCCGACAGTTTGTTCGATTTATGAATATTTGAAGCAGTTAATTGATCGAGGGACGTGAGACAGCAAGCAGCCGCCACACGATGCCATGGCCACGTCGTACTCTACACCACTTATCATTTAAAAGTTGTCATTAAAAACAAATACAATGAATTCCAATAATGATTCGGTAGAATGTGATATAATTACAACTTATTCTGAGGGCATGTGACTCAGTGGCGACAGAGCAGATCGAGATGAGACAAGAGAGTGACTGTTTTCAAAAACTTTCCACCCTTCCGTGCCTCGAAGAACATGTAAAGTTATCGGTCTTGCCTCTCGCTCGCCTAATCTTTCTCCGGTAGTGTGTATAGAGAATGCATTTATGTCTGGACACACTTTTGCAGTATCTCCTGCGTTGTTAGCTAGGCTGTGATGATATAGTCAGCCGGCACCGAAATCACTTTGGAGACCATCATTCTGCACTAATGATAAGAGCTACCGTGCTACCGCTACCGCTTGCCGTGTGGTGCCGGCTTAAGAATAGTACCACCCCATCTCTTCCCGTGGGTGTCGTCAAGGCGACTAAGGGATTTCACCCCGGAGGACGGGCAGCAGCGTCCTCTGCGTACTTAAAGCCTTACTGCGATCGCCAACCCGCTCGCCAAGCGTGGCGATTATGGCAATTACCCCCAGGATCTACATACCAGTAGGTTCTACTGGGGAGACCCGTGCCCAGCAGTGGGCCATCATATGGGTTGATATGATAAGAGCTATGCAATATGAGAATGCCTAAAAAATAATCTACAGAATTTTGCTTGTTGTTGTCTAAGACGATATCCTTCTAATGTGTCTTGATGTCAGGTACATATCGCCTCTTGCGGGCTCTAAAATAAAAAGTAAATACTAGTACAAAAATGTAGCATTTCCCATTTACCATTTTTACCGCCTACCGGAAACATGAAATCAAAAATGTTGGAGAAACTGCCTTAGCTTTTATCACAGCTATTATCAAATATTGAAAATTAACCTTTCCTTACATTCGGTAAAAAGGCATACCATACCGACTGTAAGGAATGGTATTTGTTGTTAAAAAAAATTGTTTAGATGTTCTTTGTGTTTATTAATTGTACGTTTTGTGATGGCGTATGATTTATCTTTGAAAAAAGATAAAACAAAGCATGAGTTTCTGAAGCACATTGTTTATTACCCGACTGTAAGGAAGGGTTATGCTTTTTTTAAAGATTAAAATTGGATTAAAAATTATTTTTTCTTTTTAAACTTCACCAAATAAAGTTTGGTGAAGTTTAAAAAGAATTAATTATATTAATTAATTTTATCTTTTAAGAACAATCAGAGTAACTAAATCCTCTATTTTAAAAACGTTATTAATCATGTGCAGTAAGCATTCTATGTTTTTTTTTTTTTTATTATTAAGATTTTCCTTAGGTTGCCTTTTCAAACTCAAGAAGTTCACAATTCTTAGTGTTTATCTTTCAATATTATTTTATAAGAGTCACAGTGGTCAGAGCGCTACAAAATGTATATCATAGGTTCTAGAAAACGCAAAAATAGGGAGTCGAAACTCTCACTCGAAACTCTCTAACTTATGAGGGAAACACGTGACCTCCGACACTAAAATACTCGCGCCATCGAGACTGCGACTGAGCAAAATAGAGGTACTAGAGTTTTCGCAGAAAAGCTTAGCAGAAACGCAACACCGCGGATGGCATAACCGTCACCTCAAAGTTACTACTCGAGGGAATCGAGAGTTTTTATGGTCACCTGTACGCATCACGGATGGCTAAATCTACTTACTTAGCGGGGACGACCACAGATTCTGACTTACGCGCCGCTGCACCCGGATGTCGCCCTGAGCAAGGTCGAGGCAGCTGTCGAACAACTTTAGAAGAATAAAGCGCCGGGAGATGAGTGAATTACTACAGAGCTTCTAAGAGCGGGATCTCAGTCCTGAAAGAGCTCACGAGTCTTTTTAATTCCGTTATTCACCAGGTATTAACACCACAAGCGTGGAGCGGGAGCGAGGTAGTTCTGTTCTTCAAAAAAAGTGATAAAACCTTGCTTAAGAGCTACAAACCTATCTCACTCCTGAGTCACATCTACAAGTTGTTCTCAAGAAGTATCACCAATCGCCTCTCGAGAAAATTCGACAAGTTCCAGCCCCCGGAACAAGAAGGTTTTGGAAAAGGCTTCAGCAGCGTAGACCACATTCATACTGTTCGGCAGATTGTTCAGAACACCGAAGAGTACAATCAGCTGCTGTGTATGGCTTTTGTGGACTACGAGAAAGCCTTCGACTCCATCGAAACTTGGGCGGATGCTCTGTAACGATATCATATAAACTGGCGATATATAGAGGTGCTGAGATGCCTGTATAACACCGCCACCATGACTGTCCAGATTCAGGACCACAAGACCAGACCAACAGAGCTGCGCCGAGGTGTAAGACAAGGTGATATCATATCCCCGAAACTCTTCACCAACGCTCTTGAAGACGTCTTTAAGACACTGGACTGGACAAGGCATAAATATAAACGGTGAGTAGGCACATCTCGCACCTTTGGTTTATCGACGATATCGTCATAGTAGCAGAGTCGCCGGAACAGCTTAGCGAGATGCTGCACAGCTTACGGCACCTGTCTGACCAACGGTGAGAAAGCGAGTAGCGATTTTATCGCTCAAGATACATACACACTTATGTAGATCCTGTGTACACAGGTGTTTTACTTTTTAACGAAACGAATTGTTTACTAAATAACACGCTTTTGATTAATTTTTATTAATCATATTTCGTTTAATTATCTGAACTAAAAAGTAGTAGATAAATAATTTTCCATAAACTATAACATGTTGGTCTCGACATAAATGAGGAAAAAACCTAATGTCCTCTTGATGTCCAGTTATGAAAGTTCCTGTTTCATTGGGATTACCAATGAAATGAGAACTATAATTTCTAGACACATTGGAAATATCCAATGTGTTTGGTTTTGTCCTTGTTGTTGTTTCTACGCAGGCAACATTTTTTTTTCTAAATTTCTAAAACAATGTTGTTTTGCAGAATCCTGGTACATTAAAAGATATTTTCATGATCAATTTAAAACTACTTCTGTTTCTGACTGTACCTAATGTTAGATTAACTTAACCTAAGTTAACTGAACTAAAGTATTATTACAAATTGGAAAAACCGTGCCATCCACATAACTTGATAGTTTGTTATAGTCAGAAACTTAAGTCTCCAGTAAATAAAGAATTTAATATACTGACTGTAAGTAAACTGGCAAACATCTAAATAATGGATCAAAAATTTGAATCAAAGGGCTGAACAGATTTTGAATAGACAAAGTTAAGAATCTCAAATAAACTAGCTTTCAAAAATAAGACTGCATCCAAACTGTCTATCCATTTGGCTGCTGCCATGCCAAAGACACTCAGATGGAGATATTCCTGGTGTAAATAACTTCTACATGCCATGGTAACTGCTGAACATCAAAAACCTGATAAAAATCAATAATTTATTTAATGTAACATGTTTCTACGAAAAAATTATAGACTATATTTTTGGCAATGTGTAACATTTATATAATATGTTGAATACAGGTATAATTGAAATACATTTGTGGCAAAATGTTTACAAAATACTGCAAAAACACATTTATAAATGTTTTCAAAATTATAAGTGGTTTTTAGTGTTGATGAAACCACAATTTATATAGGGCAGTGACACATCGGCAACTGAACAGATCAAAGCATCAAAGAGACACTATCACCCATGATGAAAGTCATGGTTTATAAAATGCTCAAAAAATTTTAAACAATGATGCATTGCATATTTCTTAAAATTCTCTCTGCTGAACAAATCTCATAAAACGACTGGATTGGATTGAAATTTAGACACTTATTGGACTCCCGCTACGACCAAAATTCAAAAAATTCTACTTTGCAGAAGTAAAACTGGATTTCCAAGTTTCAATCGCAATCAAACTACATAAATGAATTATTGGATATTTTTAGAGTTCTGTAATCAAAGGGTTAAACAGGACCCTATGATTAAGGCTCTGCTATCTGTCACCAGGCTGTATCTCATGAACCATGATAGTTAGACAGGTTAAATTTATACAGATGATGTATTTTTGTTGTTGCTGTAACAACAAATACTAGAAAATAGAGTAAAATAAATAATTAAGGGGGCTTCCATACAACAAACAGATAATTTTTGCTGTTTTTAAAAATAATGATACAGAACCATTTGTTTGCGAGTCCAACTTGAACTTGGCAATGGCATTCCCAATTAAGCTTAATTTTAAAGACCTAGATTTCTTTTATTTGGACCTTAAATATTGGATTACCTTGGACCTTTACATTTAAGTAACTAATTAGATACTATTCACATCCCTACTACAATACCGTTGCTAATTCTTGTTATGGTGATTCTGTGTTCTCAAATTTCATTTTAACCATTTCTATGATAATATTAACTTAGAACTAAACTTGGGACCCAAACTAGGCAGTCAGTACTATGGCAACCAAACAACTGATAAACAACGCCCTGACACAAGATTTGTCCTGGGTGGGAATTGAACCCACAACCTGTCGCTTAGCAGTCAGGGTCACTAACTATTGGGCTAACTGGTCCATAACTCACACAAATAACAAATGCAGACTGTGTTACATGGTACATATGTAGCCAAATTACAACCATAATCTTGAAAAAATATATTTTACAGTTAAATTAAGTTGGCACATTTATTAAAGTAATTACTGTTAGCATTTTTAAGTTAGTGACAATTAAATTCCATTTGTTATTATTTACATTGAACTCCTTTCTTGAGTAGAATAAAATGAGTACATTGCTTCGATGTAGACTTTGCTGTAAGTGCTATTCTGATGTATTAAATGGTTTATAAATTATGAACACCCCAAGAAGTAGAATTCATAAAATATTTCAAAGTGAAAGTATCAAACCAAAAGTTGACATCATTCAGCGAAATAACCAACAATAAAATTGTGAAATTGATAGCATATACGTACATATGAATGAATCTTGATATCTTCACTATTCACACTACACACAATGTAACAAAAAGCAATCTATCTCAATTCGCACCACTTTAAAATATACAAAGACATAACGAAATTCACCGCAAATCAGAATTCCGACAACCGAGGGACCGACTAAACTGAACTAAATAAAATAGACAACCTGAACCGACCGACCAATAACCAAAAGTATACTCCACTCCATTCACATTCACAAAAATGTTACCAATTCATTCGAATTACATTCGTCTAATTTCTATATTCAAATGTTATTTTCAGTATTTTACTTAATGGTATCATAAAGACAAATAACATTTTAACGTGTTTAAATAAATTTGGGCATTTTTATTGTATTTAATGGTAATTATAAAGTCTGTTTGTAAATATTCTTGCCCAGGTTTTCTGGGTACTTTATGTTTCTGGTATCATTTTCCTTTCACTACAGCAAGACTGACAGATCTGACAACAAGTTGACAGATTATGATAGAGACTAATAATCTTCGAAATAGCAACACTGCAAGACAAACATTTCAATTAGTGTTACCAATTAAGATTCTTAGAATATAATTTCAGAACGTACATAAAAAACAAAATGTCAAAAATGTTGTCATTGTAACAAAAAAAAAAGTTGTCATATATCTGTATAATCTATGGTTGTCATTGTCAATTTGTCAAAACAACATGTCCGATGCTCGTTTCGCTTGTTCTGAATTTTAATGTTTATTAATCCTAACTAACTTTGTACTCATTAATACATGGTTGGAAACATTGTATTTTGTTGTTATTAATATATTTATATCCGGTTTGAGAAATCTTTCCTGTGAAAATGACCACTATGAATATTTCTATTGAGAAGAAAAGATCTGATTGTTCTGCCTTACCCAAAGGTTGGCAAAGAGAAGAAGTTCTGAGAAAAACGGGTTTGTCTGCCGGGAAGGTTGATGTTTACTATTACAGGTAAACAATTTGCCATTATACGTAAATGTGTTGAACTATATTCATTCTGTATTTAAATACTCTAACACTGTACTTAGTTTTTTATAAATAAATAATTGAAATTATTCTTTTTCGTATTGAAGATTCATCAGTTAATCGTATATTTTTTCGTAAGTGATTATTACTAAGTAGGGCACTATTTTGGATCAAACAGCCTTAGGTAATAAATCTATGGTGCTATCTACCAAGATTGTTTACTAATGCACATTTTTATGAAAATTCTTATGTGAAAGGGACTTTTCCTTAAACTTAAATATATTAAATCTGTGCTTATGTAAATGACATATGTACTTGAAAATTGTTACCTATAGTGATATTATGACAAAATTTCAAAATACTTGATATGTCTTAACATGGCTAATGAAATGGCTAACTCACCATTCACATATCCATTACTAAATCAGGGATTAACCAATGCTAACTGCGACATCAGCTCTTGACAATTGGTCCACAGTGACAATGTAATTTTCTGTAGCCCAACAGGTAAAAAGTTTCGCAGTAAAGCTGAGCTAGTTCGTTATCTCGGGGATAGTACGGACTTGTCGTGTTTCGACTTTCAGCAGGGTCAAATAAACACAATGCTGCTGTGCAAGGCCAAGAAAGCACGAGCGCAGTTTGACTACAGGTTCCCATTAGTGTCATAACTTCTTCCACTTGTGTTGTGTTCATTAGTGCAGTCCCGCTTTATGTTCCATCTTTATGTATAACGCTGTTGATTAGAAGCTTTATAAGTGTGCCCTAGGAACTAGTATGCCCTCACCCTTTACATGCAGACTCTGATTATGTTTATTGTGTTTTTGTTTCAAACATAATCATTGTAGTAGATGTATTAGTAATATCACAAGAGAAATGCACTGCTTTTGACACAAACCAGTAATAGTACCTGTTCAAATGTTAATCGACTTCCTACACTAGCTTCAGCTTAGCCTTTATAGTGCTTTATCACTTCACAATTCATAGCCACAATATCATTGTAGAATTCACCACAGATGCTTTTACAACTTTTACAAGATATATAAAATACCTTTGTCTCCTTAGCTTCCATTTAAATCCCATGCAGTGTTACTTGTTACTTCACCAATTTAGTAGTTTGGTTTCACACATTTTAATTAACAAACATCCTTCAATAAAATTCCAATTGAACTGACCTTTTATTAAAAGTTTCTTATCAACATGAAAAATGACATCATTGTATTAATCCTGGGATGTTGCACAAATCTATGTTTACATTGTGTTGTTGTTGTATGTGGGTGTGTCTGAATTTGTTGTAATAACTTTATGTGAGTTTGTGTTTTTGTTTATTTATTAGTGTTCATTATTTGTAAAAAAAAAACCATATAAACTGTTTCAGTAGCAGATTGTTTTCATTTTATTTAGAAAATAATGTATCTAATAAATAATGTTTCATCATCTCTAAACACCCTGGTAGTTAGGCTAAGACTACATTGAAGTAAGTAATTATTCATCTTATTAATATTAGCGAAACTAAAAGAATGATAAGCAAATTTTGGTGTAAATAATGGTGTTTTTTTAGACCAAAATCTGCTCATCATTCTTTTAATTTCTCTAAATATACCTTACTTAAATTCATGTAAATATAATAAATAATAAAAAAAGAATCACAGTTACATAATCAGGTGAATAATAAAAACCATGTAGTTTTAGACTTATCATTCACCATCATTTATTCATAAGTGAAAACACCCTTTCCTTTATGTATTATGGTGGTAGTAAATGTGTCGTAATTTGTTTGTTTGGTATTGATTTACCATTTGCTTTACCTAGCATGTAGTTCGTGATATGAATTTAATCATAGCATGTAAGATTTGCAATTTCGAAAATACATCATTTTGCGTAGCCCTTGGCTTTATTTCTTTATTTAACAATACAAAAATAATTCATTAGGGTGCGTTTCCATTGACGCGGAGCAGGACGTAGTGGAGCAGAGCGGAATGTTAATTGAGCAATCACAATGTTCGAAATCGTATACAGGATTATTTCGAGCCTTCGAGATTAAATGCCCAAAGCGGCAAAAATGAAAGGCGGCAAAATTAACAACAACCGCACTTGATTGGGCCATCAAGTGCGGTTAGCATTACAGTATTTAGACGGTATCGGGTAAAATGATCTGCACCCGCCCTCTGTGCGTCGTACGTGCAAGGCGTCCTGGATCCAACCTAAATCTGGCGTCGAGCCGGCACTGACAATAACCAATTTTTGCCAAAATGTGATAATGTAAAGGGCGGCGAAAATTA
The DNA here is from genome assembly GCA_945859575.2 of Herminia tarsipennalis. Taxonomy (NCBI): domain Eukaryota; kingdom Metazoa; phylum Arthropoda; class Insecta; order Lepidoptera; family Erebidae; genus Herminia; species Herminia tarsipennalis. Next base: position 15,471,854 of record OX243845.2, on the reverse strand, counting down.
TTTTGCCCGGAGCGGCTAGATGGCTAGATCGGGCCCTGATTTCGAGCACTGTTATTTGTCAATTTACGGTCCACTCCGACACGCTCTGCAGCAGCGGAAACGCACCCTTAAATCCATATTCCAAAATTTCTAACACATGTTTTTTTAATATAGGGGTGTTCGCGCAGATGCTTCTCTGGTTCCACCCATTCGTCAGACAGCGTCAATTTTCAAGCAACCAGTCACTGTATATAAAACACAGGAAAGTAAAGTGAAAACGGATCTCAAACATGGCACACAGGAAAAACCGAAACAGCTATTTTGGGAAAAGAGATTGGAAGTAAGTATTTCTATACAAGTATATCAGTACAAGAGCTAGTTTATCTCGCCAACATAGTAACCAAGCCAAGATAGCAACATCGTCCTGAGCGCTAACAATAGCAAATGGTCCTAAAATATATAAGACTTCTTCTGCACTAGCTATTTTTAGGGAGCACATAGCTGGGCAGAAAAGTGTAAAAAACTAAACTTTAAAACCAGTAATTGCCGATAATACCTATAAATCTCAAAAATCTTGTGTACAGGATTTGTGTGAAGTATATCAAGTAAAAACTGTATAAATATGGTTCAATTTTGATTTTCAGGGTTTAACTGCATGTGACGCAAATGGAGTCATAGGCACTACTTCCTTGCCTAAATATATTAAACCACTGGGTCCCTACAATACGGATGCTACCATCATTCAGTCCTTGGCGACAGCTCTTCATGTATCTTCACAACCCATAGCAGGTAAGAATACCGGCCTAAACGACATTACATTTTGGCGCCCCGATACCACCTAAGTATACCGCCAATAATTTCATCCGATACCGCCTAAGTACATAGTGCGACGGGGGGCGGTGCAATTAAGCGCCACTTGCAAAAGTTAAATGCTACCAAGAGGTTATTTATCTATACTAATATTATAAAGCTGAATTGTTTGTTTGTTTGAACGCGCAATCTCAGGAACTACTGGTCCAAATTTAAAAATTCTTTCACTGTTGGATAGCCCATTTATCGAGGAAGGCTATAGGCTATATAACATCACGTTAAGGCCAATAGGAGCGGAGCAGTAATAAAAAAAATTGCAAAAACGGGGAAAATGTACGCATACGAAGTTGCGCGGGACAGCTATTATAGTTTATATAAAAGTATGTTTATCAGTTGTCTTGTTTCCATTGTACAAGCTCTGCTTAGTTTGGGATCAGATAGCGTTGTGTGAGTTGTCCCAAAATATTATTATTTAACGCTCTAGGTTTAGGACGTTTTCGGCGCCCGCTGACCTATGGTGCCTGGAGCGGCCGCTCCGTTCGCCTTATGTGCGGGCGGGCCCTGCTTTTATGACCCTCTCTAACCTCGCGCCGCCGCATGTAAAAATTTTTGAACTATAGTTTATGGCACAGGGACAGTTTTGAACCACATGGAACTAAGTTATTTGGGATTGTTGATATGTTGAAATTAATATTATGTTTAATAGTGTCCACACAATCTTACTGTTGTTATAGATTTATTCTATAAATTTTCAGGTCAAAACGGATCCAAACAATCTATACTGGAAAACCCGGGCGTTTTTTTAAACCCTGAGCAGCCGCTGATAGCTGCGGTGACGATCACGAAGGACGACGTGCGTCGGCAAGAGGAGCGCGTACGTCGCGCTCGTCAGCGCTTGCAGAACGCCCTGGCGATCGCCTAGGACCGGCTCGGCGACGGGGACCTGACCGGACCCGTCGCCGACCTCTCGCTTGCCTTGCGACAACCGGGCTCCGCCGAGGGCTCCCCCAAACCCGCCTCCACTGATATGAACATGGAAATTCTTTAAAGGGTGCGACGTAAAAATAGTTTTAAAAATAATATGGATATCGTAGTTATATTTAATTTTAGAAATAAATAACTTAATTATTGTAAAAGAAATGGATAGTTATAGCCAGCCAATATTTTAAGAGCTAATTCAAAGTCGGATTTAGGAGATCTTAAGTATAATAAAAGTTCATTCATATAAACATTACTCAATTAGAGTTACGGTTGTAAATTGCAATATAATTAGAATAGGAAATTTCAAAAGTGGGGACGCCTACTCGCAACCTAGATCCCCACGCATCAAAAATATAAGAATTCAAGTATGGGCTTGGTATACTTTGTAACTGATACATTCAAGTTAGAATATTGAAGCGCGCGGCAAACAATAGGTAGCAATCTCACGTCTCTATGTCGACACGTCACGTTTAGGTACTGCAAGCTAGCTCACTGCGTGGAGCTTTCAATTATTCCCGATTCCATAATGTATGTGAAGTTACTTATCAAATTTGAAGTAACCATTAACACCACAGCCCGTAAGCGTCAGATTTCAGGGCATGGTCCTGAAAATAACGGTCACATTAACAGAGAAAGCTGCATTTTATAGCATTTAAGGATACAATTGTAATGTAATAATAAAAATAAACAGTTTTTATATTGTGATTTGTATTTATTCATGTCGAATGTCGTACCATAACAGAAGGTGAAAATAGTGCCATCTACACTAATAATAATTTAAATTATTAAATAGGTACTCACAACCATACAAAATAAATGTTGACAATAAACTGTGCAGCTGCACTGTCAAGGCAAACATACGGACATATATTACTTGATATTATCTGTTCAAAATATTATTAATAAGAATAAAAATGTTTGGACAATCTTAGAATATCATACTAGGTTCATAAGTTAAGATTTGAGCTTTAAGCGAATATAAGTCTGATTTTTAGCAAAAGCTTACAATGATTTGATAATCTCATTACTTTGTTTAATTTTGAGGCAGCAAAGGAAGCTAGACAATAACTCTGAGGATCTATACGAATGGGTCTACATTTGGACTGTATACACAAACTATAAACGTCTTTAGTAGCCATTCACCTACATGATGGAAGTTTCTTGCCTTTACATACAATCAAATTGAAGCAATAGAAACTTGTATTTTAAACCATGCGTTGACATCGTGTAAACGACCCTTTATTGCATTCAATTAATGCTTTTGTATGTACCAGATAAACAATTTCCTTTCGACTGCAATATTGCAGTTGGCTTGGAATGCGGATCATTCGTGAGAACCCCAAGTTAAATATTAATAAATAGATTCTAAAATACTACTTTGAAATTTATGGTGACTATTTTAAAATGGACGGCTGCTATGTTTACAAGAAATATATATGAAAAAGCTGGTGTATTGTGACAAATCTAAGGATAATAAAGAATAAATTATTTCATATGATGCTTGTTAAGAAATGCGTTATTAGCAAGTTCTGTGGGTCACCGGTTGTCTCATCTTATGTTCATTCGGTGGTCCCATGCTACATTAACAAAGCTAATATTATGTAAATCTTAATATCTAATTCGTGTTTAAAAGTCAATTCCATTTTAAGATCAAAGATCAATCATAACTAATTTATATCTATCTACCTATCTCAAATAATACAGACTCCTCGATTTATTCTACAGAAGTAGGAATGTCATCAATATATTAAATAAAAGTTTATTACAACATGCTATGGACAGAGTTCCTTCTCTCGTGGCACAGTCAGCGAAGTCATTATTTTTACAGTACCTAAATGCCGCCCTTAAAAGAGGGGACAACTGCCCCACATTAGGTTAACCATCGGGAGTGCTACATTGTCCAAGTACTATATTGTTTATTTAGTATGCAATTTCACACTAATAAAAACGACTATGTTCAACGACTGACTGTACAAATTATAGAAATAGGAACTCTATTGTTACATAGTTACTATTGTAACTATTGTACAACTAATGCCTAAGTACACCCAAAAGACAAAGCATAGACTAGTGGAAAGATGCAGTCTAAACTTAGTCTAATTTTTAAGTATTGTCAAGGGCACCTTAGGTCATCTACCACACAAGTTTATCGAAGTTTTACAGAAAGAAATATACTTTCTAACATGATATTAAAAGTAAATAACAACTTAAAACTATCTTAGATATTATTATGCGCAACTCACTTTGACTAGAGTGACCAACAGTCCATCTGTAAATTATTTGTTATTAATTTTAATCTTATTTTCTAAAAGCGATTTATAAATCGAACTCGTCTAACTGCCTAGCACAGGGTTTTTCCAAACCGTCGCACCGCGTTAGGGCGTGAAGGAACTACCCCAGAGGCATCGCGTAGCGATCCACGTAGATTACCAATCTGTACCAACTTGACAGAGTTGTGCAAGCTCCGCGCGCATTTTGACTATTAACCAATGGCAATCGACCCTGTCGAGTCTGTGTTCATCCGTTTTCCTCGTTCCCTTCCATCAGGTACGGAGGAAGGCAAAAAACCAATACCAGGCAGTCAAATGAAGTCCAAACCTTATTTTCAATGATGCTTAATTGAATATATAAATCTGAAAGGCCCCATTTCAAGCAGATAAATTGTTAACATGATCATATAAATACTAAGGGCTCTATCTAATATTGCTGTTATCATTTCTAATGTTACATTATAAATATTTGTTTGAATTTCAAATACGCATAGTACTTTGATAAGGCAATAGTAATATTTTTCGACTATTTTGGCGATAAGTTACTTATTTATATGGAATGCAGAATTTGAACATTACAAATGATATGTAGATAAACAAATAAGATTAACAAACAATCATCAGTCCATAGCTGATACGTAAATGATATGTCAGGTAACAAGTACAACATTTTTAAGTCCAAGGATAGAAATTGGAAAACAAAATGGCACCTATGATATAATACCCTATAAAATAATACTGTATCATTCGCGACTGAAAGTCTGGCATTCTTCTTGATACAATAAATGTTTTCCATTTGCTGTACATATTGTCTACTCCTTCTAAATTTGCTATTGACAAGTGATGAGAAGGAATCCTCTTCCCGATTCCAATACGACGAAAGTGTTCATTTATAGTATTTTGATCCGAGGTAGGCGTTGGACCAACATTCATTCTACTTGAACAAATCCAATACAAAACTGGACTAGCACTAGCTAACAATCTAGTTGACACTTGAATATGTACAAAAAATATGCAAAATATACACAGAAACAATATATGAACTACATACACAAACATTACAGGATCATTGGCCCCAAAACATTTAGAATATTGCTTTGGCCTATAAGGCATCTTATTTGTATATCCAAATATGTTAACTTTCAATCCAAGTCTAAAACATAATCTAATATTACAAAATATGTAAGAGGAACTATGATAAATCAATAGAATTATAATAGGTGCAGCAAGAATAAAATTAGGAATTTGTTTCAATTTATAATATTTTAGAAAGCCAACATCCCAGTAATGACTTTGCACATAAGTATATGACATTGGCAATGTATAGTTACACCATGGGCTCTCAGCAGTCCCAGGTAACACATACTCGCTGTTCGATAAAAATTCAGGCAAATTGTGATCACTATGTACACAATATTTAACATAGTTATATGTCTGAACTAGAAGAAATGGTAACAGTGCTATTATCACAGTCAGAAATAGTGATACAAATGATATGAACAGTGGCAACAACAAGAATGGTAATATTATTTTATGTTTTAATGTTTTATATTTGTACACAATTTCAGGTAAAGTTCTCTCTATAACATTTTTGATACTAGCATAAAATATAAAACCTAAGTTAACAGAGCCATTAGATCTAGTGATAATTGAAAACCCAGTGGGTAAACTACTCATTATATCAATATTCGCAAATCTTAAAGTTTCATTTTCTGTGCACTTGAACATTGCATAAAAAGACATCCATGCAAATAAAGTTTCCGAGTAAGGTGCTGTGAAAAATATGCTTGCTGGGTTTATACAGTACAGTATAACAGATTTATATGCTCTACATTCACTTCGTAACACTCTTAAGCTCAGTCTGTGTAGTATGTCTGCTGATTTGATAAACATTACCAAATTTAAAATAGTTGCAGATATCAATAAAGTACTGTGGAAGTTTATTAGTGTTCCAAATAAACTGTGTAACCCATAGGCAACATATCTTACAACTAATGGGAAAAGGGGGAAAAACGGCAAGCAATTTTCATATGTATACCCGAACTGGGCAATATGTATATAGTACTGTGCATCCCATCTTTTCATACCGCCTAATAATTTATTCACGACTAGGTCACCGTACGTCTTGCGCAGATTGGGATCTTCAGGACTGATGAAAACATTAGCCTCGTGGTCCGGTATGATCAGGTTTGCTATTGCTTGTAATATGATCAAGACAATTCTTGAGCTAAACGCAAACCATAAAATCTTTTGTCGTGGTGAATACATGTTTGTATCTGAAACAGCAAAACTTTATTTTATTTATTGTCGAAACTTCAGTACTTGACAAAAGAGAGATTAGTCACCTTCCAAAGTTTTCTTTTTCATGTGAGTTTATTCATAATTCAATCAATAACATTGTTCAATCCTATCAAAAATATTTCAAAAGTACTCCAGTCCTTGTCGCATTCAAGATGACATAAAAATGACAACTTGATCATAAATTCATAATGTTGAACTGTCAGTTAATGGATGACATTCTCGTTAGCTGTTAAAAAAATGGCAAAATATCAGGGACTGATATAATTACCCACAGGAACTGTAAACCCGATATAAATTTGGTATCGATTTCAAAATGATCTCTAAATAATTGATAAATAGGCATTAGCCGATATATCATATTCTGTATTGGTGGTACACTCATCGTTATTTATTTTTGACTTGTATGTATGTGTATTTTTTTTTTTCTTGATTTGCATTTGAAATACTGGTTACAGCAGCAAAATAGTTACCTCAAAAATTTAAGTTCGTGACGAATCAGGTACAGGTTATATTATAGTAGATACAGGTTTGGCACCACCCCTGGCACTAGCGGCCGCTGCCGCGGCATGCTCGCTTTGCTCGCTAGCCTTGTGCGCATGGCATCACAGTTGCAACCTAACCGATCCGAATTAGTGATATTTGATACCCTCTGATTTTAAATAATAAATTTTAATTGCTGTAAATTGACGGATTTTTTTATATGCATTTATAAGTAAGTCTTTATTTTTCAGTACATATTTATCGATTCCTTAATATCATTTTATGTATAATCAATAAAGAAATCGATACCGATGTTTTCAGTCACATCTTCGGCCGAGGCGCTGTTGCCGTTTAGGGCACGAGCCACGCGCGCAAGTTGGCGACGTGTCGTAATATATGTTCGTAAGTTAGCGCGATTTGTACACATTAAAGAATTTTATAAGCTACTGGCCTTAAAACGGTTCCTTTAACAATGTCTGATTCAATAGAACTAAGTGTGAACTGGTCGAACAAAATAAATATTTTGTGCAGCAGGACCAGTCGCGTCGATTAATAAAAAATCAAACAAGAAAAAACTTCTTCCCATTCCTGACCTTTTTGGCGGTTAGAAATCAGCTCGACAAACCGCCGCATTTTTTATTATGTGATTTAAGAATACAATATTTTATCGAAAAAGTATCAAAGGTCATAAACGCAATAGAAGCCACTGTCATATAACATCTATTTAAATATATATGAATCCCTATTTCCCTTGGTCACGAGATAACTAGAGAACGACTTTATCGATCTAATTCATTGTTGTTGTTTCAATTGTCTTATAAATCGATGAGGGCCTGCGCCCACAAAAAAGGGCGACGTTACTGCTCACGTTCCGCCTGCTGATAGGCTAAAACTGTCACAGCGTTACAATAAAAAAAAGGTTATCACGTAAATTATCGTCAGTAAACCGACTTATAGGCAACCATTTCTTTTACTTTTCTAATACAATGAAGAAGGTTCTTACGTAAAAAAATAGAAAGTACCTGGCGGTACAAAGCTCGCGCACACATAGTAAGTTATTATTTATATAAAAAAATGATAACCCATTGGAAAATGTAATGTATGAAAATTCAAATTGTTTATTTGAAACAAAAAAAAAATGTTCATAATTTTTTTAAGAAAGCATAACAACATTTTGGTTTTTAGAAGTTCTATGAATAGAGGTGATTCAAAAGTCCTAATTTTTTTTTTTAATTTAATTTTCCTCTTTGTTACCATTTTAAAATTATGTTTACGTTGGATAAATTTGTTAAATAAAATATTAGTATTTAGAAATATATGAGTATGTTTATCAGTTGTCTGGTTTCCATAGTACAAGCTTTGCGGAGTCTAAGGATCAGATAGCGTCGTGCGAGTTATTCCAAGATATTTAGATATACGAGTATAATAGAATTTTCATTACTATATCGACCCGTGGCAAAAAAACGAGAGATACCCATATCAGTATTAAAAAAGTATCGCCAATTGTATCGATCTTTAAGCACGTGAATGAACGAATGTTCCCCAGGATTTTTAATAAAGGCGTAGATTATGAAAATGCAGGTAGATTTTGATTTTACATAATAAAGTTACATTGCTTATTCATAATTAGCAAAAACTTATTCATAATTAGCAAATTAACAACGATCGGTCCACAGATAAAAATGTCCCTTTTCATCGGAAAAGGCTTCTTAAAGCCATGTATTTATTGTAGCATTATTTCAGATACATTTCCCCTTTTTAGCCAAAATCAGTAGAATTTCCGAAATCAGGTAGATCTGCTGCTAAATCAGTAGATCTGGCAACACTTTCCAGATGGTATGAAGCATGAACTAAGGTTGGTGATAAATAAAACTACGATGTTAGAGTTTATTTATAATAATTGCATTCTGTCACGTAATAATATTGTTACACCCAGATTCATACGATTTTAGACAATTCTAGCAGTCTAGAATACATCACAGAGCACACGCCTATTCTGATAATAAAACGGTGAATTTCAAAGCTCAAATCCATAATTTATTGGGCAAGAATTTAGAAACATAACATTCTGACAAAAAGCAGTGAAGCGTGCTACAAAATTTGCGAAAGACTGTCTTTCATTTTATAAAATATTGATACAAAGCCACAACGAATTTGTAATATAAATATCTGAAGAACTTATGTATACTATAAATTAACGGTGCGCATATGATCAATCCTCACGTCCTATACATGAAAAGGTTTTTTTCACATATGTGAAGTATCACTTCTGGGTAAATTTAACACATCCCCTACAAAACTGAGCAACAGTAGTACTCTTTCATACTTTTTATACAACTTAAATATATTTACCTATAAAACCACTACAATAGGCTACAAAAGAAAAGATTAATATAAAATTATTTTACCACCACAAATGAGAGATAATAATGAGTTTATGGCTACTGACATATAAAACAAATTGAATTAATGGCGAATATTTATTAAAATAAATATTGTAAAAAGAAAACAAATACTAATTTTGTCTTTTGTTTTAGCGATACATATTTCGTCCTTGTTTAACACTATTTCTCTGTTATACTGGCGTAATGCAAAATAATCAGTCAATCTTATATTTATCCCAATAAATTGTGACTAATATAATGCAGAGCTCTTGAAAACTATATATTAATTAATAATTTTCGTGTCCTTAGAAAACATACAGGTTATTGCATGAAACCGCGTTACTTTTACATTTCTCAAAGCAAAACTATTTACATAAACCTATTTTTACGTAGTGCTACGCAAGTGAGTTTACATCGATAACATATAACAAGAACACATTTAATGAAATTGTAGAAACACCACATTCCTACAGAAATACAATTATGAAATCAGGTGATTTTATTTTGCGTTTTTTAACTTAATGTATAAACAACAATTTTGCATACTGCCTAAAAACAAGAAGGAATGAAAATTTACTTATCAGTTACATAAAGAAATTCTTGAGACGTGGAAATCGACAAACAGTCATAATTTTAAGGGTGTCTATATCGTTGTCGCTAGCTTATCCTTACTTACACCAATCAATGCATAGAAACAAATCAAATGACACTGTTTTACAAAATGACGCTATAAAAATTGCTTTATCATGATGTTGACAAACATATAAATGACCATTAATAAATTATGTGACGTTAAGTTTAAGTGTATTTTCAATACATTATAGTTTAATGTTAAAACTTGAATATTTTCAATAGCGTCATTTTAATATTTGTAATTTAAATAAACTGCTCACACATTTGCCCCAAACCGTAACACAAAGAAAATTTTACAACTACCGTCATGTTACAAACAATGCCATGTCAAATTAACAGAGACATATTTTTACAAAAGTAACTATATCAAATCAAAATTTCATGGACGAATTATTTCTACAGCAAGTATCATCAACACGCGGGAAACAAGACTGACTTGTAAATAAACCCCGACACGAACACAATAAATAACTCCATTCATAAAAAAAAAATCACATCTGTTAGTGCAGACATATTTGGTTTATTAGTAGTACAAGTCACTACGTAATTTTATATTTTGTAATTAAAATTTCGATTGTTCGTAACAAAAGGGCAGTTATTATATAGTTTGGTGTAAGCAAATAGTAGCCGGAGTAGTGGACGTCTAAGTTGCTAAGCGCGGGAGTGTTAGCTCATGGACAACTGGCCCAGAGCTAGTAGCCTTTCTACAGCTGCGTTCACGTCACCAAACGTCGCAATCAGTGCTGGAATTGACAGTCATATTTTAAATAAATACCCTCAACATTATTTGTGCGTTTAAAAAAAACTACAATACGCAAAAAATGTGAAGAGTCTACGATCTACATAATTCAACAAAGGGACCATGTTTTTACGTTCTTCCACAACGTGCCATAAAACAGAAGTTTTATTCTGATGGTAGAATGGTACACAATGGTAGAATATTTATTATATTTCACATAAAATGAGAAATACAGATTTATCTTGTGTAGTTTGTTAAAAGATAGTTTTATTCTTACCTTGCAAGTTAGCTTCACGGTTGAGGAAACCCATGGCGGTGAGTTGTTCGAGCTGTTGCGAGTAGCGCTGTTCAGGGGGCTGTTGCGTGTTCGTCTGATTGTTCGACATGGCCGACATCATTCGCTGCATAAACTGTGTAAAACGATATACATTTTAAACCAACTATAATTGTGCAGAAGAAATGCTAATACATATAATAATAATAATATTTTAAACTTATCTATACAATACTACATTCGATCTAGTGGCGGTGAAGCTTGTGATAAGTCAACATTCTACATGTTCACAACAACAATTTAACCTAAATATAAATGTACAATCAATCTATAAAAACTCGCAATTTTAACTGAATCTGTGGAAGATCTGAAGGTGTTGGTTAATCTATTTAGTAGATATCTAAAAACTTCAGCAAATTGTAATAATACACACTGATTATTCTTGACTAATAAGTACCTAATAAATATAAGGTACAAGTTATAACTAGTCAAATCTTTTACAAAACATTAACTATACACAAATACAATATAAGATAAGAAGACCAATCATGTATTTAGCCTCGAAAATTTCCATTTCAACCTTACATCAGACCCAAAGCATGTATTGAAAAGTACCTTTGGCGGGAAAACAGTTATAGTGAAAAGCGATGTGATTGGTTTATTTGCTTACTACGCAAAAAATGGCATTACTTCATACAATTTCTTTTTTTTTTTTGGACATCTATTCTTATAAAGTATTTGACTATACATTATGAAAGACAGTCTAAAGTAAATCTAACTCACTCCAAGGTGACTCTATAAAGTTTATTCCATTTAACGTGCGACGCGACGTGCACTTGTTTGCGAGGCGCCGACGGGAAATACAGAGAAAAAGTTATGTCTACTGAAATACTATTCTGTTAGTGATTTTTATTTAGTTAAGAGCAGAACGCTAATAACTAAGTTTTTTTTTAAATCACTGTTTAATATACTCTGTCCTATATAAAATTGACATATTTTTGATATGTTGTATATTGTACAGGCCAATAAATCTTATACCAATATGGCTGTCAATAATTGATTCCTGAAAAAGATTTTTAGGGGCCATACTGCAGATACAAAAGATCACAGAAAAACTAAATGTATACAGGCTGCTGTTTTAGTCAGTCGAATTCTTGCAGAGCGGTGATAAGACCATGATAGTGCACTGACATTTTTGAAAAAAAAAAATATAATAATATTATAATCAAAATTCGAATCCGAAGATTCGCGTTGCCTGCGACATCTGTACTTTTATTAATACAAATATTAAGGTACTTTTATTTGAAAAAACTTCAGTTCAATATCATTATCTGATCAAGGATTCGACCGACTAAATCGGCACCTTATATATTATTACTAGCTGTCCCGCGCAACTTCGTATGCGTACATTTTCCCCGTTTTTGCAACATTTTTCATGACTGCTCCGCTCCTATTGGGAGCAGCGTGATGTTATATATATTAAAGCCTTCCTCGATAAATGGGCTACCCAACAGCAATGGTTTAATGTACACAACACATCATAATCTATCTGCCTGTTCCAGAACACCCTTCACTCCCTTTGAATTGTAGTTATTTAATATTATAAACCGATAAGGAACCGTTCTCACCAAGACATATTTTTTGTAACCCTACCTCTGAAGTTTAGTATGTGTAATAGCCCCAAATTGGGTTATACAACGTTATTTTTTGTATATAGCATAAAGCTTAGATAACTTACACAGTTATAAGCCATTTCAGTTTCCGTGTTCGCACGTAAATTGGGTATTTGACTACTATCAAAATAAAATATTTTAACCTAGTCATGTAAAAATATGTCAATAAGTGTTCTGAAAAAAATATGTTCATCTATAATTTAACGTGTTTATTAATTTTTAATCATAAAAATAAACACTAAAAACTGTTTAACAAAAAATATTACCGACTTCAAAAATAAATACAAAGCAACTAAAAAGCAAAAAATAATATACCTAGAATAACAAAAACAAATTAAACATTTTGAAGTTGGTGCCATGAAATAGTAGTCTTAGTGTTTTATTCGGCACCAACTTCAAAATGTTTAATTTGTTTTTGTTATTCTAGGTATATTATTTTTTGCTTTTTAGTTGCTTTGTATTTATTTTTGAAGTCGGTAATATTTTTTGTTAAAAAGTTTTTATTTCTCACTTTTTAGTGGGTTGGTTTATAATTCACTTAAGTTACAATAGGCTTATGTCATCTGTTCAAATCCTTTTACAAAATATTGCTTGCCCCGATGCAGGGCCGTTAATTGTTGAGGAGTTCACTGTCAGCTTTATTACATTGTATAATAGTAGTATATCGAGATTAAAATGCTACTCAATACCATATTAAAGAACTTACTTGAATCGCAAACTGTGAAATATTGAATAGGTCTGCTCGTAATTTTTGGTCTTCATCATCAGTTCCACTTCACCAATTGGTGTTTTTTAAGAGTAAATGCACGAATCATTATGAAATATACCTAAATCACTGTAGGTGTGCTTTTAATATTTTAAGAGTTCCCTCGATTTCTCCAGGATCCCATCATCAGATCGTGATCTGATGGCAATGGGACCAACTTGGAAGTATACCCTTTCAAACACAAAAACTATTTTTCAAATCGGTCCAGCCGTCTTTGCGTAATCGGTGAACATACAAAAAAAAAAAAAAAAAAACATACAGACGAATTGATAACCTCCTCCTTTTTGAAGTCGGTTGAAAAGTAAATGACCACAGAAAACGTGACGTCACGTACTTGCATTTCATACAAATTAGTACGGGCTGATTTGACTTCAGACAAAAACAAAAATAAGTCGATTACTATATTTCCCATCACACTGTCAACAGGCTTTCGATTGTTAAAATGATTAATTAATAATTTGTAAAATACAACATGGTCCAAAAACTACCCCATTGAAATATGTTACTGATTCTGAGCGAACTACTTTTAAGTTTGTACTATACAAAGAATAACGTTGTACAATCACTAAGGTTTAGTTTAAATTGGTATCATCGCCGCGCCTTGCCAGGTACGCGCTGTATATAATCCACCACATAGGCTATACATAACTCATATATTTAGTAAATATATCGGTGTATGTTGGTTACCTGTGTAAATACTTCAGGATTTTGCGGTTGTCGTGGTGGCTGTGTGGTCGGTTGCGTGGTCGGCGGCGGTTGTGTGGGCGGAGTGCCGGTAGCGGCGCCGACGCCCAGCCCCAGATTGTTCACTAAGTTCGGGGCTGCACTCCGAAGTTGTTCTAGGCCTTGCTGGATTTGGAGGAGAGCGTTCAGAGCCTGGATTTAATGAAACCTCTGTTATACATGTTGTTTTAGGTAAACAATGGACAAGAACAAACAGTAGTATAGTCATGACAATATATGTCCATGTAATGGACATTAGCTACATGCAATAAAGCGATCATAAAAAAATGAAATAGCACATTCTGTACGATTTTATTTAATAAATTAAATTAAAATGGGGAATTTAATTAACCATATAGGGGTATATTAGTTCCTAAGTTATATTTAGGTTGAAGCGGGATTAAATTTTAGCGTCCTAATATTGATCAAATATGAGTTGCATGTACGACTGGGTGCAAGTGATGTTCCATCAGCCTTACTACTATAATAGTTAATAGAATGGTATAACACTCACCTGTGGGTTGGACATCATTTGTTGCATCTCAGGATTTTGTAGTTGAGCGAGCATTTGTGGCATCATCGTACGGATCTGATCTTGCAATTGGGGGTTGTTTGCGAACATCGGATTCTGTGGATAAACATATTATTTGTTGTTTTTTTTCTTACATTATTACTTTTCTTTGCATATCGCTATTTGTTAACTCAAGAGGGACGAGCTTCTGTGGTCTTCAGCAAGTATCACGCAGTTTGTACGTTAAATGACGATAACCTTAACCAAGGTGATTGAAAATTGTTACACCTACTATTTGTTAATAATTAACAATTTATAGTTTTGAAAATGACGGCAAGCTAACAAATAAAATCATTTCATATATATTCTTGTCTAGCATTCTATAGTTGTTCTGAGTATAACCATGGTCGTTTTTTTTTCTATTAAAAAAGAGAAGGGTCCATAATACTAGCAATCTTATTAACCCCTCCAGCTAAGCTCAAAGGCTTGTGTTAAGAGTGGGTTCACGTCGATAGTATGATGGGTAGGATTCGAACCCGCGACCTCACGATTGCGAAACCGATGCCTTAACCATTAGGCTACCGCCGCTTGTCGTTTCTACATTGCCCTATAAATTAATAATTATTTTCTCTTTGGCTTCTTATTTTTATTTATTTATCATATTACTATTCTGTGACGCCATTTCAGGGTCGGCAGCCAACGCCTGTAGCATAGTATTGGTGTACGGAGCCAACAGCACGGACTGTATGAAGCGTAGGTTGGCTGCAGTTGAGACTGCATGACTGGAGTTGATGAGCCTCCCCTTTCCACTCTAATATTGAGCCTTACCTATTCACCCGAATACTGAGCCTTCCCTCTTCACCCGAATATCGAACCTTCCCTATTCACCCGAATATGGAGCCTTCCATCTTTACCCGAATATTGAGCTTTCCCTATTCACCCAAATATTGTGCCTTCCCTATTCACCCGAATATTGAGCCATCTCCATTCACCCAAATATTGAGCTTTCTCTAGTCACCCAAATATTGACCCTTCTCTATTCACCCGAATATTGAGCCTTCCCTCTGCATCCGCGCTTTATTTAAAAAAAAACCACTCACCTGGTTTATAAGCTGTGACGCCATTTCAGGGTCGGCGGCCAGCGCCTGCAGCATGGTATTGGTGTACGGAGCCGACAGCATGGACTGTACAAGCCGAGGGTTCTCCGACATCTGCTGCAGTAGAGACTGCATGCCCGGCGTGTTGATGAGCCCCGGGCCGGCCGCGCCGCCCGCCCCCGGCGCCGCCGGGCCGCTCCCCGCGCCCGCGCCGGCCGCCCCGCCGCCGCGCTGCCATGGGTTGGGGAGAGGCTGGCGGTTCTCTGAGCCTTGTTGGGGGTTCGACCCGTCTGTTTAACGAGAAATTGACATTTTTTTTATAAACGATTATTTGCAATGTAGGATTGGGTTACCCCTGGTTGTTAACCCCTCCAGCTAAGCTAAATTTCTTGTCTTAGGAGAGGGTTCACGTCGGTAGTATAATGTGTAGGATTCTTGAATAGTTACAAATAAAGTGGTACATATTTTATCCACCTTGGTAGCTACTTTTTACAAGGTGAATGATATGTTTGAAAAGAGGTTCTGTTATATGTTATATTTTTTTAACAGCAATAGTTGTGTATATCATATATTAGCTTTCGATCGAGTTGGTATCCCATGTGTAATTATTTTTTTTCAAAATGTTCATCAAAGTTTGTGTGATTCAATAACAACTAATAATATATCTATAAATGCATTTTATTTATACAAAATAAGTAAGCAATTCAATAAATACTTTTTTTTTTAAATCATTGTATTACTAAAATAATTTTAATTAGAATGTTTAACTCACCCGAGTTATCCACAAGTCCAGAAAACGGGTTGCCAGCCATACTGCTTGCTACATTTAACATGGGCTCTTGAATATCTCTGTACATTCGCTGTAAAGCATTATAGCCACCTGAAAAATAATGGAATCAACTTTTAATCAATATCAAATAAATTTGTATAGCGTTTTAGACATCATAGACGAACATTCAACTAACAACTATTCAAACTGATTGCCTCTGTGGCGCGGTGAGAGTGTATCCGACTGCTACGCAAGAGGTCGTGAGTTCGATTTCCACACGGGACACCACTTTGTGTGATCCACAAATTGTTGTTTCGAGTCTGGGTGTACTTTGTGTCCGTGACTTGTATGTTTGTAAAGTCCCCCGCGACACAGGGCTTGTACCCTACTGCGGGAGTCGTCTTTGGGCAAGGCTTACAAAGATTTACATGAAATTTAAACGCAGGGGTTTCGGGGGCGATAAATTGATCTAGCTAGGTTTAATTTTCAGAAAACGTCGTTTAAAAAAAAATACCAAGCTAATCGCTCGAGCTCGGTCTTCCAGGTACTAATTTTAATACATCATTATTTGTCATTTGCATTTATGGAAGTGCCTACCCCTGCAGTAAATACCCTATTACTCTTTACAATCAGTAAGTCGTATATCTAAATAAGTTTACTAACTCACCAGGTATGCTCTCAAGGTTGGAGAGCGCTCGGTCGTGTGAACGCATGAGTTCTTGCAACATGGCGGGATTGCGCGCTAGCTCCATCGTTTGACGCAACAACTCGGGGTTGTTCAACATGTGACTGATCTCCGGGTTGCGCTGTTGATATTCAAACATAATAATATGATCATTTTATGTTTAAAAAACATGTGTAATACAATCTTTTACTATTCATAACAATATAATAATACCTACTTAATGCTTAAATACCCCGGTATGTAAAACAAAGTGTTGATTATTTTCAAAACGACTGAATCGATTTTTAACAGATTTCAAAAAGTAGGAGGTTCTTAATTCGGATGCTTGTATTTTTTTAAATTTATGTTTAGGCATAACTTTGTCATAATACAGACTTAAAATTATTTTTTTGTTCGAAAGCGGTTAACTCCTATATTTAATCCCTTAAAATTTTAGTAAAGATCTGATAATACATTTCGGAGACAGACGACGAAACTCCTTAATAAACTCCAATTTTTCTGCTCTGACTTTAAGCTCTTCATTATACCACGTTCACTGGATGAACTAAGTGGCGTAGACGATGTGATGATGGTGATAATGGTGGTGATATTGGTGGTAGCAATGGTGGTGGTGGTTATGATGTTGATGATCGTGGTAATGGTTGTGGTGATAGTGGTGGTAACGATGGTGGTGGTGGTGCCGTTGGTGATGACGGTGGTGGTGATAGCCTTGCTGGTTGTGGTCGTCATCATCACCATCATCATCGTCGTCATCACCACCACCATCATCATAACCATCATCGTCACCGTTTTCCGAAAACGGTCACTCATCTATAAACCGGCAGTGGTACCTCGCAATATCTCGATCAGTTCGGTTGCAGTTTCCATATCCTATTGTGGAATCCAATAATAGTCCATTGACTTTCTTGGCGGGGTCACCCTACTTTCGTTTCATATTATTATTCTTGATCAAATTATATTTAAAACATGTTCTATAGCTTGCGTTTCAAAAATAAACTAACTAATGATAATGATGTAAAAGTACTAACTCCTTGGATTTTATCAAATGAATTTTTCAAAATTGTTACGTTTGGATGTTCATATCGTCAAACGTTGAGTATTTATCGATCTGGTCAGACCACATCATGATGTGACTAGTGCTTATTGTGATATATCAGGAAATGCCACCATTTAATAATATGGTAAACCATATCCCGAAATGTTAAATTCTACGATCAGACCACGACAAAATTGTGCCTCTCTTTTTGTGTTAGGGGTTAAAAATGCTGATGATGTTGAAATTTCATCACTGCATTTTTATATCTGTCCATCTATGACATAATGCTACAGACATAGAAATAAAACGTTTATTTAAAAAAAAAAAAAAGCGAATAGGGCACATTATTTACAATTTCATTGAGATGTCGAACTTACCACACAATCACGATGTACCAGATTATAACGAGACTTGATAATACAAAGACAACAGTGGCAACATATTTGTATTATGAGATTATTTATGACGCAGTTGCTATTGGTTTTGTATTATCTTTTAAACTAGCTGACCCACGCAACTTCGTCTGCGTCAATTTTTCCCGTTTTTGCAACATTTCTCCTTGCTGCTCCGCTCCTATTAGTTGTAGCGTGATATTATATAGCCTATAGCCTTCCTCGATAAATGGGCTATCCAACACTAAAATAATTTTTCAATTCGAACATGTAGTTCCTGAGATAATGCGCGTTCAAACAAACAAACCCTTCAGCTTTATAATATTAGTATAGATATGTTACGCGACTTCTAATGTGCGAACATTAACCTCCACGTGGTGCGAATCCGACTAGGACTGACGGTGTTGCACCCTAAACGAGAAAGGGCCTCCATGATCGATACTAACACTTGGCCGATGTTATCGTAAACTAATTGAACAGAGTGCGCAAAACTGCGAATCTCATAATAAAAAAAATCATATTGGCGGTTTTGCACCCGCAACGAAGTCATTTTATTCGATTAGCGTTTATGTCACTTGGGTTCTGGACTGACTCCCTCCAAAAAATAATCTTGGGTACAGCTATGCTGCATATCCATAAAGTTTTCTTAATTGGTTTTATCCACGGATGATTAATCAACAAGTGCACTCTATTTCCTTACGATTATAGTTTAATGGAACCATAAATAAGACACGATGGGAAAGATAATTTTTTGTTTGTTTTAAATTGGTATAATAAAATACATAATAGATGTGTGTACTATTTATTGTACACACGTTTCTTTAATCATTAACGCGACACAAAAACATACCTATTGATTATATTTAGACTAGTAAATTGTTTATCAAGTCTTTTACAATAAGTCTGCTGAAAGAAAATTGCAATTGTGTCACGCGTTACTGTGATTCAATTGAGCTCGCGCTGTGGGGGCCGAGGTAATTGAGCTCGTGTCAATGGAATACATTGTAACCAATCATCTCCTGCCCGCCTCAGTGGTGCAAAGGCACAGCGTGCGACTGTTCAAGGGTTTGATTCCCACGTTATATGGCACGGAAGAAAATCTTTGTGTAATCCATAATTATATACATCACATACTCATATGCCTGGTCGCCTGGTTTTTAACGAGGCGTCTCAAACTTCGTTTTCCTATTTAGCTTTACTTTCATTAATAAATTATAATTATTTGAGTAATTTAATTACTTAATACGATAACAATACAAGTAGGTAGTAATTAAGTGCCTAGTAGGTAATTATGATTACGTGGTGATGACGATGATGATAGTGGTGAAGGTGGTTGTGATGGAGGTGATGATGGTGGTAGACATAGTTATGGTAGTGGTGGTAGTGATGGTCACTATCACCGTCACCACCACCATCATCACATCACCAATCATTATCGTCATAATCGTCAGTGCCTTAGGGCCTTTTCAAATGTTCCGGTTTTAATCCGGCGCCGGGCCGTAAAGCTACGGTACTTCGCCATTCACTTCGCGGATTGAAATCGGAACGTGTGAAAAGAATTTTAGCATTAATATTAACTAATTAATCATCATGAACATATCATTATGATCAATTTGTGACCAAGATTACATAATACAAAAATAAATATAACTATGGATAGAAAGAATTATAACTTTAACCGACTGTCATAACGAGCTCCCAGAGTCAGAGCTCGAGCTTCGACTCGGTATCGACTCTAGAATATTCAGAAAAAAATGTATATAGAAGTTCGACTAAGCTATCTTTTTTCTAAATTCAGTAACCTTTTGGTACATTTATTTTTATTTTTTTCGTTTAAAGATACCTAGTAATGTGGGCTTCTGAAATACTATACCTATGTAGTCTAGCTACCATATCGGTAAAGGGACCGTATAAGTCACACGACACGCTTTTAACTGTTGTGACGTTGTTTTCATGATTCATATTTAAAAAAAACATGATTGTATGAATGACCAGTTGACAATGACGCGTCACTGCTTATCAAATAGCTTCGGTTGACGCATAAAACATTAGCGGTCGTACATAAAAAAAATGGCTTTGCAAGGTATAGTTTATGGTCAGACAAACTTTGTTCAACGTATTTTTTTCTTAGAAGGGTAGTTTAATCAAGATGGTTCTTAGCTCTGTTCAATGAAAGCCGATTCAAACGTTTTGGGGGTTTGTAATGTGCTTCTTATTCTTTTTAGCTTTTCGACGTAAACATTGAAAGGGATTTATATTATACTAGCTGTCCCGGCGAACTACGTCTCGGCTCTTTTTTTTGTGTAAATCGGGTTCAATTGTGAATCTAAACCATCCTCGAATCCCCTTGAACTCACACAAAAAAAATCATCAAAATCGGTCCAGCCGTCTAGGAGGAGTTCATTGACATACACACGCACACAAGAAATATGTAAAGACTAGCTGACCCACGCAACTTTAACTGCGTAAATTTTCCCCGTTTTTGCAATATTTTTCATTGCTGCTCCGCTCTTATTGGTCGTAGCGTGATGTTATATAGCCTTCCTCGATAAATGGGCTATCCAACAGTAAAATAATTTTTCAATTCAGATCAGTAGTTCCTGAGATTATCGCGTTCACAAAGAAACAAACTCTTCAGCTTTATATTATTAGTATAGATTAATGTGGCCCAGAACGCGGCCACTTCAACTGCATTATCCGCGGCAGCCATCCAAAACCTCCTGTGTGCAGGTGATCGGGCACACACGACTCGTAAGGAGGGTCACTGTTTGTATTACACCGCACAAATAACTCATGTTCGTACTCTCCGAGAATCCCCGCGTAAGCATGTTATCTTTGCTTTGGCCGACCTGAGTCCGAAGCCTGTTTAGAGATTTCCAGAACGGCCACGGGAAGCAAGTCGAACAAATGGATTTGGCAGGAGTACTCCATCTCTCCACAGAATTCATCTCGCCCTTGATGGCTCCGATGTCAGAAGACTGACACCCTTGATGAAACTCTTGCGATTCAGACTTCAGTGTCTGTTGTGCCGGAATGTAACCATACATAGGGTGCCGTGAATCACTATACATCTTATCCCTCTCCGCAGCACTTGCCGCGGCCCTGTCATGAGGCCCATCTGGAGGGGCTATGCCAGCAGCTGTATCCGCTATACAGCAAAGGTACCGGGGTCGGCTTGAGGCAGCCTGTTATGATCCGGCAAGTTTCGTAATATGCTTGTGCGTCACAATTGTAGAAAACAAAACACGTTGACTCATGAATATGCTGTTGTTCAATCTTCGTTTACCAGTTGTCATCTTTTGTATTAAGGAAATACCCTAATTATTTCAGTGAAACAGGAATTCCCCTTTTTATAATATTTAGTTCTACCTAAAACTACTAACTATCAAATGTGTTCTTCTATTCTATTATGAAGATAGAATTAAAAACGTATAACAAACATTTGCGTACCAGGGAGGGATTAGAGGATTAAGGCACCTGTCCCACTAACGACGATGAGCGAGAAGCGAGTAGCGATTTATCGCTCAAGAAACGTACAATAGATGTATTTTGTTGATCCAGTCCGTGTAAACAAAGAGAAACTCAGCGATCAACTATTAATATCTGTATCTCTTTTGTTTACACGGGATCTACATAAGCATGTACGTGTCTTGAGCGATGAAATCGCTACTCGCTATTATTTTTCCCGACGTTGGTCGGATAGGTGCCTAATCCCCTCCTCCCCAAAATTGCAAAATGGTACGAAATCCACGAAAAAAACGGTTACTAACATACAATGAATAACAACCTTTTTAACACGTTCGCGTTAGAGGGATATCTGGTGCCGTTTGTAGCCATGTATGCCAGTGTTGTAAAAGCTAACGTAGGTACATGGCTATACACTTCGCCACCGGGTACGTGGCACCGGCTACCGGGACGTGTGAAAAGGCGAAATAGAAAGACTTTGAAACAGAAGACCATACAGCCGGCATACTGCTCAAATGCAATCTCACTTGAGCAATATGGCGACTATGTTGTAGGCGATAAATATTACCCACGAAAATACACGAAAAATTAATTTATTTTTCATAAAGTGCAGTATTTTTTAATAAAATACAGTATCTTTCAACAACCATGTCAATTGAATCTTTCGAATTAAACATGTTTAATACGTGTATTTTACAAAATGTAGAATACTTAACAAGTAATATCTATATTTTTTTGAAAAATACACGTTGTTAAACTAGTTTAATTCAAAAGATTGATCGACAAGTGTTTATTTCTATAAATTGAGGTGAGGGTAGGATAGGAGGTGATCGGCTTAAGTGGACGTGGACGTTGGAGTGGAAGTGGGAGTTAGTGTGCGTGTTACAGTGGGCGTGGACATTACAGTGGACGTGGTCGTTCTTATCCCCAAGACGAAATTATGATTTTTTTCGTATTAAACTTGTATTTTACAGAAAAATACAATTCTGGGGCCGTAGCCCAGAATTGTATTTTTCTGTAAAATACAATTCTGGGCTACGGCAACTGCTTTTATACTAAAACCGCGCAAGATGTGAAAGGTTTACAAACAATTCAAATTGTAGGGTTGTCACATCACTGCAATTTTCATAAATTAAATTAAAAATAACAACGATATTTCGCTCTTCCGTGTTATGATTTCAAATTACCAACTGTTTATGTTGAAGATAGCAACTACGGAACATATAATTAGCTTATAAATTTGCCCAGATTAGTTAATTTAGCAATTCTCCAATTTGATTAAACAAATGAGAACCCTAACTTTGATACTCATAACAGGGGTTGCTAGGTGACAATGTTGGTAAACATTTCACGTCCATTTCGGCTTTAGTATATTTCGTTATACGACATACCCGCTCTCGTTTAAGTACGATTTATGAGAATTTTCACATTTAAACAAATAATTTACGAGCTTCTGATGAATTAAACTTACCGACATCAAATCTTGCATCTGTGGGTTGGATGTGATTAGTGAACGCATGTTTTCTGGGTCATTCATCATCTGTTGCACCAATGGGTTGTCCAGAACTTGTCTCAACATGTCTGGGTTTGACAGTAGCTCTTGTTGCATGCGGGCCTACAAAAATTATACAAATTTACTTAACAAACAAAACACAGTAATGAGTTCATGAGATTTTCAATATCTATAGAAGATTTAAGTCTTTATCGTTCATTAGGCGACTCGTAATATTGTGGCAAAAAAAATATAATAATTACCAACAAACGAATGTTTTTTTTTATTTGTAGGATTTTTTTATAATGAGAATTGCAACATAATTTGACAAGGTTTACTGATAAGAAATATACTGAAAGGAGTCCATTTGTTGTAAAAAAATCTTGTTCCATTAAGTTGTATAATTACTCTCTTTCCAAGTGTCATTATGGATTAGACCAATCATACAAATGGGTACTCCATTTGTCCATTTGTATGATTGGTTTTTGTCTCATAGAAATTACTTTGATATTAATTTCCATAATTTACACATACATTTTCGAGTTCTAGGTCATATTTACATATTGTACCTTGACCTCAATACCAACATTTAAAATTATAATAAAGTATATTATGTTCAGATATGGTTCTTTTTCCACTAGGTACAAAATAAAAAAAAAATCGTCTTACATTTTCACTATTGAATGTATGAATTGCAGTAAACAAGAATTTACATAAATTACTGAACTTACATTGTTTTAGTTCAGTTTTCTAATACTATTATAATTATACAGATATTTATAAGTTAAAGAAAATAAAACTTAAAGGAAAAAGAAACAAATGTCGGCATTTTTTCCTTACAGAACGAGGAATTCCCCAGGGTACTCATTTTACTTTTTTTCATACTGTTAGTCAAGTAAACAAAGATAAGATAGCAAATAATAATTGCACAATGCACACACATCATCAATGATAGTGTGACAATATCAACAGCAGGGCCTGATCTAGTATAAGTGACATTCTTGCGACTTCCGCAGCACACAAGAGTTGCAGAGTAAATCCAATCCGTGGGAGTCGATGGACCAATACCTACTTGCTTGTCATAACTTATATTAGCACTAAATCGAAGCAAACCTTACGATATACGAGTATTATTGTGGTTGAGAATTCGCACCTCGATGCTGGAATTCCCGTATTTTGCGCGAATGCTTAATCATTCTGGGAATTTGTACACTACTAAATTGAAAACAAAGGTCACCATGCTAAGCAACAAATAAGGGTTTCACTTTGATTCCATGTCTATATAAATTGGTCCTTGTTTCTTGTGACTATGACTTCAATCTGATTTCCTTATATGCTAGATCAGAGTAAACACTTTGATCCACTAATGGACCTGTTCCTACTTTTTGTTTCACTCTAATCCATTACCATAATGGATTATTTTCCAGTCGTTTTTTTAATCTGTGATTCACTTCTGTAATGGATATTTTTCCACTCCTTTTTACCTGACTGTTTATGGTTTAGTATGGTATACTTTATTCAAATATTTTTCTAAAATTGACTTGTTTCGATCCAATATTAATGTTCATTTATTTTAGCCAATATTCAATGGTTTTATAGACATTCATTTGTTTGAACAAAGAGGAGGATTTGCTGTTAGATAAATAGTTTATTGGATTAGAGTGAAAATAGAATAAATCCATAAATGGATCAAAGTAGAACAAAAAGTAGAAATATTGGATATAATTATGTG
Organism: Herminia tarsipennalis; assembly: GCA_945859575.2. Classification (NCBI taxonomy): domain Eukaryota; kingdom Metazoa; phylum Arthropoda; class Insecta; order Lepidoptera; family Erebidae; genus Herminia; species Herminia tarsipennalis. Next base: position 15,446,662 of record OX243845.2, on the reverse strand, counting down.
TTCAGTGGATCATTCAGACCCTTATCAACAGTCAGTTTACAATAAGAAAATATAAGAACATAAGATAAGAAGCTATTATAAACATTTTGATCATACAATTTCTTATAAATAAAACATACACACCTGCAAATCCATAAAGGTGCTCTGGCCGAGACCCAGACTTTCGAGGCCCGCCAAACCGCCCAAGGAGTTCAATCCAAAAGGTGTGGCTCCAACATCGGCTATAAAAATCAAATAATAACACATTATTTATTGATCACTATGTAGTTTGTCACTTTTACAATATACCTATAGCCTTTCGTTCACGGGTCCGCCAGTGGTTCTCAATTATTGTGATAAAACTGTTCGTCCTTTCCCAGGATTTAAACTATATCTATACCATTACAATTGCTTTAAATTAGTTCAGCATTTTAAGTGTGAAAACATAACAGACAGACAGAGTTAATTTCACATTCAAGTTAATTAGTTTGGATTCATTAGTTAAAACTGTATCATAACTAGCTTGGTCAATGACTTATAATATTGAAACTAATGCTTACAAAAAAAGGCTGTGCTCTGTCACATTACCAATAATTATACACAATATTACAGTTATGTTACATCATAGACACTAGCCAACACATGAGATATTCTAGTATATGCAAGTGTATGCACACTGTTGGCTTAAAAGTCTCAATCACTTCATATCCTAGAAGGATTATAAACATGGAAAATTTATAAGGGTGTTCTCTCTCTACAAGCATCACCTGTAATGTAACATCACAGATCTGAGCATAACATCGGTGAGGGAAGAGAACCAGCAGGTGCATGATTGTCAGTCAGGGATGCAGTATTGTAACTTAATGCTTGAAATTGAATCATAAATGTTACATTAAAGGAGTATGCTTGCGGTAAGGGAGGGCCTTAAGGTTGGAAAGATGTTGGTTTTCTTTGTCAGCAAATTACTGAATGGCTTTTGATTAAACTTTAATGTTATAGTTTACCTTCAGAATAGCACATCTATACTAATATTATAAAGAGGTAAAGTTTGTGAGGTTGAAGGGGGTAATCTCTGGATCTACTAAACCAATTTTTAAAATTCCAATTTGAATTCTTTTACCAATAGAAAGCCATATTATTTGTGAGTGTCATAATACCCAACGAAGTGGACATGGGTGAGATAGTAGACTATAAAAATCAATTGGAATAGACAAACCATGGGGGAAATGCTATAACTTCAATAAATAGGTACATGGAATGTACTCTTGTTCTGTCTTGTGTTTATGCAAATAAATCCTGTACATTATTGATGGCTAAAACCATTACTTGTAATGGTTTTAGCCATCAATAATGTACAGGATTTATTTTTTTTATTAAACTACAGCACTTGTGCTGTAGTTTGATTATGTTCATTCAACTAGTCATCATTACACATTAATGATTAAAATTTCATAATACTAATAATACCAATTTTGCACTTTTAAATTAGCCACTATGCTGTCAGTCATCAATTTAGTTTTAACTAATTACTCAATTTGAACACAATATTTCACTATATGCATACATAATAATGTGTATGATAGATACCTTGATGTTATATAGGGCAATATTGCAAAACTAAGTGTTGCTTGAATATATTAATTAGTCAATGACCTGATTAGAATGATTCTTCAAAACTAATTTAATGATGCCTTTAATAACTACTCCATATAAAGATATGAAATGCACTATTCTGGCTGTATCATTAGAGATAATTGAGCAATCAATGTTACTTTCAACTAAGGGTAGAGGCTACATTAGACAAAACTGTTATCAGTATATATTTTCATTTTCATCTCTTGCTATCAGATAAACTACATGCATCGTTATCAACGAGTTAGAGAGCAGAGGCATACCTGGCGGGCGTCGTGTGCCGCCTTCAGGCTCGGGTCTAGGAGGCGTCTTTATCACGAGATGGACTGTCAGACCATCTTTGATATTGTGCTGTTTCAGAGTGTCGGCATCATTCAAGATCTTCCCGGCAAATATGAGACATAACTGCTCAGGTTCCGAACTGAATTTAGGGGACAACACATCCTTGAGCTAGAATCAAATAAGGAATTCACTTTTACGTCGCCGAATTACTAAATAAATGTCGTCAGTGATTGCGTGTGCAATATCTGTGTTATTACGCCATGGGCAAGGTTTCTGGCAATGCCGTACTCACTTTTCTAACGTCAGCATCCTCATCAATCTCTACTTGCTGTTTTTCTTTTGGTGTTTTCACTGTAATAGTAATTTTTTTGGGTTCGTCCTGTCCCTCTGCCATTTTGGCAAATCTAGAATGACTCTGTACTTTGGCGGAAAAGCAGAAATATGTACAAGAATGTAGAATTTGACGAATTGTGATATCTTGACGGCTGAAGGTACGGCCCACCTTGGTAATATGTTACTAGTTTGACGAAGTATAACTCAAAGATAAATAACTTTTATAACCTAGAAAATAAAGTTTAGTTTCATTTCCACGTAATATATCTGAAGTTAGCTACTAATCAAATTCTATTTGAAATTTTATTGGTGGACCTCCCTTTTATAAAAAAAAAATGTTTCAGTGTTACCAGAAAGTAAGAAACTTCGTGGCTCTATTGTCTTTGGTTCTATAAATCACGCAGAACATGATGATTGAACCAAGTTGGACAAAGTTGGAGTCCAACTGGTCCAACTACCAGTTTAAGTTATGGGTCCAACTGTTGGACGTAGAGCTATATATATATTTTTTAAAGTCTGTGTATTTTCAGGAATGTATCCGAATGTTGATTAAAAATATGGCATTGAGGCTTTTCAGATTTTCCTCCCGGAAAATGTCTGAAACGGAAATGAGGTTTTATCTGTTTATTTTGACGTGAAGCCTGACACGAAACAAAAACAAAAAACAGTTTTCAATAATGTCTCTCGCTAAATTTTAATGAAGTAATTACATAATAAAGGTAAAGATTGGTAAGTCTTGTATTTTGTTTATAACATGAATTGAAAAGTTCATTTAGATAACAATTTGTAATTTCCTTTCAGCGCAAATCCAATTTTTGTTTTAGGTTTTGGTTGTTAGGCTCAACTCATAATTAAACTGAGCGATATTATTGCATGCCGTAGTATGATGATTGGCACGAGCTTTTAGCTCGTTTGTCAAATGCAGCAAATGGAGGTATTCTAGTATTTATTATACCTATTTACAATAATTTATTAATATGCAGCTAGCATTAGTTACAAGCAAGTATTTAGGGTACTGACTCATTTAATTAAATAAATATTTGATTATTTTTATGGTGCCTGCTTCAGTTATTTACATAAAACATTGAAGAATAAGTTAATTTACTTATAAATTAATTTATGATTTTTCTTAAAAAAATACAGAAATTATTTTAATTGTTACTAATTTGGAAAAGTTAGGTGTGTTATTAAGACTTGTTAAATATAAATTTTGGGGTAGGGGGGGGGGGGCTTGAGTCCCCTGCTGCCCCCCTGGATTCGCCACTGCTCTCAATAGAGTGTAGTTACTTGCTCAGCTGAATATTTATGTATTTAGTTAAATACATAAACTATATAACTTATTTTAGCTGGATACACAAGACACTTTCTTGCGTGATGAAGACCAGCAATCAAACAGCTCTAAAGTAAAATATTCTGTTGTAGCACCAAAAAGAAAAAATGACAAAGGACTTAGTAAGTTATTTCCAAATAATATGACAAATCTTTCCATTTTCAACCATATGCAATCAGAATTAGGGTACCATTTAATTTGTTACTTCCTCAGTCTGTTTGCCTTAAATTGCCATCCCTGTGCTAGTGCAGAAAACACATACTTATTTGCATCATACCATCTAAAAGAAATATATTATAAATATTTTATGCAGATGAAAAAATAGCAACTGATCAACAGCAAGCCAAAGAAGAAAAAGAGCATGCAGAAAACATTGCATCAATGTTGATATCAAACTATGATATGAAACTTTATGGTGAGGATGATACTTCACAGCCCACATCTCGTACAGCACCTATTATACCCATCGAGGGCACACGCAAAAAGAAGAAAAGAAAGAGGTGACTAACTACTAATGTGTAATTAAATACTTCATAAAAAAAAATGAGGAGTAGATCAAGCATATTTTCCGATCCCACAATAGTTTCCAGACTTTAAGTTTTATGATAAGATGGAACCAAAAAATTGAACTAAACATTGTAATTTCTTCTTATATATATATTTTTATAACAGATCCCAAATATCAATATGCCTTACGAACTGTCGTTATGAGTCCATCCGGAAGGTTGCCAGTGCCTTTGGAATGAGAGAGGTACCAGAAGAAGAAGCATGGAACTTCTACTGGACTGACATGAGTGTATCTGTAGAGAGAGCTAAAGAAATGAAAAGATTTCAGCGCATCAACCATTTCCCCGGCATGTTGGAAATTTGCAGGTATTTTTTGTGACCAGTTAAGGCATTGTGTAACTAACTTTTCTTCTTCATCATTATCATTCTTTGCTAACACTGACTTATTTTTAACATTTTCAGAAAAGATTTGTTAGCACGGAATTTGAATAGAATGCAAAAAATATATCCCAAGGAATATAATTTTTTTCCAAAAACCTGGTGTTTGCCAGCAGAGTAAGTTTTATTTTCTAAATGCTACGGATAAATATCGCATTTTTTGGACCCCATACTACAATTATTAATTTATAATAATAGTAATTATCCAAAATTTTGTCCACTACCAGGTTAGAAATAACAAAATGAGATGAATTAATAAATGATTTGATTTGAACTATTAGTACCACTACAACCTGCTTTTGCATTTTAGCTTCGGTGACGCTCTAAACTACAGTAAGGCTCGTAAAAATAAGACCTTTATAATTAAACCAGAATGTGGAAGTCAGGGACGTGGCATATACCTGACAAAGTCGCTAAAAGATATCAAACCTACTGACAAACTTATCTGTCAGGTAATTCATTCTAATTATGTCACTATTAATTGCAATATACATATTTATTAAACTGCTATAAAATTAATTATTTAAAGAAATATCTAGATTATAATGTGAAAATTGAAAATGTGTTTTATCTTATCACATTTATATATTATGAATTATAAATATTTCCATTGAAGGGACACAGGTCTCCTCCCTGCACCAGACCAACTCCGATACAGATATTTAGATGTCGCTTGACTTTGAGCTTTTGGTTTTAAGACATGCTGATTACCTAATTATTTTCTTCTTCATCGAAGTGGGAGTATGTATATCGTCAATAATAATGTTTCAGGTATACCTCTCAAAACCTTATCTGGTAGATGGCTACAAATTTGACATTAGAGTGTACACACTAATAACATCTTGTGATCCTCTTAGAATATTTGTTTACAATGAAGGACTAGTCAGGTAAGTAAAAGACTTTAATTAAATGATTTATGCCAAATATAAAGAGATTGTAGCTTCTTTAAATTATAATGTACATTTTCAGATTTGCAACAAGCCGATACGCCGATCCTAACGTGAACAATACGACGAATGTGTTTATGCATTTGACTAATTATGCATTGAATAAACATAGTCGAACTTATGTCTATGATTCAGAAGCCGGCAGTAAACGGTAAGAAGTATTTGATTTTTAAAGGATTATATTCAAAGCTATCACTGCAAATAATATTTCAGTCACAAGCTAGGTTTTAACAATGAATTGGGATGGCAGAAGTTAGTTAGAAGAACACTTGATTAGCACCTGCACTATTAATTATATAATCATTACTCTTCTTAGTTTCATATTATTTTTCTAAAGTCTTGGTTTAAAATGTGTACTCCAGGGAACAAATGTGGGACCAATACTACGTTTATTGAAATATCGCACTTGTAACCATTAATCCCTTCTGAAAATAGAAACTGTGATCTGTTATTTTCGTGTTTATGCAAAGCTAATAGGTTTAATAGCTTATGAAGGTGTACCTCAGGGAACAAACATGGGTCCTAATAACTTAAGAGAGGTGTACCCCAGGGAGCAAACTTTGGTCCACTAATATAAAAGTGACGATAAATTTCCATTCGTCAGCAAGATATCGACGTTAAACAAGATCCTGTTGTCACAAGGCGTGGACTTGGACAGACTGTGGCACGCCATAGACCAAGTGATTGTGAAGACTATAATTTCCGCGTGGCCGATACTCAAGCACAGTTACCACGCCTGTTTCCCCTCGCACGACATGGTTCTTTTTACTATTCTATACTATACTTTGTACTCCCATTATTCATCGTAATTTCAGTATTAATTATTGAGAGCAAACCCTACAATTTCTATATTTCATCGTTGAAATTTTAAATACTCGTAACTTGCTTAGCGTCACATATAACGGTTAAACTCATCTGTTTCATACGTACACAACATAAATTGAATGTACAACAGTAACATCAACAAGTCATTGTATAAGTTCAGATTTACACTACAACCTACTCAAACCTTTTCTAGATCATAAGATTTCAGTTTTGATTGTACATTAAATTTAAAATTAGTAGGTACATTGTATAATAATTTAGAAGGCTTTGAAATATAATATTTGTACAGTATAAAATATGCATAGCTATACATAATATTTAGCTTCCAGTATATGCATTATTGACTATTTTTTTTTCAAAATATTAACAAATTGATTGCGATCCATCATTGGCGCATCATATCCCGCTATGAAGTTTACATAAAGCCTGCAATTTATTTGCTTGACTACACACAAATAACAAATCGGACGTTTTATTATATTATCTACGCTTAAAGTGTATGACTGATTTCAAAGTTACCCCTGTAAAATCATATATAATAAACACTAAACGCGATGTAAAGCTGCATTTTTGGTATGTTATTTGGACCCCTTACGTGTGTGGAACTACATTTTGCAAGCAGATGCCCATTTTTCATGAGTCATATTTCAAATGGTTTAAATTGTCTCAAATTTAATATACTTTCATATTTTTAGAATTGAACTGCAAAACCTGAAAAACGTCCGAAAGATTTGCGCATAACACAGTTAGCAGAATTTGTTTTGCTTACAAAATATAGTTCCCTTTAAGGGGTCTAAACAACATAGCAAAAATCCAGCTTTGCATCACGTTTTGGCACTTTTAGGGCTTTTATTTATAAATTTTGACTGGGCTAGTATAGCTTTCGCCCTCATTGAGTTTAATTTTGTTTCGTCATAATAAAGCTAAGTATTTGTGTGTCAAGTTCAGTGATTTGAATTTGAAGTATGTGTAAATATTATAGGGCACTTTAGGACTTTATTCTTAATTAGGTAGATATGTATATTTTCTTACAAGATGTAGTATTGTCGAAATCTAGATGTTTAAAAAATAAACATCAAGTAGAATTTTAGAATGTATTTTGTGTACCTACTTAGTTAGTACCTACAAGCAGAGATGCGCTAGGGTCTTATTAAAGTTAAATAATTTGTTAAACAGGTACACGCATGCTTTGAAATTCTCGGCTTTGATATACTTCTGGATCATAAACTGCATCCTTTTATATTAGAGGTAAGTGTAGCTCCTCATATTTACTCTAAAATACTGTTACTAAAAGTGATTGACAATGATTTCTTCTTACTATGACAGCATACAAAGGTGTCAATTACTTTTCAAAATTAAAAATATGTTAGTGCTTGTAAGCCTGATTACTCCAACGCTACTCCAGTTTAAGACGCCCTTTCTCATGTAATTACTACAGTGTATTTGACAGAAGTAGTTTTAAGTAGGTAAGTCTATTTAAGTATCGTTTGAGTAAAACTTTCACGATTTTTATACATTATAACGGCAATAAACAAGGTATTTTACCTTAAATTATTCACGCAATTAGGGCTCCTGTCCGACCAAGGGTGAGATAAAGAGTAGCGAGTAACGATTTTAGCGCTCAAGAAACGTACATACTTATGTAGATCCCATGTAAACAAAAGAGATACAGATATTAATAGTTGATCGCCGAGTGTTCCCACTGCCGGTGAATACTCGCTCTATACTGCATCTCTTTTGTTTACACGGACGGGATCTACAAAGTTAATCTGTTGTATGTTTCTTGAATGATACATCGCTACTCGCTTCTCGCTCATCGTCCTTGGTGGGACAGGTGCCTTAGACCCGTACTATATATAATTTTATAATCGTTTGAGTATTCGGGGGTTACTTATAGTAGGTTTTGTTAGTCGATATTCGCGTGTATTAAGAGAATGTATTCTATTTCATTATCACTGACGAATAGGTGACACAATAATATGTATTCGTTCAAACTGACTTATAAAAATAGTACCTATATGTCAGGTAAATCATTCGCCGAGTTTCCACACGGACACCCAGTTGGATCGTGAAGTGAAAGAGGGTCTACTCACTGACACGTTCACGATGCTAAACATTTGGCAGTGTGACAAACGTCGAGTCCTAGAGGAGGATCGGAAACGGATACGTGATAGATTGCTACAGACAAACAAGTAAGTTAATTGTGACTTTCTATTCTGTTCATGTTCATAGCTATTATGTCTCTTCATCCAGCCTTGCCCCTCTCCCACCTGCCGCGGCCTGCCTGCAGTACACTACTGTTGCCGAACGTACTGTCATTTACAAGGCAACTAGATTTAATACGTTCAAACGGAATAAATCGAGCCTTAGAGTAGTGCTCAATAGTATTTCTGTCTAGTATCTTGTCTCTCTCTGTCCAAGTATCTTTCGTTCGGCCGGCGTCTGAAAATTGAACGACGTTCGGGCATTCGGGCGTATCAATATTGTTTGTTACACAGGTTTGCAGACTTCACACCTACAGATGATAAAGAACCAGAAAAAAGTCCGTGGCAAACGCAGATACAATGGGAGGAGACACATCTTGGAAATTATAGGTATTATTTTGTATTATTGTTTTAATTACGATACGATTTTTGATGACTCAGTTCATGTGAATAGGGGAAGAAAACGAGAGTAGATAACTTCTATAACGTATGACGTAGGTATATTGAAAGGAAAAATGTAGGTTAAATTAGTATTTTTTGTTGAACCTAAATTTGCATTGTGCCTTTATTATAATTTATAGAATTGATACATAAGTTTCGCACTTGTATGCAAGAAACTTTTAGGCATATTATAATTGACTTATAAAACTCGCCTCTGTTTAAAAATAAGTATGAATATTATTAAAATATATATATTACGGGTCTTAATCGCGTGAATAATTTAAGGTAAAATACCTTGTTTATTGCCCGACGTTTCGACCGTATTGCAACGGCCGTGGTCACGGGAAGACTAGTTGAGCTCAGCGTCGCCTCCGTGAAGCGCGGGTTTCGGAAACTACCCTCGCTTGATTTTTATCACTCACTATTACGGAACCGTCGGTACTTCGACACACAACACTAAGGACATCTGCACACTGGCGTGTAATGTTTGGTCGGCGGTGTATACACTTGCCGATCACGGGATTCCACGATGTTGACAAACGGTATCCGTCTTCTCGGTTGAAATTGACATGTTTTTTGATTTCAACCGCTTCCCTCGCCATCCTGGAGTAATAGTGACGGTCAGTGGAGAGGACCTGTGGTTTGTGTAGTTCAATCCAGTGATTGGTTCCCGCATCCAGCAAGTGTTCCGCTATTGCTGACTTGTTTGTCTGTCGGTTTTTCACAGCCGCGATATGTTCCTTAACCCTTTCCGCTATTGTTCGCTTGGTTTGTCCGATGTAGGAACTGCCACAGCTGCAATCCACTTACCGTAATATATATATTTTAATAATGTGTACAAATCGCGAAAGTTTATTAACAAGTATGAATATTTTAGTATATACTAGCTGGAACTCTTATAATAACATCTACCTAGGATCACAAGGGGTGATGGGTTGAACCAGAGGCGTAGCTTGCCTTAGACGGGCTCGGTTTGTTGATGGGCTTGTTGCCGAAAGGGTCAAGGACCAATGGGTGTCCAATCGCATAAACTCGTCGCTGACACGGGGACGCGGTGCAATTACTAACACACGTTTGAGGCCCCGTATCTATACTAATATTATAAAGCTGAAGAGCTTTGTTTGAACGCGATAATCTCAGGAACTATAGGACCGTATTGATTTTTTTTTTTACTGTTGGATAGCCCATTTATCGAGGAAGGCTATAGGCTATATAACATCACGCTACGACTAATAGGAGCGAAGTACTAATGAAAAATGTTGCAAAAACGGGAAAAACTGATGCATACGAAGTAACGCGGGTCAGCTAGCCATTGATACGGCTGATACGACGGTAGATACGCCCAAGGTTTAACCCCCCAAATTTCCCTGTGGATACTGGGGTCTATGCAATAACCAATTTGCATTTGTAACCAGACGCGTGTACCCCGTGGGCGAGCAGTACGCGTCACTGTTCCAGCAGCCGTCGGGTTCGCTGTACACCGGCACGGCCTCGTCGCGTGCGCGCGGCGACTGCACGCGCATACAGCGGGAGGAGTTCCAGGTCAGTAGGTGTAATACTTATATGATATTGTTACTTAACCTTGTGCTCGTGTTTACGTCGCTTCACACCGAGTTTCCTGAAAACCTTATACCTGGTCTACGCCATAAAATAAACTTTTCTGTAACATATTTGCTTTCAAATTTCTCGTGGCTGGGCGTTGATAACTGAATGAATGAATCAGGAGTTTCATTCTTAAGATCCTTTACTACAATTATTTGTCCCTGAATTAACGCTTAAAAGCTGAGATTAGTTTTATAATTATGCCTCAAATTTTAAGAGAGAGAAGTTTATTTTTTTCAAAAGACGACTCCCGCAGTTGGTTACAAGCCCTGTGTCGCGGGGTACTTTATAAACATACAAGTCACGGAAACAAAGTACACCCAGACACGGGACAACAATTTGTGGATCACACAAAGTGGTGTCCCGTGTGGTAATCGAACCCACGACCTCTTGTGTAGCAGTCGGACACACTCCCACCGCGCCACAGAGGCAGTCATAAATAATTATACCCTTTATGTCCAAAACTCTTTTAATATTTACAGCAAACGAAAGCTAAAGCAGAAGCACTGAAGAAACCACAGCCGAAAGCTAAAGATGCAGAGAAGAAAGTAGGTGAGGAAGGTACAGGTACAGTGACGTCCACCACTGCGCCCAGTGCTGCCGCTACCGACAAGACTGCGAAAGCTAAAGCACGCGCTGAAAAGGAACCTAAACGCAAAGAGAAGGAGAAAGACGAGAAGGAGAAGAAGTTAACTAGCAAAGCTTCGCTGGTGTCGCAACCACTTCCGGTTAGTAAAATATAAATCTTACATACAATAATTGCATTTTTCAAAGGTAGAATTTTTGAACAGAAGCCGTGATAGTTCTTTAACTACCGGCTAGATGGCGCATGCGAGGGCCCAATTGGCAAGCATGAAAGGATACTGAAATTTGAGGTCCAGTAACATAGTCCAGATAGGTTTACATTAGTCCGATTCCGGCCCCGGTTTGGCATACGGAAGTCTCGGGTTCGATTCCTGGGTCTGGACTTAAAAATGTTCTATCTTTCAAAAATGCAAATATTGTATTTATAATGTAACTACAATGGAAATAACACTATTTATCACGTTTCATGGATTAGTACGTCATAAATTATGTTATTCCGCAATAGGGTAGATGACTGTCAAGTCAAATCAGTATCTTTTTATGAAATACAAATCAATGACGTCATTCTTTCGTATGGTCAAATCATTTAGTTTTAATGTTACTTTTGATGTTTATAAATTCATGACCACGTAAAATGGTAGAGAAACATTTCGACAAATGCTATTTCCTGATTAATGTAAAATAATTTATTCTTATTGCAGTCATCTACCCAATTCAATGGGTTTATTACGAAAAGTAAATAATGTCTCAATTATGACGTAATCGTACGGTATCGGAATGTATCCAGGCGCGAATCCAAAATCATGGTTCTGGGAGCGCACAAGAGGGTGCATTTCACTCAACACCGGTCAAGTGTGAGTGGGGGGGCAACTACCTGTCGGCTGCCCACAACGTGCGTCACTATATAAAAAGGGTACTCAACAGGGTACGATTCGAGGTATTATCCCCCGTATGCTAATCTGCCGCGCTCGAGTAAATCCAAGTTAGCTACTTGGGCTCCCCCATCTATAAATAAAATCTAGTGTCAAATATTTTTTTATGCTCTAAAGAATTAATCCCATTACAATCGGAAAAAAATAATTAAAACCCATTGTACAGCTTTTTTTTTTGTTATTCCATAGAATATTTTTTGGTTTGACTTGATTGCAATCCCGGTCGTAAAACGGATATTTTTTGTTACTTTGTTGTTTTTGGTTTCAGTATACATGAAAGATAATCCACTTGTTTTAGGTGCCAGAGAAAGAGACAAAGCCCCCGTACGTGCTGTGTTCATTCGAGCCGGATCCTATAGTGGAGAAGGAGGAACGTGAGCGGGTCAACCTACTTGCTCAGAGAGACTTCCTTATTAGAAGTTACGGGATGTTAGAACAGGTGAGAATTTACTTGTAGAACGTGGTTAATGGGTAAGAGGCACAGACTAGTATGCTGGACTAGCTACCCCATATACTATGACAGCAGCATTTCAAATGCCGAATCAAAATGTCCATTCACTTGTCAATGTTGGCTCCACTGTGCGTAAAAAGGACAGTTAAAGAGTACACAAAATGTTAGTTATTCATCCAAATTTATTTTATTGCTTTCAAAATATAGTTATTTTACAAAATGTTTAATCTTAACTCAGCTGTCATCTTACTCTCACTTATCTATATATTTCTGTAAGAGTTCACTATGCTATGAATATTTCTTTGTAGTTATTACTTTGTGGATAACGGTGCTGGTTGCGTGATTAGTCAAATAAGATAATTAGAAATAAGGAAATTGTTAACTATTATTACGCAATTGTTTGTTACCCCGAATAAAATAAAATAAAATATACTCCTTCAGAAACGATACACCTACGCCAACGAATAATCCAATTTTTTAAACGCTTTTCCGAATTAAGTTCAGTTCTCGCCGCGAATTCTCTTATAAATCTTCTACCACTGAAGTGGTAATTTGAGTTCACGAAGAAAAAAGAAGTAGGCTGGAGCCATATCTGGTAAATAAGGTGGTTGCTCATGGTATTTGTTGAGTGGTTATGGTTAAAAATTCGTTCACAGTGATGGCTTTGTGCGAAGGAGCATTATCATGGTGCAAAATCCAAGAATTTTCTTTCCCTAAATCTCGTCTTTTTGGTCGAATTTGTTCTTGCATAACACTTAGATAATATTCTTTATTTACCGTTTGACCTTTCCGGCAAGAATTCCGAGTGCACAACACCGCGATAGTCAAAGAAACAAACAGTCAACATGACTTTTACACTTTTGATCGACTTTGGACGTTTTTTCGGTTTCGGTTTAGTTGTTTGCATGTCAAACAAGTAAAACTATGTTTTGTCACCATTTAGATTTCATGAATTTTGGGTCGGAATTGACGATCTAGCATGTTCTCAGCGACTCTCGAGATTATCGCGTTCAAACAAACAAACAAGCTCTTCAACTTTATAATATTAGTATAGATGACTAAGATTTAATAAAATTAGATTGTACAAGTAAATGATAGATGAGATAATAAGATTATTTTCATAACGAATAATCTCTGGCTTGAAATAATTGGATTATCTACCCGACAGTTTTGAGAATAAAACAAGGGGTTAAGAGGTTGTAGAAAGTTAACTAACAAGTACTTACTAAAGTAACTATCTCGCCTGTCGTAGATGTTCATGACCAAAGCCGAGATTGACGACGGCTCGTTACACTCCTATCTGCAGAAATATGACCAACTTAACGGAACTGCCCTACTTAGACGGCAAGTAGCAATATTCTATAACTCATTTCTGACGATGTAGTTTACCTATCTCAAAACTGTCGGGCTTTATTTTTATATGGTCTATTATAGTAGGGGAGACCTCGAACTGCGACTTACAACCATTTGTTAACCAGATGAGACATATTTTTTTATTAAATTTTATTATTTATAAACACTGCTATGATACCTAACTTGTCAATTAAAAAGTGTCCTAGCATTTTTTTTCCGATTTTAATATTTTAAAGTATGGCAATAATATTCCATGACGAACAGATTTTTGCAGGCAAGCCTTTACGATTATTTTCGTAATTAAATTATCTTTCTTTTGATATCATTTTGTATTTGTTAATAGATCGGTATTTTGACTAACCTGTTTAGTAGCCATAAGCATAAATAAATTGGCAAACCTACATGAGCTCCATGTTAAATAATTATCAGTTGAAACTAAATTTGTTAGGTTGTCAAAAGAATGAGGGTTATGAAAAATAAAAAAAATAGCCATGAACACTTTTCTATAGGCAAGCTGTCATATGCGTGTTTATAAATCAATAAAATTTGATACAACATTTATATCAGAACGCTAAGTCGATGTTCAGTGTCTCTTAGGCCATTTCTATCATAACATATTTCGTATTTGTATGATGCATCACTATTACTCGGGCTAACTAACTCTATGATATTGTAGGTTCTACATGTAGTATATTTTTCCATATCATATTTTTATCAGAGGAAGAAGTCCTTTATATCGCCCCCGCACAGGAATTCAAAAAATCGTTTTTTTTTTACTTTCCAAAATTACACATTGCTTATGGCTAATATGTGCAGGCATCTTTTAATAAAATAAAAATTTATAATAATAGGATATTATAAATAATGTTTTGTATTTCTTTTGTTACACAGATTTATCTAGTGATGAAAAAAATGGGAACGTTAAGGCCAGAGGATGAACGGAAGTATGGTGTTTATGGAAGACTTTCCCTTGTCTCTCACTCGCCCAAGGTACTATATATATAAATATTTTTTTTTATAATAAAAGACAATGTTCCGAGGCCATTTCATTTGATTTCGAAGTACTGAACCACTAGAATAGGGCAGGCGAAAATTCTAATATTATGGAGGGCCGACAAGTGGACTAACGTCTATGTGTATGAAATGTCAATGGAAATGCATTAAATAAGGGTGGCGCCACAGTAGTAACAGGTCAAAAATTCTCCAATCTTCACACTAAAATCAGTCTATAACTGTTACATTCATAGCATACTCTTTATCTACGCTAGCGTCACTTCAGATACTTTTTGAAACTGTCAGTTACAGCTGAACACCTCTTCTCTTCCCTCCATATTCTATACAGGGTGTAACAGAAAGGTGTGGTCAAATTTCAGCAGCGGTTAGTGTATGTTGTCAGTATTGCACCTACAATGGCACCATTGTAGGTGCATTATTATTACATAGTTATAGCATATTCTTTTTGTCAAAATTCAGTAGTGAAAGCCCTATGACATTAGAATTATACCTCCCCTGGTACAAAATTCGATTAGATTATTATGGCATAGTACTTTTTAAGTCATGCTTTTTTTAATTAATAACTTTTCACTCATAAATAAACGAATGAAAAAATAATAAATTTTTAAGGGTACTCTGATTTTGATAAAATTATGTATGTGCACTCAGTATCATGAGCACATACCAACTCTTGAATATGACCACACCTTTCTGTTACATCCTGTATATTGCCACATTGTCACCTATTCTCAGTACATTGTAATGTAAGGCCTGCCCAGTTCTCATGGTTGATTGTACCTATCCTCCTTTCTTTGGCCAACACAATATTCTCTTCAATCTTAAATGATTGATGTAATGATGAATTGGCACTTTGAACATTGCAAACATTCCATTAGAAATTATAATACTAAGAAGTTGTGTTTGCCTACAGAAAGTGTGAATGTATAATGCTGCAGAAAAATAAGATAAAATATAGAAAAAATTAGGTGTAAGAAATTAAAGAAGGGACAGTTAAAAATTTTGTGTACAGACCGCCGTCAAGAAATGTAAATCATTCAATCATATACCGAGGAACCGTGGAGATAACGTGGATGACGGTGAGTATGACATACTATTTGAGATTTATTATAGTATTTAAAATAGATAATCTGTATATTGAGTTCTATTATGGTCTAAGAGACGCTGAACATCGACCTTTACCCATATTTTTTTTTATCATATTTTATTGATTTATAAACATTCCTATAATAGCTTGCCTATCTAAAAGTGTTCATGGCTATTTTTTTTTATCCTTCACTCTTTTCATAACCGAACAAATTTAGTTTCAACTGATAGTGTTTAACATAGTCAAGCATACTAACGGCCGGTCTCAATAATCTACCTACCGATAGATTTGGCTACTAGAGGTAGAATTTTGACATATTTTGTATGGAGCTTCTGTCAAATATCTACCTCTTGTAGCCAAATCTATCGATAGTTAGATTATTGAGACCAGATGTAAAACGGTAGGCTTGACTGGTAAAGGCAAGGTATGAACAGGTGTAACTACACCGATCTGGCAATAAAAATTGCAATCGAAAGAAAGATAATTTAATCACGAAAATATAGGCTCGCCTGTAAAAATACCGTTAATTGAATGTTATGGCCATGCTTTGAAATTTTAAAATCAATTAGCCATGAATACTTCTATCATAGGCGTGTTTATAAATCAATAACATTTGATAATAAATGTCTTATTTGGTTATCAGAGGGGTGAAGGGCGGTGTCCAGCGTCTCTCCTACTATTATACAATGATAATTTAAACATACTTGTTAGGACAAACATAAAGGACGTAAGGTGAGGACAAAGGCATTGTCTCTTCTATAATTTGAAACATAGGCGTCGTAGCCAGGAAGCGGATGGGGATAATTTATTGTTAAATACCCGCCAACCTTTTTCG
The DNA here is from genome assembly GCA_945859575.2 of Herminia tarsipennalis. NCBI lineage: Eukaryota > Metazoa > Arthropoda > Insecta > Lepidoptera > Erebidae > Herminia > Herminia tarsipennalis. The sequence goes on along the minus strand of OX243845.2, from coordinate 15,429,888 downwards.
AATAGTTTTAACGCTGGTTTATTGTTAGTCATGCGTGTCCCCCTTTCTCTATTAGTACCTGGGCTAAACGCTACGCATGATTTGAAATGTCGAGTTCGCGCCATTTTATATTTTGCATTGCGAGACTATGAGTAGAGTGACAGTTGACATTTAAAAATTAATTAGGCACCTGTCCGACCAACGGCGAGAAAAAGAGTAGCAAGTAGCGATTTATCGCTCAAGAAAGGTACATACTTATGAGATCCCGTGTAAACAAAAGAGATACAGTAGGCCTACTCTCTTTATTTAAAATGAAATTCATGAATTTTCGTTTTATTAAATTTCTCGAGTTTACGGGGACTATTCTAATTATTTTTTGGATAAGCACAAGAAGCCCGAACTCATAGACGATTTTCAGACACGAGTGGATTGAATTGATGTTCCTGGCTCTGTATGTCGCCACCTCATTTTTGATCGAAACTTCGTTTTCATTGAAATAGAGTAGGCTTCCAGATATTAATAGTTGATCGCTCACCGTTCCCACTGCCGGCGAGTACTCCTCTATACTGCATCTCTTTTGTTACACGGACGGGATCTACAAAATACATTTGCTGTACGTTTCTTGAGCGATAAATCGCTACTTGCTTCTCGCTTATCGTCGTTGGTGGGACAGGTGCCTTACGCCGTCGTCCGCGCCCTGTCTTTTGCCTTTGTGGTCTGCGCTTTTCAGATTAATAATGAAATGTTTCAGGTTTACAAGTGGAATGCCGGGATGCAGTTTTTTACGAACGTCCGTCAGCGCACGTGGACGGTTCGGAGCGCACCACAAAAACACACGTTGCCCGTATGGCTTACACTATATGGAAAATGAACTCGTAACAGAATTATTTTATAATCCTAATATATATCTTATACCTTTAAACGAGGAATTCTTGTATATATTTAATCTGATCTCGGCAACGGCTCTAGCGATTTTCATGAAATTTAATATGCAGGGGGTTGCGGGGGCGATAAATCGATCTAGCTAGGTTTCATTTTTAGAAAACGTCGTTTAATCCGTATTTTTAGACAGTGAAAACTGCTACAATATTATTAAAATACGAAGGTAAATTTCGCTACCATCTACATTGTTATAATAGCTCAGGTGGGAAATCGGAAATCCGGAACTAGAAGACCCCGGGTTCGAGTCCAAATGATTTTTTTTTTTTTACTTTTTGTTTTAATTGTAATGATATTTTTTCTCTTTTTATTTTAATTTTTGATTTGTGCTTTATAATTTCATATTGTTTTTATTATTATGGCGGTAAGATCGAAAAATATTATTCAAATTTCATCAGTATGTACCTAATTTGAATAATTAACAAAAAACACGATTTACCAAAAAAAAAAGGGCAGTGTAGGGTTCCGCAGCCGTTGCCGTATGAAAAAATCCGATTTGAATAATTGCACCAGCAGAAGCGTATGTACATGGCACATCGGGCCGTCACAGGCATTTTACTCAAAGACTACTCAATGAAAATTATCTTCATACATTCAGAACAGGTTTTAATAAAATCCCTGAAAGCTAACATGGACGTACCTAAAGGGGGATTTGGGGTTAATATCTCTTGTATCTTGTATAGATTCAGAATAGGTTTCACTAAATTTTAAACAAAATGTCTGGAAGTTAACATGGACGTACCCAGAGAGGGATTTGGGGTTAATGTATCTTGTATACATTCAGAACAGGTTCCATCAAATTTCAACAAAATCCCTGAAAGCTAACATGGATGTACTCAGAGGGGGATTTGGGGTTAATGTCTCTTGTATCTTGTATACATTCGGAACAGGTTCCACCAAATTTCAACAAAATCCCTGAAAGCTAACATGGATGTACTCAGAGGGGGATTTGGGGTTAATGTCTCTTGTATCTTGTATACATTCAGAACAGGTTCCACCAAATTTCAACAAAATCCCTGAAAGCTAACATGGATGTACTCAGAGGGGGATTTGGGGTTAATGTCTCTTGTATCTTGTATACATTCGGAACAGGTTCCACCAAATTTCAACAAAATCCCTGAAAGCTAACATGGATGTACCCAGAGGGGGATTTGGGGTTAATGTCTCTTGTATCTTGTATACATTCGGAACAGGTTCCACCAAATTTCAACAAAATCCCTGAAAGCTAACATGGACGTACCCAGAGGGGGATTTGGGGTTAATGTCTCTTGTATCTTGTATACATTCAGAACAGGTTTTACCAAATTTCAACAAAATCCCGATTTTGAGTAAATGCTTTATTATAAACCTACGCTAGACCAAAGACTACTCTCGCATTTATTATAGAATTTTTAGAGCCACAAAAAGTAGCCAATATCCTGATATCCTCAAAGCTTTTCACTTACATTTTATTTGTAGTTTCAGCATTTTTTTTTTAATAATTTTCCAGATTGAAAACTCCTACGCCTCAAACCAAATGAGAGAAGGTGCAACATTGACAAGAGCGATGTATAGTCGTCGTGTTACATTGTGCCATTTTATTGCTTTGCTCCAAAGAGAGCGTTCAAAGTATATAACTACTATAGTGGTAATTACATTACATAATAGGTAAGACTATTGTCAACGTTAGCTTACAATATACAGGTGACTTTGAATTTAGTCGACAAACTTCAAATACTTCTTCACTATGTATTTACATACATAATTTTGATTTTTATATCGCTTGCATACCAGATGCAATTGGTAATTTGATTATTCATCGGTTTGTTAGGCATTATACACTTGACAAAAAATGTTTTCAGTTTATTTGTTAAATTTAACCTTTTCAATGGCATTTTACATTGAAGTTCCAATGTAAAACTAAAGTATTACAGGTACTGAATCTCCCCTATCAATTTGTCGACTGACTTTAAACTCGCCCTGTATAAAATAATAAAAACTTATTTTTATATTGTTATTGCTTTAAAACGCTCTTGTGATCATGTTAATCTTCAATTACCAATATATTAGTATAGGTTGATCAAGATGTTAAGCAAATTCTGGTGCCTTCTAAAATAATCTGTAAACTGAATATACTTACTGATAAACTGTATTATTACTTACAATTATTCATCATTATTGTTTTTATTTATAAAAAAATAAAAGTATATTTTAATATCAAATCTATATTTTTCTTATGAATAACGTTTTATTATTATACAGCAAGTCTTAAGATCAGTTCGGTTTGCTTTATAAAATTAATAAACAATTAGTTAAGAGAGAATCTCCCAAAACGCGGGTACGCACAAATTATGAATATAGTTTTAATCTTTTTGCAAATAAATCGAAAAATAGTGGACTGCCAAAAACCGTTTATTTTGGTATGATGGTGAATATCGTTTTGACGAGTGTTAAGATGTCTCATCTTCACACTCGTCTGCTGGCCCAGAGCTCCAAAGTTAAAAATCAGGAACAGATTTTTTTATTGTATCTTGAAAATTGGTTTATCGCGAGTATAATGAAAGTGCTGACCCACTTTAGAACGCCAAAGCGTCCTCGAAATTTGTAGGTATTATTTTTTTTATAAATACCACCCGTTTATTTATATTTCAAGACAGTTTATACCCATGAAAGATTATAAATGAACGATTTTTACAATCATACGGTGACTATCCACTATAAACCAATGATATGAAAGATTTATATTCATCTGACAAAACTAAATTACACTAGAAACGCATTTTATAAACAATGTTTTATTGAACTGATTATCACTGAATACATAATACATTCAGAGAGTATTCAATTAAATATTCATTTGCACCCACTATCTTAGCATTGCACGCAACTTACTTTGTTAATAAATTACTGATCATTCACGTATTTTTTACATTCAAAAGGGCTTGTTTCATCACCATCTAGAAGGTCAATACAAATACATGTTAAAGTGAGCATAGTCGATTGTCTCTAATCATAACAAACTACTTCTAAGTGATCAAGTAACAGTATGTCCCCTCTGAAAGTACCTGTCCGACTAACGGCGAGAAAAAAGAGTAGCGAGTAGCGATTTTATCGCTCAAGACGTAGGTACATACTTCAAGATCCCATGTAAATAAAAGAGATACAGATATTAATAGTTGATCGCTGACCGTTCACACTGCCGGCGAGAACTCGCTCTATACTGCATCTCTATTGTTTACACGGATGGGATCTACAATATATATCTATTGTACGTTTCTTGTGCGATAAAACCGTTACTCGCTTCTCGCTCATCGTCGTTGGTGGGACAGGTGCCTAAAGATAATGTTTATTGTTTTAATTTATAACACTTTACATCACCAAATCTAACACTAAAAAGAAATTACTTACGAATGACGACAAGTGTAATTTCAATAAAGGGACAGATCGGTCTGACACCACCTTAAGTGTAAGTCGCTCGCGCGACAGGGGGGGGGTGCAATTTCTCGAAGAGGGGGGAGGGGAGGGGCGGCAAATAGCCAACTGGGTATATCTCTTGTTCATCAGTTCTCTAATGTAATGCACCTTACCTACATAATACAGTTTATAAACAAAGAAACATACAATTTAAAGAGTTATTGCCTCGTTCTTTTCTCCGGCTTTACCTTTTGCGAACAGACATTACATGAACATGTAGAATCGACTTTCACAAGTGTAGTATTTTGCTTCCTGAGTGTTTTTTTTTAAATTTGATTTTAAAAAATAATTATACAATATTTCGATCGTGATACAACACAACCTTTACTAGACGATGATGAAACTGGCACGTAGTCACAAATCATTGAAGTCACAATCATCTAACATTTACAAATTGCACTTTATATAGTTGTACTAAGTCCAGCAGTACTTAAGAATGTCGCAAATTATTGGCTAGTCAAAATTGTAGCCTCTTGGCTAAGGATCCACCATCCAGGTTTTCCAGAAGCTTTCTCTTGAGCGACGGTTTCTCAATTTCCAATTTGCTAATGTTTGTAGGCATTGGTAATTTTGTACCCACTGAAGGAGCCGGCTTGTTACTGTAATGTAAGGTACAAACATTTTAAAAACCTCTTCAATTTTGGATCAATGCAGACTAAACAAAGAGCTTGGGGATTTATTTTTTATTACTAAATTAAATATCGCCTTATTACCAGTCATTTATAGAGTTCAAAATAGTTTAAGAACAGCAGCATGTGCCTGCATACTATTTACAACTCTATTTCAATTAGGTAAATTTGGTATTTGAATGACATGTGACACAACACCACTGTGGTATCGTTTAAATATTTTTGTCTGGTTCACATACCACACACTGTAATGAAGTTCTAATACAAAACTTGCATTTATCGATATCAATTTATTTATCATTTCGTAATACTACGACATGACATAGAGACATCACTAATTAGCAGTGGTGTGGTAACCTAAAAAATATTTTAAACTGCACCACGGTGGTGTCATTGACAGTACACATTAAATTATCACAAGAAAAATACTTGGGCAGTTCACCATCTGGTCTGCACTGATGCTTAAGCATGATTATTGTCCCCATTTATGCAGGAAATAGTTGAAGCAACTATCATCATGAATCAGATCAAATGTAGACTGTCAAAGTTATAATATATTTACCTGAAGTAAGCCATCTGCAACGCCTGCGTGCAGTCACACCGATTAGGTGGATACAATGCTAATAGGCTCTCCATGAGTTGAATCAAATCGTCACCGGCAGCACTAAATATGTGACGCAGTTGCTGAGGAGGGAACTGCTTGAACTGGACGTAATCTGTTAAACCCTTCATGCCCTGCAATAAGCAAAAGCATTTCTTTAGTTAGCCACTCATGTTATCTAATGCAACTTTATGTAAAACTGTACATAAAATATTAAAGGTAAAACTCTCAGATGAATTGCAAACCACATTCTACGAAAGTGACATTATGCGAACATGATATTGTGCGAACATGACTGCGCCCTTTTCTAACGTGACAATATGCGAATTTAACATTATGAGCCGGAAGGAACGGGAGAACGCCGTGCAATCAAAACCTGTTTAGAAAAGAAATTAATAGTGAAACAAACTGTAAATATGATTTTGCAAATATTCGATGGCTGCCAATGCTATCAATAAAAGCATTTCAGATTGCGTGTTTGCTCTCCATCCTGGGATTGACGCGACCGCAACCAACAGTGAGTTTGACTACACAGCGCTTTACATATACAGTCCATCTCAGACTAGTCCTCCAGTAGATAGTGTTTTTTTTATATCCCTCTACATTTACAACAGAAAACTCGAATTTGCACACACATTTTTTTTAGTTCTTGTATGCTCATACAAGAACTAAAAAAGAAAGTGTATACTGTAATTGTTTATATCAAACCTATTTAGCAAAATACCAAAATGATAAAAATACTCACTGGCCATGTTTCCTCACTAGGTGTACCAAACACTTGAAAGATCCGTGAAAGCTGATCCAGATCAGACTCCCCAGGTAGAAATGGTACTCTTAACAGTAATTCTGCCAAAATACAACCTATTGCCCACATGTCAACTCCTGTTCCATACTGTCTTGCACCAAATAATAATTCAGGTGATCTGAAATTGGTTAGTGACAAATGATTTAATTTGAAAGTAGCACTATAACACAGTGCAAGCTAGAACCTAAACAGCTTGATGGATTTTAGTTTGAGAGTTGTCGTTCGAATCCTCTTAGTTGTGAGAGTGACAATGGGAATTTGAAAATTTAAAAAACAAGTAGCATTTTTGGGGCCAATATATACTTGTTTCAAAAAATCTTATAATCAATATCAAAATAAAAGATTTTAAAAGCAGATAAAAATAACTAATGTAAACTTTTATATTTAATAAAATATAAAAGTTTAAAAAACCCGCCTGCAAAAAGACGGAAATAAGATACCCTTCACATTTAATATCATGCAGTCAGAGGCATATTTTTAAGTTGTCAAATTTTTTTAATATGTATGTTTTCGATCTTACACAGTTCAGAGACTGATTTCTTTAATGCCTCTACTGCAAAATATTTTGATCAATTCTTTGTTACTATGACATCATACTAAGAAAGAATAGTCATTTTTCATTACTAACAACACCAAAACCCGTTTCTCTCACAGAATTATACAATAATTCCAGTAATGTATTTATAAAAAATTATAATAGCATTATTAGTGTCAATAGAAATAAATATTATTAAAGTATTATAAATAAAGCATGTTCCAAACGGTTGGTAACAAGCATACAAACCAAGGTGACCTTGGTGGGAGCTTTGTGTGGCCCATCGTCTTTACTTGGTTTGGTGGCGCGGTGGGAGTGTATCCGACTGCTACGCAAGAGGTTGTGGGTTCGATCCCCACCCAGGATAATACTTTGTGTGATGAGCACGACGGTTTATTCTGTGTCTGGGTGTTATTTATTTATAATATGTATGTATTTGTATGTTTATCAGTTGTCTGGTTTCCATAGTACAAGCTCTGCTTAGTTTGGGATCAGATAGCGTTGTGTGAGTTGTCCCAAGACATTATTATTATTACACTGTTGGAAACAAGCAAGGTCACCTTGGTTTGTATGTTTGTTTCCAAGCGTCTAGAAGACACTTAAGAATGATAATGATAATATAAATAATGAAAAATTATGTAACAAAGCCCTTACCTATACCAACGTGTCACCACCTGATGTGTGTTTATTCTGGTTGGTGATCCAAAGGCCTTGGCAAGACCAAAGTCACCAATCTTTAAAATACCTTCTCGATTTATAAGTAAATTATTAGGTTTTAAGTCCCTATGTAGTATCCAGTTTTGATGTAGGTACTCTAAACCTGTGAATGATAAATTCACATATTTAAACCAACTAAATTTTGTGGCCAATCATATAAGCACTATACAAAGAATAAGATAGAAGTGGTGGTAGACTAATGGCCTCTAGTAGGCAAATCCATCGATAGTTAGATCATTGAGACCATTCTCAATGTTTAGAGTTTAGATCTGTTATAGGATTATGGCTAAGAATAAATTTCTCATCAGTTATGTAGTACTAGAATAGAATTAGATAGGTACACATTATATGCAATGTTATGAAGTTGTCGAGGGCACGTGATACAATGATTCATAATAATGGCTAATGTCTTACGGCCGGTTTCAATAATCTAACTATTGATGGATTTGACTACTAGAGGTATATATTTGACATAAGCTCCATACAAAATATCTTAAAATTCTACCTCTAGTAGCTAAATCTATCGATAGGTAGATTATTGAGACCATCTGTAAGTGGCATGCGACTCGCAATCATGAGGTTGCGGTATTATTTCAAATAATCATTAACCTGATTTTACGAAATAAAGATATTTGAGTTTCAGTTTGAATCGTATCCTACTTTTTTATTTTGGCTGTAAAAAATCCTGATGAATACCCCCACCACCTGGGAAGCCACTAGAGATCACAAAACAGGTTACCATGCAATCTCGCATCTTAAGAAATAACAATAAAACATTTACAACATTACAAAAAGGTGTTTTGTTTTGTGTTCTTTTAGAAAGTGGGGCTGTCCCAACATCCAGAAACATTAGACTAGAGAGAGGTCATATATGTATCATAAATACCCAAGTTCACACAGTAGGTATACCTAGAACAGATATTAAATTAATAGATCTAAAATTTTTATACCTTTTAAAGTCATTATCATATAAGCCTTAACATTAGCTGGAGTTAGCACAATATGATTATCCTTAACAATTATCTCTAAGTCAGTGTCCATAAAGTCAAACACTAATGATACATTTGATTTCTGTCCAAATACATCTGAAAAACCAAAAAAACAACTCTATAATATTTGCTACTTATAGCAGACTGCTGTTTATCCAACAGCTTATCCAGGAATTGCCAAATCTAAAAGACAATTTAAACATTCAAATTGTAAGGTTTTGTATTTTGTATGTGTGGAACAACAAGGACTTACTATGCGTTTCAAATGAGAAGATAATCGCAATCGCATGAACTTCACTCTGTATTTGTCAAAATTGTACCGCTAGCAACAAAAACTCCCAAGTCTGGTAAAGTATATATATAGTAATGGAATGGACATAATATTTATATTCTTTGAACTATGTACCTAACATTTTTCTTTATTATAATATAATAAGTATTCTTTATTATTTAACTAGCTGTCCCGCGCAACTTTGTAGGCGTAAATTTTCCCCGTTTTTGCAACATTTCACGTCGCTACTCCGCTCCTATCAGTCGTAGCGCGATGTTATATAGCCTATAGCCTTCCTCGATAAATGGGCTATCCAACAAAAAAAGAATTTTTCAAATTGGACCAGTAGTTCCTGAGATTAGCGCATTTCAACAAACAAACAAACTCTTCCACTTTATAATATTAGCATAGATAAGCACCAAACAGAAATAAGTAAATAGGCAAAATAAAAGAATATTCTACATTTTGGTGGTATCTACCTGATATTTTTTTAACTAAATAGTAAAATACAGTGCTTATTTATAACTCATTAGAGTAGGTAGGTACTTCTGTGTAATATATAATACTAATTACACTTTTATATGAATCATTTTATTAATTTGATAGTCCCTGAAATTAGTGATCCAACCTAAAGCTCCCCATCTGGCTATCTCATGTAGACCCCATGACTGGCAGTATCTTAATGAGTCTCCACTTTTCCTAGCACAAAGTATACACAAGTCCATTAAAGCTAAGAATTGATGAGCATGCAGCTTTAATTTTTAAAAATTTGCTGTCTTGTATGCTTTTGGTGTTTATCAGTTTACAGAGTATGCGGATTTATTAGAGTTACACGTTGGGTTTTATTTGTGTGAAAAAGTGCATGTAAACTTACCTAATAATCCTATGAGATTGATGTGCTGTAATTCTTGTAACAGTTTAATTTCCCTTAATGCTGTCCGATTGATACCATCTTGAGCTTCTAGTCGGGAACCAATTTTAATCTTCTTGACAGCAACAATTTTGTCAGTTTTTACATCTCTGGCTTTGTAAACTGTTGCAAACTACAACAAGTATTTGAAGGTTATAATTGTGTACCTTTATATAAATGCACGTATCACAGTAAATTCATAAAATAACATGATAAATAATGCGAATTACCTGTCCTTCTCCAAGAAAGTCAATTTTCTCATACCGGAGAATTGGTTCTTCCATTGTAAACGATCAGTTTACCTTACACGTAAATTGGTTAGTACCAGAATATATAGCTATCGAGCCACTAATCAGTTATTTTTTAGCATTCTGTGTCCAATATTGCTTAAGAAAAATGTATTATAGTTATAGAATTAATAATAAATCGGATCCCGTTTGTGTGGACTTCACAAAATTTGAAAATTCAAAATTTGACAGTTCCCGTCTGTCTGTCTCCCATTTGTTGCCATTTTAATTCCAAGACTGAAACTTATGCTTTTTAGCTGAACCTAGACCAAGAAGTTTTCTGTCGGCTTTCGCAAAGTATCTCTTCGTTTTGTAACTGAATAAATACAACACATAAATAGCGTGGGGTGCTTGAGACAATATTGATTTTGTAATCACCCCACGCTTTTTTACGATAAACTGATTTTTTTCTTAAAAACTCTATTTTTTTAAACTTACAGATTATTTTTTACTTTTTAGTACAGCTATTTACAAAAGCGTGTTTTTTAGGGTTCTGTAGCCAAAATGGCAAAACGGACCCCTTATAATTTCGCCATGTCCGTCCGTCCATCCGTCCGTCCGTCCGTCCGTTCGTCCATCCGTCCGTCCGCAGCTTAGCTCAGAGGCTCAGAGACTGTTAAGCGCAGGCCACACCGCCAGCTGACGGACGGAGCGGGTGGAGCGGACGACATCGTTTCACCTCTTTTCATACTTGGGTTTACACCGCCAACTAACGAGCTAAGCTAGGTCAGTGATGCGAGCGACGTGAGCGAAGCCAACGAAAGTCCAGCGAAGCTCCTCGTTCACCTCGTTTCGCCTGCTCCGCTAGATTTGTTAGCTTCGCTAGCTTTTTTACATTATACAAACAAGGAAATTGTTGGACACTCGCGATAAATTCTTCCATGATGCTTACAACAATGACGTGCACTATGCAACTGCGCAGTGCACTGACAGGACAGAACGCTATCCTTTCGCTCTCCCTTCCGCATCCCCGCCCGCTCCGTCCGTTCCGTTCGCTCCGCCCCCTTCGTCAGCTCAGCCTGCCAGTTTTCGGTGTGAACCCTAAGTTTGGCTCGCCAATATTTCGCGTAGTTTCACCCGCCCGCTTCGCCCGCTGCGTCCGTCAGCTGGCGGTGTGGCCTGCGCTTTAGTGCTAGAAAGCTGTAATTTTGCATGGACCCCGCGCAACTTCGTCTGCATAAATTTTCCCCGTTTTTGCAACATTTCTCATTGCTGCTCCGCTCCTATTGGTTGTAGCGTTATGTTATAAAGCCTATAGCCTTCTTCGATAAATGGGCTTTCCAATAGTGAATAACAAGGGAGATTTTTTTTCCCTAGTAAGTCGAAAAATATTAATTTAAATAAAAATACTAGCGGGCAAAATCTGATAGGCAGACTGGCCAAAACATATTGCCCCTTATATGATTGTATTTATATATAATCATATAAGTCTGCCTATCAGATTTTGCCCGCTTACTGGGAAAAAAAATCTTATAAACATGATGTTATTACAATACTCGTTGAACGATGCGAATCTACAGCCGTATCTCAGTCTAAAATAATTTTGATAGATTAGTAATACAGACGTCGGGTCATAGGAATTATTTAGATTTACTAAAGAGGTCCGTGAAGAAATCGTTAAAGCGATTTAAATTAAACAATGATATAAAATTCTAAAGATTTGTCATCGTTACAATAATTACAATAAATTGACTAGGTACTGGTGTAACACTTAGTCTTGGACTTATGCCACTAGAGATTGTATTTTTTTTTAATGAATGAATTTCGACATGATTTCCGTTTTCGGAATCAGTTTTTTAGACTTTTCTTCATTCCTTTTTTTTATACAGTTTGTTTGTCATGAAATATATCTATGAGTTGTCAAAATTAATATCATTTGATTAGAAAAAAATATACTGAAAGAAGCAACAACGTTATCAAATTGTATACAAAATAAAACTTATAAAATCATGGGAACCACTGACTTTTTTCCATCAGTGATAATATAATGGTCTCAGTCACTACAAGTGTCATCCATACTAATATTATAAATGTGAAAGTAACTCTGTCTGTCTGTCTGTCTGTTACGCTTTCACGCTCAAACAGCTGAACCGATTTAGATGAAATTTTGTATGGAGATAGTTTGAGTCCCGAGGAAGGACATAGGATAGTTTTTATCGCGATAACCGACATCCATGCGGGCGGAGCCGCGGGCGAAAGCTAGTAATTTCATAAATGAACAAAATATACTGCTAAGATACAAATAAAAATAAATCTTGGTCTATAAAGGTATAAAGGTCTTGTAAATATTCAAAAAGCCAACTTAATAAACCATCAATCCTACATCAGACTGGCACTAACCACTAGACCAAACAGGGTCTATAAAAAAAGGTACTATAGTGGTTAGTGACACTGACTGCTAAACCAGAGGTCGTGGGGGTGGGTTCGATCCGCACCCAGGATATAACCTTGTGATGAGTACGATGGTTTATTCTGTGTCTGGGTGTAATATCTGTATTTAGAAATATATATAAGGTCGGGGCAAAAGTGTATTCATATTTTTCACACAAAGAAAAAAAAATGTAGGTATATTTTTTTATTTATTTATATGTAATATGTAAGTATGTGCCGTAGTACTATGCGTTTGAAATGAAAAGACAATCGAAATCGCGTCAACTTCACTCTGTACTTGTCAAAATTGTACCGCTAGCAACAAAAACTCCCAAGTCGGGTAAAGTACGTATGTGTGTAATATGGTAATGGAACGGACGTAATATTTATTTTCTTTGAACTATGTAGGTACCTACTTATCATTTTTCTTTATTATAATATTATTAGTATTCTTTATTATTCAATAAACACGAAACAGAAATAAGTAGGTAAATAGGCAAAATATAAGAATATTCTACACTTTAGTGGCCTTTCAGTCAGACGTAATATTTTTTTACCTAAAACATAATAAATGGTAAAATACAGTGCTTATACATATATAGTTCATTAGATTAGGTAGGTACTTCTGTGTAATACTAATGACACTTTTTTACGACTCATTTTATTGCTGACCTTACGTTACACAATGAAGTTGCAGTCGTATTGTGAAACAAAATATCATCATGACATTTTTCATTAATAAATTCAAATCACATCATTTGAAACGCATAGTAGACTCCCGCAGTAGGATATATATATATAAGCCCTGTGTCGCGGGGGACTTTACAAACATACAAGTCACGGACACAAAGTACACAACAACTTGTGGCTCACACAAAGACAACAATTTGTGGATCACACAAAGTTGTGTCCCGTGTGGGAATCGAACCCACGACCTCTTGCGTAGCAATCAGCCACCGCGCCATAGAGGCAGTCATTATAAGACATTTTTTTACTAAATCTTGATGCAAAAATAAATTTTATACACATAGCCAGTTTTTCAAAACACCCAGTACCCTCAATCCATACAGTTAGGATTGAGGAATATAGGTAAGTATTTAAAACATTGAATAAAGGTTTAAATGTTTGCTAATCTTATATTTTGGTAAGTGTTTATCTGTATTTTTACTAAAATATGAGTATTATTAATACTCACATTTTATAATATTTAAAATATTTTTTTATTCTTAGGTATGAATATAATTTATTTTTGCATCAAGATTTAGATTTAGGGTAGGTTGAGGTCAAAACACCTATTAGTACCTACCCTCAATCCATAGAGTAAGGATGGAGGGCTATATTTAAAATATATAAAAATGTTTTAAATGTTCGTTATTATTGATGAATATTTTGGAAAGTGGTTTATCTGTATGTTTACTAAAACATGATCCACCAAGAAGTAGGTAAGTACCAAGGCTTGAGTAAGGATTGAGAGACCTCATATACTCGTAAGTTACTATATTTTTTTTTAAATATTATTTTACAAATTTTTAAATCGGTTTTACAACTTCTACTAAATCTAGACAGCATTAGCTTTTGGATTAACGGTCCCTTAATCCTTACGCACACCTAAAAGTTTGCGTACCTAGTCTATACATAAATTATAAAGCTAAAAGAGTTTGTTTGAACGCTAAATGATCTCGGGAACTACTGGTTCGATTTATAAAAACCTTTTTGTGTTGGATAGCCCATTTATCGAGGAACGTTAAAGGCTATATAACATCACGCTATGATCAATAGGAGCTGAGCAGCAATGAAAAATGTTCCAAAAACGGGGAAAAAATACTCCTTTTGAGAGCTTCCGTTGCGAGTGCTCCGTAAAGGTTCATTTCCGTGCATCGCGATCGATCGCGAGCCGCTCGCGGCTTACGACAAGCGGCTGAGGTAAGTGACAGACGCGCGCGGCCGACGACTGTCGTAGGCCTGCGCGCGCACTGTGAATATTGTCGCATCGGCCGCGAGCATCAGCCGCTTGTCGTAAGCCGCGAGCGGCTCGCGATGCTCGGAAATGAACCTTAACCGGTTAAAGTTAAACAACAATAATGTACCTATAATGGATTTGTTCCTCTTGAAAAGTTCTAAAAAAAAGTTCACGACAGCAAATGCCTATCTTTTAAGGTTGGCCCACTATTAGGTACCCTTTTTCAAAGTCAAAATCAGGCGCGGATCCAGAACTTTGTTCAGAGGGACAACTATTGGCTAACTGGCCAAGTGTGAGTTCTTCGCATTAGATTCAACACCGGTACATCAACCACCACCGCCAAGGGGAGGCCGGAGAGGAATAGGCCTGTCAAAACACAACAACCCAGTGACAAAATTTTCATAATTCTGCTGGGAGGCGAGTCAAGTACCTACCATGAGGGCGGTTGTGTGGGCACCGTACCAAATCCGGCCGGTAGCTCTGCGAGGCAAGCCGTGCGGCATGCTCCCTATAGAACGGTTCTGTTCAGCAAACTGTTTTTTTTTAAATTGCGATATAGTATAACAATACTTTTTAAATAATAAAAAAATTTGTTAATTTTTAATAAAAAAAATATATTTTAAGTTAATTAAAATACAAAGTACCTAAGTACGCCACACAATTACCTGTACCTATAATATTGTATCTAGGTAGTAGGTATCGTATAGTAGCCACCCAGCTTTCCTTTATTATTCCTGTTTCACTCTTACCGATCACAGTGGTGTACCTAAAATAACCTACACTGACGGACTTATAAACTGCATCAAAGTAATAGACGACTTTGAAATAAATATTTTAACCAAGTATGCAAACTTTCTATACAGATTTAAATTGAAACCTCTAGATTGGTTCGTGAACTTTAAAACAGCGTAGGATCATATCTTTAAGTTTAAGTTTATGTACTGGAAAGGACCTTAAGACCTTTTTTGAAGAAAAAACAGAAGTATAAGGAAAAATTGTTTAATTAAAAAATTGGTTTTAACAATAGACACAAACTTTATGCAAGGGTTTATTTGTGTTTTAATAAGGTGTATTACCCCCACGTGCCCTTATTACGGATTCTAATCGGTTCCGCATAGATTTTATAAGGGTTTTTAAAAGATCTTGCGGAATATTGTCCCATTCTTCTGAAAGTGCTGTTCTTAGTGCTGCCACTGTCGTAGGCGAAGGGTTTCTCGCATATACAGCTCTTTTTAAATTGTCCCAAACATGCTCGATGGGATTAAGATCCGGGCTGCGTGCTGGCCAATTCATTGTACGTATCCCAACCTCTTCGCAATAATGTTGAACTTGTGCAGCTGCATGCGGCCGGGCATTATCCTGCATTAAAGTAAAATTTTCGCCTATGAATCCCATGTAAGGCACCACGTGATCTTCTAATATCTCTGTTATGTAGCGATGTGCTGTCAAACCCCCTCTATTACCGTTTTGACGGACCATGTCTATGAACACAAGTTCTGTTCGCACGTTCATCGATATGCCACCCCAGACCATACATGAGCCGCCTCCAAAAGGAACACGCTCCTCAATGCAACTTTGAGCATATCGCTCCCCACGTCGACGATAGACTCTTCTGCGACCATCTGCACCATATAAACATGTCCTACACTCGTCCGTGAACAATACAGAGGCCCACTGCTCTTCTGTCCAATTCAGGTGATGACGCGCAAATCTTAAGCGAGCTTGTCTGTGAGCTGCAGACAACTTTGGACCATTTGCTGGTCTAAAAGGGGTGATAGCCGCTTCCTTTAACCTTCTTCTTATTGTTCGTGCACACACGTTTTTTCCACGCACTTCATTAAGCTCGGTTTTGATGTTAACTGACGTGAGGAAACGATTTCGCAGGGAAGTTGTAACAATAAATCGGTCATCACGACCTGTGGTTGCTCGAGTTCTGCCTGTACCACGTCTCCTCCTGTAAGAACCTGTCTCTACAAACCTTCTGTATATTCTACAAACCGTAGACTGGTTTAAATTTAAATTTCTACCAATCGTTCGTTGATCCAAGCCCTCCCGCACCAATGCTACAATTTGTGCCGCTTGTTCGGACGAAGTATCCATATTATGGTTCAAAAACTCTCGATGTGTTAAAAAACTAACCCAACAATTATGCTGGTAACAATAATTCAATTGACCAAACAAAAAAAATCAATAAGAATTAATTTAAAACTTTGCTATAAATAACACGCAAATCTGATACTACGAGTAAATTTTCTTTTCCCGGCTATATTCATTTGTTTTACCGCAGTTCTATTTTTAAATTTAATTTTTTTTTAAGATTAAGAGCCAGTCTTTCCATATTTATATAATTTAATCTAAAAAGTTTGCATACTTATTATAAAAAATCCTTTTAGAGTAAACCTGAACTTTGATGCAGTTTATGAGTCCGTCAGTGTATATTATACTTATTATTATTAAAAAATATATAATAACTTATCTTTCGCGTGATTTTAAATAAGCATTGTAGGTACCAAATTTTATTCAATTGTCCTCAAGTGGTTCGTGGATAAAAAGAAAGTTTCACAGCTCATATATATATATATATATATATATATATATATATATATATATATATACATATGTATGTATGTATGTTTATATGTATATATGTATGTATATATTCATACCTAAGAATAAAAAAATATTTTAAATATTATAAAATGTGAGTATTAATAATACTCATATTTTAGTAAAAATACAGATAAACACTTACCAAAATATAAGATTAGCAAACATTTAAACCTTTATTCAATGTTTTAAATACTTACCTATATTCCTCAATCCTAACTGTATGGATTGAGGGTACTGGGTGTTTTGAAAAACTGGCTATGTGTATAAAATTTATTTTTGCATCAAGATTTAGTAAAAAAATGTCTTATAATGACTGCCTCTATGGCGCGGTGGCTGATTGCTACGCAAGAGGTCGTGGGTTCGATTCCCACACGGGACACAACTTTGTGTGATCCACAAATTGTTGTCTTTGTGTGAGCCTGTGTAGAATATAGGTTATTTTAGGTACACCACTGTGATCGGTAAGAGTGAAACAGGAATAATTATATATATATTTATATATATATAATATATTTATATATATATATATATATATATATATATATATAATCATATAGATTATATTGTAGGTGTTCTCTCATGTAGGTACCTAACACAGACGAAGTCGCGAGGATCAGCTTTCTGTGAGGCATAAGAGGAGACTGTGATTAACTGATATATCAACACACAGCTCACACTTTCGAATGTATTGAAATTTGGTAGGTACACAGATAGTTATGTTGTAGGCATCCCCTACAAATACAAAGCAAATCTTTAAAGGAGTCAAATGGCAATCTAAACATAACGCGGGCAAAACTGCGAGCGGAAGCTAGTCTACGCTAATATTATAAAGAGGAAAGATTTGTATTTTTGTATGTAACGAATAAACTCAAAAAGTACTGGACCGATTTTAATAATTATTTTTTTGTCGGTTAGCCCATTTATCTATATAACATCGCGCTACGACTAATAGGAGCGGAGCAGCGACGAGAAATGTTGCAAAAACGGGGAAAATTTACGCATACGAAGTTGCGCGGGACAGCTAGTGGTATATAAATTAGCTTCAAATGACATCAAAAGGTATAAAATTCGTTTTAAGTTGTTATAATAATGTTCTACGCGGTGAATGAGTCAGTCAAAGGCATAGAAATCGAGAGGTCGGAAGTTCGCTTCGCTCTCGTGACCAACTTATGTAAATTAGTTAGGTAGGTATTGCTAACATCAACACTAGGCCTAAGACGAGCGCTTAAAAAAGTATGCTTTCTAAATCTGTACAGGCAATTGAAACAAAATATTGATTCAGTCGAAATTATTTATTTTAGGAGAAATATGTTTTTACATTCCACCTCTCAATCTTAGAACTAAATGTAGAGTAGACTCTTTCTGAATGTTGTAGTCAGAGAGCGTGCGTCCATCTTCTAACTGTTTGCCGGCGAAGATCAATCTCTGCTGGTCTGGGGGAATGCCTTCTTTGTCCTGAATTTTAGCCTTCACGTTTTCAATAGTGTCAGAAGGCTCTACTTCCAGGGTGATAGTCTTGCCGGTCAAAGTTTTGACGAAAATCTGCATACCACCACGTAGACGTAATACAAGGTGAAGTGTCGATTCCTTCTGGATATTGTAGTCTGACAATGTG
The DNA here is from genome assembly GCA_945859575.2 of Herminia tarsipennalis. Lineage (NCBI taxonomy): Eukaryota > Metazoa > Arthropoda > Insecta > Lepidoptera > Erebidae > Herminia > Herminia tarsipennalis. Next base: position 15,411,218 of record OX243845.2, on the reverse strand, counting down.
CGGCCATCTTCAAGCTGTTTACCGGCGAAGATCAACCTCTGCTGATCTGGGGGAATGCCTTCTTTGTCTTGAATTTTGGCCTTCACATTTTCAATAGTGTCTGAGGCCTCTACTTCCAGGGTGATTGTCTTGCCGGTCAGAGTTTTGACGAAAATCTGCATACCACCACGTAGACGTAATACAAGATGGAGCGTCGATTCTTTTTGGATATTGTAGTCCGACAATGTGCGGCCATCCTCTAATTGTTTGCCGGCGAAGATCAATCTCTGCTGGTCTGGGGGAATGCCTTCCTTGTCTTGAATTTTGGCCTTCACATTTTCAATAGTGTCTGAGGCCTCTACTTCTAAGGTGATGGTCTTGCCGGTCAGAGTTTTGACAAAAATTTGCATACCACCACGGAGACGTAATACGAGGTGGAGTGTTGATTCCTTCTGTATATTGTAGTCCGATAGTGTGCGGCCATCTTCAAGCTGTTTGCCGGCGAAGATCAACCTCTGCTGGTCTGGGGGAATGCCTTCTTTGTCTTGGATCTTAGCTTTAACATTTTCAATTGTGTCAGATGGCTCAACCTCTAATGTGATAGTTTTGCCAGTCAGAGTCTTGACGAAAATCTGCATACCACCACGCAGACGTAATACTAAATGCAATGTAGATTCCTTCTGAATATTGTAGTCAGAGAGAGTTCTTCCATCTTCTAGCTGCTTACCAGCAAAGATTAACCTCTGCTGGTCTGGGGGAATGCCTTCCTTGTCTTGGATTTTGGCCTTCACGTTTTCAATAGTGTCCGAGGCCTCTACTTCTAAGGTGATGGTCTTGCCGGTCAGAGTTTTGACGAAAATTTGCATACCACCACGGAGACGTAATACGAGGTGGAGTGTTGATTCCTTCTGGATATTGTAGTCTGATAGAGTGCGGCCATCTTCAAGCTGTTTGCCGGCGAAGATCAACCTCTGCTGGTCTGGGGGAATGCCTTCCTTGTCTTGGATTTTGGCCTTCACGTTTTCAATAGTGTCCGAGGCCTCTACTTCTAAGGTGATGGTCTTGCCGGTCAGAGTTTTGACGAAAATTTGCATACCACCACGGAGACGTAATACGAGGTGGAGTGTTGATTCCTTCTGGATATTGTAGTCTGATAGAGTGCGGCCATCTTCAAGCTGTTTGCCGGCGAAGATTAACCTCTGCTGGTCTGGGGGAATGCCTTCCTTGTCTTGGATCTTGGCCTTCACGTTTTCAATAGTGTCTGAGGCCTCTACTTCTAAGGTGATGGTCTTGCCAGTCAGAGTTTTGACGAAAATTTGCATACCACCACGTAGACGTAATACAAGGTGAAGTGTCGATTCCTTCTGGATATTGTAGTCTGACAATGTGCGGCCATCTTCAAGCTGTTTCCCGGCGAAGATTAACCTCTGCTGGTCTGGGGGTATGCCTTCCTTGTCTTGGATTTTGGCCTTCACGTTTTCAATAGTGTCTGAGGCCTCTACTTCTAAGGTGATGGTCTTGCCAGTCAGAGTTTTGACGAAAATTTGCATACCACCACGTAGACGTAGTACTAAGTGAAGAGTGGACTCCTTCTGAATGTTGTAATCCGAAAGTGTACGGCCATCTTCCAACTGCTTACCGGCGAAGATCAACCTCTGTTGGTCTGGGGGAATGCCTTCCTTGTCTTGAATTTTGGCCTTCACGTTTTCAATAGTGTCTGAGGCCTCTACTTCTAAGGTGATGGTCTTGCCGGTCAGAGTTTTGACGAAAATTTGCATACCACCGCGGAGACGTAATACGAGGTGGAGTGTTGACTCCTTCTGGATATTGTAGTCTGATAGTGTGCGGCCATCTTCAAGCTGTTTGCCGGCGAAGATTAACCTCTGCTGGTCTGGGGGGATGCCTTCCTTGTCTTGAATCTTGGCCTTCACATTTTCAATAGTGTCTGAGGCCTCTACTTCTAAGGTGATGGTCTTGCCAGTCAGAGTTTTGACGAAAATTTGCATACCACCACGTAGACGTAATACAAGGTGAAGTGTCGATTCCTTCTGGATATTGTAGTCTGACAATGTGCGGCCATCTTCAAGCTGTTTGCCGGCGAAGATTAACCTCTGCTGGTCTGGGGGTATGCCTTCCTTGTCTTGGATTTTGGCCTTCACGTTTTCAATAGTGTCTGAGGCCTCTACTTCTAAGGTGATGGTCTTGCCGGTCAGAGTTTTGACGAAAATTTGCATACCACCACGCAGACGTAATACGAGGTGGAGGGTTGATTCCTTCTGTATATTGTAGTCTGATAGTGTGCGACCATCTTCAAGCTGTTTGCCGGCGAAGATCAACCTCTGCTGGTCTGGGGGAATGCCTTCTTTGTCTTGGATCTTAGCTTTAACATTTTCAATTGTGTCAGATGGCTCAACCTCTAAAGTAATAGTCTTACCAGTCAAAGTTTTGACGAAAATTTGCATACCACCACGTAGACGTAATACAAGATGGAGTGTCGATTCTTTCTGAATATTGTAATCAGACAATGTGCGGCCATCTTCTAGCTGCTTGCCAGCAAAGATTAACCTCTGCTGGTCTGGGGGAATGCCTTCCTTGTCTTGGATCTTGGCCTTCACATTTTCAATAGTGTCTGAGGCCTCTACTTCTAAGGTGATGGTCTTGCCAGTCAGAGTTTTGACGAAAATTTGCATACCACCACGTAGACGTAGTACTAAGTGGAGAGTAGACTCCTTCTGAATGTTGTAATCCGAAAGTGTACGGCCATCTTCCAACTGCTTACCGGCGAAGATCAACCTCTGTTGGTCTGGAGGAATGCCTTCCTTATCTTGGATCTTGGCCTTAACATTTTCGATGGTATCAGAGGGTTCCACCTCCAATGTGATGGTCTTCCCCGTCAAAGTCTTAACAAAGATCTGCATTTTGTCCTGTAATTAAAGAAAAGTATTTATTAATAATCTTATATTTATAATAAGTTGCAATTAAGAAACTAACCAAAAGGGGGACTGCTTAATAGGCGTACAGTTTAATTTATTCGTAAGAACTACAGTTGGATCAACATAACTCAGCCGAATTGAAGTTAGGTTCATATCACTTTCACACAGGTCCTCAAGATGCGACCCTAAAATTACTTACGAATACGATTGTTAAATCGATTTAAAATACTAACAAAATTATAATTCAACAATATAAAATGCTATATAAACCAGCAGTTCATAAAAGTTTAAATTTAGAACAATTACTGTAAATACTAAAGAAAGTTTGAAAAATGATTTCTTTATGAAAATAACCACAAAAAACACGAGTTAGTACTTATTACTAATTATGACAATGCAATGCATAACCGCATCTCTTATTCTCTTGGTTTAGTTACCGCACCCGCCCCCCGCCTCCTGTCACCATTTACTTCCAAAAATGCATCTGCGCAACCGTTGCAACAAAGTTGGCGACAAGTGAATGTGCAGATGCAGATGCATTTTTTGGTAGTAACTAAACCAAGAGGATTAGAGATGCGATTACGCATTACATTGTCATAATTAGTATTATTAATTCATGTTTTTTTGTGATTATTATGGTAAAGAAATTGTTTTTCAAAGTTTCTTTATTATTTACTGTAACTGTTTTAAATTTAAACTTTTATGAACTCATTTAAATAGTGTTTATATATAGTTGAATTAAAATGTTGTTAGTATTTTTAATCAATTAATCGTTTTCGTAAGTAATTTTAGGGTCGCATCTCTATGACATGCGCGAAAGTGATAAAAACCTAACTTCAATCCGGTTAAGATACGTTGATCGTACTGTAGCAGGTACGTAACAAATTGTCTTTGTTTCCTAATAATAACGTTTCAAAGACGGTAATAAACTTAGTTCCGAACGCCCGACCCTCAATACAATGGAGACGTGGCAAACTATTGCACCACATAATATTATATTATGCACTGACGTCACTAATTCCGCTCATTCGTATCACTACTCGAATGTTTAGGTTTAAGTAAGCACACATTTATATTGTGAATCCGTTGTTTATACAGAACATTGATATTATAGGACAGCATGAGTAATGGGACAGCTTTTGTCCTTTATTAAAAAGCCGTACAGATAATTTGATACCGTTATGTGAGTCAACTCCAGCTTGGTTGCACAATGATAAAAAGGCAAATTTATTTGAAATTCACATCTCATTAATGATGAAATTGTAAAATGTTATCTGCCTACTACCGCATATATTAAGTTTGGGTCGTATGTAGGTCAAGCTCTCCATGACCTAGTAAATTAATTACCATGTAGGGATAGTTGTATCTATTTCATTTAAGTAAGTATATAAAATGTTATAAACTCCATTATAGAAGTTCTTCATTTGATTTTACCTAGGTACTTACTAAAATGGGTGAATTTCCCTATTGTTCAAAGCGAAATATTTTTTAATGGTCTAATTTATTCTTCTTAGGGTTACTTACGTCTTTACTCACTACAAAGTCTAATTTATTAGAAATACGTTCTAAATTAACTACACAATAACAATATTTCAATTTTTCAAACCACTTCAAAATGGCGAACTACCAGAAATAAAACTGCGCAGCACTAACTATAAATCAATTCACTTTCCTTAATAGGTACCTTTGCAATACTAAAAATAACCGTAAATCTAATGAAATTAACACTTACCGTATAATCACTAGAATTTAGTATAATGTAGCACAAGTTTTAATAAAATCTTGGTCTCTGACGATAACTTTTATAAGTCACTCGCTCAAGAATTCTTTTTTCAATTTCTCGATTTGAACTGCGCGTCGAACACTGACGTCCCCTTTTTTATAGACATCGCGTCGTGTGAAATCAATGACTCCGGCGAATGACGAGGCTACCCGAATGAATAATTCATCTCTTTCTAATGTATTGTGTAAGAGGGAGATGGCATCATTTGTTCTAGAACGCATGCGTCGAGTTCTTGTCTTTGTGACGTCATAATGTTTGGTCGAAGCTGGGAGGAAGCCCAACAAAACAAAGCCAATTGAATTCTGTGAAATCACGCCGATCAATAACAAACAAAATAGTCCAGACGCAAAATAAAGACATTGCACTCTTTTTAGGTCTAGATAGTAATTTAATAGCGATAGGTAGGTACCTATAATATCATTGAGCACTGGGTAATGCAAGGTAGGCTATTAAAAAAAAAAATTTAGTTGATATTATCAAACCAACAAACCCCATTTTTGGCATATCTTTTGGGCCCTGTAGCCTCTAGTACCTATAGTTTATCCATTATTCAATAAAATTAGGTGATAGTTCGATGAAGTATTATGTAGGTAGATATACCTAGTAGGGTAGGCTATTAGGTGGACGCCTATGTTATGCAGTGGACCTATTCAGGCTGATGACGATGTTGATTGTTGTTGAATTCCCACACACTTGCTCTTTGCTTTTAGTGCCTTACACTTTGTATATCAATCGCCTTACAAAAATACTTATTCATAGTTCAATACGAATTTCCAAGAATTTCATTGAAATTAAAAATAGAGTACCTACCTACCTAAAATGTTTACTTATGAATGTACGTTCACGTTCGCCCGACAATGATTAGATGCTATCAATACCTACGGTCTAAAGGTCACATGACATGGATAAGCCGTTTTTGTGTAAAACGCACACACTTGACTTTCTTTTATAAATAAACTATTACGCTGCTAGTAGTTAGGTAGACAGACCTTCTACGACTTTAATATTGGTTAAAACGTAGATATTACTTCGCAATAGATCAGGTACCTACATACAGATAATATATTATTATTAAGCTGAAGAGTTTGTTTATTTGAACGCGATAATTTCAGGAACTACTGGTCCGAAAATGTTTTTTTTTACTGTGTGATAACCAATTATTGAGGAAGGCTATATAACATCACGTTACGATCAATAGGTGTAGAGCAGCAATGAAAAATGTTGCTAAAACGTGGAAAAATTACACAAACTAAGTTGCGCGGATCAGCTAGTAACAGAAAATACCTACATACCTACTTACCTAGTTAGTATAATCACAGATATTATAATACTATACTAGTGTATAATATAATCCTAGGATAATACTAAACAAAACAAAACATTAATATTGTGATTATATCGTACCTATAGGTACATAGAGAAATATTTACAATAAATTACATCATTCGTATGTGTACCTACCTACTTCAGTGACAGAGAGACCTTACGACTTCATGCTTATGTATGTGTCATAGAAATCTCTGGACTTATAATGTAAGTCTAGAAATTTCATTTCTATTGCACAATACCTAAAACAACTTAAGTAAAATTTCATCATCATCAGCCTATCGCAGGCTACTGCTACATACATAGGACATAGGCCTCTCCAATTGCACAGTAAAAGTAAAATTTAATTTAGAATTATAGGTAAGCACCTACTTATTAGGTAGGTACTTAGGTAATTAGGTACCTACCTAATTGAGGAATTAGATTATTTCTGTAGGGTGTTTTTACGGAACTCAGCGGGGTTTCGCTTATATTCTCTTTACACTAAAAGAAGGTACTGTAAACAAACAGACAGAGAACAATTAGAGTACCTACTGTTACTTATTCTGTGCAATTAGTTAGGTTCACTAGCTAAGCTAAAAAGTTTGTGAAGCAAACTTTCGGCTATTATGTGATTCTAAATCGGAAATTTTTCGTTGAATCAGAATAGGCCTCCGGTGTCAATAGTCGAGATGCTATTCGTTTTCGTACAGTAACTTCTATAAAACAGGGGCTACATCTACCTATATCGCGTGTAGCGAACAGAGCCATGCGATTACACCTAAATATTATTTATAGGAACCGGACGAAACCATGTTGCCACCTTTACCTTAGCCGGCCGTTTATAACATCCGAATTATAAATAAGCAGCTAAAACTTCAGGCGTTGCGCCTTATTTTATGCATGGCGGTAGAATGCCCGCATCGCAATCCCGGAAGACCAAGGTATTTACCAGTGCGTCCTACCTGTTATGACCTACGGTGCCGAGCACCGCTAGACCTGCAGAGCGGGCTATGGAGCGAGTTATCTTTGGAGTTACTTTTAAGGATAAAATTAGCCATGAGGTCATTCTACAGCAGGTTACGCACACTGAAGAGGCAATGGGCTGGCCATATCTGCCGAAGGACCGACGGTCGCTGAAGCAAACGAGTCCTAGAGTTAAGACCGCGACTTGGTAAACGTGAGGTAGGATGAACGCCCGCCAGCTAGGCCGACAACCTAAAGAAGGTCGCTGGGTAGTGTAGCGAAAATTAGGAGAGGCCTATGTGCAGCTGTAGACTGATACGGGCTAATGAAAATGAGAAGCTAAAACTAACTCACATAATTAACTAAACCAATACCTTTTTTTACCTTTAAAAACTTCCGCAGTAGTGAAAGAATAGCAAATACCTACCTAAGTACATACTTAAGTATTTTTTTAATTCCAGATTGTTCTCGATTAAAAGGATAAGATTATGTGCAGTTCTCTTAGTGATAAAGCACCGATGATAAAACCTTCTAATTAAGCAGCGCAGTTATAGTAGAGCACTTATTAATCGATGCCGATAGAAAACTATACCTATATCACAAGGTGGTGACACTCAACTCGACACGTATCGATTCTCCTGTAACATTATCTTATCTAGTCATAACTAAGTAGGTAGGTACATAGGTACTAGGTATTGAGTTGCTTTGTCGTCTGCGGGTGGACTGAGAGTAGGCGCGGATCCAGAACTTTGTTCAGGGGGGAGGGGCATTAGATTCAACATCTTATACTTATACATTGACAAAAATTCCCTCAAAAAAAGGTCTTTCAGTCGAGTCCCCCTTGCATCCGCGCCTGACGTAGAGATATAGATGGTAGGTATGGAGTCCGAGTAGATACATGATACGTTTATTCAATTGAAACCTAAATACTTCCCTACCTACACTTAAATGAATAAGATTCCTTATAAGACACTTATGTAGGGATATAGGCAGTATCTCCCTCTTTATATTACTTATAAGAGTAGGTACTTAAAACGTCTATAGCACCTTGATTTTTTATTTTGTCTGAAGTCTGCCTAAAGTGAAGCCCTTCTTCACTTTAGGCAGACTTCAGACAAAATATCAACCAATCGCTAACGGCCATCTAGATTCTAAAGCGCCTTATTCCGTTGATTAAGGAGTTCAAATGAGCGAGAGCTATGATCATTCATTTTTATAAATTAGATACCTAGGTAACTACTTAGGTACTTACCTACATTTTGTACCAAAAATGTTTGCATTTTTTATTTGGCAGAATTCCAATATGTAAATGAGAATATATGAAAATAGGTATTCATTAACATCGTATTCGTTTGTCATCTCAGGTCAATAACTTTACAAAAAAAGAAGACGTAGATAGCTGTATCTACGAGTACGTCTTCTTTTTCGATTAACCTGGCACGACACGCTCTAAAATTACATTGTGCCACAAACACTATTTACGTAAGTTGTACTATCGCATATACACATATCGCCGTCATACGATAAAACGAAATTCCTAAATTCCTAGGTAGGTATCTATACCTACGATACCTAAGTTGGTAGGTAGGTATATTAATAGCTGAATAGGTAGATATTTAAGTAGGTAGGTACATAAACCTACTAATGCTAATAAGTTAATGTTTGAATTACTATGTTTGTTTTTATGTGAAAATAGACTATGACGACACTATGTTGTTGCCCACATTTCCATGAAAACAGCTACATTGAATTGAATAGCAGAGAATATTCTTAGTAAACAAATTCCTAAGAAAAATGGATTAAAGGTAGGTATTAAAGTAACACCTCACTTAAGTACTTGTGTCAATACCAATAGGTTCCTAGAGTTTCTCTACGAAGGTTATTTGAGCTAGCTTTCTCGGAAGTCGCAATCATACGCAACGCTATCACGTGTTCCACGTTAGAATCTAGATCGGCGTAGGAAGGCTGAAGGGGATATCATAAGCAATCTCACGCGTAAGACCAGCACGAGACCAACACTACAGCACCTGAAGAAATGATAAATGATGCGCTTATTACACAACACTAAATCAGAGACCCTAAATCCTTAAAAAGAGGGGTGTAATAAGAGTTAGGGCATTAATTCTCTAACAAATTTTTAAGGCCACGTCGATTTAGGGCCCTGATTCAGGGTAGTGTAATAGCTGTTTAAGTCTGACGTCAATATGCGTTGTGTACGAGGGACAAATGTGCACACCAACTCTCCCATGTTGCATACGTGGGCACAGTTTGTCCCTACCTTTATTGTGCGCTCTACTACTATAAGTATATATATATTATAGTATAGTATATTATCTGTGGCTCTACTAACTGTAAATATAATACTTTTTACATACAACGCGCCATGTGGAGACCAACAAGTGGGGGGGCGGAACGGTGATAGGTAAGTCATAGGAGTCATATAGTAAGCGGCGGTAGCCTAATGGCTAAGGTATCGGCCTCGCAATCGTGAGGTCGCGGGTTCGAATTCTACCCATTATACTACCGACGTGAACCCACTCCTAACACAAGCCATTGAGCTTAGCTGGAGGGGTTAACAGGATTGCTAGTAATGTGGGACGAAAATCCCACATTACTGGTTATCTTTTCCTTAAAAAAAAATGACTAACGCAGCTTCCATTTCAGTCGTTGTCTCTGAAGATTTGCTACAAAAAACAACAAAATTTGGAGTTTCATAGCACTATATTCGTTCTGTCTATGTAATAGCAGTGAAGAGTGTTTGACTTTTACAATTACTCTAATAACTTTTGAATGCCTCCGTGACACTGTGAGAGTGTGTAAGACTGTTGTGCAAGAGGTTGTGGGTTCGATTACCACATGGGACACTACTTTGTGTGTACAATATGTGTTGCTCAGAGAAGGCTTGAACCCTACAACAGTTGTCTTTTAAAATAAAGAAATATACTAATAGATTAATTATTCCGTGCTAATATTTTAGGAGGGGTACAAAGTTGGGTATGCATGCATCTTTGGCACCATAATATATCAACAATGGGTTAAAATATTTTCAGTAACAGGTATCATTTATTAAGACTATAATAAAATATTTACATTATTAACAATACAACTAATTAATGTAACATGTGTTCCTAATAATTTGGTATTCATTTTTTGACTTCTTTTTTTTCGTTTTCTTGTATTTCCCAAGGACGTGGGCCTCTTTTGTTCTCCCAGTTGTCAATATCTAGGCTCTGAATTTCTTCATAAGTATTTTCTAATGTGACATTTTTCTCTCTGTGAAGCCCCATCTTTTCAGCTTCCTCTTTACTGACTCCTTTTACTTTAGAAAACTGGTACCTGTAATTTGAATTTATTATTACTTACAAAGATAATGGTAGGTACTACATATTAAAAAAAACATTAACCTCCTTGTGGTACAGTCAGGTAAATATTATCTCTATGATCTGTCACAATCATAATTTATGAAATAAAAACCTTAACTACTTAATAGACTTATCTCAGTGTTTATGGTCACTATTCATAGATCATAACATATTTACTTTTAAAAAGAAGAAAAGTCATGATCAATTAAACAAACCAACAACCATACAAAATTATTAAAAAGTGAAATATTTACCATAACTCTCTTTAGAAAACAAATCACGTAAATCACAGTTCATCTCAAAACTGTATATTATAAAAAAGTTAATGTCTGAACTAAACAAAAACACTGATTTAGAAAACGAAGGTAATTTACAAGATTCAAGTAAATTGGAAGGCTTGACAGAGTCAGAAGAACCTCAGGCATCTAACAGGTGTGCATCTCTAACACATGAATGTATTTGTAAGGAAGATGAAATAAACATAGATTGTAAGATACATGGTAAAAGTAATACAATAGACAAAATATATAAACAAAGTTTGTTTTAAGCAAATACATAAAGAACTATGCAAGACCTATGAAGTAGTCTGAAGTGTACAATGTTTATATTTTTGACCACAAGTATATACTACTAATAAAAAAATATTCAACTGTTTTATTTATGGCAGCTATACCCTTAACAAAACAGAATATATAATATTATAGTAATAATATCTTGGGACAACTCAAACAAAGCTATCTGATCCCAAACTAAGCAGAGCTTGTACTATGGAAACCAGACAACCAATAAACATACCTACTTATATATTTCTAAATACATACATAATTTAAATAAATAACACCCAGACACAGAATAAACCATGGTGCTCATCACACAAAGTATTATCCTGGGTGGGGATTGAACCCACAACCTCTTGCGTAGCAGTGGGATAAACTACCAACGCGACACAGAGGCAGTCAATCCAGGACTCAAATTTATATATTTATAGAAAAATGTACACAAACTTGTAGTAACAAGAATATCCAGAAAGCTAGACAAGGGAACAAGGTGTGAAGGTACACTCTTCCTTCCTTTGGCTCATCTCTCAACATCTACTAGTTGTTTGTTGTGTTTCATCACGAGTTCAAGCTGGCGAGGGTCACATCAGGGCATTAAGATAAATTGAATGTCCTGATGGTCAACAAGTTGCAAGTTCCTAAGTCACGACTATAAAAACATTCATAGACTAGAGATAAAGTAAATTAACGGGCGTTTGCTGAGATTAAACTATAGTATGGGTTACTATTCTCATAATATTTAACCATTTTACGGCTATGATACTGGTAAATAATTCAAAATACCTAATTTGTGTCCATTCTTGTAAACCAAACGATCCACCGACAACGAATAGGATGAAAGGCAAACCATATTTAAAAGATCGTCGTTTGGTTAGGGCAAATAGTGTGCTTCGTACTGAATCTATTCGTCTGGTAATATTTTCCATCATTGTAATTAATTAGAAAGAATTCACGATAAAAATTATCAACATAACCTAAACGACAAATGTCAAATTGTGATTGTCAAAATGTTAAATCTCCGTCGAAAACTCAATATGAAAAAAAATTGTTCAAGATAAAATTATTTATTGTGAGGTACAATAAAATTAAAGTTAGCTAAATAAAAAAACAATGAGAGTAGGTAAGTAAACACAAAGTGGTGAAGATTAATCACCGAATCAACCCTGACTTGCCCAGGCCCAATTTGACTGTTTTTCATAACGTCACATTTTTCTGAACGATAAGACTTGCGTTCTCTTGTCAAATTGTCAACTTCTCTGTCATTTTCATGTCATGTCCGTCACTCAAGCTCAAATCAGCTGTTCTGAAATGATTGTTGTGGAGTGAAATTAAATTTCCGCGATTAGCCAGTTTCCAATGTTGTTTTGGGTTTATGCCGTAAACAACATCGAAAGAATATATCAATCATCAAAATAAAATGAAGTACTTTATTACAAAAACTGTATAAACCATGGCTTCTACCAGCAACCCTAGTAACGTGTATTACGAAGATATACCACCAGGTGCTCTGAAAGAAGATGAGTTTTTCTGCACAGAACGAATTGTACCCCGCAAAATCAAGCCACAAAATATTGTTATGAGACTAATGGACAGAGAAATCTATGGCTCTCGAAAACCTGGTTCACATTTTCATGTTGTGCGAGAATACTACCAAAATGTTTTTCCTAATTTGACTATTGTAAATGTAGAGAAGCCACCTTGCTTCTTAAGGAAATTTAGCCCCGATGGTAAACATTTTATAGCATTTTCAGCAGATCAGACATCATTGGAGGTGAGATTGTGTCCTAAAACTATTATAAGGTTTATAGGTCAAGTACCTATAAGTCTTGTTTGTTGTAACAAATATTTCTCATTATACTTTTTTGTCAATATTGATAGCTTATGCCTAATACTAAGAATAGATTTGAAAAGTATATTGTGTACTTGTAAACATTATCATTTACAAATCTCTTAAATTGAAATCTATATTCATCTTTTTTTGTCATATATACTTAACTCGTCAATTGACAGGCAATTGACCATGTGAATCACTGATTGCAGATGTTAAATATGTAAGTGAATGATTTTTCAAGCTGATATCTTCGAAATGCCATGGAATATTACTATTAAATTACTTACATTTAGTAACTTAGTTATAGATCAGAATCAAAACTTGTTGACAGATATATGAATATAGAGGTGCCGCTGCTGCAGGAGACTTGGTGGCTGGATATCCTTCAGATTTATTAAATGCTGATGCTGATGCACATCACAGAATCAGGACACATATATTTTACAGATTTTTTAAGGTAACTCATTGATACAAATAGTTAGCCTATTACTTTATTCATATTTCTATCCTTAACCAGTATCCATCCTTCGGCATGGGTCACTACACCTTGGATTGGGTGTTTGTGGAGTCGGATAAGGGGGATTGGCGGGGGTAAGGGGGATCAGGAGTAGCCCTTCTTGGCTCTGCCTATAAGGCAAGTACTTGAGTCGGTTTACAATGGGAGAGTGGTATGGGGGGGGGATATAGGAAGGGAACACGGGATTATGGGTGGAGGTTTAGTAACCCTTGCTTGTTATTTAGGCTAGGGCTACCCTTCCATTAGCTGGGGTCCACACATTTAGACGTTCCCCATCCCAGGCAGCAAATTACATGAGATGAGGCGAGCTATCCGCAACCTGCTCAGTAGCTTTGAAAGAGAGCTATACTCGTGACAGGCCGTACAGAGCATATAATGCCCCCAAAGAGACATTATACACAAAGCAAATCCCACCTCAGGGGCTGGGAAACCTGGCATCACTACAGATTTAACAAAATATAAGACCTATAGAAAGACAGTTGATGAAAGAAAAAGCTTGCTTAAAAGAATGATTTGATTCACTAATCAATCTTTTAAACCGGGAGTCGGCCAGTTGGCTAGGCACCCATAGTCGTTGTATTTAGTCTAGTGCAAATACACATTTCCTGTATAGGTATGCCTAACTTAATCTGCCTCTTGTAAAAAACTAGTGTCCATCCGAAACTAGTTTTACGGCCGAAACCGAAACCGATTATTCGGCTGCGGATTTAGTTTCGGCCGAAACCAAAACAATATAAAAGTAATATAAAAAAATCGTTGTTTTATATATATGAAGCGGCGGTAACCTAATGGTTAAGGCATCGGATTTGCAAGCGAGAGGTCCCGGGTTCGTATCCTGGGTATCCATTATACTACCGACGTGAACCTACTTCTAACATTAACAATTTTGCTAGGCTGGAACAAGATGGCTAGTAATGTGCGACTTACATTGCTAATTATCTTTTTTTTTAATTATTCATATCTTTTTGGTTATACATGATTTTTTAACTAACCTACAGCTAACATTAGATGGGTTAAAAAATAATAATAATAATAATATCTTGGGATAACTTACACAACGCTATCTGATCCCAAACTAAGCAGAGCTTGTACTATGGCAACCAGACAACTGATAAACATACTTATATATTTCTAAATACATACATATTATAATAACACCCAGACACAGAATAAACCATTGTGCTCATCACACAAAGTTTTATCTTGGGTGGGGATCGAACCCACGACCTCTTGCGTAGCAGTCGGATACACTCCCACCGCGCCACAGAGGTTGTCGAAAGTTTTGAAAGAATTTATATTAAGATTATTTCAAAACTTTGCATTTTACCATTTCTATACTAGCTTTCGCTGGCGATCTCTAAAAAAAACATTTTGCTCTCATTTTACCCACTCAAGGAATAAATTTTGAAACACGTCTGTCTTTATTTTTAATTCAACATACCAAATTTGAATTTTTTGACTTCAAACTAATTTTTTAAGAGTCGATTCTCCATATACTGTGTTATTTGTGTTTCTATTTCACAACACAAAGCCAAACACAAAAATTCCCAGCTCTAACATAAAAACTGACTGGATTTATATAAACTTACTTACTTCTCTTATTTTATTCCCTTTGGAAACAAATTTTAGAAAATCCTGCCTTATTAGGCATTATTAGGCATCCAAATTGCCTACCTTATAAAAGGCGTGAATTGACAAAATTTCAAATTTGTATCGGACAGCCCCAACGGGTATACTTAGCAAAAAATTATATTGACGAAAATCTAGAAATAACCACTATTGTTAGTACGTAACGTACCAAAGACCCGCTTATTAATACAATTGAAGGAGAAACCTGGTACCATTTTCATCTATCTACTGAAGTCTCATCTGTAAAGCAGTAGCTGTGAGCGCTCATATGGCAAATTGTCACTTCGTCGCTAGCAGTTTAATGCACCGATCGCAGAGCGAAACCTGCCGATCGCAGTCTCGGTTTCGGCCAAATTACAGTCACCCTTAATTTGGCCGAAACCTGAACTATCGGTCGGACATTATAAAAAACTTAGAAATTTTAATGATTATGCCTTTTATTTAATTATAAACGTTTATAATTCCAGCCCAAATTTACGGTAAATGTATGTCAACAAAGAGAAGCACCAAGAACTGAACGCCACAATGCTGGTCACATGCCCTTCATGGAACAACAGCTGAACAGGGAATGCAGTCTGTTTACTGAAGATGGTAGATATGTAATAGTTGGGTCTGCTGCACATATCCCTGACGATCTTAGACCACATTTTTATCACATACACAGTAATAATGAAGCAGTCACACCAACTATAAGGTATGGAACTAGGGTCGCCATTTTTTTTTGGTCCAAATAAAGTATTGGTTATTAAAAGTAGAAAAAAGTATGCTGTGTCAAAATAAAGTACAATTTATTCAATTTATTTTCTTAAAATATATTTAATTATTTTTAGCAAATTTTAATTAATAACCAGTTAATTATAATCGAGCAACTTTACAGTATATATTTAAGTTGCGTTTATTTTTTTGAATAAATATGTAAATTAAATTTAGAATTAAATCATATAAAATAAAGTATTTTTGCATACTTTATATTTCTCATAAATATAGTACAATTACCCGAAATAAAGTAAAATACATAATTATAAAGTACGGGTGGCAAACCTTTATGGAACTGTTAATTAAAGCAGATGCCAAATGCTTGAATAACAATAAATGATATATTTTTAGAAAGATCCAGAAATATTGAGACATTTGTTATGGCTGCATATCTAGAAATTTGATAGTGGCCAAAGTACTTGATCTTGGTGACCTCTATAAGATTCGTCACATTTAAATAACAGTCAACAAGTATTATTGTTGACTGTTATTTAAATGTGACGAATCTATTTAATTAATTAGGTTTTCAATTCGGATGCTTGTATTGTTTTTTTATGTATGTTCGTGCATAACTCCGTCATAATTATGTAGACGGATTTTCAAAATTATTTTTTTGTTCGAAATGGTCCCATATAAATTTCGTAAAGATCTTATGAGGAGTTTCGAAGATAGACAACGAAACTCCGCAATAAATGTTAGCAAATCAACCGTGATTGAATTTAGTTCGATGTTTTATTTGTAAAAATAATTCTAAATTTAAGGGCGCCCTAGTCGATGATTCTACCATACAAACGCGCATAAGAGATTACTCCTCTGTTCAACGTTGTAAGTCCAAGCTATAAAATTAATATTAATTCGTTTTATCATAAACTAGGTGAGCCGCGCAACTTCGTTTGCGTCAATTTAGACCGTTTTTTTTTTGCAACATTTTTCATTGCTGCTCCGCTTCTATTGGTAGTAGCGTGATGTTTTATGGCCTATAGTCTTCCTTGATAGGAATAGGGCTAGGGCTATCGAACAGTAATAAGTAATAATTTGTCAATTCGGACTAGTTCCTGAGATTATCGCATACAAACAAACAAACAAACTCTTCAGCTTTATACCTATAGGCTTGTAGCCAGCGATAATTGAAAATACTTTAATATTTTGAGAGATAAGTTTTAAAACATTTAAGAATTTTATCAATTTTAACAACAATGTTGGCAAAATTACAATGTTTTAAGGCTTATTACTTTCAAAATGTTAATTTATTTTCAATTATTGCTTTCTACAAGCCTAGCTTAAGATAAAACGAATCGATATTAACTTTAAGCTTTGACTAACGACCTTAAACAGAAGAGTAGGTAATCACTTATGCGCGTTTGTATGTTAGGATCATCGACTAGGCTGCCCTTAAACTTAGATTATGATGTTTATTTTCAGATCAGCATTAGAAGACTACTCACTCCATTTGGTTGATTTACATCAAGGAAAGTTGTGCGACACAAAACACTTTAGAGTAGATAAAATTTACCTCTCACATAATCAGGGTATTTACTTGTACAAAGAGGTGTTGGCAGTATTGTCGGTACAACACCAAACTATACACTTATTTCAAATAGTTGAAGGCATGTTAATAGAAATAAGGAAAATCGGGAGATTCTGTTATGACGACGACCCTTTCATTGTAAGCTCCGTTTTCGCGCCAGTTATAACTGAAAGGCCTTTCCATGAAGAAACTATTAATAGCCTCAAACACAGGCTTCTTGTCTTTCTTTTCAAAAGAGCGAAGACAATAAGTGACGAATCAAAAGATCCACTGGAATTAAGAAAGTTTTATAAGTACTTTGACATGTTTAAAGGTCTCAGAATGTGGAAGATGCAATTACTAGATGAAGATCATCTTTTTATTAAATATGCAAGTGAAGAAGTTGTTACATTGCGAGTTGCAGAACCCAACAGCCAGTCATCATTCTTTGTCATCTATAATATAAGTGAGAGTAAAATATTGGAGGTGTATGAAAACACGTCAGAAGGACTTTTGCAACTGTTCGAGAATTATTGCGACTGCTTTAGAAATGCGAGACTTTGCGCTGACTCCCAGTTTACTTGTTCACCTTCAAATAATTTGTATGCAAGGCTGACACAGCAAAGATTCAAACAAACTATTGTAAGAGCTATCTATGGAGGGCGAACAGAAGCAACTAAAAGGATTTTAGCGCAGCTACCTATAAGTGCACAGTCGTATAGTGGATCTCCATATTTAGATTTAGGTCTATTTAGTTATGATGACAAATGGGTCTCAGTTATGGAAAGACCGAAAGCATATGGAGAATATCCTATAAGGTAAGGAAAATAAGACGCACTTGACTATTATAATACCTACTTCTAAACAACAACATAACATTTCCACTGTCGTGGAGCGGGGCGGAGTGGACCGTGAAATAACCAATAATGACAGTTTTCGAAATAATGGGTTCTGGGTACGATTTTAAGCACTGTGATTGGTCAATTGACGGTCCACTTCGCTCGGCGTTAATGAATCTCGAAGAACTTATTAAAATGCCTCAGACTGCATGATTTTTATTGCCGCGTGCTCTTATTTTTATTTTAAAATTTTATTTTTTATTTAATACTTTTAGTGGTTGTAGAATGTAACAACTAACGTTTATCACAACTATTGGCGAAGTACTAACTGAAACTTGAAAAAATAATAGTTGCTAACTAATTTTTTTAGTATTACTGTCATAATAATATTATACTTTTTGAAATGCTTACGATGAGCCATATCATTTGATATACATAAATTACATTATTCATTTCCTCTTAATTGTTATAAATTGTTACTCTTTTCAACCTACCTACTTGTTTCACTCTTCATTATGCAAAGTCTTGTAAATTGCCCCTTTTACAGTAGTGACATAGTTTACCCTAAAGTTAAAATTCGTTTCAGATTTTATGCTCGTGACTCGGGCTTGCTCAAATTCAAAATCTACGCAGGCGTGTTGGGACAGTCAGTGCCTGCTAGCGCTCGAAGACTGGTCGCATTTACCTTTCATCCTACAGACCCATTTGCTATAAGCGTTCAACGGACTAATTCCGAATATATTGTGAATTTTCATATAAGAAATGCGGTATTTAGTTGATGCAGCAGAATAGACATTAATGATAAGTATATTTTTATAATTTCAATACTACTGTGTAGTATTTATCTTTTATTTTTATGATGCAAATGCATTATGGCTACATAGTATCTATACTGCTTCACAGCTAGTGAGGAATGTAATGTTTTGTACTTTCATACACAACATAGATATATTATGTAGAATGCTATATAATTACTTCGTTGTACATTGTTATTTCCACTCTATGTAAGTACAGCTTTAAACTAAGGTAATGTGGACTTAAATAAACATTTTTACAGATGGAATAGAGATTAATATCATGTGTTTATTTTGTTATAAAGCTACAAATTATATCATAAACTGCAGTGATTACTATGTACAATCGGCCCAGAAAGTAGTCTATTAGTTTAGTTGTAAACTTCCAGTAAAAAGGTTGAGCCTATTTCACATATTGTAAGGAAAATTCAACCTTCTTGTTTTACTTCGTACAAATGTACTTGTACTTTAACTGCAGGGTGATAGGCTAAATTTTTAGCCGACTGTACACACTTACACTGTAGTAGGAACATTACATTCAACAATTTTACCCTGCGGGATTAAATTCACTTGCTATCTAGCCTTCAGGGCCGTCTTAACCGTATTGTGCGCCGGGGTGCAAAAATTAGACGGCGCCACCAACAAAACAATATAACTTCAACCGTCTTCGAAAAACCGGGCAAGTGCATGTCGGGCCACGCACAGTGTAGGGTTCCTTAGACCCCCCCTATCCTAATAATGCGGCTTTAGATGTGGGTTTTCTGCTGTTTTTGTTACTTAATAATAATTTTCAATGGAATTACATAGTACGAACATTTTGTTACTTCTCATTTGATCAGCTGTTACTCGTAAACTTGCAAAGCCTACTTAGCTGTGATAGTTTTCCTTTTAATATCACTATATGTACGACTACCGTGAATGTCCCCCCCCCCCTTCCAGCTAAATGATTGATATTGACTCGAACAAAAATTTGCACTTTAAGAATTCGCAAACGGATCCCAAAATGATCTTCACAACCTCTAAACGGTTTTAAAAGACCTACCTAATGATACCCCACACGATGGGGTAGGTGAGAAAAAAAATCACATCCCCACTACATATAGGGGAGGTACCCTCAAAAATAATATGTTTTTCATGATTTTATTCTTTCACTTTTTATATTTATATTTTTTATTAGTATTGTGTATCCATGCAAAATTACAGCCTTCTAGCACTAACAGTCTCTGAGCTAAGCTGCAGACGACATGACGGGCATGACGAAACTATAAGGGTTTCGTTTTGCCATTTTGGCTAGGTCCATTCCGAGACAGCCGAGGTTTGTACCGAGGTCGCATTCTTTGCCGCTTGTGCAGTGCGTAAGAGGTAGTTGGTTCTATTACCACCTGAGATTCCCACAAGGGTTATCATTGGTTAATTTTGGTGTACCTACATAGTGGCCGTTACTTGTATGTTTGTAGCGTCGCGTCGCGTCATACTCTAGTGCAGGAGTAGACCGAAAATACTTCTCTTCACTTAATAATTGAAGGGTTGTAATTCTAAAGGGTCTAAGTACCAATTTTATGTTTTAGAGATATAACAAAAAAAGGTTGTGAAATAGACAAATTAATGAAATAATTATTTATTTTTACTTAAATCAATTTAACACATATCTTTTAGTTATACAATGTGAAAAATATTAAAAAAAAATAGACAATAAAGAAAGTAATACAACATAAACATTTAGTAATTTAAAATGTTTTAAGTGCCTCAGGAAATAATATTGAAAATGGGCTAAGTGCCTTAATAAAAGATATTAAAAAAGTTCTTAGGCTTCGGTTTGATTAATCAAATGTTCGTAAAAAGGTTTATTTTCGGGGGGTATGTATGGTAGCATTTCCTTTAAATCCTTTAATTTTTCTTTTGAAATATTATTTCGAGCTTCTAGCACTGGCAAAACGTAGTTTTCCAGTTGACGTGGTGACTTGCCTTTTTTAAAAATGTTTATACTGTCCCACGGTATTGAATCACTGTGTGATTCCATTAAATCAACATAAGGTAACTTTTCTTTATCGATGCGGATCCAAGAAATGGTTGAGATTTTTAACTTAGCAGTATTTAAAAAGGTGGCCGATGCCTGATTGAAGTCTTTAAAATCCATTTGGTCTAAATTAACTACGGTGAATGGATTTTTGTGACACGACTCTCGAATCATTTTTGCGACATCCTTTGGTTCAAAACATTTAACGACTTTCTTTCTTTTTTCAATTTGAGCGAAATCTCGATCGCAGGACATAAAAGAATGACCACTGACCAAGTATTTATGATCAATAGTATCATAAATACCATTAGCTACCAAACAGATTATGGCAAACAGAACCATTCGGTTTTTGTTCTGTCCAATACAGTTATCACTCCAAATAACTGCATTCTTTTTTACAGTTTTAGTTGACATCATGTTCAGTACTTGTGTCACGTAATTTGGTCAACTAACAACACAAAACAATAACATTCTGCAACCTACCCCGCACGCACAAAATCACAGTCCCTTTCGAGCGAAAGTGCGTTGGCACTTAGACCGCGCCACAACTTCGTCCGTGTGTGAGTGAAAAATTCAAAGACACAGGCACTTGGATCCATTTGGATATTATTAGGCTTGGCACATCGATCATATTTTTGTAATAATATCGATTTTTGTTTTTTGGCACTTAGACCCATTAGAATTACAACCCTTCAATTATACATACATTAAAAAAGACTATTACATATACATACCTTATTGTTGTTGCTCATAAAATTGGTGTATGACTGCAATTCGTAAAAACACCTACCTACTCAAAGAGTATGTTATACCTATTTTTTAACATAATCTGTAGTTAGGTAGGTAAGTATGTCAATGTCATTATTTCATTACGCTCAACAGCCAAACAAAATGTTAACATGTTTTTATACTGAATAATATATAAAAAAAACTTATAAAATATGATAACTGGATAACGGAGCAATAGATAAGAATGCAAATATAAAGAAAATTTCTCACCACAACCATGTATTGCAATAAACCTTATATCAATACTGGTACAGCTTTTAATAACGGGCAATGTTTTGGTTACAACACATTCAATCCATGTTAGTATTTTTTCATTTGCCAGTTTATATTTCAAGACTACTGTTCAATGGTACCCAGTATTGTCATTAGGGACTAGCTACGGCATATGCCTATAGATAAGAAATCTGCCTATATTTCCTGCTAACTGCTGCCCGCGACTTCATTTGCGTGGAAGTTTTGAATAAGAAAGCTATCCCACGGGAACCGTACATTTTCCGTGATAAAAAGTAGCCTATGTGCTATTCCAGACTAATACCTACATCTCTGTGTCAAATGTCATCCAGATCCGTTTAGCCGTTCTGGTGTGAACGAGAACAAACATCCATACAAACGTGCGCATTTATAATATTAGTAGCATTTATCAATGCCACAGCTATCGCTGGAAAAGTCATTCCTCGCTATTGCTTCAAAAAGGTGGTTCTGTTCTGACCCGTGTGAATGTATATGAATTTCTCAAAACTACTGATCCGATTTGGATGGGGTTTTTCGGTATTCGGCTGCACAATTTTCCGGGAGGGTTAAAACGTAGGAACAGGCAAGTGAAATTAATTTTTAAAGTCTGTTCGTTTCGTTAATCAGATACGTATTTTTTTTTTCTTTTTGTGTTCATTGACTGGCAAAGTTTGCGTGCGGGGTGTAATTTCATTTTCATTTGTATTATGTTCACATGCGAGATAATGACTAAGTTTTAACTAAGCCTTTAACTCATGTCGCAAGACTTGTTTCACTGAGGGTTCTGTGCTATGAGGCGCAAAATTCCTATATAAAAGTATAACTAGCTAGTCAGTCTTGTCCAGTCTATATAACTTTTTTTTATATATTTATAGCTCCAACCAGTGGAATTTATCCAGATTCAATAGTAGGAGAAGGAATCGTCAATCATATAACACTCCCAGATGGAACATGCCAATACTTTTTCACACCAGCCAATTGGTGGCCGCCTAATCCACACTGCAATGTTAATCCAAACCAAAATAATCCTTATTGGAATTCTAATATAGGTACTTGGTTCGTTAGAAGTATTTCTATTCCGTAAGTACACATGTAGAGTAATTTTACTTTATTAAGATCATATCAAATTGCGTCATAAAATAATTATAGTTCGATATTATGGCTAATTTTATTAGGAACCTAGCTGTGCCCGCGACTTCGTCCGCATGAAGTACAGTGCTGCTTTCTCTCTATAGACGTTAGCGTGAAGATAAAAAGTAGTCTAAGTTAATCCTCATATCCTCAGCTGTCGGATAGTGAGTCCCGTCAAAATCCGTCCACCTGTTTCGGAGATTTTTAGCCGGAACAAACAGACCGACAAAAAAAATAATTATTGTGTTTTTGTTTTAAGCACCATACCTATACCACAGATAATATAATACTATACTAGTACCTATACTTATACTTTTTGCCCAACTGCTGCAGTAAAATATTGTCTAATGTAATCCTCTCATTCTAGTAAATAATCTATCATAATAATTTTATAGCACACAACCTCCATTCCGGAGCAACTCTCCTTTTCAACGTCATGAAGCGCCAAGGCCATTGCATTGCTCAGAATATAAAATGAATGTGGTACCTAATGGATATCAATTAAAGGTGAAAATTGCAATTAATTCGTGAGAATGTAGGCTTGTTCCACTTTGCGTTACGCGTATGTCTCTTCACCATCTAAAATAATTAGTATTAAGTGTTATACCAGCCAGACACTTACTTAGAACTCCAGTGCCATGTAAATTTATATAAAAGTGTAAAATAAGTTCAACAAATGTTTCAGTTTCATGACGATAGATGGACGTCGACAACCGACTTGCATTTTTTCTGTCCCCGTATGCGTCAGATTGAACACACATTTGCATTTCCGAGTACAGGGTGTGCAGCCGTTCAAGTAAATACCCCATTAACAACCAATACGGTATGTTCTTATGAAGTTGTTAACTCCAAAACATGCCATTGTGCTGCCAGTCGCCATTTTGTAGACACACCCGTGAGCGCAATGAGCCTAGATATAGAAAGTAAAACGACAGCAGAAGATAGCAAACCCAGCAACTCCTTTAAAAGTAAGCGTAAAAAAGACTCAAGTGATAAGAGTAACTCACGACAACTCCAGCTTTTACCACGTGACGTAAGAAAAAAACGTGTCCAATTTGAAAAGAAAACGAAAAATGTAATTAAAAACAAATCGAAGTCTATATGTGAATGCCATCAACCTCTATTAATCAAAAGTAATTCAAAGGAAATGAATATTGACTCCTATACGTCGCCACTTATTAACAAATCCACAAACACTCATAAGAATCATTCAATAGAAGTTAGTTGTGAATGCTGGCCGTCTGTATCTGTTGCAGAGGGCACGACCACGGCGGACAATGTTGAGTGTAAATCTAGTCAAATTCATAAACACGAAAGTAAATCAAAGACTATGTATGAATGTGGTTCACCTCTAATTATTAATAGTAAATCAAGGGACGTCATTGGTCACTCTTGTCCGTCACCAACTGCTAAGAATCATTACTCAAAAGACGTTAGTTGTGAATGTTGGCCATCATTGCCAGAGGACACGGCGGCCCATGTCGAGAAAGCTACTGATTGCCACATCAATAAAAAAGTAAGTCAATCAAAGGACAGTTGTGAATGCGATACACCTCTAGGTAAATCGCTGGATATTAATAGTGACGCCTGTCCGCCACTATCTGTTAAAGAATCCACAGCAACATATAAGAATCAAAATGTAGAAAACGTTATTTGTGAATGTTGGCCGCCGGTACCAGAAAGCATGCCGGGCCTTATAAAATCTAAAACTAGTAATAATGAAATCAATAAAAATTCCCAAATGGAACTAGATAGTCTTGTAGAGGAATGTCTGAAACAAATAGAATTGTGGTACCCTAATGCTGATGATAGTAAAAATTACTTTCAGTGTTGTAAGAAACCCTCAGAAGCTTGTTGTTCCCGTCAATTTAAAGGTAAATAGGAATTTAGAAAGGAAAGTGATGTGAATAAAAAAACTGTTTAGGTAATTTATATTTTGTTATAATACAATTTATTCCTTAAAGTTACGAATACCTATTTACAATGTTGAAAATAATAGTACAAGTAATAAACAAAAACAATTGAGATTTTAATACCTTAGTTCTTATTTTATAAATTAGAAAAAATACAACTGCAAACAATTCAGTCCTTACTACTCTTTAAAGACTAGTAAACAGTTGTACGATTTACGTTGTCTTCATAAAAAATAATACATTTTAAGTAAAGGAAGACTAAATGGGAACACCAAAAATTCAAGTTCCTATGCTTTGGCAGAATTCAAATGACTCGCATTTGATCGCTTCATCACTTAATTCTCACAAAATTTTCTGATAGAACATAAATATATGGTAAAAACAATTTAACACTTAAAACTAGTATTGCATAAGATTAAACAAAAGGACTTAATAAATTGCGGTAGTCAACAATTAAAGTCTCATTTTCATAAAATGCACAATCTTACTATCTAAAATTGTTGCAATACAGAAATAATAGTGTTCCTGTTCTGTTGCGTTTGCAAGTACAAGTACTCATATTGGTATCATATAGACATAAAAACCGTCTTGGAACATGCACGTATAAGCAATTCTACAAAAGATTTTAAAGTTTACGACAACATTTATTAAAAAAAAAATTGCATTTACATGAGATTCATGGCGTGCTTTATCAGACTATTTGTCATGTTAACATCGATACATTAAAAATATAGCAAAAACGTAAACATACACATGTAGATAGATTATGTATTTTAGGGCCTCAGCAGACACTTATGTTTGGTATCAACGATTAGCTATTTTGAAAGTATATTGATGCTTCATCGAGTTTTCTGCCATTTACGGCCGAATATTAAAACTCAAATATCACTCTATTTTGAGATGCTGTTAATTCTCATACTGTCTCTCAAAGTTAAGTATAGTTTGAATATTTGGCGGTTTATGCATTTGGGAATGTCGGCGCGGTATAAAAATAATCTAGTATCAAATATCAAAATGTATGATTGATGGATGGAATGTGTGTGCGCTGAAATATACCGAACCCATAGATAAACAAAATGCCATGATAAATAAGACTTTTTGACGGAGCTAATAAGAGAAAAAAATCAATCGCTTCTATAACTAGTGTTTGCTATGGCCCTTGAATACGTTTGGCTTTATATATGCGGTACAAAACAACCGACTTCATATAAATTGTGGAGAAAATGTCATGCATTATTGAGGCAAGTTACATAAATTGTTACCTTCGGAAAACAGATAAGTATTTATAATTTACGATAGGACACAACCTGGAAGTTGGCTTACACCTTTTCCTTACATTGGCTAAACATTATCTTAGTCTATAAAAGGTGAAGAAACCAATTATTCTTTTGTAAACTCAACTTTGAAACAATGGCAAAATGGACTGATTAAGTATAAACTATCAGACTTTGATGTTAATGCCTTAAGGAAATAAAGACTCACTCGAAAAGCTGCTATTTATTTTTGACACAACACTGAAATTACACTTAATACTTGAAGATGGCGATACAAACAATGCACGGAGCATTTTGTCCACCTATACTTAATTTCTATGAAATAAACTAACACACAAGTACATTTAACATTTGTAATACTTGTTGTTTACTTCTGGCATTTTATATAACACTTTTTGTTTGAGCGATTTTATGTAGTTGGAGAGTTTTGTTCACTTGATCGGTATGTCAGTCCCCTTTGATTAATTAAAGTGCAAATACTATAATATGATACAAACAATACTTTGACTAGACAGTACCATAGTACCGACATAACCTTCGTGACCTCTATTGGGTGGAATCTATAAGAGAACATTTTACCATAGATTGAAGCTTAGGCCTTCAATAAAAATTTATTAAAAAAGATCTTTTAGTGGAATTATTTTATATAAAATTTATACTAAATAGACTTTGGTTATACATTTAAACAAAGGATGAAAAAATATACCCATTTATAGTGGAAGTTTTATATCTGTGTGGAGTAATCTTATTTCTGTAGCGAGATAGGAGATCGATTCCACTAAAAGTTCTCCAACACCTAACATATGATACACATCCATGTACAACACATCAAAATTACACATTATCTACTTCTACATTATTTTATTTCTTAGCGAGGGAGTGTCTTCAAACATATTAAAATAATTTAGTACTTACATTATGTATTAATGAATGTATAAAGTACATCTTGCAACCTTCACAGCACTTCGCGTATTTATTGCCCGGTTGTACAAATACTTTACACTATGTCACATAGTTCCATTGTATACGACCCCTTGCGCCTCACTGAAACAAATTGACGAGGGTTTATATTATAAGCAGTTTAAAGAAATCAAGTATTAATTCGCAAAGGTGGCGCGTGCAACGGGGTGTTGTTTTAGGTGTTCATGTTTGGCGGATGCATCAATGACCGGATGCATGCACAAAAAAGTGTCACGGTCCGTCACGTTTCGCCTGCTGATAGGCTGAAGTATTTGTAGCCGCATGTGTGCGCATGCGGCCGGGCCCAGTAAAGCTGTCACAGGCATAGTTGTTTATTACAATGTCATCAATGTTTTGGCAGTTGCAGCGACATGCGATATAAATGAAAAAAAAAAAAAAAAAATGTTACAGGCATGATTGTTCATTACGATGTCGTCAATGTTTTCTTAAGACGTTATCACGCAAAATGATCGTCCGTAAACCTACTTTACAGACAAACATTTTTTTAGGCTAGAGCTCTTGTAGCAGCATTTGCAGTGTGCAACTAGGCGGAGCGATCAGTGGACGAGTGGGAGTTCAACATGTATCTCGTCCTCCTTGACATGATGATGTTTGCCCTTAAACGATAGACTCCGAATGGTTAATACGCTAGCGAATCTGCCGTACGCTTAATAGCACACAAAACGTTCCGCTACACGCGTCGCCTTTGCGAATTTGCGGTAGTACTACCCGTTATACTACCGACGTGAACCCACTCCTAACACAAGTCTTTGAGCTTAGCTGGAGAGGTTAACAAGATTGCTAGTAAAATGTGGGACTCAATCCCACATTGCTAGTTATCTTTATTTTTTTAAAAAAAGAAAAAGTTGCCATGGCGCTCTGGTTGTTCATATGTATGTGTATGTCGAAGCCAGATGAGTGGTAACCTCATCTGGCATCGGCATTTAGACCGTTCCCCCTCTATAGACTTGACTGCCTCGGTGGCGCGGTGGGAGTGTGTCCGACTGCTACGCAAGAGGTCGTGGGTTCGATTCCCACTGGGTGTGATTTTCATTGGGTGTGATCCACAAATTGTTTTTCCTACTCTGGGTGTACTTTGTGTCCGTGACCTGTATATTTGTAAAGACCCCGCGACACAGAGCTGGTACCAGAATTAGCTTTTGGCTGCATTTTTTTTAAATGTGTATAAAATAATATTTCTTTAATCATACATCTAGACATAAACCTAAATTAATATATCAAAGCCCAAACCTGAAAGTGTGATAGTTTCTCAGTAAATGGTATCACAAAAGTGCATACGTTGTGGGATAGCGTTAGGGCTCGCTTTGGTTGTCTTGATAATTGCGCTCTTTGTACCTTTCTGTGGGAGACCCCAGGACCAATAGATCCTGTTAGGTCATTTTCGCGCCCTATGCCGGGGCACCGCTGACACTATCCTAGTTACGGCACTGGTCTCCAAGATACAGAGTGTACATATTAGGTAAGTAGACGTAGTGTGTTACCTGGTGCGGGGGCGCGGGGTGCGCGGCCTGCGGCGCGTGGTCGTGCAGCTCGCGGATGGCGGCGAGGCGCAGGCGCGTGTGCGCGAAGCTGGGCCGCTGCGCCGGGTCGGCGTGCCACGCCGCGCGCATCACCTCGTACGGGCCCGCGGGGCAGCCCTCCGGCGCCTCCATGCGGTACCCGCGCTCCACGTGCCGCACTACCTCCGCTAGGGGCTGGGGAGAACGATATACATAACCCAACATTTTTCATTGGTGTTCAGCTTCTAATGGTCATTGGATACGGTAACCGCTTGCCATCAGGGCCGTATACCTGTTTACTACCGTCATAAAATAAAAATTACATTTCCATAATTTATTTTCAATTTAGAAAAAAATATACTTACGATTCGCGGGTAAGGAACTCTCCCAAACGAGTAAATCTCCCACAGAAGGATGCCAAAACTCCACATGTCAGACTTGTTTGAGAATTTCTGTAAACAAAATACAATGGTTATATAAATACATAAAATGAAAAACAAAAAATAGACAATCATTAATTGACCGGGTCGTCGAGCGCCGCGTCGTGTCTATATAACAGTATATATACTCACGTTGTACTTGAGCGCCTCGGGCGCGGTCCACTTGATGGGCAGCTTGGCCTGCAGGCGCGCGGCCTCGACCGGGTCGTCGAGCGCCGCGTCGTGTCTATATAACAGTATATATACTCACGTTGTACTTGAGCGCCTCGGGCGCGGTCCACTTGATGGGCAGCTTGGCCTGCAGGCGCGCGGCCTCGACCGGGTCGTCGAGCGCCGCGTCGTGTCTATATAACAGTATATATACTCACGTTGTACTTGAGCGCCTCGGGCGCGGTCCACTTGATGGGCAGCTTGGCCTGCAGGCGCGCGGCCTCGACCGGGTCGTCGAGCGCCGCGTCGTGTCTATATAACAGTATATATACTCACGTTGTACTTGAGCGCCTCGGGCGCGGTCCACTTGATGGGCAGCTTGGCCTGCAGGCGCGCGGCCTCGACCGGGTCGTCGAGCGCCGCGTCGTGTCTATATAACAGTATATATACTCACGTTGTACTTGAGCGCCTCGGGCGCGGTCCACTTGATGGGCAGCTTGGCCTGCAGGCGCGCGGCCTCGACCGGGTCGTCGAGCGCCGCGTCGTGTCGCGCCAGCCCGAAGTCCGCCACCTTGGCGACTCCCTCGCCGGAGATCAGCACGTTGCGGGCGGCCAGGTCGCGGTGCACTACGCGCATGCGCTCCAGGTACTCCATGCCGCAACACGCGTCGCTGTACAACATTTGTCTTTATAAAATACTAGCTATACCCGCGCAACTTCGTCTGCGTAAAATTTCCCCGTTTTTGCAAATTTCTTATTGCTGCTCCGCTCATTATTTCTCCACTATTTAATAGATGTTATTTTACATATGAACCTTCCTCTTCAATCACTCTATCTATTAAAAAAAACCGCGTCAAAATCCGTTGCGTAGTTTTAAAGATTTAATCATACATAGGGATATAGGGACAGAGAAAGCGACTTTGTTTTATACTATGTAGTGATCTACCAGACACCACATATAAAATCAATTGTCAAGGCCTAATTTTGCATTCATAATGACATCCTAACTTGATTATTACTAGCGACTATGATTTAATGTCCATTCCTAAAATAAGGTTAAAATATGTGACAATGGGGTTTTACAAATCCGAATAGAGAAAATTAACATAACCTTTTATGGATTACAAAATTAAATTTCGGTTTTGTAACGTATCTAAATGACAAATTCCCATGAATTACTAGCTGACCCGCGCAACTTTGTCTGCGTTAATTTTCTCCGCTCCTTTTGGTCATAGCGTGATGTTATAATGAACACTAAAATGTTTTTTCCATTCAAACCAATAGTTCCTGATATTATCGCGTTTAAACAAACTCTTTAGCATTATAATATTAGTACAGATTAACTGAAATTTAAATAAGATATAGGGATATGAACTCTCTTGTTTCAAGTTAACCATTAAAATCAATATTCTTAACTTAACGAAAATAAATCCTAAGTAATGATAATCAGCTAAGCCAACTAGTCGGCCAGTTGGCTAGTCGAGCAAGTCTAGTAATTACCAGATATAGTGTTCGTTTTGCCATCAATTTCAATGTCACAAATCAGAACAGTTAGAGCAAGGGTTCCCAAAGTTTTTGAGTAGTGGAATACCTTTTATTTTATTGAACCCCATGTTCATGACGACCCGGGTGGGGGTCAATTACCAAATGTCCAGAAGTTTGTTTTCATTTGGATTTTGAAATGAAATGAGAACTATTACTGGGCACATTGGAATTATCCAACGTATTCGTTTCGTCCTTGTTGTTCTTACTATCAGAGACAACCGGTTAAAAAAAATCTGAGATAACCCAATACAAAAATATATCTTGTACCTATAATACTTTTGTACCTATAATACCAAATAAGTAAACTAAAATGGAAACCGAAAGTAATGGTGTTCTAAGGACCCTCCTCCACTGCTTTCTATCCAGGCAATTGTTTTTTTTTTTTTTAATTTATTAGGGACTTTTTTTTTAATTTATTGGAATGGTAGACGGAACCCTGGGCACTGTTTCACTGAATTCCAGGGTAACGTCGAATCTAGTTTGGGAAACCGTGAGTTAGAGCAATACATGTACTAATACTAACAATAAAAAGAGACATAATACTAACTAGGCGAAGTTGATCTGGTTAAGCTGCGTGACGTAATGTCTTCCTCTCGACCGCAGGTAGTCGAGCAGCGAGCCTTGTGCACAATGCTCAGTCACGATGCACGTGCTACCGCTAGACGAGAACACTAGCCCTAGCAGTCGGACTAGGTTGTCGTGCTTCAGTGACCTGAGAAAGTATACACAAATTAGGAAACGGGTTGCTTTGTTCTTTAATATTTTTTTTTTTTTTTTTTTTTTAATTTAAAAAAAGATAACGAGCAATGCGGGATTGAGTCCCACATTACTAGCAATCTTGTTAACCCTTCCAGCTAGGTTCAAAGGCTTGTGTTAGGAGTGGGTTCACGTCAGTAGTATAATGGGTAGGATTCGAACCCGCGACCTCACGATTGCGAGACCGATGCCTTAGCCATTATACTACCGCCGCCGGTTGTCTGTTAAGTCAGTTTACGGACGGTAATTTTACGTGATAACGTCATAAGCATGCGCCCGTTGGTCACAGTGCTTTAGCATCAGAAGGCGGAACGTGACGGACCGTGACACTTAGCCTATCTGTAGGCGGATCGTGACGGACCGTGAAACTTTTTCAAGTTTGCACCCAGTTACCGATTTATAAGACGTTATCACGTCAATAATACAATAATGTTGTAAGTTGATTGAAAAAATATTGTAAAGAGGCACTCATATTTTATGACTATTTTTTATTATTTTAAACATCTGTTACATTACGTTAAAGTACCTGGATGACCGAGCTTCGCTCGTTATTTTTTTTAAACGATGTTTTTCAAAAATGAAACCTAGCTAAGATCGATTTATCTCCCCCGAAAGCCCCTGCATACTAAATATAATATATATAATAAAAAGATTCAGATTATATATATATAGGTATATATATACAAGAATTGCTCGTTTAAAGGTATAAGATAATGTTGTAAGCTGTAAGTTATCTTAAGTACAAAAAAATGGTTGTCTGTAAATTCGGTTTACGGACGATAATATTACGTGATAACGTCATAAGAAAATTGAGATGACTTTGTATAACCATGCCAGTTACAACTTTAGTTTCAATTGTATCGCATGTCGCTGCAATCGCCATTCACTAATAGGCTGTAGTTCCAATTGTGTCGTATGTCGCTGCAATCGCCAATAGCTGATGGCTTAAGTTTAAACTGTATCACATGTCGCTGCAATCGCCATTAGCTGATGGCTTTAGTTTAAACTGTATCACATGTCGCTGCAATCGCCATTCGCTGATACTTCAGCCTATCAGCAGGCGTAACGTGACACTTTTTCGTGCGTGTACCCGGTCATCGATTTATAAGACCTTTTCGTAGACGTCAAAAAATGTATTTAGAAAAAAGACAACTCCTGCACTAAGGATCAATCTATGTGTCGCGAGATGTCGCAATAACAAAACATTTTCACATGTGGTAATTAAACGCAAAACTCCTTGCAATCAAATAAAGAATTAGTCAAAATTATTTCATCAAATGATATTGTAATAAGTATTGCAATTCGAAGAATTCTAAATTTAGAATAGTGTACTTACGCCATAACGCTTGCTTCTGCCCTAAATTTGCTAGCAGCTTCCCGATCTTTCAATATTTTTACTGCGACTTTTTGTGAACCGTTCAGTATACCCAACATGACGTCACCGAACTCGCCCTTGCCAATATTCTCGCGTATTTCAAGATCGCGTTCGTCTATTTTCCAACCTGAAATGAAATGCATTTGGTAAATAAAGCAGTAGTGAGCACAAAGCAAAATGCATTTGGTAAATAAAGCAGTAGTAAGCACAAAGCAAAGCGACATGGGGCTATACTCTAGGGCAAATTTCGCCCTAGAGTATAGCCCCATGTCGTAGGGGACTTCACAAATATACAATCAGCGGACACAAAGTACGCCCAGACTGGAATCCAAACTCACAAAGCTGCAATCTTTACCTACATCATGTACAATCGGCCCACTTGATGCTCGACCACCTGAAAATATTTTACTATGAACGGTTCACAACGGTTCGGTCACACACACAAATGCAAAAACCACTCCCACATTTTACTTCCAACCAATTAGGACGGGGCTAAGGTGTGGGAACGGGAACATAAAACATTTTTGTTAACTTAGTTGCAATTTGCACTTCCTTGTATGATGACGCGCGTGTGTTTATTGTATTTTGCTCACGACTTGTTCTGTTTACGGATTCCGATATTTTGCCATTTTGTTGACCCCAAAACTACTGATTGAACTCTCATTGACTTGTGGTGTGAATTAGTGGACCGTTTCTTCTTGATCTGTTTACCTATGGTGGCTGTGTTTTATTGGATTGTTTGGTGTTTTCTTGCTGACCTCTGCGAGTCTTCACAATTAACCGCCGAAATTTAAACCGGGAATCAAATTTTGGATCTTCATGGCCAAGGATACAGGACAAACCTTTACCAAATATCGCGGGAGTTAAATGGTACGGTAAGTCAAATTCAAATTATATTTTATTACAATAATTATTATTTATGTTTAACAATAGAATTGGCTATTGGTTAAAAAGTAATTGGGGGTGACCAAATAATAATATAATCAATATTTCTGAAGACTATGGTTAATTTCATCATTCGCAGTTATTTATTCCTAATATTTTATATTAACTTATTATTTTAATTTTACTACGTAGTGTAGTGAAATGTATTTATTTCGTATATAATTAAAAAAAAACTAAAACTACTAAATGGTTTTGGTTAATAGACGGTGCAATGGGTGAGAAAGATTTAAGTGCTTAGTTTATTAAAATTTTATGAAATACGAGTATATTCAAATATGACGATGATTGTCAAAATATCATTCTACTAATTTACTACCGAAATTATAAGAATATAAGTTATTTTATATATAAATAATTAATATATATATATATATATATATATATATATATATATATATATATATACATATAATCATACATAGGTATAGGACTACTTATGATTTTCAACAAAATAAATAATATTAAAAATGATTTATTATAAATTCATATGCCGTTAATATCTTTTTCATAAATCAATGTAAAGTGAAAGTTCATTTACATTTTTTGATGTCCAATAATATTTACATTTAGTTTACTTTAAACATGGTGTTCTGAGTCACTTGGTAATTCGTATATTTTTTAAAGGTTAACTTCTTGGAACTAGACTTTCACTCGTTCAATTAATCTGAAATATAATAACGAAATGTAGTACTAATCGGAACAAAAACTATTTTGTATAACGAGTGGCAACATATAAAAGGCTGTCTTTACTGAAATGTGAAGAGTAGGAATTTCGTGCTTTTATACACTTATATGTTTTTTCTATGGTTCATACTTACATCCACCCTTATTAAATCATGATGTTTCATTTTTATTTTTCTCACATTAAAGATGTTATGCATAACTCTTTTTAAAATATTTATGTTTAAACAAAATAAATTATGTAATTTTGTTTAAAGTATTGAAAATCCTAATTCATTTAAACTACTTTTGACAAAATAAATTGTTTTCTTTCACACGCTTTAGTAAATTTTAGAAATCATAAAGCGTATATTGTGTTGATAAAACAATAGTTAAATGATCCCCATAGTAAAAGTTGTAAAACTGAGAAACCTTTAATCAATTATCGTCTTAAAATCGTTACACAAGAACTGAAAATAGTTTGCATACAATAAGTTTTTGCTTTCCCACGGTTCGGTAATTCCAGGTGCCATAAATATGTTTGCCGAAAAAATAGGTTCATGATACCTACGCACAATAAATGTCCTAAAACTGGAAACGATTAAGGCAATTATCATCTTTAAAATCAATTACATAGAATTGAAAATAGTTTGCATGCGAATTTGTTTTCGCAGTCTCATATTAACGCTTATTCTATTTTCAATCATATTTGAACTATTTAAGTACTAGTATCTAATTTTATCAGTGACAACTCGTTCATTGTCTGTTCATTTGTTAAGAAATACTATTAGGTATAATAAAATAACACCTTTTTTTAAAAATGTGCTTGTCTGACTGTTCTATTCATTCAAACTTTTAATGAGTGGGTATCGAAGATCTTTTATACATTTATTTTAACTTCGTATTTTTTTTCAGAGAGCTACATCGTGCCGTTGGCTATAGTGGGATGCTGAGGAGGACTGTCTTAACGTCGGATCACGTAACGCAAATGGTCAGCACATACGAAGGGCAGCCATTTACCAAGACGTCGACGTTCGCTAGACTATTTGACTGCGGCATGCAGGCTATAAGAAATGTGTGCATTTTTCCGCTACAAAAATTAGGACAAGAACTACAAAAAACAAGAGTGCGTTTCGCTCGCGAGTACAGAGGTTTTGATTTATCACACGCAAAATTTTCAGCCTTTTTTTTTTAAATCAAGTGCACACATTTGTCAAAACTTATGGCTTGTAAATAATACTAGATACAAGCCCAGAAATGTGAAGCCGGAAGTCTGAATGTGAGGACGAATTATTGTTAACAGCACAGTTAATACATTGACGGTAGAGCCAATGGATTATATTGAAATTAAATGTTTGTAATTATTTTAAATTGTAATCTAAATTAAACTTTTTAGTTATTTTACTGTAATAAATTTATGCTAGCATCTGAGATAATTAATAATTTATACATTGTTACTTAATTTAATGAAACTGACTACTTTCATTAACTAAGACGTTATTAATATAATATTTATTGATTAAGTAATTGGTAATTAAGCACTTTAATGACTATATAGCATGATAAAATAATAATTTAATAATATTAAAAGTATATTGTAATTGTTAAGTAATTTGATTTAGACCTATTGTTTTAGTTAGCATACCTCATTCACAATTTTAAATTATAATTAAGTTTTAAATGATTTATATATGCACAAATGTGTTATGAAATTGTTTGACTGATCCATAAAATTAATAAAACAATTGACTCTTTTCTTTATTTCTTGCCCTCATTCCTGGTAATACATTAATTTCTATTAAAATAATCTGTGGTTAAAAATTAAATATAACTTGCTGAATTAAAACCATACTTATACTATTAATATTAAAGAGTTAAAGTTGTATGTAGAGGTTTACCCTGAAGCTAGATATCTTTATTTCGTTAAATCAATCCAATGGTTATTTGAAATTAAATTTAGATAAAACACCTAAAACAAAGAACTTACAAAATGATATAGGTTTTAAAGCATAGGTGAAGGATGTAGGATTCTTATCACTCGAATCAAGATATACGCAAGCGGAGTCACTGGGAACAACTATATATAGCATACTAGCTGACTAAAGCAGACGAAGACCCGTAAACTTCGTCTGCTTCAATTATCCTCGTTTTTGCAACATTTTTCATTGCTGCTCTGCTCCTATTAGTTGTAGCGTGATGTTATAGCCTTCCTCGATAAATAGGCTATCCAACAGTAATAGATTTTTTTAATTTGACCCAGTACTTCCTGAGATTATCGCGTTCAAACAGACATACTATATTATACTAGCTGTCCCGCGCAACTTCGTATGCGTAATTTCTCCCCGTTTTTGAAACATTTCTCGTCGCTTCTCCGCTCCTATTAGTCGTAGCGCGATGTTATATAGCCTATAGCCTTTCTCGATAAATGGGCTATCCAACAAAAAAAGAATTTTTCAAATCGAACCAGTAGATCCTAAGATTAGCGCGTTTAAACAAACAAACAATCAAACAAACAAACTCTTCCGCTTTATAATATTAGTATAGATTACTATATTTAAGTATAGATTAATCATTGAACTCATAGTTGCTGATGAGTTGAACTACCTCTTAAATACCTACGGAGGGCAAGCCAAAATAAAGACTTAAATAACTTAAATATTTGAAAAATATTTATGATCATTTTGTAACATATATGTTACAAAACGACCATTTCGCATTTTTGAAATATATATAGCTTTAGCCCGCGGCTCCGCCCGCGTGGATAAAGGTTATCGCGATAAAAACTATCCTATGTCCTTTCCCCGGTCTCAAAATATCTCCATACCAAATTTCATCTAAATCGGTTTAGCTGTTTGAGCGTGAAAGCGTAACAGACAGACAGACAGAGTTACTTTCACACGTATAATATTACTAGCTTTCGCCCGCGGCTCCGCCCGCATGGATGTCGGTTATCGCGATAAAAACTATCCTATGTCCTTCCTCGGGACTCAAACTATCTCCATACAAAATTTCATCTAAATCGGTTCAGCTGTTTGAGCGTGAAAGCGTAACAGACAGACAGACAGACAGAGTTACTTTCACATTTATAATATTAGTATGGAGTATGGATATAGTACTAGCTTTCGCCCGCGGCTCCGCCCGCGTGGATTACGGTTATCGCGATAAAAACTATCCTATGTCCTTCCCCGGGACTCAAACTATCTCCATACCAAATTTCATCTAAATCGGTTTAGTAGTTTGATCGTGAAAGCGTAACATACAGACAGACAGACAGAGTTACTTTCACATTTATAATATTAGTTTGGATGGATGTTTCAAAAATGCAAAATAATTTTACAAAAATTAAATTAAATATTTTCGATGAACCTACTTAACAGAATCATACTAAAACATACGCACAATATAAAACAACGAAAATAGGTCATAAATTACAGGCACTAGTTTTAAACTCCTCTACTAACTCATATTTATAGAAAAGAGACTACAGATCAAAAAGTAATTAAAAAAAATATTAAAATCTAACGGTTTCCCGCACCTCCGTCCACAATTCCACATGTATAATGGTATTGAGGCAAAATATACT
The DNA here is from genome assembly GCA_945859575.2 of Herminia tarsipennalis. Taxonomy (NCBI): domain Eukaryota; kingdom Metazoa; phylum Arthropoda; class Insecta; order Lepidoptera; family Erebidae; genus Herminia; species Herminia tarsipennalis. Next base: position 15,373,171 of record OX243845.2, on the reverse strand, counting down.
ATATTCCTCTCCAAGCTTTAAACTACTTCTTTACTATTTCAACAACACAAACGAATTAATATACAATATAAACTATTAATAACATTATTGTAGATTTGTATGTATAACAATAAAATAATTCATTGCTATTTCGGGCAACTGCAAAAAGCGCGCTTACACCAAAAGTCACAATCCTATAATAGTATTTACAATCTTCTAATCGGCTCGAAATATGCCCAACAACAACGCAACGCACTAAAAAAAACAAGGACCCCGCCCCCTTGCATCCGATAAGGCGTAGATGTTCCTGTGTGAGTGCGCTTACGTAGAGAGCGGACGTTTCTCGCAAGCCATTATAGCCTTAGGGGTGTACTACCGCCGAGTAGGCTGATTGTACGTGTGGTACATGATGTATAGTTCGTAAAATATAGCTTGATACCTGTGACTTTAGAGACTACGTTTAAAAGACTGCTACAATAAATTTGTTGTTGGAAAAGTTTTAATTTTTTAAATATTAATAAGACATTTGTATAATCTAGAACACTTTTTTCAAATAGAACTTGTTATCAAGGAGATACTAGTATAAACAAAGGTAATTTAAAATATTTATTATATTTTATTATTTATATTTTTTTGTTAGCTTACTTCGTAAACTCTTTTCGCAGCCTGGTAGGGATGTGTAATCGACTGGCCAGCGAATATCGATAAAATAAATGTATGACAATTTCATTAATATAAATTGTATAAATGATTATATCTAATCGTTTTTTCACAACGAATTCGTATTTTTTTAGTCTTGCAATACCTACTGCTTTCGCATGCAGCGATCAAGCGGGCGCCATCTTTTTTGAGTCAGTACGAGTGCCCACGCCTTGTATACGCTACCGCTACGTGATTAATATTGTTTTGTCGTTATTACTGTTGCTTTGTTAAGTTTTGTTGTTATTTCTAGTTATTTGTTTTTTTTTGCACCACAATGCCGAAAAGAACAAAAAAAACTGTTTTGAATAGCGAAAGTCGCGAGTTTGTGATTCGTTTGCGTGAGTATTTTGAGCGCGAGAATCAAAATGGCGGACCGCTACTACCGTTGGAGCAAGTGTGCAATAGAGTTGCTGACGCTCTTGGTATCGGACGAGCTACAGTGTCTCGAATTAGCAAAGAAAAGTATGGAGAATCGTCAAAGGAGATGGTGGCCGAAGATGAGGGAGGTAAAATATTATCGACTCCTAATAAAAAAAGGAAGAGAGTTTCGCCAGTCACCGAAATTGACGACTTTGATGCTGCCGCAATTCGAAATCATATATATGCGTATTACGCACGTGGTGAATTTCCCACGTTAAAAAAAGTATCCGTTTCGCTGAAAGACGCGGATTTATTTAAAGGAAGTCCACCATCGTTGTCCAAAATATTGAAAAAAATCGGCTTTGCTTATAAGAAAAGCGATAAAAGAAAAATTTTAATGGAGCGAACAGACATTGCTTTGACCCGAATTGACTTTTTGCGCAAAGTCAAAAATATAACAGATTGGAATAAAGTGGTTTTTCTTGATGAAACATGGCTCAACGCAAACCACACTGTTTTAAGATCGTGGACAGACGATAAAGCGGAGTCTACCACCAAGGTGCCCGAAGGCAAAGGACAAAGATTAATAATTACTCATGCGGGGACATCGTCTGGTTTTGTGCCCAATTGTTTACTGGCGTTTAAATCAGTAAAAACAACAGAGTACCATGAAGAAATGGATTTTACAAAATTTAAGGAGTGGTTTCTAACTCTTCTAAATAATTTGAGTGAACCACATTTTATTCTGATGGACAACGCTCCGTATCATTCAGTACAAAAAGATAAGGCGCCTACGACAAGCAATCGTAAAATTGAAATTATTACTTGGCTGCAAAACAAAGGAGTAAAAGCCGACAACAGCATGCTCAAGAAAGAATTGCTAAGATTAGTAAGCATTCATAAGCCCCCCACTCCAAGATATATTATAGACGAAATTGCAAAGGAAATGGGCCACACCGTCATCCGTTTACCACCATATCATTGCCATTACAATGCAATAGAACTAATCTGGGCTCAAGTCAAAGGTTCGTATAATCTAAAAAAACATATATAAAAAGCTTACAAAGAATGTAGTAGGTTTTTTGTTTGATCGAATACCTTTTTTTTCTAGGTTACGCTGCCAGACATAATGTAGCACCGCCTTTCACAGCGAACAAAATGTTGACATTACTACATGAAGCTTGTGTACATGTAAATGCTGATGATTGGAAAAAGGTAGTTGAGAAGACAAAAAATGTGATTCAAAAAGATTGGGAGCGCGATATTCAATTTGACAACATATGCGATCAAGAATTAATTATTAATCTACAGGACTGCTCCAGTGATGAATCAGAATTCGACTTGGAAGTTGATCTCGGCTGTACACCATTTGACAATTAAACTTTTAAATACCTTCAAATTCATCTTTCATTTCCTTTTTTCTTTCTTTCAATATCGTTAAAATGTATTTTTTTTAATAAACTCATTCCATATAAATATCGATAAAATACGAAAGACGTCCCATACCTATTACATGTCATTCTGACAAACGTCACAGGTATCAAGCTATATTTTACGAACTATAGGTACAGTACTCCAAAAGTAATAATGCGCATAGAAATCTTCGGAAATCTTCGTCATTGTTCGGCAACGGTCGTATTACCCGAGCGTCGAAAGACGATATTTATATAGAGTGGTTAAGAGCAATTTCTCTATGCCTAATTTTATATATTATGTGTTTTGTGCTAAAACAGATTTGATTTACCTGTAACGAAATTTGATTCGATAATTCCATGTAAGTAAATAGCGAAAACGCTACAATCATTGTTGGAGTGATTAGTTTTCAAGTGTCTTACCGAAGTTGGTGTAATTATGGAGGAAAAGGTTTAAATAACATAAGGTTTTATTAGAAGGAGAAAAAAACGTTTTCAAATAGAGGTTTACATAAAATATAATCAAAATCTCAGTTCAAATTTGTTTACAGCACTAATCATTCCAGAAAAATAATACAATTATAAAAAAATTAATCAGAATCGAGGAAGACCTCTATTCCCGACATCGCAGATTCATCAGAAGTTTCATTATGCTCTTGTTCATTTACACTTTCCTCACTGCTATCACCTGTGTAAATAATCAGTTTATCGGAATAACTATCGATTCTTGGCTCAAATTTTCTATATTCATCTTCGCATTGAACCGCATGATCAGAAACTTTTTTCCATTCTTCTGGTCCTATTTTATTGATTTTTTCTAATATAGCATCTTTAACTGACGTCACAGTCATTGCAATATTTCTCTTGGCCACGTGTTGCTTTATTTGGGACCAAATATTTTCAATAGGGTTAAAATCGGGATGATATGGTGGCAATCGTATAATTTTATGCCCATGTTCCTCCATTATACGGTCAATGGCAAATTCTGTGTAATTTTCTTTGTATCTTTGTATAATTTTATACAAATCGGGTTTCAGTTTCTTTGGGTCATGCGGAATGTTGTGTTGTTGTAACCAAGCTGTCATTTGTGGTTTAGATGTGTTTGAGTTTGGTGGTTTCACAGACAGCTTATTATGATATGGGGCGTTGTCTATTACCAACACACTATTAGGAGGCAAGTTGGGAATCAATTGATTGCGTAGCCAAGTTTGATAACGTTCCGCGTTTATTTCTTTATGATAGTCACCTTCTGAGTCGACACATTTATGTAACATTAGAGCCCCTGGGACGAAGCCTTTTTCATTGCCTGCGTGTACAATAATTATTCGCTCTCCTTTGGAAATGGGTTGTTTGATACCTTTTTTGTTGCTATCTTGCCAAGTTTTACCCTTAGTATGTGATGTGTGCACATACGACTCGTCCATAAATACTATGTTTCTACCAGAACTCCTCAGCTGTTGTATTTATTTACAGTTGGGAGTTCTTTCAGCGTCAATTGAAAATTGTATATCATATTACGAATAACACAGTAGTCGAAATCATCAAGTAGGATGGGTGTACCAGTAACAAACCGATTAAGCGACATTTTGAAAGTAATTTTGATATTGTGACTCAATTATTACAACAATCATTGCAAAAAAAGAATTACGTACTCCTTGTCTACCATAGAATCATGTAGCTTATTCCAATTTTCTTAATAGCTGTTAGGTTTCTTTTTATTTAACAATCAATGTGGAAAGTCGCAATGTGCCTAAGGTTGACCAGATTGTACCAGCAATAGACCAGACGTTGAGCCAATAGTGAACCAATAAATAAAATAATTTCTCTTAATGAAGAATATTTTTATTTTAATTACTATTATGTTATGTACGTAATAATCATCACAACTTTTCATCAGTCTACAAGTTTCAAGTAATACTTAAATGCTACAAGGCTCATAATGTTGTTAACTAATTTAAGAACTAGATAATTAACAAGAGATTCATATCTCTTACACAAGTGTCATAATCATAACTTGCAATAAAGTATTTATGAATTAACATGAATCAAAAAATATAAAATAAATCAAAATAAAAAGAAAACAATGTAAGTACTTCTTAAAAAATTAAAAAGAATTAAATTTTTGGCATAAATTTATCCATTTCAGGAACTCTATAAAAACCTCGACTATTAGCCAAGGTTGGAACTGCTATCTTCTCTTCTACCGCATCTTTCTGGTACCAGATTTTATCACATTGTTCTGGCCATCGGAAAGTATTTCCCGTAGAAAATGTCATAGTGCTTATCTCATAGAGATCACCATCAGTATTTTCTACAGTCCCTGGAAAATATGCCCCTTCATACCTGACGATCACGTAATCGCCTTTCTTTGGTTTTGCCGTGACTTCCAAAGATTTATGTACGATTAAAGGTACATTATCATCATCGGAGTCTGAAGCTGAATCAATTCGAAGTCGTCTCATCTTTCTCGGAGCTGCTGGTATTTCTTCATCTGAACCTGTTTCCTTTTTCTTATTCTTCTTTGACATTTTTCTATTAGCTGCCTTAAGAGCTTTTTTTTCTTCTTGTTCTTTCTTAATATTTTCTTTCTCATTCCAATATTGCATCCATTCACTGCTATTTACTGCATCAGGTAGGCGAACTTTTTTACGCCTTTTCTGGTTGCCTTTAATTGGAGATTCAGAGGGCCACACAATTGCAGATGCAAATGCAGGGCTTATTGGTTGAAGGTGTTTTCTTGTAGAAGGAGATTCTTGCTCAATGTGCTTTGTGATATTAATGACTGAAGTTTCAGGTTGAGATGACGTTCCAGTATTCAAATGGTCAACGTTACTAATAAAATCCTCTTTCATTTGTTCTGGTGTTTGGTAATTTTCTTCTTCATTTTCATGTGATGTAATATTTTCTTCCAAATCGTGTATATTTTCTTGCATTGTCTGTAGATTGGTTTCCAAGTTAGGCTCTTCTTCAACTGCCGTTTGTTTTACTCTCTTAGCTATTTTCTGCCACACATAAAACAACTCCTTCGCTGATTCGTCACCAGTCCACGCAGAATCTTGGTTTGCACGGAATTCTCGAACACGGGAGGAAGACATCAATGATTCAAAATACAACAAATGTTCAGGACCAATCAAAGCTGGTTTCTCTGGTATGTCGTGTCGGGAAGAATCAGTGATACATTTTTCGTAGCTAATTGCATTGGCATCGAAAGGATACAGTCCACATTTTCTAAAACCATTGCAGATAACTTCTTTTGAGAGGTAATTGAATGTGGTCTCTAAAAGGGGTGCAAAGAGAGCCTTGGTAACGCATCGATGCCCAGTCTTCAATTTCCAATCATTAACAACCTTCTTCCAAGAATTCTTCAGTGGTCGGAAAACAGATACGTCAGCTGGTTGAATGATGTGAGTAGCATTTGGATAGAGTGAATATAAAATAATGCCATTATCTATACACAATTGAGACACTTCTTGATTTATATGAGACTTATGGCCATCTACCAGCAACAAAACAGGAAATTTTGTATTGTTTTCTTTTAATTTTGGGACCAGAGTATTTGCTATATAGCCGTAAAAAACTTTTGATGTCATCCATCCCGTTTCTGACTTACCAATGCTCCAATCTTTATTAATTTGTCTAACGATTTCAGATGGTATTCGTGCATATGGGTACCTATATAATCAAGGGTGGTAATATGGTACCAGATGCTGCAAAAGTTCCTAGTACGGTTATGTTCTCCTTCTCTTTATCTTTTATTTCGTAAAAATTTTGATACCCTCGCGGACCTAACACTAAACCAGAAGACGGGCTTGTTTGAAATCCGGATTCATCTGCATTAATAATCCTTTCGGGATCTTCTAAAATGTCAGCTACGCCTTCAGCGACTAGGTATTCTTTTAAATTTGCATGCCACTTTCTCAAAGCAGTTTCTGTTACCAGACTTCTAGAAATGTTTATAGATTCCGCATGACGTGTAGCTACATCTGGATGTCGTTTTAAAAAACTGGAAAACCATTTTCTGCCTGGGGTATTCTCTGTAAAGGGATTTGGTCGATTGTCGTCAGTTATAATTTTCTTAACAGTTTCAACTACCATTTCTTTATTGACTGGAAATCCTTTTTTTGCCATTGCTATTATCCAAGTTTCGAGCAAAGATTCCTCTTGCTTGGTCAATATAGTGGGAGGTCCCATTTTTCGTTGAACTGGATATTTTAAATTCATTTTATTTATGACCGTAGTGTGGGGTATGTTGTATTTTCGACATGTTTTTCTAATTTTTGCACCTTTACTTATTTCGTCAATCGCATTTAACACATCTTCCTCCTTATAGTTAAAAAACGTTCTTTTCGGCGGCATTGTCTATAAAAAAAATGTAGGTGGTCAATTACTGGAACAAACTCGTAGTATAGATATTACTAGTAATAAACCACTGGTCTACAACTGGAACATTGTGGATATTGTAATCGTTTTTTTTATAATATTTTATTGCAGTATTAAGTAAACCTACATGTAAAAGAAAAAATAAAAAAAATATCAAAAAGCTAAATCACCAGTTGTAGACCAAATGGAATATTACTGGAAAATCATTCAATTCGTGTTCCATTAGTTTTCCAATGACAACTATTGATTTAAATTAGCATTTTCTGATGAAATAAGACGTAATATTATTGCTTTACAGAACATATTACGCAATTAATTAGAAAAGCGGTTACAGCAATTGATATAAACAAAGATTTAAACAAATTTAAAAAACTTACCGTCGACGTGTCGCTTACTAATATGGCCGCCCGAAACGAAGTGAACGATTGTCGTTTCGAATCTTGCTTTGTAAACTGGTGTAGATGGCGTGTTTGTCGCTTTTATTTATGATTATATGATTCGTAGAAGTACGGCAGTGCTACCAAACGTAACAAAAGTGGCGGGAAATTCGACAGAAGGTTAATATTTTGATGTGAAATTAGAAATGGTGCACTACTGGTTCCTGGTGTGGCACTGGTGCACCCACCCTACCAGCCGAAATCTACTTTTAGGTCTTCCTTTTTTCGGTGTAGAAAATTTCTTTGATTGATTATGTTTTTTTTCGTTTAAGATATTACTCAAAGTTCGTCGCGAAATTCCTGTAGCTTTTGTAACACGGTCTTGAATTTTTTTAAAATAACCATCATGGTCTCTGTTGAAAACATTGGCTTCATTTAAGAAATAAAGGTACACATTAAATACCATTTGCCGTGCTTGTGAATTAAGCGGTTTTCCACGTTTAAATTTATCCATTTTGGAAGAATTCGTCTGAAAGAAAATGGCATGGGCAGAGTTAGGTATATATTTTTTATGCATGTTTATCTATTTATTTAATTTAAATAAATCTCATTTTTTAAATGTTTTTCTAGTACTTAATATGTATTTAATGTAGGTATTTTATTTTTTTAATATTAAAAAAACGTGAAATATGTTATTTATTTTCCTTTTTTCAAAATATACTATTTAAATCTGAATAAGCTAATTAATGTTGAAATTATATTTACCAAGAAGGGTGTGTAATAGCAGCTCTATATATTTCCACAAATAGAGAACACGTGCAGTCACTACCAATATATAAAGACGACTGACAGACATTTCGCTGACCGGCGACAGCTGCCGAACGCCCGATTTGTTTTCGATTGTGCACACATGATATTGACTCCTATCTCTTTTAAACAAGGTGCAAAATGCAAATGCCTTGTTTAGGGCTCTTACGATTCCATGATTCGAGTGTTTCCGGGAATACGACAATTAGCGAAGATCTGCATGTGCATTATTAATTTGGGAGTACTGTAATGATTGCAGCACCTTCCTTGCTGACAAATTGTATACAAACGAATGTTAGAAGTATTAGCATTTAAAAACAGTAGCAATGAGTTTTTATTGCCAAATTATTTTCTTACTAGCTTTGAAAGAAAGAAAAAAATAATATATAATAAAAAATGACAGGTTTTTTTCCCAATCGTATCGCATATCGCTGCAATCGCCAAAACATTCATGACATTGTAATGGACAACAATGCCTGTGACAGTTTTATGGACCCGGGCGATACTTCAGCCTATCAGCAGGTGGAACATGACGGACCGTAACACTTAGCCAATATTAGCAGGCGGAACGTGACGGACCGTGACACTTTTACGTGCGTGCACTTGTTCATCGATTTATGAGACGTTATCACGTCAAAATGTACATAGGTATATGTTGAAAAAAGGACATAGCCAGCATATGCCAGACTGTTGCCTTACGCTGATTTTCAACTAAGGGGCACTAAAGTAACTCGTATTTGTTAAAACAAGACAATACTTTTAACAATATGGCATTAAATGTAGACTTATACCATTCTAAATTTTGTCAGACTGAGTTGGATTTTGTATGTTACAATATGAAGTATTTTGACTTTGATAAGAAGGTTAAATAACAATGCCACTGCTAGATTGATAGGTAGTAGTAGGTGACCGTGAAAGTCACGCTCCTCCGTGCCCTGATGAGCATATTAATCCATCAGTTCTACATCCGACCCCTCTACACCGCCAAGCTATTACAGTAAAAGAGTAAACGAATAGTGAGTGCTTATATTTTATCGCGCACTTATAAGGAAACATTACCATACAATCAGCAGGCTCGACACGCGCCGTTAATTATTTAATTATGTTATGTTTCCTCAAGTGAATAGTTACAAGAATAATATAAGGTAAATGTTTAACCAGTCATATAAAACAGATGACTAACAAAGAAACTGGTATTTACAAGGCGCAGCACTACTTAACTGTTTTCAACCTATTAACTGAACTGTATAATAGGTAGGAAATCTATACTAATATTATAAAGGTGAAGAGTTTGTTTGTTTGAACGCGATAATCTCAGGAACTACTGCTACGAATTTAAAAAAAAAAATACTGTTGGATAGCCCATTTATCGAGGAAGGTTGTAGGCTATATAACATCACGCTACGGCCAATAGGAGCGGAGCAGCAATGAAAAATGTTGCAAAAACGGGGAAAATTTACGTAGACGAAGTTGCGCGGGTCAGATAGTGTAATTATAATAATGGTCTCCTAGCCGTTTTGGTTACAGTAGCCAATGACATCAGAGACTAGCTAACTATGCAGGAGATATTAGAGTGCACACGTGTATGCACAGACAGAACTGCACGCTCTGCTCCCTAATACTCATAGTTTAATAGAAATGAAATCTGACACGACCGAGGGGAGACTAAACGCAGGACCGAAGACTTAACGTGTTATCCGAGGCACGGAGGGGTTACCTCCATGACTTTTTCGAAAGCATTCCCCCTCTATAGACCAACAGTGGTAGCTTTGTGATCCGCTAGGTCAGGCAAAGCTACGACTGTCGGTCGTCACTGAGTCACACAATGAAATGTTCTATAGAATAGAGTCTACAGACAGACGACGACTGTAATTTATAGCTACAAAAACTCCTACACATGTCGCCAGCTAAGTTTGCATGTCTGATGTTGGCGCGTAAGCTGAGCACAACTCGAATTTAGGTCTCGGAGGGGATGAAGGCGACGGGCGGGATCGACGTCCCTGCGCCAAACTACATTTAAAGACAACTTCACAAACGCAAACTTAGTTGGCGCGAATTATAAAACCTTGAGTATTGTGTTCACTACTTATGTCTAATAACAGATTGTTTATAGAGCCTAAGGCTGTTCACATGCCATAACGTGCTAAAATATGTTAATTCTTGTAAATACCGCTATAGACTTAAATATGTTGTATCGATATTTGTATTTCACAGAGTAAACAGTAACAACATGTTAAACTATACTAATATAATGCGAAAGTTTAGATGTATGAATGGAAGGAATGTTTTTTATTCAATCACGCCACTAAACAGATTTCGATAAAATTTGGCACATAGATAGACTATAGTATGAAAAAGCACATAAACCTTTTTATGAAAATTGTACGGTTCCGATGGTATTGATTTGTTTTTAAAAATTACACGCGAACCAAATCGTGAGGAACAGATAATCGATATCATATCAACCCATATGATGTCCCACTGCTGGGCACGGGGCTCCCCTGTGCTTCTACAGGGGAGCCCCGTGCACTTATTACAGATCCTGGGGATATGCGCCAGAATCGGCACGCGCCGCCGAGCAGTTGGTGATCGCACTAAGGCTTTAAAAGTACGCAGAGGACTGCTTGCCCCCTCCGGTGTGAAATCCCTTAGTCACCTTGACGACATGACCCCACGGGAAGATATGGCGTGGTACTATTCTGAAGCCGGTACAACACGACACGATATACATAAAATAAATAGAACTTACGTGCGTCAACAAAATTGGTGGCACTATCGGTCTGGTCCGCAGACGGCATTTGCGTGGAGTACGTGTGCTGGAAGTGGTTCGAACTTAGCGCGCTCGACACGCTCGGCGTCGGGGGGTACGGCGGGGGTTGCTACAAAACATCATACCATTTTGAAAATACATAATATTTTTGGTTTTCCTCACATGATGCCTTTGATTGCGATTATTAACATTTACACACATGTGTGCGTATGTTAATAATCGTAATCAAAGATAGCCATGACCATGGGCGGATCCAGGATTTTAACGGCAGTGCTGGATCTAACATGATTATGACGGGGGGAAGGGGTGAATTTTGTAGTACCCGATATCGGCCAAGTGTAAGTTGTACGGATGACGGGGGCGTAGGCCAAAAAAAAATGGGGGTGGTGAAGAAATTCAATTCGGTACATAAAACAATCGTCTGGTGGGGGGGGGCACATTGGATCTGCCTATGTATATTACCATTTATTTCAGGCATCAATGGGCCAGAGAAATCTATACTTTAGAAACTAACATAAATACAATATTAACTTGTGTTAATATTGTATTTATGTTTCTAAACACATTTAGTGTTAGTAAATATAATCTAAAATTAAGTTACTTGTTTCCTCAAGAATGCCTTGACTCAACCTCACTGAAAAAAATCTATATTCTTAGTTGCAAAAAATCTCATCCACTTAATCCCAACTTTAATTTCATTTGAGGCGAGGAAACAAGTGACAATTCAAGGTACGTCGGGACCTAGGTCGGTAGTCGAGGAATTGTGGAAAGGTCTGAGGATATGGGTGCAAGTCTCTGTGCGTTTTTGTGACACTTTAAATATAGTTTTACCTGTGGATGTGGTGGGTACTGCGGTTGCAAGACTCCGTTATTGTTTGCTCCGTTCGGTGACGCTTTTGGCAAACATCGCACCAACTTCGTGCATAGCCCGTCTGCATCTTGCAAGTAGTGCTGTAAATTGACATATATTTTTTGTAAAAGTACATTTGACATACATGATCCCAGTTTTCAATTTTGTGATTTGAGAATACTTACATGAATTAAATCTGTCATGTTGTCAAAGAATTCTTCATCATCGATGGTTAAACGTTGATTTTGGTTGTCGGGTGCCGTTGCCCATTTCACTCTGCAATGTGAGAATTAAAGTTTCTTAATATCTCTGAATATATGGTAAAATAGCTTGTATATCTAATGCAGATTAGATAAAACTTCACGTTGACTGCAAACTCAACTCCAGCTTTTCGTAAATTTTATCATGATAGTTGCACAGCATACTGTACAGTTCATAGACACTAGCAAGGTCAAAGTTATGGCCCCTGCATTGCCAATCTGCGAGATTTTTTACAATTTCAAAATGATATTGAAACTCTTGAGTTGTGAAAATGGCAGCAAACAAAAGTCCTTGGGCAGTTAAAGTGTACAGTAAATAGTAGTAAGTAATTGGCTCAGGCAGAAATTATCTGAAAAATCGTCTGGATTGTAAAAAATTGTATAGAAACTCACCGATAATGTTCGACCCGTCCTCGATAGCGCACACATAGCGTATGGTCTCCAGGAAAGTTCGTGCTCTCTCGTACGAGGAACACGCCATCTGACGAGCCGGACAGCAGCGCCTCGGCCCGGTCGCGGGTTATCGCGCCGTGGTGCCAGCTATGATAAAAGTATACAATATTAAAGTGATTCTGTAATAGAAACTTGAAATCTATACAAATACTAGCTGCCCCTCGCAACTTCATATGCGTCAAATTTCTCAGTTTTTGGAATTCATACAGAAATAATAAAATTGCGATTAAAAAAAAATTATGACCTATTCTCATATATACCAAAGCAGTGGCGGAGGATCCTCAAAACACCATTACTATCGGTTTCCTTTTAGATTGTGGTTACTTTGTATTATGGGTACAAAGAACCATGTCCAGCAAGGTATATTTTTGAATCGGGTTACCTCTGAAAAATCTGAAGCCAAAATTTGTACCAAAGATATATAATATAGTCTGGAACACAGGCTTTTTTGTCAGAACAATGTAGTTCCCTCGGAATCTGTTTTTCGAATTCTCCACGCTACCGAAATCGTGGGCAAGCGAAACAATAAATAATTTTAATCTATACCAATATTATAAAGCAGAATGGTAATGTAATCGTTCTTTTCAATCTATTTTTTCATATGAACAGAATACGCTACTTGTATAGAATTTGTCGTTGACGCAGACCACGTGAATTCAAACATTCGGAGTCTTCTAAATAGTTAAGGTAAGAAATGTGTGTGACATGACTACAAAACTATTGATTTCAAGAATAGGTCATAATGTTGGACAAAGTACGACTACCTTGTTTGACGGCGGGGAAAAATATTTCGGTTGGTTAACTTAGTTTGACTATTTACGGCCTGTCTCTATAAAAAGAGGTATATATTTGACATAACCTCCATATAAAATATGTCAAAATTCTACCACTAGTAGCCAAATCCATCGATAGTAAGATTATTGAAACCGGCCGTTAGTTAAACTAAGTTAACCAACAGAAATAATTTTGTAGTAGGTAACTATTAAGTTACCTACTACAGAAACAGCTCGTATCGGAGTACAGAAGGTAGCCTTCATACAACGCCCGCTCGAGTATCTATTATGCGTGTGTTAGATATTGCTTACGATATCGCTCTGAGATTCCGTGAATCTCAGGACGTCTCCGGGCAAAGTGGTCTAACGTAGTCTGACGTGGTCTGTGTCCGTCAACAATGTACATAGACATTGTTGACGGACACAGACCACGTCGGAGGGCGTTGTTCGAGGTACGTAGGTATGCCTCATGTACTCTTGGTATTTTATGAAAGGGCTGTGAGGAAGGTGTTGATGTAATAACATTTAATTTCGCGTTTAGATTATCAGTTGCGATAAATGTTATCTACGATAAGAACAGCTTTTATTGTTTTACAAATTAACATATTTTAACAAACAATTAAAGGAGAATTTCAACCAAACTAGTCATTAACATTCGGATATAATGCTATAGTTTCTTTATTTAGTCACAGCTAGTGACTAAATAAAAGGGAAAAGTTTCTTCGTCTGCGTAATTTTTATTGCTGCTCCGCTCTTATTAGTCATAGCGTGTTATTATATAGCCTGTCGCCTTCCTCGATAAATGAGCTATCTAACAGTAACATAATATGTCAATTCGGACCCGTAGTTTCTGAGATTATCGCGTTCAAACAAACAAAAAAACTTTTCAGCTTTATAATATTAGTATAGATATAGTGAACCCTACTTAGCAAATAATAGCTACAAATTAATGTTGATTGCAAACGTTCCCGTGTAACCTATTGTTATGATGTATGGCCTTCTGCACTATGGTACACATAATTATTATACATTACGATTCGTATTACGTATTACGTAATTAGATTACGTATCTTTACCAAAAACCACGCACGTGTATAATATAAAAAATAATGTAAAATTTGGATTAATTCAACTTAAATATCACACAACAGTACAAATTGATTCAGGCACGTCATGGTTTACAGTAGAGTAAGAACTAGCGAAAATTAGAAGAGGCTTATGTCCAGCAGTGTATCGATATGGGTTGATGATGATGAACTTTATTTGTGAAATTTTATTTGATTGAACCCGTTACTCTCTGAACATACTGGCAATTTTCATTTTTTTTTAAAGACGACTCCCACATTAGATTACAAGCCCTGTGTCGCGTGGAACTTTGCAAACATACAAGTCACGGTCACATAGTACACCCAGACTCGGAACAACAATTTGTGGATCACACAGAGTGGTGTCCCGTGTAGGAATCGAACCCACGACCTCTTGCGTAGCATTCGAACACACTCCCACCGCGCCACAGAGGCAAAACAACATGAAAGAAGAAGCTTGAAGAAGGCTATATCCTACTGTCAATCACGATAATACTTATGGGGGTAAACCGCAGACAAACGCTTATGAAATCAATTTAAAAAGAAGGACCTAGATATAAGTTGCCTAAATGAACGTCATAGGGATGAGATATTAGCAATATCTGCTTATTTAACTAGATAGTGAGATAAAATATTTGTATATTTACTGATTATCATCAAAGGCGATCACCGGTGGTATACACAATAACACTTTGTGCGGTTTGTGAAAGCACTCAGTTATGTCGGACACGCACTCCATAGTTGTCATTGTACGAAACTGGCTTACATTATCATCTTATCATCAGTATGTTATCATACCAAAGATAAGGTATTATCAAACGTCTGCTAAGCAATTTAATGAATTACTGTTTTTTGTTTAATATTCAGGATGTCGTCACGAAGCAGATAACATTTGAAATTTGACTTTTAAACTGTAAATATTTATTTGCATTTACCTACATATTTGGATGACCGTGCTTTGCTTGGATTCTTTTTTTAAACGACGTATTCTAAAACCGGGCAAGTGCATGTCGGGCCACGCACAATGTAGGGTTCCGTAGTCCCCGCCTCCCCATTCGAATAATTTGGCTTAAGAAGTGGGTTTTCTGTTGTGTTTGTTTCATATTTACAGCATTATATTCATATTCCATTGAAAATATACTTAATAATATTTTCAATGGAATTTATTCGAAAATTTTGTTACTTTTTTGTTACTAATTTGATCAGCTGCTACTCATAAACTTACCTACTTGTCTGTCATAGTTTTCCTTTTAATTTCACTATATATACCTACTACTACCGTGACTTTTTTGACATACCCAACATCAGCCATTTAGCTGGCAGGGAGGGGAGGACACTTGACTCTTAACATAAATTTGCACTTTAAAGCTTAATATTTTACAAATTGCCGTGTGGTATCGGCTTAAGAATAGTACCACCCCATCTCTTCCCGTGGGTGTCGTCAAGGCGACTAAGGGATGTCACACTGGAGGACGGGCAGCAGCGTCCTCTGCGTACTTAAAACCTTACTGCGATCGCCAACCCGCTCGCCAAGCGTGGCGATTATGGCAATTACCCTCAGGATCTACATACTAGTAAGTTCTATTGGGGAGACCCGTGCCCAGCAGTGGGACATCATATGGGTTGATATGTATGTATGTATTTTACAAACGAATCCTTAAAACTAAAAACCGTCTCCCCAACCCTTAAACGTTTTAAAAGACCTATCTAATGATACCCCACACGATGGGGTAGGTAAAAAAAAATCACACCCCCACTTTACTTATAGGGGAGGTACCCTAATTTTTTTTTCAAGATTTAATTTTTTCACTTTGTCGGCGTAAGTTATATGAGTATCCATGCAAAATTACAGCCTCCTAGCACTAACAGTCTCAATGTACTAATTAATTTATAGATAGTTATTACAATAAAACATACTCTAGATAAATGAATAACCTGCAAGTATTAGACTTAAGAACGGTTTTCTTCGCACAAATATCAGTTTCGCTACTAACAAACAGTTAACGATAGATAAGTGATTGAAACCGGCCATTAGCCGGCAAATACAATAAGAACGGAATACCTATGTTTGAGTCCCGCTCGAGTTGGACAAATTCATTTAAACATTCCAAAATTCACTGTCTCCTTAGTCATCTAGTGACTGTGCATGGCTCAATGGCACAAAAAACTGTGAGCTGTTATCAATAATGTCCGTGCAAACATAGAACACAATCAATCCTGTGTAACTAAGTAGTCATGGGCGTACCCAGGAGGGGAAACCCCCCCCCCCTCCGAAATTGCAAAAAAGTCACACAAAATTGCGAAAAAGTACACAATAGTTAGGTATACATTTGGCCATAGTACCACCACCCTCCCCCCGAAAAATGATCCTGGGTATTATACCGAACAAGATTGTGATGCCGTTCTCTTTTCTAACCCGAAAAACCCTTTGATGCGAGTAATAAAAGCGACACCAATCGGAAAACAGGCGAGCGCGAGAACGATACGACTAGAAACAGATAACATTCACGCTTCCCAGGTGTTCTCAGCGTGAGTCTATAGCCGGCATGAAACGGACAAAAAAAACCGACACCAATTGGAGAACAGGGGAGCGCGAGAACGAGATGACGAGAAAAAGATCACATTCACGCATCCCGGGTGTTCTCGGCGTGAGTATGTTGCCGGCATGAAGCGGGCAAAAAAACCGACACCAATCGAAGATCATGGGAGAGCGAGAACGAGACGACGAGAAACAGATCACATTCACGCTTCTCGGGTGTTCTCGGGGGTTTTTCGGCGTAAGTCTGTAGCCGGCATAACACAATGCCTCTAGCGGAATCACCTAGTGATATTTTTTAATTTAACAGTGAGTTTGATTGTTTAATAAAGAAGCTGATTCATTCTTCACATTCATTGAATGTTCAAGACAAAGGAAAATAAATGAAGTAAAATATAAACAGTTGTAGTTGTTATTGCGAAGAATTATAATCGGAAAATTATGCTTCCTGAGTGTTACAAAAACATGGAGTTATTGTTACTTAATTTGCGAAGAGCAATCCATTTTAATGCAATCATTATTTATTGCGTTATGTCTAGATATAACTAGCATTTAAAACTCAATAATTCCTCTAAAGTAGTCTTTACGGCATAATTTCTAAATGTTTACTGGAGAATTCCGATCTTGTGTTTACTTTATTGCGTATAAGTTTATTTATTATTTGTAGGGAAAATCGGCATTAGGTAATATAAGTTGTACAAGTTAAATATTTAATCTACTAAAAGCGTAGCGATAATAATCGAATGTATGTATGAAAATCTCATTAGAAAACAAACATTACTCAACCCAACATGCATGCGAAAAAATTAGTAAATAAATATAATTGGGTAGGTAGTCTACAACGAAAATAAATTATTTTACACTAATTAGGTAATAGTACCTCTTGAAATGTTCTAAACACTATCTTATGGCGGCTGTACACTCTCCCGCGAGTGCTCTCGGTGTGTCTCGCCGAGAGCACTCGAGCGAGAGGCCGAGTTACGAGGGCCACCTTGTACAGTCTCGAGTATTCAATCACCAAAAATATAGATTCATGACCAGTTACGGCAGCGATCATCTATATATATTGCTATACAATTTAGTTCAGTTTCGTTGTTCCCGTTCGAGGCGAGGCGAGGAAGGGCGAGACGAAGCGAGTGAAGCAAATACACTGTCACACTCGTCCTGGCTCGCAGTGCCTCGTGCAGAGTGTACAGCCGCCATTACGTGTTTAAGAATTTATAATCATCAATATAAATACCAAAAGAAAATTATTTGACGATCCGCAGTTATGATGTCATAACTTGGTATTTCATACAAACTTCTGAGAAGTCTTTTGTTTTTGACGTTTTTTTTTTAATTATAGGTAGGGATTCTACTTGACAGTCATATTGGTCTATTTTGATTTTTTATTTTTATATAATCCCTAATTTTGGAAATGAATAATCACTTTTTGCTAGATCTTACAAAGTCAGATGACTTTGTAAGATCCGTACCGTTTGCGTGCGGAGATGAGGCTGTAACAGTATAGTTAAGATAAATTTTATCATCATCATCTTCCTGCCATTTATCCCAATTATTTGGGGTCGGCGCAATTCGTACTTTGAAATAAATATATTTGTTAAGATAAACGGTATGACTGATGGAATACTCACGGCCATTGAGTCATGTTGACAAGTCGGCTGCCGGCGGGCGGTGGGTTCACAGATGATGAGTTCACCAACACGTCGCTGGGGCCTTTCGACACAGCTGTACAACAAATACATAACACATTAACTATATTCACAAAATTATAAGTCTATAACTTATATAAAATGCATTATTATGAAAGTGAAAACATCTGCATCTTTTCTCAGCGTATTGTTTTACATGTTCGCAAACTTTTGCGATTTGTACATATTAAACATTTTTTATAAGCTACGGGTCTTAATCGCGTAAATATTTTATTTAAAGGCTAAATACCTTTGTTTCATTGCCCGTGACCACGGCCGTTGCAATACGGTCGAAACGCCGGGCAATAACACTAAAGTATTTAGCCTTTATTATATATATACATATATATATATTTACAAATCGCAAAAGTAACCAGTAGCTTATAATAAAAAAAACAATTATAAAGTATTTTGTTTTACCGTGAAACTGTAGAATCGGTATATGAATACACAATGAATTTAATAATGTTTAATCTAAAACAAATAGGTACTAAAAGTTGGAAGATTCTAGATAGAAAATTGGGATCAAAAACCTCTGCATCTAATAAACATTACAATGTTCTTAAGAAATTCTCTAATGCTCTTAAAACCCAAGGTTAAATGAAGTAATCAACAATACGAAGACCAACGGACAGGTACACAATATGACTTTACAATAAACTATGTTTCTAATGACTATGATAAATGATAATTCACGAAGACAATAACCAAGTAATTACAAGAATAGCACGCTACTGTACATTAAATAAGCAGTTATTTATAAAGTAATAATTTTATTTAATCGCTCACGGAAAAGCATTCAACGATTGGACAATACAATATAAATCACATACTCGTAGGTTACTTTACAAAACTATTAATAACAATATTCTAGTTTATTAGTTGCGTTTGGCGTCATTACAGAACTTATACCATTTGTGAAAAAGTGAAAATATGGCGGCGTCATGTAACTGATAATATAAAACTGAACGCTCATTCGAGGTATAATTTTCTATCATCTCCTTCCTCCCATCGCCACTATTATTAAATAGGAGATAGAAATACACTACCTAGACATCTATTGTTGATCATGAAAATTACTACGGGGCTTAATCGCGTGAATATTTTAAAGTAAAATACCTTGTTTATTGCCCGACGTTTCGACCGTATTGCAACGGCCGTGGTCACTATTGTTAATTTTGGCATAAAGGCCAGTAGGCGTTAGAGCAAGTAAGTTTTTTTTTGTGCCATTCCTAGTACCTAAATCTTAGTTGGTCCTATAGTTTAATAGTCCCAACTAAGGTTTAGGTACTTGCCTTACCGGGGCGATAAGTACTCGTACTCTAACTACTATAAATACACTAAAACGAGTTTATAAGATCAACCAAAACTATAACGTCCTTCCTAATCTATATAATTATATATTAGTTAATTAAAATGTTGTAATCGTCATTTTCAGGATAAAGTTGTGCGACAATTTTTTTTTTAATTCTGAAATTCGGATAAATATTTAAAAATCTCTATTTAAAATAGGACGTTTAGTTTGACAGTTTGTAAATAGTACATTGCACTTTTGCGAAGATAGACGGCCCGTTAGTAATCTATCAATATCTAGAATTCTATGTTTAATAATGAATAATCTTAAAGTCTAGAAGAAACAATTCAGCTCGGAAGTTTAAATTTTCAAGGTCGACATTGCCCTCAGACAACACCAATTTAGTACTGTGTGGGCGCAGACGATTATTTATATTCTCTTTGTTTAACTTTATTTATACATTAAATTGCTCATTAATCCCTGTTAGCAAGGATCAACAACAACAAATACAATATACATACTATGTATAATTTATCTCATACTGTATGTGTACGTGATACGAATTAATGTGAAGATGAATTAATGTGGAAGTGTCCGACTGCTACGTAAGAGTTCGTGGGTTCCATTCCCACACGGGACACCACTTTGTGTGATCCACAAATTGTTATTCCGAATCTGGGTGTACTTTGTGTCCGTGACTTGTATGTTTGTAAAGTCCCCCGCAACACAGGGCTGATACCATAAGGCGGGAGAAGTCTTTTAAAAAAAAAAATCCTACTGCCGACTAAACCGACCTAAAGTAAAACTGCTAAGTTAGACTAAAATTGCTAAGTTCTGTAAACTTATTCAACATAAAAATCTGAGGGGGTAACTACTGATAACCTGGACGGTTATTAGTTACTTCTCAAATTTAAAGCTCCACAAACAGACATATATAACGAGACTCAGAATATTAATGAAGTGTCTGTAAACATAGAGGGAGCTTAATTAATTTTTAATACAAATGAAAGATTACCAGGCGCAGTTTGCGAAGTGTGCATGGCGGAAGGCGGAGGCCCGGTCGGCGCAGGCGTCCTTACCGATGACGACATAACAATCTGTTGACAAACGGCACTAGTAAACACGTGAACGTATAAAAAATAATAGTAGTGACAGGTCTTGATGGAATGCGGATATTGGCGTATACAAATATACAGATACAACTAGGTGAAGTTCATTCAAAAGTAGGTCATAGTGTCGAGTAATATTTTTTTTAAACAGTCTATTATTCAACCAGCATTTCGATACAAAATAGTATGAAGCATGCTTATGTGATAGTGTTTTAGAATCATGAATGACTGTTTAAGTTAGAAAGATTAACAATAAAACAAACATATGGATCTAAAACATATTTCAAGTTTAAAATAAAAGTGCTATATGTATATTCAAGTAGTGAGACAAAAATTGCATAAATTGTAAAGAATTTGCACTCACATTATGTGGAATGGAATTCTGCAATGCGGTTGGCGAAAGAGGCGCGTGTGGCCCATTACTGCCGCTCACACTACTTCCACACTGAAACAATGTTTAAAACTATTTTAAAAATAACCTCTTTGTTATGTAAATACGAGTACTAGATACCTACGAAGACCCAACGTCACCGCCACTTCTGCCTTTACCGAACAATGTTTACTTTTGATCCGGTGCGCCATATTACTTTCTAAGTGGCCGTGAGAAATTCAGTCGCAAACAATACTCGTTGTCAAGTATTTGAATGAATATGAACTACTTTCCGAAGTATGTGAAATAGAATTAGTTAAATAATTGTGCGATTAACACAGACAATAACGCACAAATCATTTTATAAACCGGTTAAACTTGGAATCACGCTATAGGAATAAAATGACAATTGTTTTACTAAAACTGCGTGTAATGAGAACTGGCATTATGCTCTTAGCTAGCCTTGTGAATAGATCAATGCGGTCGCACAAAGAGTCATAAATTAAGTGACATCGTTGTAATATCTATGCTACTGTGTTTCTTGCTCTTAATGTTCTATGACGAACACAGTAAGCCTCGTTTATCGGGATACTGTGCCACATTACCTATTGACGAGTTTCTAAACAACATCGTTTGTTACAATAATTATATTATGATTATTATAGTATCTAGTTCTATTGTGCTTAGTGCAAAATTACGTTTTGTGCTACATATCTGTTCGTTTATGGATCGTGCATTTTAATTAGTTTTGAAGTCAAAGCGTTATCTCAAACAACAATCAAAGTGGAATTGCTTAATTAAAATATTATCCTTAAGAAGTTTATTACAGTTGAGAAATCAGAAGCGTACAGACAATAAGAGATGAATTACAAAGGTAATTGCAAGAAGTTTTGCTAGACTGGAATAATTAATAATGGTACGTCATCGTCCTGAAATTGGAGGAAAATGATAATGAATTACTTACTGGCAGTTGATGAGGAGGTTGAGCTCGTTTGAGCCGGGCCGGGGCAGTGGGAGCCGGTGCGGCAGATGCCGAGTACCAACCGCAGGGGCCCACGCCCTGCGTGGCCCCGTGCACTCCGTGCTGGAAAGAAACAACATTCAATTTTCAAATGCTTCTAATATGCCTCCTCCAGTTAAAGCAAAGCCTTTAATTATCATTTGAAGAATAGTTTGTGTTGCTATTGAGACTGCAAAAAACCTATGGTAACTATTAAATTTGGTTACCAAAATTTAATGTAAGTACACACAAATACGGTCTACTCCAATGTTTTAGTAATTCAAGGTGTAAGAGCCGCCGGTCCCGGGAGAGAAACTCAAAGCTTTCTAGAATACTGCGGCAAAGATTTGCTTGAATGAAATTTTCTTTGTAGCAAATTAAAATATTTATGTTCGTGTAAAGGTCATGACGTGAATACATGTATATGATACGTGGATGTTTATATGTATAATCTGGACTTCAAAGTTCAGTCATTGCTTTTAAAACACTGGTAGTTTACACAGTTGCCCAAATGAAAATAAATGTTGTAGCTAATGTTGAATTTAAGATCGTGACAGACGATGCTGACCGCAAACCAACCTTTCATAAAGACGATTCGTGAATGCTAAATAGCGAAAAAGTATCACTCTGTATAATATTGAGGACGCGGATTTGAGGCCTATTGATATCGTGGACTATTAACTGCACCCAGATACCTACATACATATTTCGTAACACAATCGTAATTGTTTAAGTGTGTAACGAATGGGAAGCACTTAGATAAACGTTAAATGGTTCTTGTAACGATCCATTGAAACGCACAACCTTGGATATGCGCCAAAACCGCTGATGCAGGTACGCTGTGTACACCATTATTATATGAATTTTCTTTTTCGCGCTACTTTTAATGTGCGGTGATAATCGTAACAGTACAAAGTAGCGGCAACGAACATGTGTCTTGTGAGAGGTCGTATGTGGTTAGAAAAACTGTGTTTATGACAGTTTAATTTGATTCTTTTTGCTTTAGTGTCTTGAAGACCAAAGGCATTAAAGAAAGTCGGGCACCGCAGAGCTCGCGACCCGGCACGGATCACAGACGAGAATTACGTACTAAGCGACTGATACATCAGCAAGGAATTTATCAAGTAGAATCTACAGCTGTATTGCTGTAACACTATGTAGTTTATTTACACATGCTTGAAAATATGCTGACACAAATGATGTAACATTATATAGGAAATTAATAACATTTCATCAATTTTGATAAATTATGAAATGTTAGATTACGACAGTAATCTACTGGACGCAGGCCAATATCCGTAACGTTATTTGATTCCTGCCTTCCCACAAATCTACCCAGCTAATAAAAAGAGTTCTTTATTTTTATTACAGAAGGCTTTTTGTGAAAATCATGAGCTATCGTAATTTATTTTTGTCTGAACATTGAACATTTCATTAGGAAACACTTACAGGATTGGAATTCGTTTATTAAGTGTCGTGCAGTCTACTGAGGCTTATACAATAATATTGGCTGCTGTTTTCCTGGCAAACATGAAACCCTTTATTTAATTTTGTAAATACTCTGACAAGATTGCTAGGATTGTGAAAAGAAGGGTTTGAAATCCTTGCTAGACAATCTGCCACGTTTTTATGAACAAGTAATTGAGGGAAGTATTTATAGCTTTTAACATCTATTTATTTAAAATTCTCGCAGACTATCCCGTTTTTGTGCACCTTAAATCTATGAAGTTAAAAAATGTATTCAGACTGTTCTCTCGCACTTAGGTATATAAGAACTTCTCTCTACAAAATATAATTTAAATTTATTCAAACAGTGAAAACATGAAGAAGTAAAAACTTTCGCATTTTAATTAAGCACATGAATTTGGAGTTTGGTAAGTAAACAAGTAATGGCACGGCATTTACATAAGTCGGCTTCCGTAGCACCGGTAGTCACGGGCTGGTTGCCTTGTCGGACATCTCTGTCACTGTGTCTGTCGACACATCAGAAACAGACCCGTGCAGTTACAGAACGCAATCTGGTTCAAGCGCTATTTACATTAGATCGGGTCGAATTTTTTTTTTCTTTAGTTGCTTCAGAGGTGGACTAGGATACGGCATTTCAAATTTATGTGTTATGCGCACACCTTAACTTAAAACGACTATTTGTGAACAATATAAGCCACATGTTTTAGTCCCTGTTTGTGAATAACACGTTAACATGTGGCGCATTACGAGTTGGCAAATGATCTCTTGTCTTAACACGTCAATAGAGCAGACATTCATCTGATAAAACTGTCAGCAAGAAAACCAGATTTTTTTGCTCAGTGAAGCACAAACATCATCGAATAGTCATTTAAAGCAAGTGTAAAAAAGCCACAGGTAAAGCAAATAAAGAATCAGTTACTTTTTCTTTTACTTACAGCCGGTCTCAATACTCTAACTATCGATGGATTTGGCTACTAGAGGTAGAATTTTGACATATTTTGTATTGAGCTTACGTCAAACAAATAGCTCTAGTAACCAAATCCATCGATAGGTACATTATTGAGACCGACCGTTAGCAAGGTAAGAGATAGTGCTAAATAAAACTTAATTTGAAACAATACAAAGTTATTTCAGAAGTATTATGTAGTACCTGTGCCAATGGCGGGTGCGCCTGGTGTCGGTGCACGTCAGAATTCATGTCGTGCAGCTCCTACGACGACTGCTTACCCCTCATCATCTGTTGACAAGCAAAATAAGACTATTTAGTACAATTATAGACAATCGACCGTTTATTATTAGTACTACTTAATAGCAGTGTTGGATGCCAAAATATTTTTCGGATCGTCGAGCTAATTTAACACGTTATCATGAAAACTTGCAAGAAAATCTTTAAATGCTGTTTTAGTAGAATGTTTTAGATTGCTGATCCTTCGTCTTCCGCATCCAATTCATCCCAGAAACGTTTTTTAGGTCGTCGGTCAAACTAAAATGTTCTTGATTTAAGTTTTCCCAAACTTATGGTACAAGTTAAACCGTCTAAGGCACCTGTCCCACAAACAACGATGAGCGAGTAGCAAGTAGCGATTTATCGCTCAAGAAACGTACAATAGATGTATTTTGTAGATCCCCTCAGTGTAAACAAAAGAGATGCAGTATAGAGTGAGTACTCGCCGGCAGTGTGATCAGTCAGGGATCAACTATTAAATATCTGTATCCCTTTTGTTTACACGGGATCTCCATATGTATGTACGTTTCTTGAGCGATAAAATCGTTACTCGCTACTCGCTTTCTCGCTGTTAGTGGGACGGTTATTAAAAACTACCGTAAGGATACCATCTAATAGTGATGTCCCACTTTTAGCACATTTTAATATCACTAATGTTGCAATACTACTATGAAGTGTGTCTGTGTCTACTTCTTTCTAAAGAAACACATTGGGTTAATATATATCACGTAATAAATTTATCAAATAATGACTTTGTTTTTATAGTTTTGTTTACTTTTAATCGACACAGACTAATACAATGGTAAATAAACAAACACATTTAATAGGATAACAGGCAAATAATAATCCATCTTCTTAGTAAATAGGTCTAATAAATATTACATGTCAAATCATAAGTCGGTATATAATAGACTACTATAAAATCAATGACAAACTGTTAATATAATGACAAATTAAAGTTATGAATAATATAGGAATGGAGGATAATAGACATTAATCTCTATGTAACTAAGAATTCATCATAGTTTTTCCTTCACTGTATAATGGCATGTCCGACATGATGGCCAATTCAATTGTGTTCGCTTAAATTCAAAGACGTCTATAATCTTAACTCTAGGGCCGGCACAGCACTTCAACGAAAAAGGACTTTTGAAAATTTTACAAATTAGACGGTAATATTCAAAGGTAGGAACGAAATTTCATTCGTTACGCTAAATAAATCATAATAAACTTCGTAAACCGGAGAAACAAAACTACGAAAGCTAGAAGTTACGTTTCGGGGCAGGGGGTTCAGTTTAGAGTTTGTCATCAAAATTACTCAAAACGTAAAATCCAAAACGTTTACTAAATTGTATCAATAGACAAAATCTATGAACGGAAACCGGCCCATAGACCACTGTCTTTACAAGTCGTGCGATAATTGCAGAAGGCGTGGGCTGGGAGTGGTTGTGCTGATTCACTCTCGTCCTCTACCGATGATGTGGAACTAATGCACGGTGGCGCGCCTCCGACCGTGTCGGACATGAGTGTCGTGACTATGCTCCTGTTCGTGTATGAGCCAACTTATGTAACAATCGCAGGTGGAACGTGGAAATGACGACAACGCGCAATTATTAGCATGTAAGCTGTTGAATGTATGATAATATCATCTATGATGTTCAGTTTGACTGGTTTTCTAGGCATTATAAAGGCAGACATAGTATTGGAGAGTCATACTTTATTTGTAGTTGTAATGTAATGCACGTTTAAGAAACCTTTCTAATATATCATCATTTGAAATATATGATGAGAAGTATGCTTTTCATTTTACTTTTCTTTATGTATGTAGGATACAAGGTGATTATAACCACTGCGCTCATCCAATACTGTTTTACGTACTAATCTATTCCTTTTCGTGCAAAATGTGTAGTTGCCTAAAAGTAAGAGTTGCTACATATTATGTTCGGGCTGGCATATGTGGATGAACGTTCGAAACAAAACATATTTTTTTTAACTACCCGATCGGCACCTGATATTGAAGCTGAAGACGAGTACAGTACGATCAACGTAACTTGACCGGATTGAAGTTAGGTTCATATCACTTTCGCGCATGTCATAGAGATGCGACCCTAAAATTACTTACGAAAACGATTAATTATGTTTAATCGATTAAAAATACTAACAACGTTTTAATTCAACAATATAAAACACTATTTAAATGAGTTCATAAAAGTTTAAATTTAGAACAGTTACAGTAAATACTAAAGAAACTTTAATAAACAATTTCTTTACGAAAATAATCACAAAAAAACATGAGTTAGTAATACTAATTATGACAATGTAATGCGTAATCGCATCTCTAATTCTCTTGGTCTAGTTACCGCCCCCGCCCCCCGCGTCCTGTCACCATTTACTTCCAAAAAAATGCATCTGCGCAACCACTTGTCGCCTACTTCAGTCCGGCCTAGTTACGTTGATCCAACTGTAGTACTTGTTTCGATTCGGCAAATACTGCCGAACCGAACGTGCCGACCCGTTCATGTGTATCACAAAATTAAAAACCCTGAAGTACGGAGTAGATACAGCTAATTATTCAGGCTAAATGTATAGCTCGTTTGAGCTAAATTTTGTACTAGCCCTAACCTTCGTAGGTCTATCCAGTTATTTTTGGCGATTTCATCAACTCATTGAACCGAAAATCGATCACCTTTTTCTATTAAGGTTATTATGATTAGATTGTGGAGTTAATATTACTTCTAAAGTTGCTCGTGCTCGTATTGGTGCAGAAAATAATAGAAACCTCTATTCATTGAATAAGATTAGATACGGAAAGAACAATGTAATAGGCTTTCTCAATTCATTCTAATGGTACAAGTGCCCATCGCCTTAATTAAGTGGGAAAATAATAAACGAGCTACCAATTTAAACGGAATAGGACGTCGGCAATCTACAAAAATACAACTGATACTGTTTAACTATTATACTGGAAGAAATAATAATATAATGTCTCATTTTCCTTCTGTTATAATAGCATATACAGTACCTATTATGATTATTTCATGAATAAAGCTTTGAATAATAAATACATAATTAAAGATACATAAGTAATTTAATATTTATTTATTAATGAAGAAATTTCCATTGTATCAAAATTTAATATCATGTCATCCCGTTTGAAATTTGACTAGAATATATTATTTCTAGTCAAATTTGATATTTATGCATGACAGTCGGCCCTATCGCTACCGTAAGTGACAATATATAATAATACTAGCTGTGCCCCGCGGTGTTATCTGCGGTTTATTAGCCTATGTGTTAATCCAGGATGTCAGCTAACTCCACACCAAATTTTATTAAAATCGCTCCAGCCGTTTAGACGTGAAGAAGTAACAAACATACACACTCACATACTCATAAACTTTCGCCTTTATAATATTAGTGTGATATAGGTCACTTACGTAGATTTTTAGAATTAGTCATAATATGAATAAAAATGTCCTTTTTATAAGAACACTATAAAAAAATGTAAGTAATCAAGACATGCGTATCTATACTAATATTATAAAGTTGAAGAGTTTGTTTGAACGCGATAATCTCAGGGACTACAGGTTCGAATTGAAAAATTATTTCAGTGTTGGATAGCCCATTTATAGGCTATGTAACATCACACTACGACCAATAGAAGCTGAGCAACAATAAAAAAAAAACGGGTTGCACTCCGGGAGTGCCGGCAGAAGTGAAAACTTGAACATTAACTTTGTGCATTTTTAATATTTTGGAATGGTTAGGGGTTTTTTTTTATCAGTAAAATAGTATTTTTATTTATGTGGTTAAATATATTGCGTACACAAACATGACAATTAAATAAAAAATATGAAATATTATCACAAATTAAAAAACAACACTTAAAAAAAACGACATGACAATTCAATCAAAAATATGGAATCACAAATTAAAAAACAAAAATCAAAAAAATAAAATAAAAAAGGGAAAAAAATAATCATTTGGACTCAAATCGGGGTCTTCTGGTTTTTAGACCGCCCTATTTATCACCTGAGCTATTATAACATTGTAGATTGCGGCGAAATTTACCTTCGTATTCTAATAATCTTACGGTCACGTGATCCTGACGCGTGTTTAACATTTTATACCCATACCAAAAAAGTGCACAACGCCGCTAAAGAGTTTTCACTTCAAAAATGTTGCAAAAAACGGTGAAAATGACGCAGACGTAGGTAGTTGCGCAGGTCAGCTAGTGTTTACTATGAATCGGGTTGCGCAGTAAAATTCTATGAGTAGGTATGAAGTATACCTACAGATTTTCATTAACAGAGCTATGGGGCAAATTAACTTATAGTAGTCATTGAAATCTTCCAATGACTACTATTTTTTTATTTGTACCTATAGCTATGGTAAAATCAATATATGACACATTACTAACCGCAAACACTCCACACATCGCCCTACAACAGCGAGCGATACGTGTTAGTCTTCATACTGTAACTACCAACAGTAGGTAAACCACAAACTCCTCAGAATGCGTATTAAATACTGCTCATAATAAAGAAATGTAGAATTTCTCTAAGCATGCTTGTTTCTAGCAATCATACGGATGTAGCAATAGTATAATCGATTTTCACTCACTTGACCTAGCTCGAATGTGAAGTTGTAAAGGAACACGATGTTGTTAAACTAACGCAATACATTCTACGTGCAGTTTTTTGCCTCATGCAATCGTGACGCGTGGGTGCACACTACATACGCCACATGCATATGGTACAAAAAGTGATTTGTTTTTATCACGCAACTTAATAACGATATCATACACAGTTAACCACGGACTAGATTAACTCAGTAATCATTGATTTTGTTGCCCGAGTCTATAACTTACTTTAACATTAGCGAATGTATGCATGAATTCGCTTTTATAATGCTAAAGAAGTATCTATAGATCCTAAATAACATTACGGGCATCTTTCCCATGTATCAATTAGGTTGTAGACAATGTCGCCCAGGGCGACTCGTGTAGGTACTACATATTTATACGTAGGTGGCTGTCATGGCTCAAAATAGATAAAAAAACACAGTATTATTGATTTGAGTCTCACCAGACCAAGGGCAAATGTCCTTCATTTTCGTAAGTCACAACTTGATAACAAGCTACATTCGTTATTTCTAAAAGTTAACATGGATCACTCGTGCTATTATTCATAATAATAAAATATTTGTACGTATATCAAAATGAATCCCTTTTTTTCTTTCAAAAGATAACTAGCAATGTGGGATTTGGTCACACATTTTTTTTTTTTAAGATAACTAGCAATGTGGGATTTACGTCCCACATTACTAGCAATCCTGTTAAACCCTCCAGCTAAGTTCAATGGCTTGTTTTAGGAGCGGCTTCTCGTCGGTAGTGTAATGGGTAGGATACGAACCCGCAACCTCATGATTGCGAGACCGGTAAGTAGAGACCGACTTTACAGATTTGATTCATAATTTTTTTTCATTTGTCTTATAATCTATAGAAAGTTAAATAAATAACGGGGCGGTACGAAGTTCGCCGGGACAGCTAGTTTATAATAAAAACTTTGAATGTTAACGAAACAACTGTAAAAAAATTACAAAAATATTATTTACAATGACTGTAACATCGTATTAACACATCTGAGTACATAATAACGAAGGTCGTAAGCAAAGTTTAATTTATTTAAATTGTCCTCACTGAATGTAATGAGCAAACAAGACAACCGAATGGTACATTAACAGGAAAATATTTCTATCACGTCCAGTCAACAATGCCTCGTGACCAATGAAAATGCAATAAACAATATATTTACGCCTTTTAATTTATTTACTTAATCCTTTTGTTAATTATAGCGGCCATAAATTAAAATCTATATGTATGTAGGATTGTAGGTGTTCCACTAGGTAAGCACTAAACACTACATATAGTTCTTTATACAAAGTGAATATGTAGTTCAAAATTTATTCTTTAGCTCAACAATGTTTGTAACCAAATTCCAGGATTTTAATACTCTTTCCCACACCATCTTTAGCTATCTGTGTGTCTTAAGAACTTTTACAAAAGAAAATATTACTTGAACATTCATACTCTGTTTTAACCTTTGCACTGGAAAATATGCTTGTCACCTAACCATATTATCTCATTCCCGCATTCGTCCTCGCGAAAAAAATATGAGTCATTCCTTTTTTTTCCCGTTCTTGTCATGAATGCGAAAGAAATGGACGCGATCGAAGGATTTCAAGTGGCGTTGTATGAGTAGGGGAGCTAACTGTGTACTTGGTATTAGATCACCACTTTGGAATCCGTTATTGAGCCGTATATGGTACAACTTAGCTAAACTATTTCAGTACTATGAGATAAGCTTACAGTACCTATAGAAATTGTGCTTTTAAATACTGAGACGACACTAATTTAACCTAGTTTATTTAAAGATTTAAGTATTTTCCTTTTGTGTGTTTGTGTGATTCAATCAGTTGTTTGACCAATTTCAAAGAAAACATGCTGAGGTGGGGATTCACAGTAGGTGTCAATCTGAGTTGTTTATGCGGTGCAATACAGACAATGTGGGCCACCTTCATCGTGTCCTGTGTGCCCGACCACCTGTACACAGGAGGACTTGATGACTGCCGCAGACAATGTAGTTGACGCGGCCACGTTCTGGGCCTCCACAATATATTTTATTTGTATTTATTTATAATGTTTGCTATCGAAACTGAAGACTTTGTTTCTTTGAACGCGATAATATCAGGAACTACTGATTCGAATTAAAAAAATATTTTACCCCATTTATCGAAGAAGGCTATAGGCTATATAACATCACGCTACAACTAAAAGGAGCGAGCAGCAATGAAAAATGTTGCAAAAACGGGGAAAATTACGCGGAAGTTACGCGGGTCACCTAGTCCAATATAATCAAACAATCGATTATGTTTTATACTTGATAGCTGTCCCGCGCAACTTCGTATGCGTAATTTTTTCCCGCTTTTGCAACATTTCTCGTCGCTGCTCCGCTCCTATTAGTCGTAGCGCGATGTTATATAGATGTCGATAAATGGGCTATCCAACAAAAAAAGAATTTTTCAAATCGGGCCAGTAGTTCCTGAGATTAGCGCGTTTAAACAAACAAACAAACAAACTCTTCCGCTTTATAATATTAGTATAGATTTTAACATTAGCATGTTATAAATAACTGACAGTTACTTATTAGAAAAACACTAACGGATACTACTACGTCCTATCCCTGAAACCTTCTTGTTCTACAGTATTATTTGTACTTATCTAGTTTTTACCAAGTTTGTGAAAGGAAATTCTAACCATGCCATTGCAATTACCTACTGCTATAGCTACTGAAGTCGGCATGTTGTGTTGACAACAACTAGGTTCCTTTCCGAGTACTTAAATCAGTAAAACAAAGTCACTTAGGCCCGACTGTAACAAAGTTGGTCA
The DNA here is from genome assembly GCA_945859575.2 of Herminia tarsipennalis. Classification (NCBI taxonomy): domain Eukaryota; kingdom Metazoa; phylum Arthropoda; class Insecta; order Lepidoptera; family Erebidae; genus Herminia; species Herminia tarsipennalis. The sequence goes on along the minus strand of OX243845.2, from coordinate 15,340,821 downwards.
TTATGTAGATCGATAGCTGTATTGAATCGTGATGTTCGATTTTGTATTTGTAGAAACTAAGTACCAATTTCGTAAGAGCAGAAGGTATTGTTACTTAGTCAGACTTTCGATTCTCTACGTTCGTGTAGTATGTAATGTATGTGATAAGAAAATATCTTGGTATAATAAATCGCGCATTAGTTGCAGTCACAGAGTAAATTGGCAAGTGAAGCACGTGTGGGAAGTGGGAATCCGGACGTGATCCGTCGACGCTTGACTATAACATCAGGGCGTTTGGAAGGCTGCACAGAAATCGTAACGAGAAAACAACACAAGCAACGAGATGGGCCGCCAGAGGACTGGCAGGCGCGTGCCGAGTTGAACGACCACGCGGCCACGAGACCACGCGCGCGTTTCACTTTCATCGCATCCCGCCCGCCGCCCGCAGAGACCGCGTCGCTGCCATTACAGAACAACATCATTCATCACTTCATCAAAGTTCCGATTGTTTGAATTTTTAGTACTTACAGAATTGTATATTACGCAAATGTACTACATTTGATCGGCAAACCATAACCTTGATCCATATGAACCAGGCGTTTTATGAGGGTCTCACATCGCGCATGGCTACTCTATTACGTCGCAAGTTAATGATGAGGGTTTACTATTAGATTCGCTGACATTTAGCCAGACACTTTCCCCAATTATAATTCATTTATTGCGAATACTATTATACGATTCCTTTTGAACGTACACATTCTTTAGGAATCGATAACCGGTTTTATGACAGCGCAATTTGATGACACAATAATTACGTTGTGGAGAAACGATGATGTTAACGATATTTGGCAGTAATATAATTATCGCAATATCGTTAAAAAGGCTAAAGTGGACTGTGTCGGTCAATGACTTTTAGCCTTTAAATAAATGCAGGAACTAGGAAGTGATATACCCAACTGCAGACACATTTCGATTATCACTGTTTATGTTTTACGTACTTTGTTTACGTTTATTTTTTTACTGAATGTTTATACAATGTCGAAAAACGCGGCAAGTGCATGTCGGGCCACGTACAATGTAGGGTTCTGTAGTTACCCAGCACAATCAATAATGCGGTATAAGCAGTGAGTTTTATGTTGTTTATGTTTCATACTAATCGTTATACATTTAAGAATTTGTAAGAAAATATTGTTACTTCTCACTTGGTCTGCTGTTACTCGTAAACTTGTAAAGCCTATCAATAAAACAACTAGGTATTTAGTTGGCAGGGGGGGGGGGCAATTGACTCAAACAAATATTTGCACTTTAAGGCTTAAAACATTACACAAACGGATTTCTAAATCGAAGCTAACCTGGGGACAGACACACAGATGGACGGACAGAGCGAAACTATGTATAAGGGTTCCGTTTCACCATTTTGGCTACGGTACCCTAAAAATAGGACTAAGTTAATAAATTAAAATGGTATGAAGTAAACCTCAGTCAGCAGCAGCAAGACGAAATTTCAACAAAATGCAACAGAATTATGAACACCGCAAATATTCGGGCTTTATCCGGTAAAAATCGTTTCCTTCCTTCTAGTAAGGTCGCACAAAACGCTGTCGGAGTACGAATAGATAATAATATACTTAAACTATAACAAAGAACGTAATGTATATCTAAATTAGAAGAAAATACGAAAATGAACATTTTGTAATAGCTACCAATCAAATCGGACGACATAGCTACTAAATAATAGACTGCCTACTGATATTCTTCGTAATAGGCCTGGACAACTTTCTTACATAAATTATATAACAGAACGCCGGCAAAAAATAGTTACGACCAATTAGATAAAATGCGATTTGTTTTTTTTAATCGACTTCAAAAAGAGACTTCTCAATTCGGATGTTTGTTTTTTTTGTATTTCGGGCATAACTCCGCCGTAAATGGACAGATTTTCAAAAATCTTTTTAGTTCGAATGAGGTTTATTCATAAAGATCTGATGATGAGTTTCGAAGACAGACAACGAAACTCCACAAGTCAGCAAATCAACTGTGATTGAAGTCTGATAGATATTTTTTTGGAACCAAAGTTTTTTTATTATGTTATCACAAGTTTTTTTTTCTATACTTTTGGTCTAATTTAGTCTAGGCAAGGGATCTACATTACGAAGCGAACAAATTTCATACATGTTATTTCATAGTTGTTATACAGAAATGTTATAAACTTTGTGTTACAAAGTCGGAAATGAACCTTGCAGCAGTCAAGGTGGCTACGACATTTGTAAATAACTACTTCCGGACGTTATTTCCATGTTCGGAGACCATTAATCCTGTTTTGGCGAGTGACACCCCACTTTTATAGTCGTCCGTAGGGTAAAGGCCACTCCTCGTTTTGGTTAGGCGGACTATGACTCAACTGTATTGTCTGTTAATGATAGCAGATTGTCCGTTTTCGTAATTATCTTATTGTTTTATGATCCATTTTCTCTAATAGTATGGTATTAGCAAGTATTACCTCTTATTCACAACACTAATATAAATAAGTAGGTAAGTACCATGCAGGGGCGGGACGGGCATCAAAATTTGTTGGAAGGTGCTCAGGCCCAAACCGCCAAAGAACTAATGTGAGCTCCCAGCACAAATTTGCAATGGACTTTTCAGTGGCACGAGGGGCGGGAGGTGCAAGAGCTGTAGCCTGGGGGCCAGCTGATACGGCGGTAGCTAAGCTCTGGTACCAAGCAAACGTTTTTAGGGTTCCGTAGCCAAAATGGCAAAAAGGAACCCTTTTAGTTTTGCCATGTCCGTCCGTCGACACCTTTGCTCAGACTGTTAGTGCTAGGAGGCTGTTATTTTTTCTTACCTACCGTGTGGGGTATCATTAGATAGGTCTTTTCAGGGGTTGGGAAGACGATTTTTAGATTTAGGGATCCGTTTGTAAAATATTAAGCTATAAAGTGCAAAGTTTTGTTCGAGTCAACATCAATCATTTAGCTGAAAGGGAGGGGGTAACACCGCCCCCTGCAAAAATTCACGGTAGTAGTATACACTATAGTGAAATTAAAAGGAAAACTATCACAGCTAACAAGTTTACGAGTAACAGCTGATCAAATGAGAAGTAACAAAATTTTCGTACTAATTCCATTAAAAATATTATTAAGTAGATATAACGTTGTAAGTATGAAACAAAAACAACAGAAAACCCACTTCTTAAGCCACATTATTCGGATGGGGGGGGGGGGGGACTACGGAATCCTACATTGTGCGTGGCCCGACATGCACTTGTCCGGTTTTTCTACCTCAGATGTACGCTTCTGTTAACCATTAAACCTACCTAAAGAAAATCAGCGAGATAATTGGTCATTATAAAACCAAATTAATTTGTTAAATTATACTTTACAATCACTAAGCAGAACATTTTAATACCATGCTGATTTCCCAGAGATTTATCTACTGCATGTCGAGGTTGGAAAATCTTATTAAAATCCTCATCAAACTGAATAATAAAGTAATTGAATATTTTCGTTTATAATGAGATTAAATTCATCATGGTAGCTGGATTTATAGTATAATTAGAAAAAAATAGTGAAAGTAAAGTAAAAATAAGTCCAATATTTTATTCATAATTATGGCATAATGCCTTTCAAATAATGTGTAAGTTTTTAAATATTTTTCATTTAATAAAATTAACACTTAAATGAAAAAAAAAGTGTTACATGTATAGGAAACGTCCAAATAAAACAAATAAGTCCATTCTGTGATTCAGGATCCTCCTGGAACTCTTCAATGGTTCCTAACCATTGAAGAGTTCCAGACTCCACCTTCAGATCAGATAATTTTATTAAGACAATGGGATTTTGATTTACGGGCCATTGATTTCCAAATCAGAAATGATTTTCCAGCATTTTTAAAACTACATAATAATATTCATTTTCTACATTGACCACTACAATAAATTGAGACTTGTATGGTCATATATCACGCATACTCCGTACTCGAAAGCTATCAAAGTATGAAGGGTTTTCTGTATAATGTGATAACTAGGTATACTTTAAAACCAAGATCAAACCATCGCATGTATGGTAAAACAACCCACGACAATCCAATCAAGGTGGACATGTTAACATATTGGCCTCGTAACATAGAGATGATTGTCGCTTCTTAGCAGGCATTGATTTATATTGCGACTTTTAACTTCCTATTCCCTATACTACCTTTACCTTTACCTATACTATATTACTTTATTAGACCGTGAGCCATAAATGTTTAGGATTCCAAATGAGTTTTTTCAAAAAAAATAATGCCGATGTGTGCTTACCTAAATCTTCCCCTAGATTTACCTAAAAGGTTCCCCATAAACAGAAAAATAGTTTCTTAATTCGGACTAAGGCCTACTTCTTAAAATTGGGATGTTCAAACAAACATATGGCCATCTTGCTGTAAAAATCAATAATATCGATCATTGTCCAAAAATGAGAGACAAATCATACACAGATAAAGTCAAATCTTCAACTATTTCAGATTCGTTTAGATAAATAGATATTAACAAACCTTGTAGTTCGCCTCTGATTATCTTCATCCAGATGACAAAATAAAAACGAACACTGTAAATCCTTTATATGTAACACTTGTCACCCACACAGGACAAAATAAACTGTTACCTCGACACTGCAGTCATGTGTAAACTCACTTGAATATTTTCAGTAATGAGTCAACCAGCCGCGGTTGAAGCTTTGTTTATTTACTTAAAGAACATGTTCACAGCACGGCACATTATAACGAACATAACTTGTTTACACGATGTGTTTTAACAGAGCTTCCGTAACAAAGAACGTTCATATGTCGCGACAGCCAATCGCAAACTGTCAGAGAGGGAGTCGCGAACACGATCTGCCCACCGACTCGTGAATATCCCTATTAGTAAAGGTATTACACAAACGACCGTCTATGTCCATGCCATTCGTCTTTACTGCGTAATCGTAAACGGAGGCCGACAGATTTTGACATAGCAGATCTTCACGGTTCGAGGCAATGGACTAAACATTAGTAAATCGAACGATAGTTGCGATGACATTTTTGCGCCAATAGTTGTTTTGGTTTACAAGCTATCGACGGAACATAATATTTTATCTTCTAACATATTGTAATTTCCAAAGGATGTTTTATGAATTACTATCCATCAAGGGCTTACAGTTTGTCTGCTTTTTATGAACTCCCATGATAGAAGGATATAATCCATTTCCCTGTGTCATAGAGACTGAAATCGCGGATGGCAGGCTAACACAACAAGACTGAGAAACTACTGTTTTCTAACATCGTACGCATTTAATACACGAACATCTAAAGCATCAGTGATCCATTAAAGTGAAATTCAATACCTACCAAGATAGGAATAAATCTATCATGGATGCGGCTGCTTTACTAGACACAATGCATGTGCAATATACATAAGTCAGGCTGAACAAATGAGTGTCGATTTCCTGGTGCGATCGCTACGGTTATCGGGTTACGGCAAACCGACTCCGTGCCGAACTGCACACAGGAAACGTTCTTACAGTTCTAATACACTGATACTTTGTAACTGACACGAGAGTGCACCGGCTACCAGGCCACGTGCTCACTGGGCTCAAACGAACGAATACGTTACGAAAGAATAGAATATGACTCAACGATAACTAACACAATAACTAGTGCGAAAATAGGGAATACTAATGTGCTTGTGCATTGCGTTACTGCATGTTGTATATTTGCAGCCACAAATAGTCCGTTTCATCACTTCCTGTGTAAGTGAGAGAGAGTGAGAAACGTATTTAGCAAACCATACAACAGCATCTGCAATGCTGTCCCGCCTTGAACTCAGAGGTTGGTCGATCAAGGTTGGCTGCCTAACTTTTCATCATTAACAGAACAGGTCAAGTAGAGCGAAGCGCAAATTAGTTTCGATTCAGTCTGGTTTGCGTCTTGCTAGCTTTTTCATTTAATTATAAAGAAAATACAATAATGGTAAGCACAACGATGTTAAAAAGTAATATACAAATCTGCGAGTCGAATGCGATCATTATAACTACTAGGGAGGCAGGGTGACAAAAAAGGAAGAAAGCCTTCACTGCTTTCACAATAAATATATTTGCTTGTAGATAAAGTAAATTGTCCCAAGGGTCTTGTCAAAATATTGATTCATTCCTCTGAGAGATTTTGGGCGGGTTGTGTCTTTTATAAAATCTACAAAGTAATTTCATCAGGTTACAGCTGGAGAATTCTGATTCAACAAGAAAATATTTCAAAGGTATATCAAAACTAAAAGTACGTGCCATTAGCGTTTGATCCAAACGTATCTCGGATTGGTAGCCAGTTTAATCTTTGCAAGATACTCAAATAAAGGACAATTTGCAATAAATATAATATGTATTCTTTATGTGATACGAAGACGTATGAAGAAAATAAATTATTTATTCGTTTTGTGTCGCGTCTTAGTCTCGTAAGTATGTTGACTTGAAATCATAGCATCAACATACATTATGGTATTCTTTTGAAAAATAATAGGCAAAAGAAACTTGTATAGTAATCGGTAGCCCACTGAATATTGATTCCCACGGCACTCCTCAATGACAAATCATCTCACGTATCACAATACGGTAAACAAATGAGATAATCCAATATTCATTTTGTAGACTCGGTACTCTTATATAATACAAAGTGTAATATTAGTATTAATGGACAACAAAGCGGTTATATATTGTTTTGGTGTATGATGGTTTTAAAACTTCGGTAGCCTAGTAAAGTGATTAATTTGTTGACATAATAATTAATTACACTGTTTATTCCTGGAAATGGAACTGCCTAACAGGAAAGTATGCGCACAGTAAGCATTAACAACACAGTCAACAGTCACAGGGAGAGGGTAAAGACAAAAACCTCTAAATTAGTCATCAGAATCGTTCTATCAAGGATGCACTTGGTATAATCCGTGTTTCAAAAAACGTTGTTCTATACATATAGGCATACAGAACTGCAAGGAAGCGAAAATCCTATAAGTACTTATAGTAAATCTAATACATTCCAAGGCAAGCTTGTTTTAAAACAAGTAAGGAACGCCAAGAAGTAGGAACTAGTTGTAGGAAAGAAAGTAAATGTTACATTCCTAGTAGAAGGTAGTTATGGCGTAGGTAGGTATTTGAACTCGTAGTAACAATCTAACCAATTCACAACCAACAATTTGACATGAAGCGTAACATCCCGTCAAAAGTCCACAGTTCCACATCTGCACAGAGGCAGAATGCAGTACAATTAGTGGTATTTGCGGCAATTGGAGCGTGAGAGGAATTCGGCGTAGGTACGGTAGAGTTCGCGGCGCGTTGCCCCGGAATCAAGTGTCCATGACTGTCAATGAATGCCATCGAAATGTATATTCACACTAATTTACAACTCTAGAACTGTAGATAAAATTAAAGAAAAGAATTTACTTTTAAATGTCTTTTATTTTTCTCATCAGCTAATTTGGCATTTTATGAGCTGAGTCACGATTTTAAAAACGTTATTGCGCAAATATAAAATTGCAGCTTGCAAATACTACTACAAACATCTTTAAATGATCACATCGCAGAATGTATTTTTGATGGTATTTTAAAATTACAAAGAAACACATTTTTGATTTTTAATATGTATTTGGAATAGTGAGCTGGATACAAGGCTACCTAATGCTTAGGATATGACAAATAATTTGAACACAGCAGAGCAGTTTGTGATTGCAGACCTTTGTTTTACAGTCATTGCCATCTTTTCATCTATAGACTCACATCATAAGATATCATAATTCATTATTAAGTGGTATTTAAAGTATAAAATTACATAAGCTACTAAACGCATTAGCGTGTAGTTACTTATCGTGTGCGAACTACTTGCTCATCAAATTGACTCTACAAACAGTGTCGGGGCAAAGGCGTGTGCCGATGATGTCACCGGCCACTGCTGTCAACACGATGTGAATAATGAATTATTGATTTTAACCTAGTGTTCTAAGTGTTATTTGGATGAATGTTTGATATAATTATCTACTCCTTAGCTATTTATTACTATGTATATCGATAAGTTACTTGTTTAGATATCTCTTTGGGAGCCTGGAGATCTGTCATACGGGTTTCGAACCTACTACCGACTCCAGGCAGCGCTCATAAAGGTTATGTTACTAAATTGTAAGTTATTTAATGTCATAGATAAGTGATAAAACATGTACTTTTTTGATGGGAATAAATTATATTATTATTATTATTATTATACAAATTCACCGGCGAAATGCTGTCGTGATTAGAATTGGGAGACAGCCATAGGCTAACTGATTGACATTCCGGTGAATTATCAATAATATTATATTGAACTAAGTCAATTGTATTACGCGGCTTTGGCATTATAGTCACTCATTGGAATCGGATTAAATAAATTGGAGTAAGATATCCGTGTTCCGTATGCCTAGTTTAATACCAAAGTACCGGCCTCTAGGCGGATTCAATCTGCGTGGTTTCAAAACGATATGCTTAATCCGCAGGGTCTAGTACCACTTTTTATAGATATTTCCAAAAAAATACAGTTCTTTTTGTTCTATTTTAAGGTTTGCAGGAATATTTCAAGGTGTACATTGAAAATATTTAAAAAAACTAACCTGGATCGACTAATAAAGGGTTTCTAAATCCAAAACCAAGCTTAGATTTTTTCGTATCTGTTTGTTCGGGTTTGGCGGAAAAACTACTGAATAGATGCTATTAAAATTTTAGGCGCATAATTTCCTATGTCTAGATTAAGTTATAGGCTATATAACATCACGCTATATTCCTTAGGACCTGAGCAATAGCGCATATTGCCACGCGGGTCGCGGGCATAAGCTAGTACTTAATATAATTACAGTATGTAGTTTTGGTACTATTTATACTTCCGATTTATTGCGGCTTGATTTATCAGTGGCATAATGGCCTCGCACCATTTAACATACTTTCTTAGAACTGGACCGATGAACTAAGATCCTTGCGAACCTTATCTGAGGCCGAAACAATAAAACAAGAATAAACATACATAGTATTGATAAATCGTCGTCCGGTTTGTTGACTTCAAAACGGCAAGGACGTCTTTAGTTCCCCAGTTTTTGTAGCGAATTAAGTAATAATAGAGTTTAAACAACCATGACCGCTACTGTGTATCTTTGTCTGACTCATTTTGCACTGAGATGAATACTAACATCCAGAGGAAGACATATTATTCATGATACCAAGGGCGCAAAATTAACTCGTGTCCGACATTTGTATCCCTTATTTTGCTTTAAATTTATATACCTACTTAGACATTTTTTTAAGTCAGTGGTCGTTTTAAATTTTCATTGTTTTTGAACACGAGATTATTAATGAGTTCTCAGAGCTATTTTTTTTATCAGGTCATATTGTTTCTTAGATTCTCATGTTTTTTTGTGGCTGATATTCATTGATTATGTTTTGTATGAAGGCAATATTTGTAACACAATAAATAATATCGGCTTACTAAAATATACAAATCGCATACATTTCTTATGTTGAAAGATGTAAGCTGATTGACTTCCAGATTTAAATACAAATTTACGTAAGTTTTATAAAGTTAAAATATAAATTTGTATGGAATACTACTTTATGACGTCATAATACTTTAGTACTTCTCTCGATGTTCATATTGATCATGATTTTTTGTCCACAATTCAATGCCAATATTTTTGAAACATTAAGACGCAGGTATTATGTAGATTATTTTTAATTATGTGCGTACTAGAAGGATACAAAGCGAGTATAATAATAATGTTGACGTTTGTACAAGACCTGTAGATCCTTGTCCCCAGTTATGATCAATGACAGTGTGAGTCAGAATGCTTCGACATCTGCGCACTGATGTATTCTCTAAATATAGGCACAGACAGCGGCTGTTTAATTATACCTACAGTTTGCAATAGGCCCGTGATAAATTTAGGACGTCAGTCTGCAACGCCCTAAGAACTATTATTCCGTTTTATACAATGAAATGCCTGTCCATAATCTAAGTTAAGGAAGCAATAAATGTGGGTTTTCATTTTCATCTGTCGATATTTTCATTTATATAAGTATATCTTAACTATTAGTACAGGAATCTATTCCTAATACAATAGAGTGATATTGTATTGATTTTGAATTTAAAGTTTTTTGTTATGATTGCGTATCTGTACGTTACCTACCCTCGGTGCGCGAGTACCTCTCGCACTTAGCCGATTTTTGTTATTATTATCATTGTTTTTTTTTGTCTGTGCCTACCCGCCAGGTTCGCTACTGGTATCTTTATTATATCTATGACTATATAATAATAAACTAAGGCCCTGGCCGCCTAACTGTCTGCCTGTATTTTCGCCATAACCTCTTATACTACTGAACGAATTTTCATGCGGTTTTCACTATCATTCAGATAAATTTAAAAAAGCGGCGGTATCCTAATGGCTAATGCATCGGTCTTGCAATCGTGAGATCGCGGGTTTTAATCCTACCCATTATACTACCGACATGAACCCACTTCTAACACAAGCCTTTGAGCTTAGCTGGAGGGGTTAACAAGATTGCTAGTAATGTGGAACTCAATCCCACATTGCTAGTTATCTTATTTCAACAAAAAAAACATATTTTTGGATGGTTTATTTATATTTTTAAAATATTAATATTCATTTATATTATGTGCATAAATGATGAAGAAAACTCCGTGCGAAGCGGGCTAATTATTTTATAAATGAAGGAGGTACTTAAGTGAATAAAATGTGCATTATACTTTAAGCAACTTCGTCTACGTTTTTGTCAAATCCTACTGGTTGTAGCGTGATATAAATTTATAGCCTTCCTCGATAAACGGGCTATTCAACACTAAAAGATTTTTTCTATTCGAATCAGAGTTCCTGAGATTATCGTGTTTTTAATATTAGTATAGTATTTATACACAACATATACCGGTACCTTCTTGTAATTAAACATAGGTACTACTTCTTCTCGCGGTTTCGCCCGCCTGTATTTTCCTTATCGCTACTAAATATAGCCTATCTCTAATCGGCTTAGGTGTTTCGGAGATTATCAAAAACTAATCGAACTATTAGTATAGATAGAATCGCAAAATTCTGGTACTTTCACGAAAAATTAGCTTCAAACGCGATTTATGTTTATTATATTTTGAAATATTATGATCTAATGTATACCTACATTAACGACTTTCTCTTTGTAGCAGTATGCGTTATTTTAGCATCGATTTTTTTACATCTATACTAATATTATAAAGCTGAAGAGTTTGTTTGTTTGAACGCGGTAATCTCAGGAACTACTGGTCCGAATGAAAAATTATTTTTGTTGGGTAGCCCATTTATCGAGTAAGGCTATAGGCTATATAACATCACGCTACGACCAATAGGAGCGGAGCAGCAATAAAAAATATTGCAAAAACGGGGAAAATTGACGCATACGAAGTTGTGCAGGTCAGCTAGTAATTTAATAAGGAGTGATTGCCATTGAAGCACAGCAGGTTTATTAAAAGAAGTGCTGCCTGTCGGAAAAAAGGGCCAATTGTGTAGAAGAAAATGAAAAGTTTTAACTAATCAGGCATGCTAAAAACTTTATCAAATTATTAGGTAAAAGTTCAAAAAATAAATGCATATGAAAAACTACCAAACTAATTATTTTGATTGGATTGATAAGTTTAAGTTTACTTTCTAGTGTTATCAGTCATCACTCATCACAGTTAAACAAAGATTTTTAATGAAATTTTATACCACTTTAGGATTGTGATGATTTTAGCTTCTCAACTTTAATTTTAAAATGGGGATAATTTACGCATATGAAGTTGCATGGGTCAGCTATTTATAACATTAGTTAGCCCCAGCCAACGGCTCAAATGATCAAAATCTGTTGTAAGTGGATTAATTTTCGAATAGACAGAAAGACAAATAAAATTTGGTGGTATTAATAGATGTGGTGCAAATAATAACCATTGTCTAAAGTAATGTTATAAATAGCTGACCCATGCAACTTCATATGCGTAAATTATCCCCATTTTTGTAACACATTTTATTGCTGCTGCGCTCCTACTGGTCATAGCATAATGTTATATTACCTATAGCCTTATTAATGAATGGGATATCTAACAGTAAAAGAACTTTTCAATTCGGACCAGTAGTTCCTGAGATTATCGTGTTCAAACAAACAAACTCTTCAGCTTTATAATAATAGTATAGATGAGAAAGTAACTGTTACACTTTAAACCACTCACCAGATTTAGATGAATTTTGGTATGAAGATAGTTTTAATCTCGGGAAAGGAGATACAATAGTTTTTATTGCAATAACCAACACCCACTCAGACGGAGCCGCAGGCGAAAGTTAGTAGGTTATAATAATAAAAGTTTATTTTTAGGGTCCCATACATCTGAATGACAAATAGAACCCTTATGTTTCTGTCTGTCTGTCAGAGCCATTTGCTGAATCTACTACAAATTAATTATGTGTATTGACTTTTATTTAGTGTAATTTTGCTATTAATACAGGTATTAAGTTAGTTCTAATTAATATTGGTGTTCTTGTAGAGATTGGTTCTTACAATTGCAAGGTTTGCTAATTTGGTACTAATGCAATTAAATTATCATTTATGTTGAGATGGTAATTTCAGTATTGTTTCAGTACTTTAATTACAAAATTATGAGTTTTTAAATGTTGCAAGGTGATGGAAACAGGTTCCTATTACCTTCCCTACTTGCTAAAGGTTTTTCATGAAACAGTGAACATGATCTTTTTAATAATTAAATATTCATTAAATAAATACTGATGTGGACTTGTATACCAAAAACAAAAAATATATCCTTATTTAATATTTCAAATCCTCTTACTTCAATACATAGAGCAATTAATTTTTAATGGTTTCAATGTTAAAACCACAAAAAGTCATTCCATTAAGTTTTTATGAGGACTACACAATACAATAGAGTTTCCTTTCCCACATCATAGAAAACTGCAAACAAGAAAACAATTATAAATACAATATCTTAAATGGGATTCTACATTTTTTATAAACATATGGTGTGAAACTGATCACTTCATTGTCATTTACTTGTACATTTTTCTTTTGATTTCAAATGTTATTGTTATTCATAATGATGTTATTGAGAAGAATTAGAGAAGAATTATTCCAAACGTTTTTTTTTAGATCTACGAGTTAATTATGTTTACTGCTCTGTATGGCTAATAAAATTTAAAAAAATGTTTTATATTAGCGCCAAGTTGGGCCTATAGACACACAGCATACTTATAAGTTTTTTATCGTTCTTGAGCTCCCGGGATTTACTTTTGCCTGCCTAATTAGATTACTAAGAAAAGACGTAAAGTTTACCATACGAACTCTGTCCATTTGTAAAAAAACGGATTACAGTGGCTCTCAATTGGATATTTATAATTGTATTGTACGTTGAAAACGCTGGTGAACAATGCAAAGATTACATTTTATGCAATACCTAACAAAACGAGGACGTTCCATCCCGCCTACAATCTACAGCCAACTACTAACATCGTGACAAACATCAACATACATAAGTGACGCGAAACAATATTCAACTTACCAAAAGTACGACGAACAGATAAGATGATAAACTGATAAAACAATCCTCACTTCATTATATAAATCACTGTATTGAGATAATAAATGAAATTCATAAACACACAACACATACGTCACTCAGAGATCAGCCATTTTATAAATTTATTAGTTTTTTTAGTGTTACCATTATTTAAGCAAAGGCATTTTTTTGTTCAGCCGTCAATTTAAAATTACAATATCGAATAATGAAACGAGACACTAGAATTTATTTGTAGTGCAGCAATTAATATTGCATACTAGAAATTCAAAAACCTCAATTAATCTCATTACTCCAGCAGTCCTAGGTTCTAATCCAAACTAAACCAATATGATTTATAGTTTGATAAGTATTTAATTTGATTTATCAGTCAGGTAAAAAATACATGACCAGCCCCTGGAAAAAATCTTGTATTATTTCATTTGAAAATCTGTCAGAATATCTATATCAATTTTTTTCTCAGTCATAGGTAATTCTATTTTATCCTTCAACAGTGCATCCAGCCGTTTTTTAATTAATCACGAAAAATAGATTCAGCTCAGATTTTTTTTCGCGGTTTACCTATCGGGGTATGATATGAAATATCTAGAAAGGTAGCTCACAAGTTTGTGCTATAACGCAGGTAGCATTTATAGGTTAATCTGTCTATCTGTTGTCTATGTATGATCTTGGCATCTTAATCTGTGCTTGTCATTGTGATTGTTGTCATTTGTCATGATGGCTGTCATGTCACTGTCGCAATGACCTGAACAGAAAACAATATTGACTAAAATATATTTTTCAGCGACTAAAACATTTATTACATGCAAAAAATACTTAGCTCTAATAAGCCTCATTATTTAACTATTTCTAAAACACCATGGAAGAGACTAAGAAAGGTCAATCTGTAAGTGTGGAAGAACTTAGAGTCAAAGGTAATGAATGCGTTAAAGATGGGAAATTCATTGAAGCTGTTCTACATTATACCCAGGCAATTAAAATGGATCCTAACAATTACGTTCTATACAGCAACAGATCCTTTGCATTTCTTAAACTAGACCAGCACTATCTCGCGCTGCAGGATGCAAATGAGACGGTTAGGATACAACCTCAATGGGCTAAGGTAACAATCGTCTGAACATTACATAAAATAACTAAACATTGTTGTACGCTGTGGTAATCTGTATGTGTGCAATTATAGGGCTACTTTCGTCGTGCAGAGGTAGAAGCAGCAAGTGAACTGTTTGATGAAGCTATAATCTCATACACAAGGGCTCTACAGCTTGACCCACACAATGTAAAACTCATGGAGTCTATTAAAAATATAACTGATACCCAAAAAAAGAAAATCAGAGGTACTTTCTTTGAACTTATTACTTTGTAAGAAATGTTTGCACTATGTTGTGACAACAGATTATTGTGTTGTATAAAGCGTCAGGGCATTATAATAACAGCCGGTCTTGCAATCTGTTGTCACTGCATAAATGTTGTGGACAACAGTTAATCCTGTCGGGTGAACACCTCCATTTAAAACAGCAATAGATGATGACAATGTACCAGTGGCGGGGAGTCGTTAGAACACTATTCTTTTCAGCTTCCCTTTGAATTCTAGTATTCTACTTAATATACATATTAAGAACCGTGTCCACCTATTATCTAGTTCCCTTAAAAAAAATTTAACCCTTCGCCGCTGCAATGTACTGCTATCAGCAAATAGCACACAATTTGTGCTGAAATGTGCTATATAAACAAATATTACACACGCCACCTAAGTTTGCGTGTTTGATGTTCACGCGCAAGCGTATTGGAGAGGATGAAGGAGACTGGCGGGGAACAATGTCCCTGGGTGGAACTACATTTGAAGACAACTTCACAAACGCTTACTTAGGTGGCGTGAACTGCACTGTTGAATTTTATGCTAAGCCATCAGTCCTGTACCCTTGTGGAGTATAATCCACAAGGCACTCTAATAGCCTAATGGGATGGAAATCCAGCAGAACCGGAGAGAGGCTGTCAACTACACAGGAGATATCTCTTGCATAGTTGGCTAATCTGTAAAGAGTTTGGCCGCTGTAATGGACGGTTAGGAGACCATGACTGTGGAATTTCTATAAACAATATATATTTTTCATATTTCCAGATAGCCAAAATATAATATGGATTTGTACATGTGTTGGACTAGTCATAGGAATAGCTGTTGTTGTACTAGACTACTCCCTTACTTCAAATCCTACTCTTACGGTTTGTATACTTTCTCTTAATCTAAAAATAAATATGTAATTAGGTTTATCACTAACAGAAAAAAGGCTTGATACACTATGATAATGTTTTAAAAAAAGAACAAGCTTGTTATCTGATACTCTTGTAAATATGAACTAAAAACAGATAAAAACAAAGTGATAAAACAGGTAAACACTTCATGGTTATTACCTGAAATAAATTTTATCAAATAAATAAGGGCAAGTAATGATACTACTTTCAAATGTTATTTCTCATTACTTTATGTGTAGAGCCCACTGCTGCTGCATGTTAAAAAAATCCCATACAACATCCACCAAAATTCAAAGTACTACAGCAAATTTCATCAAAAGTATCTTTCACACCACTGACTTCACATGTAAATTGAATAGAGAACACAATATTTAAAAATGAAACTACCTTACGACCTTATAAGGCATACCCATACCTAGTATAATTCAGCGGGTTGTCTAGGTGCAAAAGAGGAGGAGATATGACTTGGTGTTGGGTGTTACCAAACCAATCGATCAAAGTTGATTGACTGGTCTGGTAGCTTCAATTGATGCATACCGTTTGACTAATTAATCGAACGATTGCCGGTCGATGGCATCTGGCGACGTTGATCGATTAACCTTTTATTCCATCAGTTTCTTTCGAAATGTATTCACAACACATGTTGTTATTGGCCAGTACGATGTTGCTCGTACTATTATTACAGAGACGCAAATGCAGAAGACTCTGGATGGAAACCGTTTTTTAAAGCCAAAGATTGCTTATTCAAATCAAACAGCTCGATCGACGTAGACTAATCCATTCTACGATCGATCGGTCTGGTAGAAACTATCGATCGGCGTCTACTAATCCATTCTACCATCGATCGATCGATTGGTCTGGTAACACCCCAAGGGATTAAAGTTTTTTTTTTTTATTCAGCATCCATTCAGCATGTTATCATTTTCGCTTGCTCTGGCAGGCCTTGGATGGGCAATAGGAAAAACTGTGACATTAATGGGCACTTGGAGTGCAGGCAAATCATTGCAACCCCCAGAAGACTTAGGTAAAATTTTTTTTATACTAATTTTTTATTGTTTATATACTAAGAAACCACCGACCTGGAGGTTTACTGACTGGACATACACCATAATAGCAATTTCATACTTTGAATAGGTAGGTTCACAAAATGGTATTTTGTCACTTATGATTATGACAAATGGCTGTTGTTGCAATGCTTGTTACAGTGTGTAACTATGACTTCAATTTAATTTTGACAACTTTCCACCTGTAATGTTCAAATCTACTGGAAGTTTTTTTATTGTCGGCGATAGTGTGTCCAGCATACTATAGGCCGACCGCTTAACTCGTATATCGCCTGCGGTGAGAAGGGAGCGCGGGGTGATGTTAACGGGTGGGTGAGCGGGGTGCGCGGGACAGAGAACTCACGTTCTCTGTCCCGCGCACCCCGCTCACCCACCCGTTAACATCACCCCGCGCTCCCTTCTCACCGCGCAGGCGATATACGAGTTAAGCGGTCGGCCTATAGTAGTAAAGTCAGTGTAAGAAACAGATAGATATAGACATTGAAATATGCTCGTGACGCTTTTTTATTATTATTGTCTGCTATTGTTAGTCTTTTTAATATTATTTTCAGGTGTAAATGACAATTCTAAAGAAAAAGATGCAACAGCACCTGAGAAGAAAACAAAGTACAGTAAGGCACAGGCAAGACAAAGATATAAGCAAGGGAAACTTTAGTTATAAGAAACTTCAGTTTATTTGATGGTTCAATTTTTATAACAATTTTATAGGTAATAAGCGTGTATCAATTGCTTGGTGAGGGGTGTTGTGTTGTTAAAGATTCTGCTAGATTGCTGCTAGTTGATATAATTTGCTAGATAGCACAGTATTTCAAAGACTTAACATAAAAGACATTTTTAATACATTTTTTCTGAATTGTTAATATCCACAATAATGAAGGTTTTTAATAAAATATTTAAAATTTACTGAAAATTTAATCCATGTTTAGTATTTTTATATAGTTATGTTAGTTTTGTACTTAGAACATATTTGAAGTTATGTTAAATACTGAAATATATAAACAAATTGTTTACAATCACTATTCCTATATTCTGGATGTTTTTAAAAATTACAAAACTATAATACAATATGAACTTCGTTTTTAATTACTCATACATAAAATCAATATTTATTAGGTCAATTAAAACATAAAATTAGGGGGAAATACTTTATTGATCCTAGTGTAAAATGTATTTCGAAAATTCCAGAATACAATATTATATCCTTTGAATAAAATTCTTGGTCTCATACCTTATACTTAAAATAAGTTCAACATGTATGGGGATAAAAAAATCTGTACAACAATAGGGTACCTACATTTACAATAAATGACTAATGTATCCAAATTTACAGCACATGTCTGACATACAACATACATCCTAATAACATGCTCAATTGCTCACCACATCCGAAAATGGAAGAATATAATATTACAAGTTTGGTGATGTTTCACCACTAACAGTTATGTGAGGTTGTTCTGTTGCGTCCGACATAAGTACCATGGTCTTTACGAAATTAAATAACGTAATTTTAAAATCGGAACTAAAATCCACCGACAATATAATATCAAATAAACCATGGATAAACTTTTCATAGACTACATTACATTTACCAAGGCAAAATTATGCGACAATGAATTAGGGCGATACCCTACTTGTCACCGGTGCTGGTGGTGTTACAAGGTGACAAAGTGACAAGTGTGATGTAACCCTCGAGGTACAATTCTTGGAACGGCACCTGTGTAATAACATAAGGTAACAAACAATGTTTTACACATACTACTAATATTTATTGTATTGTAGAGTTGCACTTTGGTGTTTAAAATTACCGTTCTTTCTACAAAAGATATGTCACTCACTATCAGATATTGCCTTCTTTCTTCGTTTTGCTTGTTTGGGTTTCACAATCTCTTCCTCCTGAAAAATAATAAATCTCGTTTAAATTAATAGAAATAAATATAATAATAATAATGGTTTTTCCTAACCGATATTCAGTTACGGCTGCGAATCTCACTAGACTAAACAACTACGCAGGAAATATTATAGTGCACTCTCATAGCATAGATTGGGCGCTGGGCGATATATGAGTGTGACATTTTTCGAAAATGGTCACCCATCTTTGGACCGACAGTGGTAACGTTGCTCAACTTCGCAAAATAGCAAACAGTAACTACAGTACCTATTATGGTCGATTCCAGAGCACCCGTAAAAACCGTAACCGTGAAATAACTTCGTTATTTACATATTGAACATAATTTTTATATGACGCGTGACCAAACAAAGGCAAGTTAAGCACGAGTCTACGACGCGTCGTGCATATCTTGATTTGTATGGTGTAGTTATAAATAATATCCTGACAAGTCTAATTACCGAGAAAATAAAAAAAATGTACTTTTTAATTTGTTCTTTCCCGATTTTTTTACAAAACTTACTAAACGTAACGTAACTTTTTTTTCTGTAGTTACAAATGAATAGTCTTAAGTTCGATCATGATTCTAATTTAATATAACATATTATATCTCGGTGTTTTAATTCGTGATATTTTTTTTCCATTAGTGTAGACTATAAAAAAACTAGCAATAACAGAAAAACCTGAACGTTGCCACGCTTTCCACTTGTATGGTACATAGAGGAACCCTATATGTGTATGAAAGTTTAGCGACCAGTCGTGCACGGGCATAGTATAGCGGGCGGTGGTATAGTAGTATCAGAGCAAAAGACAAAAATTGAATTTAAAATTGAATGAAATTTGAGTAATGGATTCGTCATCATGCACATAGAATAGCATCATATTACTGGGAATTTTGTGTTATTCCAACGGCTTCTGCAATATTATATCTCGCAATAAATTTTAATATTTGACAAAAAAATCATTTGTATCACTCTCATTATTATCGATTTTTTAGTGAAAGTAATTTACACACTGTTACTAAAGAAACTATTACTTTATGATATTAATCTGAATAGAATATTAGTCGGAGTCTCATCTAAGAACTAAAATATCAAGGAAAATCTGAGGAAAAAGAGCAAAGTATTATCGTAATGTCTCCCCGGCAAAAAGAGTCCAAAGAAGACGTTAGAGAAAAAGTTATAAGCGATAGATACCAAAAGCAGTAATCATAAGAACATGAGATACCTACAAGAAGTGTCTATTTCTCGAGTGATCAGCGCTGAAGGAAATGTAAATAATATATAGAACTCTAGGATGCCTTGACTGCAAAAATGGTAAAATGAGAGAAAGAAGAAAATAAATTTAAAGCTCGAATACATACAGAAAAAAGTTAAAAAAATATTTTTGTGTCTATTTATTTAGAGATGATAGGAAAACTTGTGCATGTACACTACATGTAACATACCAGCATGGACTTGGTGATGTGGGCCCCAAATATGTGTAAAATCATTGACATAAAAAAATCAAGACATGCTACATTTCCGGCAAATTCTTTGTTGTGAAACCGGAAAAAAAGATATACTATGGAAATTAACAATCGCGAAGAAACAGAATTCTATGAATGTGCAAAGCTAAAAAGAAAATGAGAGTCCTCTAAGGAAATAATTATAGCTTAAAGAGTCTTTCTTCCTGTTCATAAGACATGAAGAGAAACCAGAAATAAATGCTGTGATTTTAAAACAATAAAAGACTGGTTACATGTTTATGGTAACAGAAAAAAAAACACTTTCAGTTTGTTCATCTTGATTTTACATAAACGTGAATAACTTTGACATATAACAATCGTTATACATCATCAGTTATAAAAAAACACGAGAAAAAGTGTCAAATTAATTCGATCCGTGAAATCGACCCATTATCTTTTCGGTTTGGTAAGCTCGTATTCCAACACTTTTAAATGAAACTCGAATGTTTAGTTAATATCTGTTCATACATTGTACCTATACCCTATACATAGATAACGGTACGACATGACATAATTTTATAGCGAAAATCAAAATTTACATTTACTATACGTAAATGTAAATTTTGAGGTTCAATTCGGTCGAAGACAGATGTCGGGGAAAAAAAATATGTTTCCGCATCGTCTTTCATCACACTTCGACGTCTCGTCGTTCGAGTCAAAATGACGCGGCAGGCGAAAATTATTCAACTTTTATATCCTCGTAGGACATAAGTTTTTTAACCGGCTTAATCAGGCGCGGTGCCGGGAATTTGCAAGTACATTTGATCCGCGTTGGCGGACAATCGTCCCCCCCAGAGCCACGTTCCGGTGTTGAGTCAAGGCCGGTGCCCCTAAGGCCCGACTAAAACGAATTTTTCCTCCATACATTGTATAAAAATTATACAAAGAGTTAATTTAACGTCGTTATTACAAAAAAAAAATCATAAAAAGCCAAAATAGTATCTCCTGAACAGTGGACAAGAGGGTTATGTTGGTTTTTAAGGGTAAAATCAAAACTATCTCTAATTAAATACTTATTTACCTCACTATCTTCATTAGATGAATGCAGGTTCTGGTTGAGCGGTAATGAATTTGACACTAGTTTCCTGGCTCTTCTTGATATCGGCAATTCGTCTTCCCACGCCAGAGCGAGTAATTCACTATATTGTCTCTGTAAAGATAACACGTGAATTTTAATTATGTACTTTGCTGTTAACATAAATAATGCAGTATTAGATATGTAACACTCGATTCTTTCACTTTGCTGAGGATAATTCTAATTACCTAATTTGTAAAGATTATTCCTGTAATATACTTGTTCGAAAACATTAAGAATAATGGGCGCAATTGAACCTGTGATACTACTACTTATCACTATACTGTTGTGCATAAAATCGTTTGCTAATTTTTATTATAAAAAAATAACTGCATCTAACATGGTTGTCAGCTTGTCCTGATAATAATGTGTATATTCGTAATTACAGGAATAATAAAGCGACAAGGAAAATATGAAGCAAATTGGAATTTTACTAAGTGTTAATAGATTTCTACTCATGCAAAATTGAACTTTATGAGCCTATAGTATTTTAACTATCCTTTCTATTACGTAGGCATAGGAGTTCTATAAGTATAGCATGGTTCTAATAGTTTATCAATTACATATTCATTTACCTAATTTATAGTAGACAGGTACTATTGCCATAGTACAGCTTATTTGCAAGACTAATAGTAAGGAAAATGGTGCGTCAATGTTTGAATATGGATTTTAGCGTTTGTGTATAGACCTCATAATTCCATTACAGTGTAGGCTTGTCGCAATGCATCTTTCGACTTCACACCACATAAAATAGAAAACAAAAAAAATCAAACAGGCTATAAATATACAAAAGAGGTTTATTGATGAAACAGAGATTTAAAAAAATCTATCTACTACAAAAAATATAGTGAACCTCTAAACTGTATCTAATTATAACAAACTTATCATCACCTTGTCTTAATTAAATGTCTGTATTAATTAAGGTCACATACTTAAGTTTATACCTACTTTGCTATTGTTAATATACTTATTATAGCAGTAGATACAATTTACAAGTCTTCCATACAGACATAGGGCGCAGAAATGACCAGATCAGAAACAATTTTTGCTTTATGGTCCTGAGATTGGGTTTCTGGGTTCCTCAGAGGAGTCTCCCCCCTCGCTCAATAGTTCCCGCGTATCCACCCCCTTTCCCGTCGGAATTCAAAGGTTATAGAAACTCGCACCAGGCGTATAAAATTCTAGTTGCGTATGGCACCACTCACTTAATATTATGTAACTTATTTTTTTAGTTGCTTTAAAACTATGCTATACTTATTAGACAATAGACTTTTCTTATTAGAATTATGCCAATCATTTACTTAATAGAGAATGACTTTAAAATATGAACATTTTCAGCAATTGAATTTTGAATATCTTACCCTTAAACTATCACTACTATTCGACTGTGCTTGCTGAAGAGCTTTTTGCATACACTCCATATTAAAAATTGACATGTCGTTTTGTTCCACACAGCAGACCCTCATCTGCTCCAAATGACCAAGCACCTGTTGAGAACAAAAAACAATATGGTTAAGATGCTGCCTCATTCATCAATCTTATTTCTGATGAATTAAATATATTTACCAGTTCAGCAGAAGGTGGAGCATTGGGGGGAATGCTATGTTTTCCCGGGCGTTTTCGTTTATTAGGACTCGTGCCTGGATATCTTGTGCTTAACAGTACTGAAAGTAAGTCGCCAACCTTATCCTCGTAATCTTGGCACCAGTACATTAATGTTGACACCACAAAAGTGTCTTCTTCATCAACAGGTCGACAGAATAATTGTCGCACGACGTCGGCAGTTGGTTTTTCTTGTTTTAACATCAAGAGCACTGACGTAAGTGCTTCAGAATGGTCTTTATAAGATAATTTAGGAATGATGGGTAAGACATCGTCAACTGATATATCATGTGCTGTTAGAAGTTGCCAAAGGCAATATTGTTCGAATGTTTCCCAACCTAGACTCGTCTGCAACATTGCTGTAATGTCATCGGACTTGAACATCATTAAAGTGCCTTGTAGCGTTAAACAGACAAGTCGCTGTAGTTGTCCTGCGTCCAAAGCCATAACAATGGCGTGTAACAATCGAATGTGGTTTTGGGCCTGATCTTTAAATTCTCTGTAAATATCTGGTATCAACCACACTAAAACATTTGCATCACACTCCTGACATCTTTCGAAGTCAAATGCTAAGCTATCAGCCAACTTTAACTCTAAATAACTACAATATTCTCTGTACACTTCAGCTTTAAACTTAACATTTCTTCTTTTCGCGACATCACGTTCGCTACGTCGTTCTCGCTCGTAAGAAACCTTTAAATAAAACAGCAAGCAAAACCCTATATTGTGGAGAGTGTTTTGACTGTGAATTTCTTTTAACGTTTCCAGAATAAGTTTTCGCTTAGCTTCGCCGTCATGGCCTGAACCCGACGCCCCAGTGAGATAAGCAAACATGGCAAACATCGGCGAATTCAGAGACGCGTCTAGTTCGGCTTGAGAAGGATTACGATTTACTCTTAAAGTTGGGACTTCTTGAACAGCCGCTGCGAATAGGTCCGCAAGAGCGGCAGCCGTAGGCATTGGAGCACTGCAAGCGCTGATTAGGGCAGCAGCTGCGGCTGCTGAACGTTCGTCTAACAAAGTTTCAGCTAGAGGGCGCAATATTAGAGGTAATGCTGCTGCGAGTTCAGGACGTTCGCGTGCACGGACTTCCGACAAAGGCAAGTCGTCGTCATCAGTATCTTCTGCAATAATTGGAGCCACTTCATCTTCATCATCAGAAAACGCAGGTTCATCAGGACCTCCTCTTGGGATATCTTCATTTCCTTCATCACGTAAACCAGAAACACCTTCACCATTCCCATTTGTACAAAACTCTTTGAAGGTTTCTCTGACAGTTGTTCTTAGTTCACGGTCCAATTTGGGAGAGTCAAATAAGGGGTGCAAGTTAGGAAGCACTCTTTTCTCTATTATTTGTTGCAGTGAATTAAATATACCTTGCCTTACTTTATCAGCAAATGGTGGATAAAAATTTGGAATGATTCGACATAAGAAATCGAGTAATGTGGCAGTAACAGCTGGATGTGATCTCATTGAGTGATGCATGACAAGAATTGCTGGTTCTATGTTCATTATGTTGTCCTTTTCTGAGTCATAGAACAACCAATCATAAAAAAGGGCGAGTTTAGCATTTGATGCGGCTACATTTGAAGTACAGGTAGTAAGTAACCATCCAATCACCGCCCACCTTGGAATGATATCAGAACATAATAGCTCATTGGTAGGGTGTATTACACCAACAATAAATCGGATCATGTCACTTCTAAGCGACTGAGACTCTGGAGTGGCAAGATACTGCCTCTGAAACCATTCTTGGTACTTTTTATGGTGACCGAACCTAACTTGCGAGGTAAGAAACACAAGTTTCCTTTCCATATCAGGAGTAAGTCTTGCTTGCAGATACCTGCGAGAAGTTCTTGTTTGTAACAGTTGCAATACATTTGTAAATGTGGGACATAACAATTTGGGATTTGTAAAGATATCTTGCCATAACTGATTAAATTCAGGGATTCTAGCAACATTCTGAAGTAATCTTACTAAATCTCTACCCAAATTATTTAAAACATCTGAAAAGCGCTCCCTTATAAGAGTGATAACAAAATTTACTTCTTTCTGCCTTAAATTCATGAGTTGTGGTAAATTATGATCTTCTATTAATCTCAAATAAGTGTACACCACCATGCAAATAAGTACTGGAAATTTATCTAGCCATACTCTGTTTTCAATATAAATATCTAAAAGAGATTCTACCAATTGTATGTTTTTAGGAGTCACATCACCACCAGAAGCATATCGCATTAAATTCCAACAGACACTGTCCACACCATTGACTGCATTTCTTATCATTTCTTTTATCAGCCATAACAGTTGATTGCGGGTAATATCATGAAACTTCAGGTATCTCTCTAGAATCAAGTTAGACAGGTTATTGAGAACACATGTGAGACCATCCCTGGTAATAAGAGTGAGATCCCTGTAACACTTGGTCGCATTGTGAGGCTCTGTCAGGATAGACATGAGCATTCCCAGTGACACATCTTCATGATTCTTACATACGGCGTTATTAAGTGCATCATGAGCTTCCTTTTCACTGCAATCAGCAACCAACGATTGAAAATATTTGTAGGCTCTCTCGTACCTCTGGAAACAATAAACTAATAAGATAACTGAAACGTTCATAACAAATTGAATTTCGCGCCACATACACTGCAGCGCCACCACTACTAGTATTAGAAAATACGATTGTACATGGCCGACTATAATATTCTTTGTTGGAAAACTGCATAATTTCACACAGTACCTCCTCAACCTCGTCCTTATTTTCTATGGCGGTGCACACGAATAATCTAGGTGAATTAGATTTACTCTGCTCCATAATTTGTAGACGGTTAAAACTACTTATTTTAATAAAAATCTAGCGCAGGTTGTCTCCTGCATGGCTATCGTAAGCGAAAAATATTTATGAAGCAATACAATCACAAACATGAATGTGTGCGTGTATATGTCACCGACCGTGATGGCCAAACAAAAGTTAGAAAATGCCGACAGATAGCGCTTTAGTAGATATTTGATGACTGGTACAAAAAATTAAGGTGATATGGTAGAAAATTTCATCTGTCGAAACGAATAGGCAGTAGGCTGGCAATTTGGAAATTCTTCAATCTTACTTGTGATTGGTTAAAAATCTACTGTATGGCTTCGTACTGGCAAGTCATTGGATAATAATATTTTATTAGTTAACATATTATTTCACTTACCACTTTTTTATTGCCAAATCTACTACAATATAAATAAAATAAACAATTAATATTCTCAAGGGTATCAGCGAGAATCTCTATATCCGACCGAGCTAGGAAAATTAACAACAGTCGATCCAACTCGGAAACAATATTGTCGGAGCCAGGAAAACGACAAATAATTCTTTTTGCCACTGGATTCGTATCGATAACTCAATTTAGTTTGACAACAATTTTTGGAACGACAGTAGTCGACTTCATGAATTTTAATTGAACAAATCAAGAACTAGAATTTCGAAAACTGTGTAAATTTATTAGTCACTGGCGAGTAAAGTTAAGCGGTGCAATCTTCTTCGTAATTTGAGTTGGTGTAGGTACCAAAGAGCTTTTAAAATACTTTAAAATAGTAGGTACTATTTCTATTTTTTATAATAATATTATTTTTTTTAATTGTGAAACGAGTGTACATTTACAGGTTTGTAATGTAAGGTGTTAAATATTAACATGGCAATGCGCGTCGAGGGAATTTTATAGTCACTAACAAAGTCACTAACTCGGAACCCTCCAGAGAGAATAGAGTGCGAGAACCAGGCGCGGATCCAGGGGGGGCAACACGGGCAATTGCCCCCCCCCTCCCCCTAGATTCCATTGAATGATCTTTTTTTTGAGGGAATTTGAGAATTGTGACACCGGACCAGTGTGTTTTGACAGTCAAGACTAATTGCAGCTGAGAGAGCTGAAGAAAGCTGGCGAGAACCATGGTGACCTTCATCTCGATCTAGCATTACATCGCTTCAAGGCAGTTTTTATAAACAGTAACGTCATGCATGAATGCACGCTGCACGAAAGTATCACTATAAACTTATAAATCACTTTATGAAAATATTGTCATTTTTTTTATAAAATTGAAAATAATGTCGATTGCGGAATTTAATTATGCACTTGTGGTAACGCTACTCGATTTCACGTAGTAAGATTAAGTACAGTACAACGATCCTATGTTACATAAGATAAATCTCATTCATTCATAGTTTTCCACCACCCAAAAGTTTAGGCAATATAGGATTATTTTATTTGAAAAAAATGTTATTAATTTATTAAACTGATATATTTTAAGGACTAGGTTATTGATATGGAGTTCAAATTTTTCGGCTCTAAAACAGATTATATACGAAGGAATTAAACGGCTATTACACTACCCTGTATCAGGACCCTAAATCGAGCCTTGAAAAACTGTTAGAGAATTAGGGCCCTAACACTTATTACACCGCTCTTTTTAAGGATTTAGGGTCCCTGATTCAGTGTAGTGTAATCATCGCATTAAACGGCTATTACACTACCCGGAATCAGGGCACACAGTTTAGGGTGGGCGTGGCCCCTAGTTAGGGACAGCCGTTTTTTAAACTACACTGATTTTACGCCCTTACTCACTGTTGAGTTTCTTTGGTTGAGTTGAGGCGTACTTACTAAAACACGTACTGAGTCTTACTAGTACGAGTACTATTAAAAACCTGTTACTATAATTAATTCCACAAGTATTTTGAAGCATTCGTTTGTTAAGTCAAATATTTGCGTGCATTATCGTAATATTTTTACTTTTTATGGTATGAAAGTTTTATTTTATTGAATTCTTGAAAACAAGAAGTTTGAGTACAAACATATACAGATATTTCAAATATTGAAATTTGACGCGTATATCTTGTCCTCAACTTCTTGCTTTCAAGAGTTTTATGTGGTGACAGGGTCATAACTTTGAACGCGTAAAACCACTAATTTCATGCACGTCAATATTTGACTTGAGAGGCTCAAACGAATACTGCAAACTACGTACTGTACGACGAGTACATTTAGAAATCTGTCCAAAAACGATTTATTCATGACAAATCGTTTTTGGACAGATTTCTAAATGTACTCGTCCTTGTAAAACTCAGTAGGTACGTGTTTTAGCAAATACGTCTATATTAAGTGCTCTAACTGCCCTAAGTATTAATACACTGCAAGGTAGTAAGCGCATTGCGGACCGGGTCGAAACTATCGCCCTAAATTGGGTCCCTGTTCCATAACTCTTATTACACCTCTCTTTTTATGGGTTTAGGGTCCCTGATTCAGTGTAGTGTAATAAGCACTTTATTTAAAATACCACAAGGAAATCTAATTTGGTGAATAAATTGTTTGAGCAATGACAAGGCCAACGGAGCTCGTGTATCGTTTGTTTCATGTCATTATTATAATGACTCGAGTGGTTCATGCGTACATGCAAAGAAAACACAAATGTGTAAATGCGTTGCAGGGGTGTAGGCCCCCCTCAGTAACAAATTTTCAGGGCCCGCCTCTACGCTCCTGATGCCTTGTGAAACAAAAGATGGGATGTAGGTAATCAATGTACGAACATCATGATTATTGGGCGGTCGAACCCGTCGATCCCAATCGATCCGTTCATCGATCGGAAACGCAGACAAGTTAAGCCCGGAATACATTGTTGTGGTGTCATGTGGCGTGACGCGTCAGAAGCATTATCGGTTCCATACATTTAGTTTGGTTAGAAACACATTATTAAAACGTCTTGTGTCGTCATAACAAATATAAGGAACCGATACTGACGCGCCACAACACACCACACCACAATAGTATGTTTCGGCCTTTAATTGAGTAGGTACAGTTGTTGTGTAGTGGCGTTAGATGGGTGTACGTAGTACCTACATTACTAATCTGTGTTGGGTGGGTGGCACGGGTGGGTAGTCTGATACTCTGATAACATCAGGCTGTATCTCAGATTATAATTGATCTGAGGGTAGTATGCTATCAGCTTAGATTAAAACTACTATCAGTCTCTGTTTATTATTCTGCAAATTGACATGGCAACATTTAATTCATTGACTTTCGTAGAATTTCTCTTTGGTAGAACCTGCACGAAGTTTTTTAGTCTCTTTGGAACTTGCTTTCTGCGAGTTGATAAGCGTCACGTTCGCATTATGAATCCAGAAGTAAAAAATATATATCAATATTTAGCGTATCAAAATGTTTTAAACAGTATCGATAATTATAGAGTGAAAAATATCGATATATCGTCAGTTTTCGCTTGATGAATTTTGAATGTTTTGGGAATATGTATGAACAATACATATTCCCAAAACATTCAAAATTCATAAAAACTAAAGGACATGAAGCTAATAGTACTATGTATAGTAGTGTATAAAATAGTTGAGTTTATAATAGCATAAACACATGTTTAATTTCTAAATTCGTACGAATTCTCTGTTTTATTTATTACGTTACGTTCCGCGTCATTTATTTATCGTACGATGATTTTAGTCTGTTTTTCACACTTTCCCACCCCTCCCTCTGTTTAATATTTATTACGTAAAAATCTAAAGGAAGAAATGAATATCTTATCTATATTTATAAGATACTAGCTGTCCCGCGCAACTTCGTATGCGTAAATTTCCCCCGTTTATGCAACATTTCTCATTGCTGCTCCGCTCCTATTGGTCGTAGCGTGATGTTATATAGCCTATAGCCTTCCTCGATAAATGGGCTATCTAACAGTAAAAGATTTTTTTCAAATCGGACCAGTAGTTCCTGAGATTAGCGCGTTTAAACAAACAAACAAACAACCAAACAAACAAACAAACTCTTCCGCTTTATAATATTAGTATAGATTTAAATTCTCTTCATAATTACTACATTCAAATTAACATTTTTAGAAACAATTCATTATTAAAATTCATAATTAATTTATTCACATAAAATAAGTACAAAGTTACAAAATAATTCTATGAACAAGAGTAGTGCTTAAGTATATGGGTGCCTGTGCTAGGTAATACAACCTGTACGCAGTACCTGTTACGCAGGCGGTAAAAGTGCCTATTAATAGTCGTAACTTTATCAAATATTTATTATTACCAAAATAAACTCAAAATATAATACGTACAGGAACTAGTTGTGTGTAATAATATTTTGTTAAAAACAGTTTACATCAGCAATTTTAGAAACTGGGCGATATATATCAGTAATTGAAAGGAAATATATCGATATTTTTTGCCCAAGCCTAGTTCGCATTGGTTGATGTGGGTTTCTGAAAAGGCGCCATTTTGTAGGCAGGAAACAATACAATCTAAATAACCAAAGTTTATAAGACGTTTTAATTATCTAGGTACATAAACTGTGATTTGTTGACGAATTTCATTACTAAGTAGCACCTGCTCATACATAGTAAGTTAAACTATTATTATTTAGTTAGTAGTGTCTTCTAAATTCTAAACATTGCTACCTCATGTTAGCTCCAGGTCATAATGGATAGTCAGAGGGAAAAAGAACGTGATCGGTCAAGACGAGGAGATCGCCCATCGAGGTTTTCGGATGCAACTCGAGATCGCTCTAACGACCGCGAACGCCCTGATGGAAAACGATTATTTGTCTCAAATATACCCTATGAGTTCCGCTGGACAGAGCTGAAGGATTTGTTTAAAGAGAAGGTGAGTTTATTGTAGGCATTATGTTGATTCTATCAGTAACATTGATTACTAACTATCATATTCTTGGTTATTAGGTGGGAGATGTAGCTTATGTTGAGTTGTTCAACGATGAGAATGGTAAGCCGAGAGGATGCGGCGTCGTCGAGTTTACTAACTCTGAAGCCATGAAGAAAGCATTATTTGTTATGCACCGTTATGAATTAAATGGAAGGAAACTAGTGTTGAAGGAAGAAACAGGTACGGAACATTAATAATTAGATTATATGCTGATAACAGTAATTGAATTGTATTTTGCGCATGTTTGGTTTCTTTATTGTCACCTCATATTTGTATATTTTTATTATTCCAGGAAATGAGCGGAACAGATTGAACTCATCAAGGTCTGGGGGTGGTGGGGGTGGCGGAGGTGGTGGTGGCAGGAGTAACAGAGATGATAAAGAGTAAGTATGAATTGGTTGTACTATATGAATCTTAAAAAGAGAATTCAATTGAATTTGTTGAACCCACATGGGATGGTTTGTGGATGCAGGCACAGAACTGAAAGGGGTGATTTTAAACTAGCATTGTAGTTACCAAACTTTGTTAAATTGTTCCCGAGTGGTTCATGGATAAAACAAAGAAAGTTTCAGCTACTTTAGGATTATATTGTAGGTGCCCACTCTCTCTAGCCCTCTCATGTGATGCTCCCGTAGTTGCGAGGATCAGCTATCTGTGTATTTAAAGAGGAAACTGATTGACTGATATATCAACACACAGCTCACACTTCTGAATGGATTGAAATTTGGTACACAGATAGTTGTTATGATGTAGGCATCCACTACAAAGCCTAAAGCAAATCTTTAAAGGGGTGAAATGGCAATCCAAACTGAAAGTGGGCGAAGCTACAGGCGGAAGCTAGTGGGTTATAAAGTCATAAACCAAATACACAGGTGGTGTTATAAGCTTATCAAAACCTGTATACCAATTACCAACCAGTTACAAATAATAGTTCCTTGAATTACAAAATAAAAACATTTATCATTTTGTTTCAGTTGGTCAATGAGCAAGCCAAGAGAACCTGAGAACTACAACACATATGGTCTAAGCTTACAGTTTCTGGAATCCATAAATGTACAACCACCATTGGTTAAAAAAGTATTTGTGGCTAATGTAAGTATAAAACTAGAGATTATTTGTAAATCATAACTAATATTCAGTCTAAAGCCTAGTTTCTTTAGTAAACAAAATAATCAAAAATACTAATCACACTAATATTATAAAGGCGAAAGTTTGTGAGTGTGTATGTTTGTTACTTCTTCAAGTCTAAATGGCTGGAGCGATTTTAATGAAATTTGGCATGGAGTTAGCGGACACCCTGGATTAACACAAAGGCTAATAAACCACAGGTAACATCGTGGGGCTCAGCTAGTTAGTAAATAAAACTATTTTATTTTTATTGAATTCCATAATTTATTGTTTACTACCAAAAGTATCGCATTTTTCACATTTACCACATGTTATTTTTTTCTTTTTAGCTTGATTATAAAGCTGACCGTAACAAGATAAAGGAGGTTTTTAAAATGGCAGGCAAAGTGCGTAACATAGATTTGGCGGTTGATAAAGATGGTAACAGCAGAGGATTTGCTGTTATTGAATATGATCATCCTGTGGAAGCAGTACAGGTAATATGATGCATATATCTTATCCATTCTTACTGTATTTATTATGTCAGTAAATTGTCCTCACTCACTTGTATTTGTTTTCCTCAATATAGTAAGTAGGTCAATATTACTATGTCAGTACCAAAGTGTAAGTAATATTGTAGTGTAGTGCAATATTGTTTGATTGTATAGTGTAGTGCAATATTGTAAGATTCTTTTTGTTTTAAAGATAACTAGCAGTGTGGAATTGGGTCCTCCCACATTACTAGCAATATTAATCCCTCCTAGCTAAGCTAAATAGCTTGAGTTAGGAGTGGGTTCACATGGGTAGTATAATGGATATTTTTATAATGATTAGGATTTGAACCTGCAACCTCACAATTGCGAGTCCAATGCCTTATCCATTTGACTACCGCCACTATACAAAAATTACTTGCTAGACATAATTTTTGTAAGGTAACTAGAATTCAATGCAAAGCCAAAGAACAAAAAGCAACCCATTTTATTGTTTTAGTCAATATCCATGTTTGATAAACAAATGCTGTATGACAGAAGAATGACAGTGCGTATGGACCGAGGCATGTCAGACAAATCTGAAGTTAGACTGCCAGAAGGCCTTAAGAGTATTGGCCTAGGGCTTGGTCCTAATGGAGAGCCTTTGCGGGATGTGGCAAGGAATGTGATGCCACCACAAGCACCAACAAATAACAGTTTGAATATTGGAAACACTGGTGCTGGATTGGCGACGGGTGTACTGGGGGCTGTGCCCTCAGCTGGAGTAGCCCTGAATGGTCTTGGAACTAGCTTGGCTACTAACACTTTGAATACCAACACTGCATTAGGTGGAAGTCTTGGATTGCAGGTATGTGTTGTAACTATTACTATAATTAGATATATCATCAGAGACCCCATACTTATACTACTGACCTGTTGATCTAGTGGTTAGTGACCCTGGCTGCTAAGCCGGAGGTCGTGGGTTCGATCCCCACCCAGGATAAAACTTTGTGTGATAAGCATGATGGTTTATCCTGTGTCTGGGTTTATATGTATGTATTTAGAAATATATAAGTATGTTTATCAGTTGTTTGGTTTCCATAGTACAAGCTCTGCTTAGTTTGGGATCAGATGGCGTTGTGTGAGTTGTCCCAAGATATTATTATTACACTTACATACATATTAGAAGTAGTTTAGTGTAATAATAATCTTACATTTTCTTTATAAGCTTATTCAACCTCATTTTCTTTATAAGCTTATTCAACCTCATTTTCTTTATAAGCTGCTGGTAGGCATCATGTTTTCCTTTAGTTGTAAAAGTAATTCTTTGGAAGATATTTACACCAAGGCAACAAGTTTTGTCTTAGACAGCTTCTACAGCAAAATCAAATTTACAGGCTTTGAGCTTAACTGGCTTAGGAGCACTTCAGAATCAGTTGCTGCAACAAGGTCTGACGGCTAACGACTTAGCAACAGTCCTCACAGCCCAAGCCAATGTGAACTCTTCCAACCTGGGTCTCAACACAGATTTGGGACCTGGTGTACTTGGTAATTCTGGGCAGAATTATTCAGGTAACAATGTTTTGGGAAACAATTCTATGAGTTCCGGACCTTTGTCAGGTATGTATAAATATTACTCCATCTTATTATTTATATTGTTTTCTGTAAGCTTTTTTGTCATCTTGGTAGAATTTAAAATAAGAAAATATATTTTATGCAGGAGCTGGAAGGCAGGTCACACTCTCTGGTCAAGGATATGGCAGAGAAAGTTCACAACAATCCAGCCGTGAAAAACAATCGGATATGGTCATAATTACTAATGTATGTTGATATATTGTTCACACCTATGGTTCCATCTACTAGTTTTCACTTTATAGATTTGTTAATGGCTGCAGTAAAACTTAGCAAATGCTTCTTTCGATTGGCCCTTATGTCTGTCTTCTCTTCTTTTAAATTAATGCCTTTGAGATAAAAAATTACTTTTATCAGATAATGAATGCCTTATTGATTTATGTAGCTGCCGCCGACTGTGACATGGCAGCTTATCCGAGAGAAATTCAGTGAGTGCGGGGATGTTAAGTTCGCAGAGATGACTGCTCCTGATACGGCTGTTGTGCGCTTCCACAAGGAATGGGACGCAGAAAGAGCTATAAGTATCCTTTTTAAACGACGAAGAACAAAACGTGTTTTTCAAAAGCTTTTCGCAATCCACTAGGCTGCAGGTGATTCAGAATTCCACCAGAAAAGAGTTTGTGGATGGTTACCACTTGTGTTTGATATATTGGTTGATGAAATTTCCTTAATAAAAATTTAACAGAAATGTTTGACAGGACTCGTATCGACGGTAGGACCATAGATGTTCGCTTCTTCTAACAAGGATTATAAAAGTAAGTGCTCTAATTATATTGATTGCATTTTAGATTTTGTGCAATTGTGGTTTTCCAGACGATTGATGTCACCTTGTGTTTAGGAAAGTCCTTGCCTATAATACCTTTCTGTTTAGTCGCAATTCTTTGTTCGCTGACTCTGGTTCCTAAATGTGCCTAGATTTTTCAACTCTCCAAAATTTCAATATTTAGACTTAATAATTTGTTTCTATCTCTTTCAACGGATCTAATTAACACTATTCTTCCTTTCGACATCGAGCCTTGACTGAGAAAAAAAAAATCAAACTGTTCAATTAATTTTAATTGTATACTTGAACATTGTTGTGTGCTGCTATTGAGTTCCGTTAATAGCAGTGCATGTGTTTATCCTGCTAATGTTGTTCGTTCGATTCACACATTTGTCCTGCTCGGAAGACGAATATTTGCCTAACATCTACCCCTCTAGTCTTTACTTGTCTTGAATTGCTTACAAAACTTTGTAAGGGTTGCTGAAAAATCTTTTCATCGTGACATGATGATAAGGTTTTATTTAAATTGGCGCCTATGAGTTCATTTGAACGAAGAAACGCACCGCGGACCGACTTTTAAATGTTGTAATTTTTGTGTTTTCAGGAAAGTTATTCAAGTCTGTCTGTTTGGGGTTTGTATACACTCAGCTGCCTGGATATCATAATGAACCAATTTTAATCTTCCATCTTCGTCTTGAATTGTGTCCGGTGATGATGTGTTCTCCGAATTTCATATCGGTTGACGTTGATATATCGATAATTACTTGTACTTAGGTTAAGTTAATATAAGAGTCTGAATATTTCATGTAGTCTATGATGATAAACTTCAATAAATTTCATTTGGGAAAATTTCATTGTTATGTATGTTTTGTAACGTTCCACATTTAATGTTTCCTGCAGTCGTGAGTCATATTAATCTATTCTTTTTAGCAAAATACACATTTTATGTCTCTTTTAGGGTGTGGTGGTCTCTGGTAAAAATTGTTATGTTATTTAAAATTGCTAAGCGAGTAGGTATTGTAATTGACTCGAAACAAAAGTAGATTTGGCGTGACGACTGTATATATTTCTTGGATTAGTGAGCATGTTGATTTTTACAAGTAGCCATGTTTCGCTTTACTATTTCATCCAACGGAGGTAAGGCATTTGTCTTGCCGGCGGCGAGTAACGATTTAGCGAGCAGGGAGTGTCTAGTTCGAATAGGTCTGTCGCTAGGCGGTAGTTAGTGATGTAGAGCGACAGGTGATCGATCATTTGCTCGCATAGGAGCTCTTACTCGTTCATGTGGTGCGAGCGACGCTCAGCTTGTGCTTGTTTGGTTACTAGGAGTCTGCGCGTGAACGCCAAGCACTAGAAAGTAACTACTCGCAGGCGTCGTGAACCGTCATCTGTTAACTATTTTTATATGATCCTCTTTCTTTAATATTTTTTGATCGAGAAATATGTCGATCGCCGGTTGATTACTCGTCTGTGGTGTGACAAATGCTTTAGGCACGTTGGTTGAAGTAAATAATTGATGTGTACCCGTCCAAGATATTCCAAAGGAATTAGTTGCTAATAATATTTCTACGCAATAGTATCAGAAAATAATGTGGCAGAATTGTTTGTTTCACAGTTTTCTTTCTAAGTCGGCCTTACAGCCTGACATTAGACCGATTTTTGTTACAAATAAACCTGAAGGTTTCATTGTTCTAAACAAATTTGCCATGCCCATGTTCATTTTTGCTTGCTAAACTGTCGCAGGCAAGTAATTTATGACCATTAGTAATTTATAATAAGTCCAAATTATAAATTAAAAGCGTTGAAAATCACTTGATTTTATCATAATATTATTTGATGTTTACCTGCAAGGATATAAGCATCACAGGATTGAGAACAGGCCAAAACGTTCTGTAACAGTGATCCATTTACATAAGAAGGTCGGTTGTGAAAATGGTATTCGATATAACGTAGGTACCTGGTATGGTAATAATTTCATTATGAACATCTAAAACACATTGCGTTTGAGTTTTATTCGACATGAAAACTTTTTCGAAGATCGCACACCGTCTCTGAGATGCCTCGCAATTAATATGAAATATGTCTTCAGGGTCCTCGATTTCAATGGTAAGTTTTCTCTCATCGAACTTGGAAATTTTGTTATTTGTTTTGGGTACTGCATGGGGTTTTTAAAAGTTAACTGATTAGAAGCCATCACATTTGAGAATCGGATCGGAATCTAGTGCCATTCAGCGTATTGTTTTAGTATTTGATCGGCGCCCGCTTCTAAAATTTTGTTACCCGATACTTAAAATGATGACGTAGGTATTTAGGATTTGAGGTACTGAGTGATTATAGCGCATAAGTGTCATCTCTGTCACAAGATTGTTGGGTCGGTCTGCATTGTCGCTGCCCGAAGAGATCCTCGCATTGGCAAGGGTGTGGCGATCGATATACAACTGAACAATTTGTGGCGATCCATGTGTCAAATTGATGTAGGTATTGCGTAATTTTAATTCGACAGCTTCCTGATTCGAGATGTGCTGAACTTAGTTGTATCGGCGGCATTATTGGGATTTTTTTATTGATCACGTATTTTTTTATAGTTATTATTAAACTTGTAATTAATTTCAGGGTGAAAATGAGTCCAATTTTAAAATTGTGGTCATAAGATCAAAATGCAAAGGACAAGGAATAGTTTGAAATGTTGATCCATTACGATCGTTCATGAGCAATGGTTCAAGATATAAAAGGTAATTTTGTTTGTGGTAAAAATATATTTTAATAAGTTGTGCAATTATAATAAATACTAGAGCTCAATCGTTCTAGAGTGTATAAAATTCCCAACCTCTATCTGCATACACAATAATTATAAAACGAACTACAAAATAATTAAATTAACTTAATTGCGATTACTAATTTCATGCTTAGAAACTAATGGCAAACAGTTACCATAGCTTCAGGCAATCTGATTTACCTTATTTTATTTTACAGTTCTTCATGTCGGCATGGAAACTTGGTGATTTGTAACTAAAAATAATGGTGCGCAAAAGTGCTGCTGTCATCAGGTAATTATAAATTTATATTTTTAAAGAATCATGTCTTAGAAAATAAATAAATTTATCCATTAATGTAAATATTTTTCCCATTATTTGAGCCATAAAGTTGTATAATAGTTAATGTAAACATTTTTCTGATGTTTTGAGTTCCACATTTTATATTTAGTGCATTAAAATCTTAACTAGAACATTGATTTGTTTCAGATTTGGGTCTTGGAGTCTACGGGCAATGTGGCAAGCATTTAAAATAAATATCTTCGAATATATTTAATATTTTATCATCAGTTAAACATTAAACATCGCATCGTTATAAAAAAAAAATGTAAAAAATGTAAATACGAGGGTCAAACTGAAAGTTCTTAGAACTGGCCACTTATAAACTATATAATAAAAAAATAATTCTAAAATTTAAAAATATAACTCTTTGCCAATATTACTGAGTACATATTTCATTCATTTGTCATTTGTTTTACGATTTGGCGGCAAATTGAAAATTGTCTGTGTCACGTCAACATGAATTTAACACGAGAAAATTTTCGTGCAATGATTTTTTATGACTTTCGATGTCATTTAAGTCAACAAGAAAGTTATGATAGACTACGATTGGCCTTTCACGATGAAGCCCCATCTCGTGCGACTGTTTACAACTGGTTTAATGAGTTTAAACGTGGTCGCACTAATCTCACTGATGATTTACGTGAGGGACGGCCTTCTACGGCGACGACTGAAGATAACATCTGTGTTGTGCGGCGTATGATAGAGACTGACAAAAGAGTGACCTATCAGCAGATTCGGACAAGCTTAGGCATCGGTATGAGTCAAGTGCACAAAATCCTCCACGAACATTTAGCGGTCAGGAAGCTTTGCGCCCGGTGGATACCTCATAATTTGACTGAGGCTCAAAAACTCCATCGTGTGGACTGGTGCCGTAAAATGATTGAAAGATTTAACGGAGGTGACTCAAATGCTGTGTTCGACATACTAACAGGTGACGAAAGCTGGATTTACTGTTATGATCCTGAAACCAAAAGACAATCTGCTCAGTGGGTGTTTCCTTTCGAGGAGTTGCCAACTAAAGTGAAAAGAGATCGAAGTGCGGGAAAAAAAATGGTGGCCTCGTTCTTTGGAAGGATAGGTCATTTCGCAACAATTGTGTTAGAGGATCAAAAAACAGTTTCTGCAGAATGGTACACTACCAATTGTTTGCCACTTGTCTTGGAAAAAGTTCGAGAGAAACGACCTCGCAGTAGGATCCTCCTTCACCACGACAATGCCTTGTCGCACACCGCCAAGCTAACGATCGACTATTTGGCGACATCAAACGTTGAATTACTGGGTCACCCGCCGTATAGCCCCGACCTCGCGCCTTGTGATTTTTATTTACTTCCAAAAATTAAAGAAAAACTTAAAGGAAAGCGGTTTATGAATGCTGAAGAAGCGGTGTCTGCGTATCGCGATGCCATTGAAGAGACCCCTAAGAACGAGTGGGCAAAGTGCTTTTCCCAGTGGTTCCATCGCATGCAGCGGTGTATTGACGTGAATGGACAATATTTTGAAAAGATATAATAAAACTAATAACTGGCTAATGTAATCAGTTTTTGATTTTCTAAGAACTTTCAGTTTGACCCTCGTACAATATCTATCAAATAAATATTTTTTAATTAACTCTGTTTTTTAATTAGAGACATCTTGAGAATTTGGGGTCTTGTGTATCTGCGCCAAAGTCCTTTAGCAATTTGCATTATTTCGTAAATGGGGATTCTTACTGCCGTCATTATTAACTCCATTATCGATATCACAGAAGTACCGATGCACAAGTTAACCACGCCACCACTTCTCACTGAAATAAATCGAAAAAATTAACGCCCATAATATTCCTAGACGGTATTTCGGTAGTTTTAGTTGTTTCGTAATTGTTTTATGTTGAACAATAACCACAAACAAATCAATGTGTCTACCCAGTTAAAAAATACTATCACTCCTCACATGCCGTGAGTGTCGTGACAGTCTGGTTAGCAGTGCTTTCTCTTAACGTTTTCAGCAGTCTCCGAAAACTATGAATGAGATTTCATTCGATCGAATGTTAATAATTGAAGATTATCAAATTCCGCTCGCAAAAATTGGAGAAGTTGCAGATAAATAACTAAAAAATTTCGAAATAACGTATAAATTTGAGGCATGAGTTACGCCGTGTGTTTGTTGCATTGATGCTGAATGGGTTTGGTTTTTTGCCAATGTCTACTACCTCAGATTTTTCAAATTTGAAGGAATATTCATGAAGATGTTATTTCCTAAAAAATATATCTCACGTAACTACTTATATATTCATAATTTTCTTAGAGGAATGAAAAACAGGATATCTCATTTGCGAAAGGCAAGCTCGCTTTGACAAAAACAATTAGTCAAACAAATTAAATATGAAAATCAGTAATAAAATAAAGTCAGGCACTTCGCGGATAGATTAGTGAATAATAATCCGCGTTAAAAAAACGATTGGAACGGACGATGAGACAGACGGACGGAGAGCGGAGTCTTAGTAATAGGGTCTCGTTTAAAAAAAACGAGACCCTATTACTAAGACTCCGCTCTCCGTCCGTCTGTCTCATAGACCGTGATAGACAGTTGAAATTTTCACACATAATGTATTTCCATGGGCGTACCCAGGGACGGGGGGGGGGGGGCTGCCCAGGATCCCGGATGCCTAAGTACATACCAACCAACAGTTGTCGATAAAATTTATACATTCTCGTATAAGTCCGCTATAACTTATTAAAGGTTAGGTAAAGTAGGTATTTTGTTCTAAACTTAATAGCAGGTGGCAAATTGCTCATCGTATAGAAAATGGGTTCAGAAGGAAATATTATGATTGGTCGGAAACAGAAATACAGTGGGGAATACCTTAAAATGAGAGTATTGAAGGTAATGACTTCAAATCCAAGTCCAAGAAAGCCTTTATTTTTGTGAATTAAGAACTAAGCAAAAAAAAGAAAAGTTGAGAATATTGGATCCACTATGACTTATGATGAGATATCATTATATACATTCTATGTAGTTGAAAGCTAAAAATCGCGGAGAGATTGTGTTAAAATAATTAAGCAATGTGTAACTAACAAATTGAATTAAAAGCAACGTTCACTGCAGGCTTTGAGTTTACTTTTAATGCTGGATTAGTCTAACATGGCAGTAAAATACTTTGGAAACGCCATAAAGAAAAGGATGTTCATGTATTTTCATCATATTTTTAAGTCCTTATATCGAAGCAGACGTATATCATCTTAACCTCTTTGGTGGTGTGAATTAGAGAGGAATGCCCATTAATTATATTGTGTACTAGTTTGTACTGTACACAAATATTAAAACGCTGTTTATATCCTCATCTACGGGTCCGATTTTGATGGTGAACTTTGGTACAGACGTAGCTTTTAGTTTACAGAAAAGACATTAGGTTCATTACGATAAACAATATTCACGGGGTTTGACCTGCGAGAAACCGCAAATATAACCAGTAAAACCCCTTGAATAATTGAAAAAGTTGGAATTGCTCAAAACTTGCAAAAAACTGCAATTTACGAATATATACATTTTATCCCGGCATCGTATTGCATGTGAGTTATAAACTGATTTACGTTTTTCTCCCTACAAAAAAATTTAGTGCGTGTGCCAAACTCTGAAACTTAGTTCTAAGCTAATAATGCCGTAGAACAATTAAATGTTTAAATTAATTGTCTAAATCGAAACCCATCATCAAAATATCAACTAAACGTAGGTAAGTAGTTCAAATTGAGTGTCCATAAGTTTTCTAGCGCTCTATTTCAAACGAACGTGGTTTGCGCAAGCCAGATATTCTGTTTCCGTATTTTTACTCCTTACGGGAAATATAACATTTTTTAGGAAACAAACTCTTAATGAATCTTTCTAATTTAAAAAATCTGCAGTAGTTATTAAGTAAACATTTGTAAAAAACCAAACCTTTTTTTTTGTCTGTAACTTTTGCAATTCTTGCGAGCGGAATTTCATTATCTTCAATAATTATTTACATTTTTATTCCGAATCGATTTGTTCATAGTTTTCGGAGACTGTTAAATAAAGTTAAGCAAAAAAGCCCATAACCAGACTATGAAAAGCGTTTAAAAATCCCTTTTATCTCATAAGGACAGATTCTCATAAAGACAGATTCGCAAAAGGACAGATTCTCATATGGACAGATTCTCAAAAAGACAGAAATGGTACAGTTGTACACACTTTCATGATATTTCATATAGGTCTATTTTTCTGTAAATTTTCCAATATTTTTAATATCAAAACGTATTCGTAGAAAGAAAAGAGAATATGAATTAATCCTCCTTGATAAGAAGTTATAGGTAATTAATTCCATTACTGGTGTAATAGAGAAAGATCTTTTATCTCATAAGGTCATTAGTTTGACATTGTCATTGAAGAAATTCTATAAAGTTACAGTGAAATTAGTCTCGAAAAATTTTTGCATATGTAGTGGTGTGTATGTTACTTAGATATTAGAGCGCGTTTCCACTATATCGTTCTGGCCCTTACAAAAATGTTTCAATATCCTAACATTACTATTTAATTTAATACTTATCCCTAGCAACACTCTGATTTTTGTTTTCAATAAAAACAAGTTTTTATTTTAACCCTACAGTGCATTCAGTTCCATATGTGGTACAAATCAAAAACTCGGTTTTTGTGCAGAATTGACAACTAGTATCGACATCTGTTGTTTATATGCAAAAACTTAATGCATTACCAGTTAATTTAGTTCGGTCGTTTTTATGAAGATAGCGATATTGGTAGATTGATTTAAGTTTTTGTGCGGTCGGTCGAAATTTTCAAGTAGCTACGTGTTTTTCGAAGTTTGAAATATTCTAAAACTTGTAAATATAATATTTTCAAGTGAAAAAAAATATCAATAGACTCATTGGACTGTGCACTATAAGAAGGTGAGTGTAATATTTCATCTGTTTTGTATTTTGATGTATGAATAGCGATTTCTAGCGATGTTCCCGATGTGGAACACTGTGCATTGACTTACTTGTTATATCTTACACGATTTTATCTTTTCGTGTAGATCATGCCGAGGAATTGGTTATCTGATTCTGCCATCGAGCAAATTATGGAGATCCCGTCGGGTAGTGAGGATGACCTTGACTTTTCTGAAGCCGAAAGTGACGACGATTTAGCAAGAATTCGTCAGCAGTTAACCGAGCAGCATCAAGAATCTGACGAGACTGTAAGTGAACTAAACCAAAGTAAGGAGGTTGAAAACCAAACTGGAAAAAAGCAAATAGACTCCAAATCTTCACAGCCCAGTACTTCAACAAGTTTTGTACCTACAGTTTTATCAGAAACGACCAGGGATTCAATTGCTGCCCAGACCAGAACCAGAACTCACGCTACAGGAGTTTCTACAGCTACCCGCACTAAAAAAAGAAATTACGTCTGGAAAAAGAAACCGTTTCAGGTAGAATCTCTTTCATTTACTGGCAATACTACATTAGAATCACCTTTTATTGATTATGAGACCCCATTTCAATTCTTTTCACACTTTTTTGATTACAATTTACTCGAGCATATTATAGAAGAAACGACTAAATTCAGCATACAAAAAGATCCGGCAAAACCATTCAAGATTAGAATTGATGAGCTGCAAAAATATTTAGGTATTTGTCTAATAATGGGCCTTGCACCTTTGCCTAATATTCGCATGTACTGGCAATGTGAATTAGGTGTGCCTTTGATAAAAGAGACAATGAGCTTGAATCATTTCGAAAAAATCCGTCAATTCCTTCATTTCAACGATAACTCCACTCAACCTCCAAGAGGATCTCCAGGTCACGACCGTTTGCACAAAATAAGGCCAATTTTGGAAACCCTGAAAAAGAAATGCCAGAGCGTATCAAAACGAGAGGCACTTTCAGTGGACGAGCAAATGTGTGCTACCAAAGCCTCTAATATGTTGCGCCAATATCTGCCGAACAAACCGCATAAATGGGGCTATAAGCTTCTAGTGCTATGTGATGATCGAGGTTTTGCGTATGATTTTGAAGTATATTCTGGTATGGAGAACGACCCAGAGTTGAGACTTGCAGGTGAACCTGATTTGGGCGCGAGCGCAAATATAGTAGTTAGATTGGCACGAACTATACCCAGAAATGAACAATACCGCCTATATTTCGACAATTACTATACCTCGCCAGAACTAATTTCCTATTTGGCAAAGGAAGGTATATTATCTTTAGGGACTATAAACAAAGGTCGTCTTGGCAAAAACATGAAAGTTCCGTCTTTGAAAGATCTGAAAAGTAGTAAGAAGGAAAGAGGCTTTTCAGAAGAGTGGGTTGCAGACGTAGATGGTATAGAGATAGCGACTGTCGTATGGTTTGACAATAAACCAGTAGTGTTATCATCGTCTTTTGCAGGAAAAGAGCCAACCCAAAAAGTCAGAAGGTTTTGTAAAAAACAGAAGAAATATATTGAGGTTGATTGCCCAGATATAGTTAATGTGTATAATCGTCATATGGGCGGAGTTGATCTTCTGGACTCATTTCTGGGCAAATATAAGATCAAAATGAGAACCAGAAAATGGTACCTGCGGTTATTTTATCATTTTTTAGATGTCATCGTGGATTAACAGCTGGTTGTTATTTAAAAGATGTGGGGAAGAGAAGGGTGAACCAACACTTATGAAGCTGAGAGATTTCAAGCTAGAAATTGCAAAATGTCTCTGTCTTTCTGGTCCATCTATAAGTAGGAAAAGAGGGCGTCCATCTTCAGTAGATAATGTTATTGAGATGAAAAGGATTAAAAAAAACACGGCGATACTTCCACCACGCGATGTCAGGAGGGGTGGTTTTGAACATTTTCCTATATGGAATTCTAAGCGGCAGCGGTGCAAATACCCTCAATGCAAAGGTAAAACTTTTGTATCCTGCGAGAAATGTAAAGTTGAACTCTGTTTCATTATAGATAACAATTGTTTCCGTAATTTTCATATGTAAGTGTTGTTACCACTTATTATATTTAGTTGTATGTCTTTATTTTTATAGTTCCTATACTTTACCAAATTTTTAGTTTTAATGCATA
Source organism: Herminia tarsipennalis (assembly GCA_945859575.2). Taxonomy (NCBI): domain Eukaryota; kingdom Metazoa; phylum Arthropoda; class Insecta; order Lepidoptera; family Erebidae; genus Herminia; species Herminia tarsipennalis. The sequence goes on along the minus strand of OX243845.2, from coordinate 15,296,029 downwards.
ATGTACCACATGTGGAACAAATTAAAAAACCCTTTTTTTTCACATAATATTGCGTTTTAATTTTTTTTATTATTTTTTACGTATTTGAGGACCAAAATAGAGCACAATATATTTTTTTCAAACAAATATAAAAAATCATGCACTGTAGGGTTAAAGAAAAAGGTTTTGACTTTATTAAAAAAAATATGTCATTCAATTTCACGTCCTTGAGCAAACGACAAGGCGACTACCGTGAAACAATAAAATATCGTGTCTTTCTTTAGATGATAGTAGTTTAGCTATAGGTAAAAAGTTTTGACCATAATAATTACGAAACAAAACAAATAAATAAATCGTCACTTGATAGTGGAAAGTGGAAACACGCACAAAACCAGAATAAACCAGTTTACTCTGTCCGCAGGTGCCACGTGCAGTCTGACGTCAGTCGCTTGATACCGTTAGAACATAAAGCACGCATTTCATTAAAAAATTATAATTATTAGATACGTAGTAGTTTCATTGTGAAATTTTGTATTTGTTGATTGTTGTTATTGTTTGTTATTATTGTTAAAATATTTGTTGAAGTGTTTAATTTCGACTGTGTAAGTGTTGTAACTTTATATTGATAATTCAAAATGGCTCCAGTGTTAAAACATGGTCGAGGCAAGCCTTTGACTTCTCAAACTAAGGAAGTTTTGTACTGTTTGTACAAATATTTCGAAAATGAGTGTAATAACAACCCGAGCAGTATTATGACCCCCACTCAATTAGTTGCTAAATCAACAGGAATTTCAATAGCATCCGTCAGAAAGGTAGTATCAGAAAGCAAATGTCGTCCTTCAGATCAGGAAGTAACATTTAAATCTCCTAAAAAGAAACCGAATCGTAAACCTACAATAGTAATCGATAACTTTGATCAGCAAGTTATCAGAAGAACAATTCATGACTTCCACATCACAAATAAAGAAGTTCCCACTTTAAAAACTTTGCACTCAAAATTGAAAGAAGATATCGATTATAAAGGTTGTGTCAGCACGTTACGAAAACACGTCATGTCATTAGGTTTTAATTGGAAGCAAACAGAAGATAACCGGAAACTTCTTATGGAAAAACACGAAATTAGATACTTGCGAATTAATTATTTGATGAAAATTGCTGAATATCGTGAACAACGCCGACCAATTGTTTACACCGACGAAACATATATACATACATCACATACCCTCTCGAAATCTTGGTCAGATGGAAGCACTTCAGGTTTGAAGCAACATATATCGAAAGGCAACCGCTTAATCATTGTTCATGCCGGTGGTATCGATGGCTTTATACCAAATGCATTGCTTATGTTTAAAGCCGACCAAAAAAGTGGAGATTACCACAACAATATGAACTATGACAACTATTCAAGGTGGATTCAAACTCAATTAATACCCAACTTACAACCAAATAGTGTTGTTGTTGTTGACAACGCACCATATCATAACTCAATACAAAATCCTGCACCGAATAGTAATTCTAGAAAACAGCAAATGATAGACTGGCTGACATTTCGAAACATTGAGCATTCATCCACGTTGCTTAAGCCTCAATTATATGAACTGATTCTGCAAAACAAGGCGAGATTTATAGAGTACAAGATAGACGAAATATTACGACAGCACGGTCATACTGTGCTGCGTTTACCACCATACCATCCGGAGTTTAATCCTATAGAAAATATATGGGGGATAGTGAAAACATATGTCGCAAAAAAGAATGTCGCAATGAATATGAAGGTTATAATGTCATTAGCTGAAGAAAAAATGAACGCCATAACTGTAGAGGAATGGAGAAAAGTTTGTTTGCATGCTATTGAGGAGGAAAGCAAATATCAGGGTAGAGACGCAGCTTTAGACACAATATCAGAACGAATCATAATTAATTTAAATAATTCATCTGATGAAAGCGAGGATGGGGATGATTGTGATATGCCTGGGGTTGATGAATTATTAGAATAAAACATTTATGGCCGGAGAACACCTAATTCATACACGTCTTCACTGAAGTGAAAACCGGCATTCAATGCTTGTAATGTTTGGAACTGGCTTGTCTGCCTCATACAGTTCCATAGATTACAATGCGGTGGATACACATTTTCACGACCGTATTAGTACGTAGTGCGTATGCGTAGACGTGCACGCATTTGGTGTGCTCCAGCCACAAACGTATATTACCTTTAAAACAATAAAAACTAAAAATAAAATGTTGTTTTTTTTATTTGCTGACCATACACTACTACAAACGCAAAAATTTCTTCAAGCTAATTTACCTGTATAAGTTCTTTATAGTGCATGTTTCATCTTATTGTAATACAAATATATTTGCGAAATTTTTTATACAATAATGGATAATGCGGGTCCCAGTTCTGGGATAAATGATGTCGTATTCATAGAAGGTAATAAAGGTACGTTTCAACTCTTTTTATGCATTCTTTTACTTCTGCTTATAATTTATTGACTCTGGTGGAAAAACGAGAGCTGATATTGTTAGTAGCTACCAAACGGGTGTACTGATTTTGATTATGAGAGGAGTGTCTTCCTCCAGCAGTGGGGGTATTAGTGGTGTTCTATAATTATAAAATTCTGCTTATAACAATATTGTTACGAAAGTATTAGTCCCATACTTAATCAAGCTTGTATTTATTCTTTATAGGTAAAGGCCAACTTCCCAATCATGGCATGGTGCTTCTGCATGCGGGCCATAGATATAATTTTGTAAAAACTAATATGTCAGGTTCAACTAATTGGCGATGCTTCAATAAAAGCTTGTGTAGCACGTCCATAACGTTGTCAAAAAATAATGAAATTATAAAAGAAGCAAAACATCTATGTTTGCCAGATTTTGAACGCAATAGAAATGATTTTACAACTTCGTGTGCTAAAAAAGAGGTCTGTCAAAATTTGGAACCAATTCCTAAAATTTTTGAGAAATATTATTACAACCTTAATAATAAAACTGGCAATCAACTATGTCAAGATGAAAAATCACCACAAGAATTACCTTTATTTAGTTCCAAAAAGGATACCTTATATCGGGCTCGATATAAATTTTTAAAAGTTAAGAAAAGTAAATTTAATCGACCGCAAGAAGTACAGTTACCAGAATCTCTAGTGAGTGACTTATTTTTATTTGACGAAGGATTTGAAGAGAAAATTATTATTTTTGGTAGCCAACTAGCAAAAGAAACATTGAAAAAAGTTAATACTGTGTACGTTGACGGCACCTTTAAATGTTGTCCAGCTCCTTTTTATCAACTATTTTCTTTGCATGCTGATATAACACATGAGTCAGAAACTGTTAGTTTTGTGCCATTGCTATTTGCCTTATTACCTAATAAAAGCCAGGCTACGTATGAAAGGCTTTTCAAAATTTTAAAGGAACAGTTTCATATGAACATTAGCATTTTTAAATGCGACTATGAACTTGCTATAATCCAAGTCATTAAATCAATATATCCTGATGTTTCTGTAAAAGGCTGCTACTATCACTTTGTAAATGCTGTCTGGAAAAAATCTAAGGCTATTGGTTTCACTTGTTCAGCAGAAGGTCGTAAATGCACAAAGATGTTCTCCCTGTTAGCATTACTACCACCACTACTTATACCAGAAGCATTTCTATCACTATGTGAATTAACTCCTAATAGCGATGAAAGTAAAACATTTACAAATTATTTCAATAAACAATGGATCACTCTTACAACAAGCGAGATCTTTAGTTGTTACGGTGAAAAGTTCCGTACCACGAATGCCATCGAAGGGTGGCACAAAAGGATGAACTCTATTATACCTAAAAAAACACCATTATTTTATTTTGTCACGCTTTTAAAAAAAGAAGCAAAAGTTGGCGATATAAAGATGATTCGCGGTGGCTACTATTGTGCTGGCAAAAAAAGAAGAAGAAGCGATATTTCAGTTGATAGTCAAATAGAACATATTATATCTGACTGTGTACAAAATAAAATCTCACTCATAGAGTGCTTACAACGCCTTGCAGTACTGAGGCGAGTCACAGAAGATATTTCGGTTTTTGGATAATTAAATTTCATTATGTATAGGATAATACTCATCAGTTTTGTTTATTTGTTTTTTAACGATGCTCATTTGTTTTTCATAATTTTTCAAAATTCATTATATATAATGCAACCAATAAATATTTCTTCAAATTTGGTTTTTCTTTTCTACTTACTTGTACTTCTGTCTTTTTGAGAATCTGTCCATATGAGAATCTGTCCTTTTGCGAATCTGTCTTTATGAGAATCTGTCCTTATGAGATAAAAGGTAAAAATCGACCTCTACTGGTGACCGTTAATGAACTGCCAAGAGCGGGGGATATCTCGAAATAATACAAAATTAGAGGGGCTGGGCTGCATTATCTTACATATTCTACATTTATACAATTAAGTTGACAGTAATTATTGCATATGCAATAATTAGGTACTGTCAACTTAATTTTATGGCACCTACTCCGATTAGCTATCGTTACTATATAGTAACGATAGCTAATCGGAGTAGGTGCCATAATCTTTACTAATATTATAAAGCTGAAGAGTGGTTCGAATTGAAATATTATTTTAGTGTCGGATAGCCCATTTATCTAAATAAATAATCTATGCTATAAGCTATATAACATCATGCTACGACCAATTGGAGCTGAGCATCAATAAAAATGTTGCAAAAACGGCAAAATTACGCAGACAAAGTTGCACGGGTCAGCTAGTTACAGATATTTAAAGACACATTTTAAAAAGTGTTATCATAACTTACAATTGCTTGTATTCTACTTTTTTTTAATTAGAAATAGATTAAACTTGTTTTCCTTAATAGACTACATTTACTAGACTACACTAATATTAACTGAAAAAATAATTGTTATCCTATCGCTCCAAAAGGAAGGAAATAATGCGTAAGCGTAAAATAGGGAAGTTAGGGAACTACAAAGTTTAACTAACTATTGCAATGACACTAGCAAAGAGCATTTAAAATAGTCACTAGCACATTAAAGTGACTAAGGAGAAAATATTTTAGTACAGTTGTCTTAACGTAACTAGGCCGGATTGAACTTGGCGAAAAGTCGTTGCGCAGATGCATTTTTTGTAGTAAATGGTGACAAGAAACGGGGGCGAGGTCGGTAACTAAACCTTAACCAAGAGAATTAGAGATGCGATAACGCATTACTTTGTTATATCTAGTAGGTACTAGGTACTAACTGATATTTATTTTGATTATTTTCGTAAAGATTTCTTTTTCAAACTTTCTTTAGTATTTACTGTAACTGTTCTAAATATAAACTTTTGTTAAGTCGTATGTAGTATTTTTATATATGTAAGTATAATAAATATTCTCATTTTATAAAATCGAATAAATATCGCTTTTTGAATCTTTTATCCCATTGTGAGATGTAATGAAACAAGTAGGTACTTACAAAACAAATCGTACAAGCTATAAATAACCTCCCTCATTACTCTGACTTTAGGGAATGCCGCGACACCCACTGTCAATCTGTTCATCTTTTGTTGAGGTAAAAACGTCTCATGGTCGTTGTTGTAAACGTCTTCCTCACAGTTACCTAGACAACCACAGTCTCGTGAAGATTTGGGCAAATCATCGATGCCATCGAACTTTCTCCGTGTTTCATTCGTAGTTGAGAGTGTCAAGATTTCCTTTTTAAATTCAATAAGGCATTCTAATTCGGCCAGATCGCATACCCGTTCACCGTCCATAGGTTTATAAAAGTGTGGAATACAGTCGCACAGTTGTAATATCATTTTAATTCTGCATTCCATCAAGCAACGATTGTAGGAGTAGATCGGATATCTATTGCTGTTTGGTTCGTTAAGAAATCTGGAAATAAGTAGTATAAATTACAATAAATACAGCAACTCGAATAAAAAGTTTGCCATTTACCTTATTCTAGGCAAATATTAGTAACTATTAAGTAGTTACTAATATTTGCCTAGAATAAGGTAAATGGCAAACTTTGTATCTTGTAAGTCAAATAAAATTTCCTACTAAGATATTTATGTAGGTAATATTATAGAGGTTGATTGGTAATCCCTACTAAGATATAAATGGGAATGTAAGTTTGTTTGTTACGCTTTCACGCGAAAACTACTCAACCGATCATCATGAAACTTTGTACACATATTCTTGGAGGTATTAGAAGTGACATAGGATTATAAATAAAGGGGGAAAATTTACGCAGACGAAGTTGCGCGGGACAGCTAGTATACTATAAATCTCCCGCTCGTTGCTTCTTTACATTACACCTAATAACAACGGAATATATTTAAAAAAAAAATACAAATTAACCCTTCACTACCTTACTACCTACTTTTGTAACTATCTACCACACATCTGTGAGTCCCGGAATAAAATCGATGTTTTTTTTTGTCATGTTTAGGGTCTAAACCTCACAATAAAACATCGATTTCGACAGTAAAACAGTCTGTATTATATATGTATATATAAGGTCATAACTCCAAAAACAAGTGGTAGGTGAATAAGGGTAGGTATTAAATACACACATCAAAAGTGTCTAGGGATCAACATATATTTTTGCAATAACTTTTCTCCTGATTGTTTTTTTTTTTTTATTTCTTTAAGGATTCATCAAATAAAGTGTTTTCGTTTGTCACAGTAACGATAAACCAAGTCACCTTTGCATTAATAAAGAAATTTGCCATTTTCCTAATAAAGGGATTTTTGACATTTGAACCACTAACATTAAAGTTCGAAAAAAAGACTGAAATAACAGTTTTCTTTAAAATTTTATTGGGTAACTTAAACAATTAATAATCCGTGTTTCTACCGCGAACACTAACAACACAAGAACATCGGTTTGGCATACTCAAAATGAGTTCATCCAAATCACGCTGTGGAATGGCCGCCCATGTTCGTTGCAACAACAAAAAAAGGTCTTCTTGCGACTGGATACCCTCCATATTCGGCAGAGCTCTTCTCTGTAGCATATCCCATGCATGCTCAATCGGGTTCAAGTCTGGCGACTGAGCAGGCCAGGGCAGGACATTGATGTTGGCTGCGGCGAGAGTCTGTCTTACAACTCTTGCGGTGTGCGGTCGTGCATTATCATGCATTAACTGAAATAAGGGACCGATTTGCACTTGTAGAGGAACGATGACGTCTGATACAATCGTCTCAGCATAAATTTGAGCGTTGAGGTTGCCTCTGATCCAAATCAACTCAGTTCTTCCGCCGATCCAAATACCCGCCCATACCATGATGGTTCCACCACTATAAGGATGGACTTCCTGGCAGGATTTTCGCTGTTGGCGTCCAGGGGTTCTCCAGTGTCGTATACGTCTTGTATCCGGTCTCATACCAAAACGAGACTCATCAGAAAAGCACACGAAACGCCATTGTTCTTCTGCCCAATTTCTGTGTTCAAGAGCCCATTGATATCGAATCCTACGATTGTGCATTGCTATAGGTGGTACCCGTAGCGGTCTTCGGGAATGAAGGTTCACTTCATGCAAGCGGTTTCTGACTGGTTGGTCGCTAATTAAGTTCCCTGAAGAGTGATGAAGCCTCACGGCTAACATCATGGCGGTTATTGTTGGACCTCTTCGAGTTAAGATTTGAATGTATCGGTCTTGTCTCCGTGTGGTGCAGCGATACCGTCCTCCATGGCGCTCAGCCACGGTACCAGTGCTTCGGTAACGTGTCCAAAGTCGACTGATAACACTCTGACTTGTATTCAGAGCTAAAGCCACAGTACGTTGCCGGGAACCAGCTTCTATCATTACCACGGCTCTGAGCATTTCTTCCCTGCTTAAATGACGTCGCCGCTCCATAATAACGTTGGTTTTAATCAGTAGTAGGGAAACAGTAGCACTAATAATGTCTTCAATGCGTTGTATGTTTTTATAGGGAAAATATTGACAGCTGATTTTCATCTTTTACTCGAATTTGATTCACAGTTCCTGATTCAAATTATGAAATGCACCAAAAAGGATCCATATAAATTTATAAAATCATAAATTTATTACAAAGCCACATCTCAATCTCAAGAAATCCGCATAAAAATGCTTGATCCCTAGACACTTTTGATGTGTGTATTTTCCAAAACTGATATTACAAAGTTATTTAGTGTTATGTAAAGAAGCCTTAACCGGGAGGTAATTTGTATTTTAAAAATCATCCTTTATATATTTTTATGAATCTGCTTGTAATAAAAAATTAGGGTAAATACCCTAAGTAGCTAGATAGGTTACTTAGGTAACTATGCGAATGTGTAACGTCAGTCTTGCCTGCATTTTCGTAAGTGTAATGGTATATCCTGGATGTCTGCCGAGGCTCGGGTGCTGGTAATTTTCACTCCAAATGACAAGAAACCTTCTGTGTCGAAAGTAATTGATCGCGCGCCGCTGAGTATAATGTCATCGGGGCTCAATGTATAGACCTGTGGGTAGTTTGAAATTTATGTTAGAGTAAGTAGCCCCCTACTTACTCTAACATAAAGTTGGTGCCATGAAATAGTAGACTTTATGTTTTATTCGGCACCAACTTCAAAATGTTTAATTTGTTTTTGTTATTCTAGGCATATTATTTTTTGCTTTTTAGTTGCCTTGTATTTTTGAAGTCGGTAATATTTTTTGTTAAAAAGTTTTTATTTCTCACTTTTTAGTGGGTTGGTTTATAATTCACTTAAGTTACAATAGGCCTATGTCATCTGCTCAAATCCTTTTACGAAATATTACTTGCCCCGATGCAGGGCCGTTATGCAGGGCCGTCGGTAATATTTTTTGTTAAAAAGTTTTTATTCTACTTATTTTAAACTAATCCATACTATAATACTATACTATATAATATATATACTATACTATCCATATCGCGCTACGCGTTACGCTTTCACGCTCGAACAGCTAAACCGATTTAGATGAAATTTGGTATGGAGATAGTCTAAGTCCCGGGGAAGGACATAGAATAGTTTTTATCGCGATAACCGACATCCACGCAGGCGGAGCCGCGGGCGAAAGCTAGTTTGCAATAAATAATAAAATAGTATTATTTAATAAATACAGCCCAAATAAATATTTAGTTAAAATTACTTTCACTATCTTCTATCTTTCAAAAATGCAATTATTGTATTTACTTTCACTAAGTTTAATTTTCATAAACTTTGACTTTTGAACATAAGGTTGGTGTGAAGATATGTCTATACCTATCCCTTGAGAGGAAATTAATGAGGTAGGTAGGTAGGTACGTTATGAGGTGACAGACCGAACTTGACAAGGTTAGTACTTAGGTATTTATCAATGCAACAATGTCTCTGGGATCCAATAAGTATTTCAGAATAACATCTAAGCTCGAAGACGAAGTGTGTTAGGACAGAGGTTCCTAAACTTTAACATAACGGAATACTAACTAAATACCAATGGCCAAAGCCATGAGACATTGGGATACAATTATTCTGACAAAGATTGCAGGGCTTAGTTGCATAATGAGTCTTTCGAAAAATGACGCTTGGTTGTTCTTTCGCAGAATGACTTTCTACAACTTAGATTAAAATACGACACTTTATAGAAGTAAATCGAAATGTCAAATACAAACAAAATTTTCGTGGTGAGTTAGTTTAATGAATTTGATGAATTATAAGAATATTAATCTTTTATTTTTTAAATCAATTATTTTTATTTAAAATGCTATATCTATTTAATTCTAAGCAGGACTTAGGCGGTACAGTATCTGGGTTGCGCCAAACGCGGTCTAAAACTATTTGCAATAAATTTATACAAAAAAACCGAATACATACTTATAGTTTCGTCATGTTTAACTGTCTGCCTGTCTGTCGTCCGTATGTCATAGGCATTTTACTCTTAGTTTGATAGCTAAATAATAAACATAAATATATGGGGGGGGGGGGCATTCCATTTGTGTAACAAAAGCTGTTTTTTTTTCAGTAAACATCAACCTGACCTGTTGATGATGTACCATCATTCGACAGGTCTTTCAAAAACATATTGAGGTTTTTAAAAAACTCCGAAAGTTGCATAATTGTCCCCGCCCCCTTACCTTTTGAACCGTGTGACCAAAAAATATGAAAAAAATCACAAAGGTTTCCGACATGATCGGATATACCGTCATTGAGTTATGGCCTAAAAACTGCGTTTCTTAACAAAAGGGCGTAAGTGCCATAAAAATACGCTTTTCTGCTGATGCAATTATTCAAGTTGCGCCACCATACACTGAAATGAAATGAAATGAAATGAAATGAAATTTATTTGCACGAAATATGGTTTACAAGGTGGTATAAATTAGGTAGGTACAGTCATATCTCGCCTTGGTAAGGCATGCAAATTTTTTATAACTTAAGCTAAAACAAAAATATCATTTTTTTAAAATAATTAAATAAATTGTTATTATTTAAGACACACCATAATATTATTATATGCATTCAAATAATATAATTAAAAAGAAATGTAAAATGTCAAAATAATCAGTACATTAATTGTCAAAATGTAATAGATTTATAATTTTTCATGTCCACTTAGCAGTAAATAAATAACTTAGCAAAGTCCTACTTTATAATTGACAGTCATTGAAAAATTCTGAAATAGAATAATAACATTTACTGATTAATAATAATTTCAATTGTTTCTTAAATTGTTGTACTGTTGTATTTTCTCTAATTGCTTTTGGAATTTTATTATAAATTTTAGGCGCCATACAAAATACACTTTTATGTAATAGGGCAGTATACTGAGCATGGTCCGACATGCTTTTGCCCGGTTTTTTATAAACAAAACACATCACATCACTAAAAAGTACAATTTACCTTATAAGCCTCCGCGTAGTCTAAAATTTGGACGAAAAAATCGATGTCGTGTATGGAGAGATCAATGTTCTTCTTTACGTATCCCACACTACTGTTGCTCCATTTGCTAAATAAACACATTGCCACATTTTATTTTATGGGATATACAACGTTATTCTTGGTACATATAGTGCAAACCTGAAAGTAGTTTGCTCAGAATCAGTAACGCATTGGGGTAGTTTTTACCATGTTCTATTTGAATTTGAATTTTGAATTGAATGTTCAACAGTCCAATTCCTGTTCACAGTGTGATGTAAAATGTAATCATCACTTATTTTTTAATAATAACCATGGATTACGTACTACGGGACGCAATGCGCACGATATCGCGAAGAATATTACAACTTGAATGGCTTATAGCTCTGCAAGTTTTCAATATTTTCATTTTATTTTTTTATATGTTTTCCTGAAGTAAAAATCTTGTTGGGGTATCTGAGCTTTGCACTATACTAAATATAACCTTGTATAGTTTTTAGGGAGGCTCTACATTATGCATGGAACAGATATGCAACTAGTTAAAAAAAATACCCTGGAATAAAACAGGGCACACTTTTGTTGGAAATTTGAATAACCGTTAGCATCAATATTGAATGGTTCGTCGTGCCGCTTACATACAGGTACTTACATAGGCATCTGTGTAACCTGTTGTTATTGTACGCGTGTATTTACTTGCATTGGTCAATAGCTGATTAATCATTGCTTAGTTCAATAGGCACCTTTAATGGTAGGTAATTATTTATTGAGTAGGTACTTAATTATGTAATCCAGTCAAGGGGTCAATTCACGTATTTAAAGCAGTGCAGTTGCAGTTAAGTTTCGATTAAAACGGCCATTTTCGTATGGTTGTAAATTTGGGATCGATCTCAAAAACGCTTGCGCACCGTACTAGAATGTCGTTATTGCGCATACTTGACGCAAGCGTATTTTGACTTGATACAACTGCGCTGCGGGCGGGGACAAGAGCAATTGAACCGCCAGACTCGAACTGAATTTCCTTTTTTGGGGTATTAGAGAATTTTGACACTGGACCGGTGTGTTTTGCTTTTGAGTCTTTTGACAGGCAATTGTACCCGTGTTGAATCAAATGCAACCCTAGCGTCATGCGAACACTTGGCCAATTGAGTTAAATGTTGCCCCTCCCTGAACAGAATTCTGGATCCGAACGACGCGACGCCTGGATTAGTAGAAATGATGTCTTACGTGGGGTCATCCAGTGTGGCTACGTTGGAGTTGAGTAGATGGCACATTCCCATCTCTGTCATAGTAGCATCCAAATTAATAGGCCACTTTAGATGAGTCGTCATTGTACTTAGTGGGAATTTATGGAACAATTCCGCTGCAATCTTTGCGTAGTCTTCGGGATCTATTAACTAGAACCAATAATACTACTTAAACGACAGTGCCGCAATTTAAAAAGAAAGGTGCGGGTGTTAGGATAGGAAGTCAGTATGGTATCCGGGGCCGGCCTTAGCCACAACGGCGCCCCGGGCGAATCTTTCTACAGAGCCCCTTTATAAACCCAAAATCAGAGCACGGCAGATCCAAGGCAACAGGGGCGATTCCCCCCAGATTCGACTAAAAGCCCCTTTCTTGTGGAAATTTATTTCGACACGGTATTTTGACAGGCATCGGTTGTGTTGAATCAAATGTAACTTCCCCACCTGTCATGCAAGCGACTCACACTTGGCCGATTGGGTCACATGTTGCCCCCTCTCCCCTAAACAAAGTTCATTTGCGCATGTATCAGACGCAGCTAATGTTTAACGTATGCCAAAATCCCTGTTGATGCGACTCCAGTGAGGGTATGGAGAAGCTGGTGTGACGAAATCGATCGGGCTAAAAACCACTAGATGGTCCGTCATAGTGGTCTATAGTTGAGGCTACATTGTCCTATGAGGAATTGATGGCTCGTTTCGGTAAACTTTGGCAGTTTATATTATGACGGCGTCTGACCTCTAAGGTCTCCACGGCATTAATTAATTAGAGAGCGCCTTTAAATAGCAGCCCGGGATCCTGACTGTTGAAAGCACACCACACAGAACCATATACACTCGTCGTATTTTTAAAATTAAATGTCCGCGTGGAGGAATGGAAAGCTATGGCAGTCGCTTAAAAGTGTCCATAACAGACGATAAAAGTAGTGAATTAGCGCCACTGCGCCATTGCACACAAACGTCACAGTAACCCGATTTAAAAATACTGCATAAGTACAAATAATACATCTTAAAACTCCAAAGCCACTTGGTAATCTTATACCTGAGATAATTAAACGTAATATCGTGTAATTTTATATCTACCTTCAAGATTTCCGGCGGTGGTAAATCCAGAACATTCAGAGATTCCAGAGAAACGGTTGATATTGCTGTGTAATATGATTTGAGGTCTGGTCCAGTTCTATTATTAGTTTCGCTGAAAAGAGACAGATGATAAATTGCCTTGGCTATCAACTTGCCAAAATTATATCGGTATTAGGTTGTGTGGTACCGGCTTAAGAATAGTACCACCCCATCTCTTCCTATTGGTGTCGTCAAGGCGACTAAGGGATGTCACACCGGAGGACGGGCAGCAGCGTCCTCTGCGTATCTACTTTAAAGCCTTACTGCGATCGCCAACCCGCTCGCCAAGCGTAGCGGTTATGGCAATTACTTTTTATTAATTGGGTGGTATTGGAGAGACCCGTGCCCAGCAGTGGAACATCATATCGGTTGACTTTATATTCGGTATAACAGAACGGGAATTAGCAAGGTATATATGTAGACGTGCTAAGCACTTTTACCTTCTACCCATATTCGCATCATCATCAGCTATATATCTACTTACTTGACATAGTTATTAAGGGTTTCCTTATTAATTTTCTGGAAAGGACACAGCATAATTGTTGGGTAAGATACGTTCCAGTTAAAGTAATCCTTTTCTACACTCATCACTATAGGAGCAGCCTGTAGACAAAGAACACAGTATGACAGACAATAGCAAACACAGACAGACAGATAAATGGCAGAAGAAAATGTCAGAAGATTTTGATGAATTACTTTAACTGCATTATGAGAGATTTCCCCTACGGCTGGGCTGGACTAGAATATACATATATGTATTACGAACTACGTAATATCGTAGTTTTTTATTCTAGCCTAGCTACATTATTTAGAACTAGCTGCCCGCGCAACTTCGTCTGCGTAAATTTTCCCCGCTTTTGAAACATTTCTCATTGCTGCTCCGCTCCTATTAGTCGTAGCGCGATGTTATATAGCCTATAGCCTTCCTCGATAAATTGGCTATCCAACAAAAGATTTTTTTAAATCGGACCAGTAGTTCCTAAGATTAGCGCGTATAAACAAACAAACAAACTCTTCCGCTTTATAATATTAGTATAGATTTATACTTACCACAAGTCTCGTATATTGCGCAGACAAAAGGTAAAAAGTAATAACGCAGGCACCAAGGAAACATAACGCCCAGAATATTCTGTAAGTAATAAATATATTCAAAACAAGTTTTAACAATAATGTTTAAAGGTACCTACCTACTGAAAAAAATCTTGAACTCAAGTAGATTTCAACCATTAGATCCCGTCAGGTTGCAAATGAAAGCTAGTAGTAAAAATAAAATCCTAACATTAGCGTTTTACCTTACTAGCCGTCGTTATCAGATTTAGGCATACAGGTGATAGATAAGGGGTATATTGATGGCTATTTACATGAATAAATAGCCATCGTAATAAATAAATTCAGGTAGATATTATACCTGTGTACTACGGGATGAATATATTTGATGAATATGTTTAGCCTGTCAATAAATGGTAGACATAATGACCACTTTAATAAGGAATCCTAAATACCACTGTAATGTTGTTAACTGTAGAATATGTGACAGTATTTGTACATTAGAATAACAGAATACGTTATGGCACAGTAAATTGATATTATAGAAGTAGGTACAGCTTGTTTATATTATAAAAATAGCCATGGATATGCAAGTAGCCATGTCTTTATGTCAATTGTGTTTTTAGTAACGTGAACAATAATTTGTATCACGGAATAGGTTATGACAAAGTAAAAGTACTTAATATATACGTTTATGTTGTAATTAACATGTAAATAACTTAAAATGATTATAACACATTATGAAAGCACCACATAGTATTTTAAATAAACTAAACAAATAAGTATCCACTGGTCACAAATGTACCGATTGAAACGTCAAATATTGTTGTTGTGATAGGTAGTCTTTTATTGAAAATTAAAAGGTAATGTGTTTTACCTGTGATAGTATAAATATTATTCATTTATTTAAATTACATAATTATGTGTATTACAATATTTTATGGGTTAAAGTATAATAAGTAAGAATATTTGCAAAGTACCTACAACTTCTTTAATATTCAGTGTATTTGTTCTATAAAAGGACTGACAGATTGTGATCGAGGCTACATATTATTGCAACATTTGTGGATACAGGTACGATCCGATTAAGATTATACTTATTGCTGGTTCTTTTGTGTTGATATCCTATTATTGTGTATTATGTTTAGATATTGACTAATAACAATATATTGCAATGTGCATATGATTTGATGAATATCGTCTGGTGTGATATTTATCAGCTAATATATAATATAATAGCTTAATGTTGTGAATTGGATAAGTTAGAATGTATCTGTGGTATATTGTATTTAGGATGTATGAAATGTAGTACGGCAAATGTTTATTATGAGACTAGCTAGTTTTCTTGTTTCTCTTCCTAGCCAGGAGGTCCTCTTGGAACCAACATTAGTATACCTACTTATTATGAAACCTTTGATACAACAATACCAAACAAGGTTGAAAATACGAGTATATGATACTTGCCATTTATTCTTTTGTATTATTTAACTCCCTGATTTATTCTATTGCCTATCGATACTATACTGATTGATAAGGTTAGATTGCAACTGATTGGGTATATGATCCAAATATCCCGACACAGTAGTAAGTGTAGCTCTACGATGAGTCGCGTAGTGGTCTACAATGAGTCGTAGTACTACTACGATAAGTCGTAGGACGTCTACAAGAAGGAGTCGTAGGACTTCT
This sequence comes from Herminia tarsipennalis, assembly GCA_945859575.2. Taxonomy (NCBI): domain Eukaryota; kingdom Metazoa; phylum Arthropoda; class Insecta; order Lepidoptera; family Erebidae; genus Herminia; species Herminia tarsipennalis. Next base: position 15,280,109 of record OX243845.2, on the reverse strand, counting down.
ACGTAGTTCTACAATAAAAGCTTTAGTATTTTATTACAACTCGCTACGACCCCTATGTAAAATGTAACACAGGCATAAAATATAAAAATAAAAGCTCTATTGCTTAAAAGTACCCTCTCGAGAGTATTTTTTCAGAGCTGGCTGGAGATGGCTATTAGGTACCTATTCGGCTGCCTGTCCATTGAACCGGAGTGAGGCTGCGGAGCAGTAAAACGAAGAAATATTAACCAATAGGATTGCATAATCCAGAATATTCAGGATATCCAGGATATTCAAAAAGCGGCGGTAGCTTAATGGCTAAGGTATCCGTCTTGCAATCGTGAGGTCACGGGTTCGAACCCTCCATACTACCGACGGACGTGAATCCACTTCTACCACAAGCCTTTGAGCTTAGCTGGAGGAGGAACAGGATTGCTAGTAAAGTGGGACCGCAATCCCACATTGTAACTTATCTTTAAAAAAAAAAAAGAATTTCTGTCCACTGGAGCGCATCAAAGATTTTATGCATTCCTATTGGTTAATATTTCTTCATTTCTTCGATCCGCAGGCTCGCTTCGCTGTAATGGTCTGGCAAGCTCAGACCCTTTATTTTTCACCCGGCTGCGTCAAAATGAAGGTTATGATTTTCGAGCGTAAAAGCCTGTAAGCCTGGATGCCTATTTACTATGAACGCTCTACAGCCTAAATTCATAGGACTTACCCTATTTAATCACGTGAGGTATCATTGGATTCGACTCAAAATTGTGAGAATGACTGTTTTAGTTTATTGTTGTCAGATGACCATGTGAATTTCCCCCCAACCTTTTCCAAAATCCTCCCAAAAATTTATTTTTGAAAAAAAACCCCACAGAGCCGGAAAAATCCTCATATTTGCAGGCTATAGTGTTTTAGTTAAATGTTTAAAGCAACCAGGTTTTTATTTTTATACCTGTTATCGTAATATATAGTCTCATTTAGTAGTAGTTTTAGTGACAAAGGTCAGCAAGTCGGATCATTATGATCCCGAGACACATTAGACCTCACAAAACACAACCGCAAGCTAAAGAAATGTTAACATTTACCTTTCGAACCAGTGTATCTCAGTGTTACCGATGTAGGCTAACCCATGTGTGGTGGAAGTTCTTAATTCGTTTTGTAAATAGTTAATAAGTTTCTTGGTCTTCAGCCGCCTCGCGTAATTATCACGTTTCTTCTTAAACGTGGGCTTTTCCTTCACTGTTATCCTCAACATAGTAAGCTAACTAAGCAATTATTGGTCGATTTAAAGTTTGACCTAGAGGCACAAATGTTACACATGTGCTATTTGTGTAGTTAGGTGATAGATCACTTTTATTATTTAGAACAGAGAATCGATGTGGCTAAGTACCTTTAGATAATCTGCATTCATAAATTTTAGGGAGTTACTTGTAAGTTTGACATTTCGAAAGAGTTCCGTAGAGTTTAGCTTCCTAAATGTTCATAAAAAAAGTACTAATAGAAACACATTGGAAATTAAATTTAAAATGATAGAAGTAACTTATGGGGATACCGCGGCGAACCCCAGTTCAATGATGTTAAGTGCTGTTTTGAAGGATCAGTTGGTACCTGCGTAGCACCTAAATTACAGCCACAGTGCCGCTACGAGTAGTAGAACTATGAAAAATTTACGAACTTAGTTTGTAAGGGAGGGAAGTAACTGTCCGTAATGGGGTTTTTTTTAAATCCTTATTTAAGGAATGTGGTGAGTTGTCACAGACCTGACTATGCTCTCCGTTATATATACTTCATGATTATTTATTACGGTAATATAATTATTATATAATTTATATAAATTTCCAACAGCTTGCTATACCAAGATTAAGTTAGTACCAGTAGGACTGTGGTAGTAGTAATAATTTTTCAGCATCAAAGATCAATAGCACAAGTTTAGTTTCTGTAGGAAATCTGCGATAGATAAGTGTATGAAAAGTGGTTGGATGCATTTATAGTAGGTATGTATGTCATCCAACCTTCTTCTTCTCCTTGTCCTCATCCCATTATTTGGGGTTCTCAGGATTTTTGGTCTTGGTCATATATCTCCTTACAGTCGCCATCCATGTTAGTCAGGGTCTTCATCGTGTCTTTGATGGAGGAAGCATATCCAGCATCTTTCGTGTCATGTGTTCAGGTTCTCATCGCATGATATGCCCGTACACTCTCAGTCGTCCCTCTGCTAGTTTTCCGGTTCGAAAAGCTGAATCATCATTAGTTGGTCTACTGATTATTTTCTACTGTGCTCCTAAAGAAAACATGAAATCAATCTAAAGAATGGAACTATTGTAGTCTTTTTACAGCGTAATAGTACAATAATTTTATATAATAGGTAATTTAGATTGTATTTCAAACAATAACAATCGTTGTCCAGTTTCTATTGACAATGTTGAGGACATTTTTACAATAGGTATTATCCCTTTTTCTTTTTGGATTATTTTATTTTGTCAATAGGTTTATAATAAATTAGGTAGGTATTGTCGGTTATCTTTTTTCTTTTAAAAAGATAACCTTTAACTTTTAAAAAGTACAATACTTGCATATTGCGCATTTGAAAAGTAAAGAAAAGCGCGCGTGATGTCCGAGAGTGTTGTTTGTCACTGTGGTTAGAGATATATCTACCTAAACGTAATTATTTTGAACCAACATGATTTAAACTTTTCACAGGATTTTCTTCTGCTTCATAACAACCCATATAATGTCCCACCGGCACGGGTCTCCCCAGTAGAACCTATTTATTGTAGATCCTGGGGGTAATTGCCATCATAATAGCCACGTTTGGCGAGCGAGTTGGTGATCCATCCAGCGATCGTACTTAAAATGTGCAGAGGACACTGATTTCCTCTAATGTAATATCCCTTAGTCGTCTTGACGACACCCTCAGGAAGAGATGGGCTATTCTTCGGCCGGTATTTCTAAAATAGGGATTAGAAAAAATAAAAAAACTAGTTTTTGCTAATTCGCCCCCTTGCATTGGATCGAGATAAAAAGTACCTACCTACCCTACAACTTTGACCTAATCTCTTTTCTAGACTTAAACTTTTAATAATTTTGGAAATTAGCACCTTTAATAAACAAACTCTTCAGCTTATCTTAGATCTTCGGACATTGCCCTTGGCTAGTTAAACTTAAGGGCTACGATGATTAAAATAAAAGGCATAACAGTCAATACCAGTAATGAGATCTTAATAGACTTCGAAATTAACTTAATTAAGTCGTAACCTTTTAATTTGGTAAATAATCTTTATTAAGGGGCCTAATGGTAAATTTCGTTAAAATGTGGTTAAATTAATTTTCTTGCAAATGTATTCTTTGTAATAGACGGTATTTTAATTATTGTAAGGATAAATATTTCAGCCGATTATGAGTCTTGTATTGACTGCTACTCTTTGAAAATTAATGTCAGTCAGACATGTCAGTTTGCCGCCATTTTCTCAACTTCAATGTCCGGATTTTTAGTCCGGCATCTCAAATTGAAGCCACCAAATTTAGTGTTACTTTTTACCATAAACTGAGGATATACTAACGGTTATCCTAGGTCTATGGTTTTTACAAGTTTTTGACAGGTTGACGCATAACTAGACTGTCAAATGTTAAAGTCTTCTCTCTAACAATGACTTCTTTTTTTACCCGACTGTAAGGAAGGGTTATGTTTTTATATGTGTATGTAGGTACTCGTATGTATGTAATATTCTTTATTACCTCATATCTTTCAAACCACTAAACGCATTTATACAATTAATATGTCGTTAGATTCGTCTTGATGGGGCAAATGTTTTTAAATAAGTGACGTTTGAAGAAAACAAACATGGCGGCTGTGAGGTGTAAATTTTAAGGGGTGTGAAAAAAAAGTTGTTTCGAATACTGCAATATGAATCAAAGGGCTCGTCGTAAGCATTTAAAAAAGGTATAACATGATTATGACTGTAATATTAGAAAAACCGGGCAAGAGCATGTCGGGCGACGTACAATCTAGGGTTCCGTAGTCCGTCCCCCCATCTGAATATTGGGGCATATAAGAAGTGAGTTTTCTGTTGTTTTAGTTTCATACTTATAACGTTATACCTTAAGTAGGTATTACGTTATAAGTATGAAACTAAAATAATAATTTTCAATGGAATTTGTACGAAAATTTTGTTGTTGCAAAATTCCTTCTAGTACTTACAGTCTCTGTGCTAAACTGCGGACGGATGGATGGACATGGCGAAACTATAAGGGTTGCGTTTTGTAAAAAAGTTAGTATTAACCATTATTTTGTAAATTATCAATACTTGGCATTCGCTGTGATAACAGTTAGTTGTTAAATCCTACAACCACTGAAAAGTATAAAATAAAATAAAAAAATCAAAAATCTAAATACCCGCCTGCACCAAAAAGATAGAAACAAGATCTCCTACATAATATCTACCTATAACATCTTTAGCCTACATAATATAATATCATGCAGTCGGAGGCATTAATGGATGTCGATGAACTTAGTATAGTGCCTCCGACTGCATGATATTATATTATGTAGGAGATCTTGTTTCCATCTTTTTTGTGCAGACGGGTATTTAGATTTTGTAATGTGTTCTTTTATAGGCTTATTGTGAGAATGCGAACACTCTATCTAGGCAATATAACAATTAAAGTTGCTACATGCTGATTATCTACCCAACTATTTATATAAAAAAAATAGTTTGTCAAATATTTCAAGCAAACACTTAAACAATGAAGATTAATTGAAAACTTTCATTTCTTGTAGGTACACCTATATGATGCAAAATCATAACTAACACACTTAAGTACCTATACTTTTTTTTCGGGGTATGTTGCGTTTTAGAAACCGACTAATAAATGAATTTACAAAAAAATACCTCTGGACTATCATACGTATTTGTTTTTAAAATATAGGTAATTTTAAATAAAAATTAGACATAAGTTACGAAACACTTGAATATGAGAAGTCATCTGACATACCGTCTACCTATACCCACGAGAATCCAGACTACACAAAAAGTAATTGTGTTTTTCTATCAGAAAATATCTCAGTAACATCTCGGGACCAAAATTGTGTCCAATAAATGGTGATAGAGTCGCCTGTTTTACTGGGTCACCCTGCCCTATTCTTTGTTAAGATCTAGTTTCGTATGTAGATTATATTAGTTTTCAGAGAAACATATTCATAGGTACATTGACAATAGGTTTGTTTAACGTTTGTTTGGACGAAAAAATCTTTATTGTTATATTTTTTTATCGAATTAGTATAATTTTAATCTATACATATCCAGTGAATGATTTAATGCGAGAGCAATCTATTTATTAGCCATAAAACCCATGAGAGTCGTTGGAGAGCAAACGCTAACTTTATCAGAATGCCCGTGTTGTAGTCAAGAATGCCCTAATCGGCCATTTGCTAGCGTTAAGCTCCTATTTATTATCGTAACTAGTGGAGCACTATCGTTTTCGGAGCGAGTCGGAGATCGTTCCGTGTTTCTTACATGGCCATTTGTCTGCACCCTCTTACTAATTCAACAAAACGTGAGCGCCGCCAAGATAACAACTCTGTTTCGAAGATTGTCGATACTATAGTACACTATCAAGCGATAAAACAACCGTACCTACATTCTGCTTATACAATAACTTACGAATACATGTATTTTCGGTCGAGACGTGACGTTTTCTTTCAATATTTTTATCATTTTGGTAGACAGTTTTTTTCCGTGTGAAAACATAAACAGGTTAGTATTTTCCTGGGGAGGTGTCGGTCCTATCGTATTGGATCATTACTCTTTGTCAAAGTTGGGCGGGCGGTCACCGCGCTCACCGCGGTCGAGCCGGGCCGGCTCAATCTCCGGTGTCGGGTCACGTAGGTTGTTGCAGCGAGAAACCTATTTAAACTTAAAGAATTGCCGAGTTTGGTAAAGGCCTCGCTATATTTCTTCTATATAGTCCAATATTTGGTTCAGTACAATTATTATAAAAGTTTATCAATTTGTATTCAATTATGAATAAGAACCTACGTTTAAAAGCATTTTAAAAATTGGTTTTTAACAGTTACATTATAGCGTTAAAATAAGCTGTAAAATTTCACGAATTTGGATTCGGATAAAAGAGGCCTTTATTCGATTAATTTAGTTAATTACAGTTTAGATTTGCTACCTTGTTTTTCAATAATGCTCTAAAGCATTATTCAAATAAGTAGGTAGTTCTTGTTAAGAACACAAATTTTACATTTAGGTAGGCATCTGGTACCTACACAAGACGGTGCTTACAGATAGGCATCATGCAAAATTCATAACTTAGGTATTCTGAATTTGTTTATCCGGACTTGCGAAGTAAGCAAAGTTTCCCATCTGAACGTGGATCGGTTCGTTGCGGTAATTTTATTGAAGAATATTACTTCAATCCAAAACTTTGCTCTGAAGATGAATCATAGATTCAGGAGAAAGTTTTATATAAAAACTATGTACTGACTAGTAACGACTTATCCAGGGTGGAATTAGGGTTCAAACCTTCCCTCCAATCTTAATAGGTCGATTTTAAAAAGAGCCAAAGTACACAGTAGGTACATTTGGTCGACGTAGAGTCGCTTATACTACTGGGATTGTCTACCCCAGTGGGGCAAGCGACTCACACTTAGCCGTGGTGTTGGGTCAATTGCATCTCTTCCCCACTGCCCATGTTTAGAGTCAGTTGCCCAATTGCACTGCAGCCTTCTTAGTGCCCGTGACTCGCTTGTTATTTATCCTGGACAGACCCCTCGAAATATAATTCTGGGTACGCTATTGTTGATTGGTTGATACATGGGTACGTTAAGACTAAAGTTAACGTTAGGTGACATATTCACACCATCAAAGATAAAATAATATTTAGATATACGTACTATGCTGTGAACATACCTAATGTGTTCAAATTTGATACTTCAAAGCTCAAGTGCAAGAATTTGGATAAGATTTATTGGCTGGCTTAGTTGGAAGTTTATTGCTTAGGTTTCAGTTAAGGTTTCATAATCTACTCTTGAATAACTATTGTATCAAACTTTGTTTGCAATCACTATTTCAATTCTACTTAAAATTAAAAAACTTGTCACAACTTAAATGGATTAAATATATGTAACAATAGCATAAAAGCGAAATAACAAGCAACGTATTTCCATTTTGGTAGTACATTGAGTGTTAAAACCTCTAAAGGGATTCGTTTTACGCAATTGGATAGCAGATTACGAGGGATTGGTGTGTAAGGGTTGAACTACATCTGGCGTGTTGCCGCTCGCCTCGTCGATTCCGCCGCTTGCAGTCGAACTCTTTCTCGCTCTAATACGACAGTTAAATGTGACAGAAAAGGATAGAAGCATAGGAAAGTGCTATTCGGTGCGGCCAGATGTAATAGCAGAATCGTTTAATTTTTTCACAGCTTCGGTGACGCAGTCAGAATGTGTACGATTGCTGTGCAAGAGGTCATCGGTTCGATTTCTACCAGTGTCATCCACAAATTGTTGTTCCGAGTCTGTACAATGTGTCTGTGATTTGTACGTACGTCACTTGATAAGTTTTAAGATGCTCGTAATATAAAAACGGAACAGTTTTTATATGGTTCAGTGAATTTAAAAGGAGTAAAACAAACCTCGAAGATGTACATTGAAGAGGTCGCCCACAAACGGCAGTAACTGCAGAAAACTGTGGACTACTGAAAATGATGGTGCGAGAAGACTAACGAATTTCTTACTCGGACATCTAGAAGATTCTTGGCGTAAGTTCGGAGAGCGTTATCATTATTTTGCACCAGCATCTTGGAGTGAGGAAGCTTTGTTGTCGTTTGATCCTGAGTCTGGGCTTCGGGAACACACGTCACGACAAGGCTTCGTCACATACGTCCCTCAGAGCAAAGGCGTTTCTTCAGGTGGATTTTCCAGTGTTGGAACTTTGTCCCATCCCATGTACAGTCCTGATTCAGCTCCCTGTGATTTCTTTTTGTTCCCGATAATCAAGGAAAAAATAAAAGGTAAATTTATTTCGTGTACCTAAAAGGGCGTGGCCGCCTACGAAGCCGCAATTTTGGACCTATCGGATCAAGACTGGCAAAAGTGATTTTAATAGTTGGTTTAGACAAATGAAACTCTGCATAAAGAATGAAGGAGAGTATTTCGAAAAAATGTAAAATAAATATTGTTAATATCTTGTATACTTAGTTTGTACTGTCTCAAAACTTATCGAGCTATCTACGTATGTCTGTAAAATCACTTGTACTCAAATGCAAAAGTTGTCTTTACAAAATATCAAAATATACTACAATAGATAGACAAAAGTGACTTTGTTTTATACCAAGGTTTTATACGCTAATCTGAAACCGTCTTCCGGCTATTTTAGCGCATGCAGACGCGTATAGGCGCGTCTTTTGCCACAAGCGCAACTAGTACGAGCGTTGGCGCGCTTATAGGAATTATAAGCTCGTATAAGCGACAGTCGCTTGTGACTGATACTGACTCACCACTACCGGTGCGAGAGAACATGACGGAATATGTCCTTGTCCATGTACGCGAGTCCGGTATTTTTTAAACGCGAAATGTAGCGTGCGTATGCTAAACCGTTATTCGCGTTTTAAGTAATCGTACCTTTACCGAACTTTGCCCGGTGTTTTTTTTAACGACGTTTTCTAAAAATGAAACCTACCTACGTCGATTTATCGCCCCCGAAACCCTCTGCATTCTAAATTTGATGAAAATCGTTGAAGCTGTTTCCAAGATTCCGATATATAAATGTATACAACAATTAAGCGTTTAAAGGTAGATAGATTAGAGAGTATATATTACTTATCTAAGAATATTTTTGTTCTGTTTAAACTCATAATATGATCTAAACTTATTTTATTTAGAAACATCAGACCATACAGCAAACACCATATAGAAAGCATTTGAAACTTCATTACATAAAACGCGACATACATTTTAAAACCGAAACTTCGTGCATTCCGTGTCACTTGGAAATCAGATAAGAATAAGAAAGAATGAAAATTGACGAATTAGATTTGACCTGAGTAAAGTGTGTCAAGTAGAATATAAAAAATAATGTGCTGCCAATGATGTTCTTGCGTGTTTTGTATTAGGCAATGATTTACGGTGACCTGTTCTAAAATGTCGAAGTAATTTGCAAGTCATATTATACCGATGTTACTCCTTATAATATTAATGTGCTTACCTATCACACTACTCTGAATCAGAAACCCTAAATAATGTAATAAGAGTTAGGTCTCTAATCCCATAACTAGTATTCAAAGGCACCTTTGATTTAGGGCTCTGATTGAGGGTAGTGTTATAGAAGTTTAAACAGTGGATTTATTTGTTGCTTTGCACAAAAGACAAAGATAGATAATGGACCTGCAAACAATAAAGTTCCGCTAAGAATTTCAGGTTACTCTACCAGGCTTCAGCGCCCCTTCATAAATATCTATCTTATTTGAATTAAGGTTTATTTATCAGAAAGAATTCAACATAATGAATTCCACTTTACCGTCGTAGATGACAAATTACAGAATATAAACACACACACATACACACACACACACACACACACACACACACACACACACACACACACACGCAAACACACACTCCCACTACGACGTACTCACACACAGCGCACACACACTCACATAACATGTGGACACTTCTTAAATATATACAATAATTATGTTCATTTTATTTTTATTTTTTACTTCCTTATAAGTAAAATTAGTTATTTAATCTAAAGCGTATGTGAAAGAGCATCAGCCTCCTAACACAGGCAATATACAAGCCTAAAAGGAGAGTGCCAAAAATTTTGTTATTAGATTAAGCACAGTTACTGGAAATAAATAATTTTATTATTATTATTTTAAACAGATCAGTTTTAAAATATTCGATTCTACAAAAAAACGCTAAATAGGTAAGATAACCGTACTGTAAAACTATTTAAACTGATGACAATGGGACCAACTTGGGTTATACCCTTTCAAACACAAAAAGAATTTTTCAAATCGGTCCAGCCGTCGTTGCGTAATAGGCGAACAAACATACAAAAAAAAAATACAGTCGAATTGAACCTCCTCCTTTTTAAAGTCGGTTGAAAATAGTCTGTAAGTGGTTATGGTCATAACTCCAAAAACAAGTGGAAGGTGATTAGGGGTTAATATCTATCCCTACTAATATATAAATGTGAATGTAAGTTTGTTTGTTACGCTTTCACGCGAAAACTACTCAACTGATCATCATGAAACTTTGTACACATATTCTTGGAGGTATTAGAAGTAACATAGGATTATAAAAAAAAGGGAAAATTTACGCAGACGAAGTTGCGTGGGACAGCTAGTATTAAATATTTTCCAAACCTGATATTACAAAGTTATTTAGTGTTATGTAAAGAAGCCACGAGCGGGAGGTTATTAGTATATAAAAAAACACCCTGTATAATGTTCGTACTACTGTTAACAAATGTTAGATTAATAAAATAGCTTTTACCTAAGTCTGTAATGGAGAGACGACGTTGGTTAAATAAATGTGAAATGAGTATATTCTTTTTGCTTGCTATATTATATTTGCACTTTAATCATATTCAAACCAGATATTAGGTACTTACACAAATATAATGTAATCATCGAAGATAGTTATGGCATGATATCTGTTAATCGCGGCGAAGGATATATATGAAGATTTTTCGGTTTATTCCCAGTGGGATTTTTTTCCCAATAGTTCCGTTAACGGAACATATGGGAAATCTGAATCCCATTGGTTCCGTTTATAAAATAATTGTTGTATGCACCTTCATACTTCTTTACAAAAATGGTAATACTGGCCACTTTAAAAAGCATTCTGTTATTTAAATGTCATCTTATTTCAACAGTTACAAAAAATAAATAAATGAGACCAGTTTGGAAAGTGGGAACTTTATAGAAACTATACAAATACAACTAATTTCAGGTGAAATTGTAGTATTGAATATTCTTTATTTTCATTCTTTTCTTAATTCATATTAAATATATTTAAATTCGTGTCTTATTACTAAAATAGAAAAGCTCTACATTAAATAAAATAAAGGAGAAAAAAAGAAACAACGGAACTATTGGGAATAAAAATATTAATATTGAATTGATTATTATTCCGCGGAAATACTGGGAAAAAAAATCCCAGTAGTTCCGCCACGGAACTTCATCCAAGGAACTACTGGGAACAATCAAAGTTTTCCTTTATTTTTAATAGAGATTTGCATCTTTCAATTAGTTTCTTTGGGATTGTGACTATTAATAACCAGTGATATTAATAACCAGTAAGTACTAACATACAACATGGCTATTCCTTGACTACCGTTAAAATCGTTTAACGGTAGACATGGAATGGCAGCCCACATTGGTCGTGCCTTATCCCACTCCCAGAAGCATAGTACGCGTAGGCCTGTAAGAACTTACCTATACTAATATTATAAAGCTGAAGGGTTTGTTTGTTTGAACGCGATAATCTTAGGAACTACGGGTCCGAATTTAAAATGTGTCTGTTGGCCCATTTATCGAGGAAGAGTATAGTATAACATCACGCTACGACCAATGGGAGCAGAGCAGCAATGAGAAATGGGGAAAATTTACGCAGACGCAGTTGCGCGGGTCAGCTAGTGTCTGTATATAAAAGGTTATTACTATGCGTGATGCGGTTACCTACATACTCGTATGTGCCTAAATTTTGTCGAATGTCTGTAGGCCTACCCTCTTTCTTTAAAATTAAATTCATGATTTTTTTAATATTTTTTTTTATTAATTTACGGGGATCTATTTAACTTTTGGATACGCACAAGAAGTTCGAACCCATTGACGATTTTCTGGAACGAATGTTGCTGGCTCTGTATATTACTACTTCATTTTTTATCGAAACTTCGTTTTCATTGAGTTAGAGTAGGCCTCCTGATGTGTACTATAGCCTTAATACTTATCATCCTATTATATTCATATCTAATAATAGCAGCTCAGATTTAGGCTCGTCAAATCCATTCTAACAATATTTTTTTAACGAAACCTTCACACAATTCAAGTACCTACTTAATAATTGTGGATACGGCAATTAAATCGCAGCATTGATTTAACAGCTATTGATAGATACAAATAAAGCACAAATTCCAATATCTAGTTAGTCATTATATTTGCATGGTAACAATAAACATGATTGCATTGTTTACAGTTAGTAATTAAATGAATACTCACCGCCGGATGTTATCTGATCTGGCAATGTTATTTTAACGTTAACTAAATATAGGTTAATGTCAATGTTTAGGGAAAAAACGATGTTTTTCCAGTTTATTAAGCTGGGCAAAATTATAATTGCTGGATTAGTGACAAGCCAAGAGATATCATTGTTCAATTGAGGTGTGTAATCGGATATACACATTAGTAAATAAATATATATTAGAATGGGGCACGACTAGTAGCAAGAGAGTGCCGGATATTTTTACGACGAAGGGGGTGTGCCCAAAAATTAATTTTTTCAAGTGGCAAAGAAAACCACAGTCGGTTGGGGAGGGGGGGGGGTGCTACCTCGGCCCCCCCTCCATGGATCCGCCTATGAATATATATTTTGGCAGAACGCACACAGGGCACGACATGATCTAAAACTCGGCAGAGAACGCAGATAAATCTATACTAATATTATAAAGCTGAAGACTTTGTTTGTTGGAAAAATTCTTTCACTGTTGGATAGCCCATTTATTGAGGAAGGCTATATAACATCACGCTACGACCAACAGGAGCGGAGCAGCAATGAGAAATGTTGCAAAAACGGGGAAATTTTACGCAGACGAAGTTGCGCGGGACAGCTAGTTACCAATAAAACACAGAGTAAGCAATTATGGTCATCCTATAAATATTTATTTTGAGTGAGGATCAAATCTACCAGTCGCTGTCACTAACCACTAGACTAATAGACCAGTCAATTTAATTATAGAACATCATTGGATCTTGATCACGACGTTGACTATGAAATTTACTACAATAAGTGTAGGTACAGGTGTGGCGGTACCCACATATTATAATAATATAAATAAACTGACACTTGACAGCTCGCGTCAAAATCCTGAATCGCGCTATAGAAGTTTTCACAGCTGCTAACTATATATACAAGTTCCCAACGTTAACCGTTGGGTCGCGGCCCGCCAGGCATGATCATCTCGCCTGGTTGGAGGATCCTCCCTTTGTGTTGGAGGGACTTAACACCTTGCCCTCCACACAGGAACTTCAATATATCACCTGTAAATTTCTAAATAAGTATAAAATTTATTAGTTAAAAACAACACATGGATATTTTGTAAGCACAAACAGTTATATGATGGGTAAATATTTGACGCACTCACGTTCAATTTCCGGAGTGAATATTCCTGACAACTCATTCCAATATTTAGGTGAACGCCAAATGTAAATACCAAATGTATGTATTTCGTTTGGAATCATTCGAATCTATAAACTGATTGCGGCTTTTGACGTGTGTTTTTATTCAGCACAAATAACTTCGATTGTGAGCACTCAAAGGAACCATCTTGTCACTAAAATTGTTTTCTTGTTTTATTTATTTGTTGGAAAGTTGTTTTGGCAAATCTAAACGGACGTTTACCGTTCAACTTAATATTAAGTTACAAAATATCTTAATTCTGTCTTTCTGTATTGTCATTTGTTAAGAATTTAAAGCTGTTATTTTAATTACTTGTTGTACAGTTGTAAGTACCTACCTAGGTACCTATTGTACCTTGATTACTCAAGGTACAATAGGATGAACGTAAATTAAGTTCAGTCAAACAAATGTATTTTAATAGATATTACCTGTTCTATTTTAAATTCTAGGTAGGTATCTATTTTAATATTATAAAGCTGAATAATTTGTTTGTTTGTTTGAACGCAATAATCTCAGGAACTACTAGTTCGAATTGATAGCCTAAAAATTATTAACTGTTCGATAGCCCATTTATCGAGGAAGGGTATAAGGTATATAGCATTACGCTACGACTAATAGGGGCGGCACAGCAATATAAAATGTTGCAAAAACGAGGAAAATTGACGCAGACGAAGTTGCGCGGCTCAGTTAGTAATGTATAAAATCTAAGGCGAAGTTTATAATATTAAGTACCTATTCGTATTAAGTACAAAGTCAATAAAGGCATTAATTTCGTATCTTAATTAAACGTTCAAGGATAATTTTTGTGGAAAATCATTGTCAAACCATTTACCTCTACAAGCACTGTGTGCTTGATTCGATATAATTCAAATAAGGACGAACATTTCAACCTTCCATTGACACGACTTTGCATAATATAAACTTTCAAGGAACGATTGCATAAACTCATAGCTTAGATTCATTAGATAAGTGGAGCTGATATGCCGACCGTCATCATCTACTTTACACAGTGGACCTCCCAATTACAGAAGGCGTCATCACGGCTACCTTTGCTGACGACATAGCAATCCTTGCAACTGCCCCCCGCCCAGATCTTACATTGCAAAAGTTCCAAACACCACCAGTAGAGATGCATGTCCGCCACTAAATCTAAATGAGGTACAGTTGGCACAAGCTGACAATGCTAAATATCTCGGCAGACGTCTGACTTGGACTATACACATCCTAACTAAGCGCTTCGCTCCGGGGCAAAAATAAACGAAATATATACTAAATAATAAGTCAGTTGTGCCGCTCGAAAATAAATTACTCTTATAAATATGCTACATCAAACCTGTATGAACCTATGGCGTACAACTGTGGGGATCCACGGAAAAATCAAAATTAAAATATTGCAAAGATTCCAATCAAAAACCCAAACCAATTCAAAACCCTAAAAATGACAGCTAATGCGCCTGGGTATATTACAAATAATAGACTACGGGTGTGTTCCTTTATGCACTGGAGCACTGTAAGGTGTGACAAAAATTTGAATGTAGTTATATTTAAAAATTGAATATATTTTTATATTCAAAAATTTAAAATGGAATATCAATTGAATTAATTGCTTAATGTCTGAATACTTACTTACTTAATGATACTGCGGCAATATACCTACTGTCAGTCATAACGGAACGAATTTCTTCCCAGTAAAAGCACTGAATAGTGCTCGCAGTGTATATTGGAACATACGCTACATCATGAACTTGGCAGCAACTCTGTCAGAGTGGAAATATTAGCAAGAACTTAAACATACAAAGATCGAATTTTAAATCAATCAATTCTACTAACTACAAGTCTGATGAATCCACTGACAGCAACAAGGAGGCTAAAGATTCCCTTCAGACCTTGTGTAAATAACGGACTAGTCGACTTCCGTTCAAGACATATAAGAATTACCTACACATCAATTGCTGAATATCGCTGTCTGATAGATTGCAACAATACACACATCGTCAGAACAAGATTTGTATGAAAAAAATGAGTGCCTATAAAGTCGGTTTACGGACGATAATTTTACGTTATAACGTCATAAGAAAACATTGATGACATTGTAATAAACAACCATGCCTGTGACAGCTTTAGGTCCGACTGTATCGCATTTCGCTGCAATCGCCATTCGCTGATAGGCTGATAGCTTTAGTTCCAATTTTATCACATGTCACTGCAATCGCCATTCGCTAATAGCCTATCAGCAAAAGCGTACTGTAACACTTTTATAAGACGTTATCAAGTTAAAATGTTTGAAAAATGGCCAGATTTGGCCTCATTTTCTTCCTTGAGACAAACCGAGCGAAACCGTGATGGGCAGTGAGTATGTAACAAAGGTCTATATTCTATACTAAAGTCGAAACGAATGTGAAATGTTTACCAACATTGTCACCTAGCAACCCCTGTCAAGGGTGTCAAAGTTAGGGTTCTCATTTGTTTAATCAAAGTAGAAAATTGCCAAATTATGTACTCTGGGCAAATTACGTAGTTGCTATCTTCAACACAACACAACAGTTAGGAATTTAAAACCATAACACGGATGAGCGAAATATCGTTGTTATTTTATATTTAACTAGCTGTCTTGCGCAACTTCGTCTGCGTAAAATTTCCCCTTTTTGCAACATTTCACATTGCTGCTCCGCTCCTATTGGTCGTAGCGTTATGGTATATAGCCTATAGCCTTCCTCGATAAATGAGATATCCAACAGTGAAAGAATTTTTCAATTCGGGCCATTCGTTCCAGAGATTACCGCGTTCTAACAAACATACTCTTCAGCTTTATAATATTAGTATAGTTCGGCTTTTGCCGTCGGATATACAATGTTCCTTTTCTTAAATACTCATCAAAAACGTACTTAGGAATATGTTATAAAGTATCCGTATTTTCATTTACAAATTACTGCCGTGAAAGGTCTGCTTTTGATGTAGGTTCATTTCATGACTGAAGGAGCGAGTGAATGTTATCAAGAGTATTATTTTCATAACGGTATTTTTATTCAAAGTTATACTGTTTTTTAGAGCAAGTACTAGGAATGTAGAACACTTGTAACCAGATGAATAAACAATTGAAGCTAAAATTATAGAGTTAATGAGGAAATCGATGTAGGTAGATTGTTGGAACCATAATCATCATGCGTCATAGAATAGATAATATATAAAAAAATGGCAAAGTCGGTTTACGGATGATAATTTTACATGATAACGTCATAAGAAAACATTGTTGACATTGTAATAAACAACCATGCCTGTGACAGCATTGATGACAGCATAAGAAAACATTGCTAACATTGTAATAAACAACCATGCCTGTGACAGCATTGATGACAGCATAAGAAAACATTGCTAACATTGTAATAAACAACCATGCCTGTGACAGCATTGATGACAGCATAAGAAAACATTGCTAACATTGTAATAAACAACCATGCCTGTGACAGCATTGATGACAGCATAAGAAAACATTGCTAACATTGTAATAAACAACCATGCCTGTGACAGCATTGATGACAGCATAAGAAAACATTGCTAACATTGTAATAAACAACCATGCCTGTGACAGCATTGATGACAGCATAAGAAAACATTGCTAACATTGTAATAAACAACCATGCCTGTGACAGCATTGATGACAGCATAAGAAAACATTGCTAACATTGTAATAAACAACCATGCCTGTGACAGCATTGATGACAGCATAAGAAAACATTGCTAACATTGTAATAAACAACCATGCCTGTGACAGCATTGATGACAGCATAAGAAAACATTGCTAACATTGTAATAAACAACCATGCCTGTGACAGCATTGATGACAGCATAAGAAAACACTGCTAACATTGTAATAAACAACCATGCCTGTGACAGCATTGATGACAGCATAAGAAAACATTGCTAACATTGTAATAAACAACCATGCCTGTGACAGCATTGATGACAGCATAAGAAAACATTGCTAACATTGTAATAAACAACCATGCCTGTGACAGCATTGATGACAGCATAAGAAAACACTGCTAACATTGTAATAAACAACCATGCCTGTGACAGCATTGATGACAGCATAAGAAAACACTGCTAACATTGTAATAAACAACCATGCCTGTGACAGCATTGATGACAGCATAAGAAAACATTGCTAACATTGTAATAAACAACCATGCCTGTGACAGCATTGATGACAGCATAAGAAAACACTGCTAACATTGTAATAAACAACCATGCCTGTGACAGCATTGATGACAGCATAAGAAAACACTGCTAACATTGTAATAAACAACCATGCCTGTGACAGCATTGATGACAGCATAAGAAAACACTGCTAACATTGTAATAAACAACCATGCCTGTGACAGCATTGATGACAGCATAAGAAAACATTGCTAACATTGTAATAAACAACCATGCCTGTGACAGCATTGATGACAGCATAAGAAAACACTGCTAACATTGTAATAAACAACCATGCCTGTGACAGCATTGATGACAGCATAAGAAAACATTGCTAACATTGTAATAAACAACCATGCCTGTGACAGCATTGATGACAGCATAAGAAAACATTGCTAACATTGTAATAAACAACCATGCCTGTGACAGCATTGATGACAGCATAAGAAAACATTGCTAACATTGTAATAAACAACCATGCCTGTGACAGCATTGATGACAGCATAAGAAAACATTGCTAACATTGTAATAAACAACCATGCCTGTGACAGCATTGATGACAGCATAAGAAAACATTGCTAACATTGTAATAAACAACCATGCCTGTGACAGCATTGATGACAGCATAAGAAAACATTGCTAACATTGTAATAAACAACCATGCCTGTGACAGCATTGATGACAGCATAAGAAAACATTGCTAACATTGTAATAAACAACCATGCCTGTGACAGCATTGATGACAGCATAAGAAAACATTGCTAACATTGTAATAAACAACCATGCCTGTGACAGCATTGATGACAGCATAAGAAAACATTGCTAACATTGTAATAAACAACCATGCCTGTGACAGCATTGATGACAGCATAAGAAAACATTGCTAACATTGTAATAAACAACCATGCCTGTGACAGCATTGATGACAGCATAAGAAAACATTGCTAACATTGTAATAAACAACCATGCCTGTGACAGCATTGATGACAGCATAAGAAAACATTGCTAACATTGTAATAAACAACCATGCCTGTGACAGCATTGATGACAGCATAAGAAAACATTGCTAACATTGTAATAAACAACCATGCCTGTGACAGCATTGATGACAGCATAAGAAAACATTGCTAACATTGTAATAAACAACCATGCCTGTGACAGCATTGATGACAGCATAAGAAAACATTGCTAACATTGTAATAAACAACCATGCCTGTGACAGCATTGATGACAGCATAAGAAAACATTGCTAACATTGTAATAAACAACCATGCCTGTGACAGCATTGATGACAGCATAAGAAAACATTGCTAACATTGTAATAAACAACCATGCCTGTGACAGCATTGATGACAGCATAAGAAAACATTGCTAACATTGTAATAAACAACCATGCCTGTGACAGCATAAGAAAATATTGATAACATTGTAATAGACAACCTTTTATGGACCCGGGCGCTTTCACCCGACGGCCACAAAACTTTAGTCTATCCGCAGGCGGAATCGCCTTTCGCGTGCCTGCTTAGCAACCAATCAATAACGTGACCGTTGCTACGTGACACTTTTTCGTGCGTGCACCCCGTCATAGATTTATAAGACGTTGTCACGTCAATAAAACCGACTTCGAAAAAGCGACTTCGACTTATAGAATAAACATTTTCTGATGAAACAGCCTTTCTGAAGTGATCCGGGTTCATTCATTCATCCTCAATTGATATTTATTTGTATAGATGGTACCAAGTTCAAAAGACTTTAAACGAAATGGTTAATTGGTTAACCGTTAAAAAAGATTATTTGTTTGTAGCCAGGTATAAAGCAGCTATTGTTCAACAGAACCGTTTCATTTAACCTTTTTGTTATCTGTACAAATATTATAAAGCTGAAGAGTTTGTTTGTTTGTTTGAACGCGGAAGAAGGGAAGAACTACTGATCAGAATTGAAAAAATATTTCACTGTTGGATAGCCTATTTATCGAGGAAGGCTATAGATAGGCTATATAGCATCACGCTACGACCAATAGGAGCGGAGCAGCAATGAGAAATTTTGCAAAAATGTATGTCGGTTATCGCGATAAAAACTATCCTGTGTCCTTCCCCGGGACTCAAACTATCTCCTTACCAAATTTCATCAAAATCGGTTTAGCTGTTTGAGCGTGAAAGCGTAACAGACAGTCAGACAGAGTCCCTTACATATTTATAATATTAGTATAGATAGTATATTCCTACGTTTAACTATTTCCGACATTTACGTCGAAATAATTCTACAAAGTCCATGCTGAAAATGCTCAATGGGCTTTGTATCGCATAGTAAATGCCAATAGAGTGCCTAAACCAAGAACAGCGCAGATTTATTCCGCCAGTTATTGCACATTCCCGGCAAATGTGCACCAAATTTGCACTTGTACTGAATATTTCACAGCTTGAAGAGCACTTAGGACTAAAATAAAAAGCTGAAGCTCGTTTACGGTCTCTATTTCACATCACTAAACGTTATATTACGCGTATCATATTGTAGTGGACGTAATCTTACATGAAGATTCATTAAAAAAATGGCAAATTAGCTTTATAGTTCTATATCTACTAGTACCACACCAAATATCATTGGGTTTTAGTTCTGCTACATAGTGATGAAAACCGATACATTACCTACAATGTAATAAATATGATAAGCCAAAGTCATAAATGATTGGATTCTAGTGTAGATAATGGTAGAGCCACGCCTCTATAAGAATTTTCGTTTTTGTTAAACGGTCTTCGGTTTTCTGCTAACTTTGGGAGATATATCTTTTTCATTAAACATTTATTTTGACATAGGTACTTCAGAGTAGGTACGTTTAGATCATGAGCACGTGTATCAAATATCTACACCAGATCAAAATAATAGGACGTAGCTGTAGTGAAACAATTTTCGATTGGAAAGCTATCTCCATCTATCAGAGGCGTGTATATAAATCAATCAGCTGCCTGCCATGTTGTAGTTTTTAAACATTGAGTTACATTATTGCAATTTTATAAAATATAGCCTATTTTTATATAATGTAGCTTTCTAATGGTGAAATATTTTTTAAAATCAGGCTTGTAGATTTTGTGTTGAATCGTAAGAAACAAACAAAAAATAAAATCTTTCCTCTTTGTAATATCAGTTTAGAAACGGCGGTAGCCTAATGGCTAAGGCATCGGTCTTGTAATCGTGAGGTCCCGGGTTCGAATCCTACCGACGTGAACCCACTCCTAAAACAAGCCTTTGAGTTTAGCTGGACGGGTTAGCAAGATTGCTAGTAATGTGGGACTCAATCCCACATTGCTAGAAAAATGCCTTTTAAAAAAAAAGATAAAATTTGATATATTTTTTTCTCGTATGGTTATCAGATGGGTGAAGGTCAGTGCAGCATCTCTAAGCCCGATAACTTAGAACTTTTGGTGTATATCTACCGAAATAAGGTTCACGAGAAGTTTATTTTTCACTGACTATTCAAAGTTTCTTGTATTAACGTAATATTTTCTTGTAATCATCATTAGAATAATCAACAAGATCTTGAGATTTATTTCTAAGACATTTGACTACTCGATCACGTCGAAACTCTAAGCAGATTTGACTGAAACTGCAGGTCGTATCTTGAATTAACACAACGCAAGCGAGAATTGAAATCCACAGCAGAGGAGCCGCTTGCTATGAATAGAACCTATTGATTAATATCTTATTATTTCAGCAACGTTATCTACACTTCTATACTAATATTATAAAGTTGAAGAGTTTGTTTGCTTGAACGCGATAATCTCAGGAAAACTACTAGTCCAAATTAATAGTATAATGCGGTATAAGAAGTGCGTTTTATGTTGTTTCTGTTTCATACTACTAACAACGTTATACAAGTAATGTTCAATGGAATTTGTATGAAAATTTTGTTACTTTTCACTTGATCTGCTGTTAATCGAAAATTTGTAAAGCCTACTCAGCTGTAATAATTTTCCTTGTAATTTTTTTATATACTACTACCGTGATTTTTTTCACATCTCCAAAAACAACCATTTAGCTGGCAGGCGGGGAAAAACTTGACTCTAACAAAAATGTTGACTTTAAGGCTTAATAATCAACAAACGGATCCCTAAATCAAAAAATAATACACACCCCTACTTTATACGTGTAGGGGAAGTACCCGAAAGAATATATTTTCAAGATTTTATTCTACCACTTTGTCGGCGTAACTATTATGTACGAGTATATCCATGCAAAATTTAAGCTTTCTAATATTAAGGGTCTCTGAGCTAAAGCGGGGATAGACAGATAGACAGATGTCTGTCCCCGAAACCGGGGACAGACTAGGGGTTCCCTTTTGCCATTTTAGCTACGGAACCCTAAAAATGTTGCAAAAACGAGGGAAATTGACGCAGATGAAGTTGCGCGAGTCAGCTAGTTTAATATTAATACAATACGAAAGGAATACCTACAAGGCTACGACCGTATGAAAGCATGATGGACGAAATGGGTACCCAAATAAATATCATTATCGTGAGTGACGATCTCTACGGTATCATAAGAAATAAATTTAGCTATCTTCTGACATTTCCCTATTAAGTGAGGGTATAAGTGTTCCCGATTCCGAAACGTATGATCAAATACGTACATACCTGGTATGTTCGTTATGTATTTTTAGTATCTGCTCTAACTACTCAAATATAGAGACTATTATTAGATTATTATTACAACTATTTTAAAACTAAATTAATAGAAAACTAAACAAATTATTTACAACTAAGTTATCTAATATACTGCCCTTTACAAAAAAGGTTAAATGAAAAGGCACAACCAGTTTAGGCGTCGAAGAATTCCTCCCTATCGACGTCAAGCGGTATAGTGCCCAAAAGGCTGGCAGCATTGCCCCGTAGTATGGCAACGCTTATTCTCTGAACGAAGAAATTTCCAGCCTTCAAACTTTTTAGTTGTTGATATGTTTTCATAAACATAATATAGTCTCTAGAAAGTAATTGTACATCGATCCTCAAAAAAACTTAGGTTGATTTCGTTTATAACAATGTTGAATTCGTATAAACGATGTGTTATATAATTATTTTCAGTTAACTTTTGAAGTATGTTTAATTTTCTTAGTTTTTACGTAACTAAAACATATTTCTTATATCTACGTACTATTTGACCAATGTTTTGAGATGTTACGGAAATTTCACATATTAACAAATCACACAGTGTTGTTAGTCCAAGGAATTATTTTAAGTATATCAAATGGAAATTTGTTTGAGCAGTTTTTAAAATCTCTTCAACAGCGGGTAAAATTAACTGTCCTCCAGATTTCGCTATAAATGTACAAATGAGATATTGTGAGATACCTGCAAGCCATCATCGTTACTTTTAGATGCTAAAGCGAACATAATGTGCACGGTGGGGCTGTTTTCATATTTTTCCTTCAATGCTTCAAAATATTTCAAATCTTGTATCACGATGACACCTTCTTAGATGATTTTCGAGTTTCGATGGTTTCATTCTCAAAACTTTGTTGCGTAAATGGCATAATGGGCAATTGTTTTCCTGCCTTTGGTGGAGGAAAACCGAATTTTAAATAATCAATACTGTCGACATTGTTTGGATTCAGCCATTTCGTATCAGTAACATACCTGTAAAAAGAGAAACACGCATCAAGCGCTTGCATTCGAACCTAAGCTAAAATTATATATCTGACAAAACAAACTCAATATTCGCATATTTTATCATCTATACTAATATTATAAAGCTAAAGACTTTGTTTGTTTGTTTGAACAAGATAATCTCAGGAACTACTGGGTCGAATTAAAAAAATATAATATCATGCTACGACCAATAGGAGCAGAGCAGCAATTAAAAATGTTGCAAAAACGGGGAAAATTGACGCAGATGAAGTTGCGCGGGTCAACTAGAGATTAGATGTTAGTCAATGTTTTCACACGACTCATCCCAAAAACAAACTCCTTAGGTCCATTTCTACACTTGCATCTAAAACTACAATTACGTTATACAATACAATAGGCAAACAATCCACCAACTGTGAGCCACATGTTGTTGTAAGATTAGAAACGCAAATCAGACTTTGCCTACATATTTTCACACGAGCTGGGAAAAAGCTATTTTAAAGTTAAATTAGTTTAAAGTTTGCACATTTCGATTGCATACTGCCTTTCTGAGCGGACACATGACGCCGCGAAGTGTCAATCCTATTAAATAATGGTTGTACGAGGAATGGGAGGAGTGCGTAGTATAGGTAAAATAATTGCTACGAACTTTTTAATACACTTTTGCATCTGAATGGTTAAATAGTTTTATATGTTTAACCGACTTTGTTATTGTAGCTATATTATTTCTTGCTTTTTAGTTACTTTATGTTTATTTTTTTGAAGACGGTGTTAAGTGGGCATCCTTAGAACAAATTTTCAAGTGATACATATCAAGTTGGAATTGTCATGGTAGCTTTGTTTTGGCTTTTACTACAAGCTACATGGCATTTAGCACAAGTAAAAGTCATAATCGTTGCATCACAAATGTAAATTTTTATTATAAATTTATTTGCGGTTGGTAAACTAACAACGGCCTATGTTGATGTATAGGAATAATAGTTTTCTAACGGCAAAGTTAAGTTTGTCATATTTAACACCTGTTTTTTCTTTAACGTACCACTATAAAGTAAAACGAAAATACCACGACAATTCCAGCTAGATATGTATCACTTTAAAATTTGTTATAGTGATCCCCATCTATGATTTTTTTCTCAAACTTACACATAATACAATTTTGTAGACTACAGGCATAAAACACCGATGTTACAGAATAGTATCTACTTGATGAGTAGGTACTTTGGCTGGAAGAACGCACAAAGTCATTTTTCACGGATTCGGTATATCGGGACACCTTCGAAACAAAGCTTTGACTGCCTCTGTGGCGCAGTGGGAGTATGTCCGACTGCTACGCAAGAGGTCGTGGGTTTGATTCCCACACGGGACACCACTTTGTGTGATCCACAAATTGTTGTTCCGGGTCTGGGTATAATTTGAGTCCGTGACTTGTATGTTTGTAACCTACAGCGGGAATCGCCTTAAAAAAAAAGTGTACAATAATTCTATGTCCGTGACCGATGTCGCGCGTTTGTATTAAACTTTTTTTCTGTTTTCTCGACACTTTATAGTACCTACTAGTACGCTTCTTATGATTATCTCAAAACTTCTCCTATTTAGATATTCCTCTTTTGCTTAGCAGGGCAGCATAGAGGTTAGAGACTCTCGGTGTTTTTGTACTGAGGGAATACGGCATTAGCATATTTACATAGTCTAAAAATAAATATATTTTTAATTCCTGGTGTTTACCCGAATGTCATCGTTCGTTGTTTATGCCAAATCCCTGTAAGTTACCCTTTCTACTACTATAAACGTGAAAGTTTTATAAATTTAGGAAAAAACACTATTGGTATGAGAACAGTAATGGAATACTTTCATTATCAGATCAACATCTGGTTACAATTTATAGGGGTATCTGATTTCTACCCGGGCAAAACTCTACAGAGTGATTTTGAAAATTGTCGACAAATTGATAAGAGAAATTCAGCACCTACCGTTTAGGGAGATTAGGTATAATAGGATTACATTTAATGTACACCGAAATATTACAAAATAATATCAGCCGTTAACAAAGTAAACAAATTCATTAATTAACTAAAAATATCAACATTTTATTATTATTTCCACACGTCTAATTAGGTACCAGTGATCGGTGTAGTGTTATTTAGGCAAATGTTATGGTAACATGGATTTACCCTAGCATTCCAGGATTAATAAATTATCGAATCGTCAATAATAAACAGTATAAGAAGCTGCTGGTGTCGCAGTGAACTCCGTACCGCCTATTTCCTATTTTTTTTACGTAAGTACCTTCTACAGAGTATTAAAAAACTAAAAAAAAAGAATGAATGAAATCGGTAAAGTCGTTCTCTAGTTTTTTCATGGCCAAGGGAAATAGGGATTCATTTTTATGTATAAAGTTATAAACTTTAGTGATTTTTATATCACTAAAGTTTAAAAATAGTGTGTGAGTATTTATATTTCATGGTAACGCCATAGTAATTTGGATAATTTATTGTAACAATAAATAAAATTTGGTCACATTCAATCAAGGTGAATCTGAAAATCCCGGGATTTTGTGATGACGAGGTATGTCCATGTTATGCCACGATTGATGAATCCCGCTGAATACTAACGCCGATCAGTACTTATAACCATTAATTACAAGTAATAAATACCAATTAAAATCAATCAATCAATCAAAATCAAACAACTGATATCGGATAACATAGTTAACGTTAACCAATTTTTAAACAACAAAACTCTATATGCAAAATTCCATTATACAACATAGTAAATGCACAATAAGTTAGTTGTTGACGCAACCATCTGCTTCAGCGAGATGTAGGCATACGTCCAACTTCGTTGGTCGTCTTTATTATTCCCAAAACACGGGCAACAGAACTATGCAACTTTGTAAAACCCGGAATATTCTGAAGTAAAGTTGTTCGCTGACCAAACTTATGTAGCAGCTACTGTTGTTTTGTTGCTCAATTAAAGAAGGACGTTTGTAACATTTTTAAGCAAATTAAACCGACTCCAGAATGTAAATTATATGGTGTGTTAAATGAGAGCAGAAACATAATCATCGAATAATGCAATTTTCGCTGACTTACTACTATGTTCTGGCCTATGTCTTATACTAAATGTAGAACGATATAATACGAACTAATACGATTCTAAATGTAGAATAACATTTTAAAGACTGCCTCTGTGGTGCGGTGGGAGTGTATCCGACTGCTACGCAGGAGGTCGTGGGTTCGATCCCCACCCAGGATAAAACTTTGTGTGATGAGCACGATGGTTTATTCTGTGTCTGGGTGTTATTTATCTATATTAAGTATGTATTTAGAAATATATAAGTATGTTTATCAGTTGTCTGGTTTCCATAGTACAAGCTCTGCTTAGTTTGGGATCAGATAGCGTTGTGTGAGTTGTCCCAAGATATTATAGATATTATATTACTCCTCCTATCCTATCTAAACCTCCCCAAAAAATGCAGTTGAATAGCGTAAATACCATCCAAATTGAATCAGTGGTTTCAGACAAAAATATAGTCACCTGTTTGAACATAGTTACCTATAGGATATACTTATACATGTAGCTATGTTTTTAATGCCTAACTGTAAAATAGATTATAATGATATATCTATGCACAAACTACTCAGAACAACAACGCAATGCTACCGAGTAGGCTAGTTAGTAAAGTTTTATTAAATTGAATACTAAAACCCCAACTGGAGGGTAAGTTTGGCCTGCATTGTTACTCCAGCTCCACAATTGTTGTCTGATCTGATATTCAATAGTAATACAATAAGAAACGCTACCTATTAATTTACCATCACAATTTATTCCGATATTCAAGCTAATATTGATCCTTGTAAAAGGAACGGTTTCCATTTCCTCTCTTTATTCAATTAGATGATTGAGTGTCTGAGGTTTCTGTTAGTAGATTTATTTACTCAACGGCAGAAGTGCGTAATATCAAACTTATTTTGTTACAGATCAAATTTTAGAATATTATCGGGACATAATCGCGTGAAATATTTAAATGTACCTTTTATTTACCTGACGTTTCGATCGAATCGCACGTGACCCCGATCGGTGCAATTCGATCGAAACGTCGGGTAAAATAAAGGAAAGGTGTAAACATCGCAAAAGTTTAAAAACAGGTCAAATTTTATTCTGATTGTAGCTTTTGATACGGCAAAGCCGTGAAAGAGCCGAGAGCGAGAAGTCCAGAATAAAAGTTACAATCATCTTTGTAGATGTTGGCCTATTTACTGCAATAATATAAGTAACTTAAATTTGTCAAGCTTTAACTAAACTGATTACGTACAAAATTTCAATAATTGCAGCCCGGTACTTTCGTAAGCTAAAACTTCATTATATAGCTAGAAATATAGATAAAGCTTAAGATTTTACTTCTAGCCATGCTGGTTCTAAAAGATTACAGAATGTCCTCCCCTCCAATTATCTTTCAGGTCGACTTAGGATATTATAACAATGAACTGTAAGGCCGTGCTCACGGACGTAGGGAAATGCCAAAATTTATCCGATAAGAAGATTTCCTTCGGGTTTTTTCTTTTTGCCTAGCCTTCTAGAATTATAGAGGGCTTTTATATACGCGTGATAGATAAGGGATATATTAATGGCTATTTACATAGATAAATATCAATCGTAATAAATAAATTCAGGTAAATATTATACCTGTGTACTAAGGGATGAATATGTTTGATGAATTTGTTTAGCCTGTCAATAAATCGTAGACATAATGACCACTTTAATAAGGAATCCTAAATACCACAGTAATGTTGTTAACTGTAGAATATGTGACAGTATTTGTACATTAGAATCACAGAATACGTTATGGCAGAGTAAATTGACATTATAGAAGTAGCTGCAGGTTGTTTATATTATAACAATAGCCATGGATATGCAAGTAGACATGTCTTTATGTCAATTGTATTTTTAGTAACCTGAACAATGATTTGTATCACGGAATAGGTTATGACAAAGTACAAGTACTTACAGTTTATGTTGTAATAAACATGTAAATTACTTAAGATGATTATAACACATTATAAAAGCACCACACAGTATTATAAATGAATTAAAACAATAAATATCCACTGGTCACAAATGTAGGTACTGCTTGAAACGTCAAATATTGTTGTTGTGATATTTCACTTCTTTTATTGAAAATTAAAAGGTAGTGTGTTTTATCTGTGTAATAGTTTTATTATTATTCCTTTATTTAAATAACATAATTCTGTGTATTAAATTATTTTATGGGTTAAAGTATAATAATTAGGAATATTTGCGAAGTACCCACATGTTCTTTAATATTCAGTGTATTTGTTCTATAAAAGGACTGACAGATTGTGATCGAGGCTCAGTCTGATTGCAACATTTGTGGATACAGGTACGATCCGATTCAGATTATACTAATTGCTGGTTCTTTTGTGCTGATATCCTATTATTGTGTATTATGTATAGATATTGACTAATAACAATATATTGCAATGTGATATGATTTGATGAATATTGCCTGGTGTGATACTTATCAGCTGTTCTACAGCGATATGGTCGTACATTGCAATAATGTTGTGAATTGGTTATGTTAGAAAGTATCTGTGGTATATTGTATTTAGGATGTATGAAATGTAGTACGGCAAATGTTTATTAGGAGACTGGCTATTATGAAACCTTTGATACAACTAGACCAAACAAGGTTGAAAATATATGATACTTGTCATTTATTCCTTTGTATTATTTACCTCCCTAATTTATTCTATTCCCTATTGATACTATACTGATTGATAAGGTTAGATTGCAACTGATTGGGTATATAATCCAAATATCCTGACACAGTAGTAAGTGTAGTTCTACTATGAGTCGTAGTGGTCTACAATGAGTCGTAGTACTACTACGATGAGTCGTAGGACTTCTACAAGGAGTCGTAGGACTTCTACGTAGTTCAACAATAAAAGCTTTAGTATTTTATTACAAATCGCTACGACCCCTATGTAAAATCTAACATCAGAAGTGGGATAAGTTCTCATTGGCCACATAACTAATACAACTGTTGTAAGTTTCAGAATGGTTACTGCTGCTTGGGATTGCTTATTCCGAGTCGATCTGCAATATTGCTGGTGTTGCTGCTTTTACTACTTCGGCAACTACCAGAGCTGATCTACAACGCTGGCTGCTTTTTTTTTCCCGTGGTTCGCTCCTGATATTTCTCCAGTGGAATTCTCCAGTCAAGTAAAAAGCGGAGCAGAAAACATGGATTAAGTTTGAGTATGAAATACTCGGAGAGGTATTTAATATTATTTTTGCTTTGTTGAGGTAAATGTGTGAATAGTTGAGAAAGTGAGAATAGAATCAAAATTGATTTTGTACTATGAGTTAGGCTATATTAACATGGATTGAAGTTGAATTGCATATTGGGTTATCATAAATGTTTTATCGTTGAAATGAAATTGAAAGTACTGTGACAATGTAATGACCTTTTACCCAAAAGTAAAAATAGACCGAGTATGAGACCATGACTATAAATAACTATATAATGATGTCAGATTGACCGAGCGGATTGATGACAATCGTGAGTCACTAAACATTTCTAATAAATTTCCGTATAAAGCTAATAGGCCAGTAGTACAAATTGACATTCATATCGACTCAAGAAAAAAATTGCATTTGACAAAGACGTTAGTTTTACGTTTACCTACGAGTGTACTGGTGGATTTTGATTATTATAGTTAAATAATAAAACTAGCTTTGACAGATCGAATATTATGATATGGTTGGTTATGCAGTAACAGAATTCTTATTCAAATTAGATAATTTTGTTGGCTTCTTTTTAGTTACTGCAAACAAATTGTTTTTGAATAAGTACTCAAAACGTTTAACAAATGCGGGATAAATCCCATCGCATATTGAGTTTATGTGATAAAACAGATGCCTCTAGATAATTTGATATCTAAAAATATATTTTGACATTTTAAGACGTTAGCTGACGAAATACAATGAAATGCCTAACTAATTGTTTTGTTATCAGTATAGGCCGATGACATAAACAATATACCTGACAATTAAATTTCTGTCACTCGATAGATATACTCAATTGATGTTAAGGCAAATAAACCACCATCATATACTTTTGTTTGAAAAAAAATAAATTTTTTTTTACACAAATAGTCTTCGACAATGACTTTATTTCTATACACTCGGCGAATTTCATTTTTGTTTCTTTTATTGTGAACTAAATATTGATACATTTCTTTTAATTGTATTTATTTCAATCTAAAAAGTTTAATGGCAATATTTAAATACTAAAAATCAATGGGATTTTTAGTTTGTTTGTGCACAAAAACAAACATTAGTAATTCATTTTCATTTTACGTCTGTTTTTCGATTTCCTGTTATGCTCTGAACTTAGTTACATGCTCTGAACTTATGTACATGTAAGATAACCTATAGAGTACATTTTGATAAATGGATCTTTTGATAAAAGGATGTTTTGATAAAAGGACGTTTTGATAAAAGGACGTTTTGATAAAAGGACGTTTTGATAAAAGGACGTTTTGATAAAAGGACGTTTTGATAAAAGGACGTTTTGATAAAAGGACGTTTTGATAAAAGGACGTTTTGATAAAAGGACGTTTTGATAAAAGGACGTTTTGATAAAAGGACGTTTTGATAAAAGGACGTTTTGATAAAAGGACGGTTTGATAAAATAACGTTTTGATAAAAGGCCTTTTGATAAAAAGGACAGTTTGATAAAAAGGACAGTTTGATAAAAGGACAGTTTGATAAAAGGACAGTTTGATAAAAGGACAGTTTGATAAAAGGACAGTTTGATAAAAGGACAGTTTGATAAAAGGACAGTTTGATAAAAGGACAGTTTGATAAAAGGACAGTTTGATAAAAGGACAGTGTGATAAAAGGACATTTGGAAAAAAAGGACATTATGCGCTGAGATGCAATAGCAAACTGATTTTGATATTGACAGCTCCAAATGCTCTAATAATGAAATGGTTTTTAAAACATTTGAGTAATTTTTTTTAAATTGTAAAAGAAGTGGTTAAATCTTTAGTACCGAAAAAAAAAACGGTAAATGGGAAAAAATATACCAAGATTTTTGTGTAAAGAACGGTTCAGAGTATCAAATAACTTCCGACTATATTGAGTACTCATAGAAAAAAAAACACTGATATTTATAAAAAAAAAAAAACATTTTGAGAGTTTAAACCCTTAGTCCAAAATTGCCTTTAGAAATATTTTGTATTTCCCATTTTTTTTTCTTTTTGCCAAGTATTACGGTACCGTACAAGAAAAAAAAAAACAACACAGGTGTCCATTGTAAATGTTTGTGTACCAAATATGTTGAACTAGTAAACTAGACATTTAAAATGCATAGTAGCAAATATGTTGGACTGGTAAACAAGACATTTAAGAAGCATAGTAGCAAATATGTTGGACTGGTAAACTAGACATTTAAAAAGCATAGTGGTTAATAAGTTGTATATTATACAAAACCGTTTTTAAGTGCAATGTTAGTTGACTGTTCATACATTTCGATGATATTTTTGCTTTTATATTTGAATCCATTTTCGTTTATTTTGTGATAATTAGTTTCTTTGGCTCGACACTAGAACTGTTTCAAGTCATCCCGTACACATGACTAGTTGCGTATTTGTGCAAGGTTATAGTAATAGTCCGCTGTATTGCTTATTTGCAGGGTGATTTGATTTACTTTGCTTAAAAATGATCTCATTTAAAAATGATTGAGTTTGATTACTCATTGTCACCGAGAAACTGAAAAAAAAAACAAAATGATTCCTACTATTTTATTTCTAGATCTAGACGCGTTTTAATTATCATTTGTTAAACCTTAACAGTTGTGAAAGTTATTACTCGTATAATATACGAGTATATGCAAAAATTACGAATTTATAAACGACTTTGACTGAATATTCATTTGAGACTCGATCCTTGACATTACGACAAAAAAAAAGGGTGTGGCGGTACCCACATATAATAATATAAAATAAATTGACACTTGACAGCTCGCGCCAAATCCTGAATCGCGATATAGAAGTTTTCACAGCTGCTAACTATAAATACAAGTTCCCAACGTTAACCGTAGGGCCGCGGCCCGCCAGGCACGATCAACTCGCCTGGTCGGAGGATCCTCCCTTTGTGTTGGAGGGACTTGACACCTTGTCCTCCACAGTGGTGACCCCGACGTGATTGGAAGCAGCCTTCATCACCAGCAGCAGCAGCATCGTCATCGCCACACTCGCCGTCACTCCCACAGATATGAGCGGTAATCAAGTCACAGCCAGCCAGCATCCGGCCTCTACTGGGATACCACACGCCTGCAGCGAACGCTCCAGCCTGGTCAGCCCTACGGCCTCTCCAGCGTCTAGGCACAGCACACTGCACCTACGGTACTCGTAAGCAGAGCACATCTCTCCCGTCTACGCAGCAGCCAGCCACTACGCAGCACCGCAGCACCGCACACCGCAGCTACTACCCGACTCACTGGGTTCAGCGGACTTCAGTTCCCCGACTCACTGGAACTAGCGGCATTCAGTTCCGACTCACTGGGACTAGCGGAATCAAGTTCCGACTCACTGGAACTACTCAACACTGGCACTGGCACGCTCCTCAAGAAAGCGACGACAGCTGACTCATCAACACAATCAACCTCCGGTCTCGGAGGGGAGTGATGTGGCGGTACCCACATATAATAATATAAAATAAATTGACACTTGACAGCTCGCGCCAAATCCTGAATCGCGATATATAAGTTTTCACAGCTACTAACTATAAATACAAGTTCCCAACGTTAACCGTTGGGCCGCGGCCCGCCAGGCACGATCAACTCGCCTGGTCGGAGGATCCTCCCTTTGTGTTGGAGGGACTTGACACCTTGTCCTCCACAAGGGAGTCCGCTGGTCGGTCACTGCCCTGATGTTAGTCTGTAATATCGCTGGCAGTGGGTGCTAGGACTAACATGTCAAGGCCAAAGGCTGATTAATTTGTTGAACCTTAAGAGAAGAGTTGTTGAAGTGCTCTCTATTACGAGTATATGGAATGTTTACGAATTTTATCAGCTTTAATTTTGCCACTATTATTTGACTTATAAACGACTTTGACTTAATATTCGTTTGGAACTCGATCCTTGACTTAATGACAAAAAAGGAGTCCGCTGGTCGGTCACTGACCTGATGTTAGTCTGTAATATCACTGGCAGCGGGTGGTAGGACTAACATGTCAAGGCCAGAGGCTAATTAAACAATGTATACGCTGGTCGGTCCCTGCCCTGATGTTAGTCTGTAATATCACTGGCAGCGGGTGGTAGGACTAACATGTCAAGGCCAGAGGCTTATTAGACAATATATCTGCCGGTCGGTCATTGACCTGATGCTATACTGGAAGTCATGTGCGGCAGATGATAGGTATGGCATGTCAGGGTCAGAGGCTAGTATTTATATATTTACAAATGTGTGTGTATGTGTGTGTCTGTTTATACTTCGAGAGCGAAGTATAAGTCAGTATGGCCGTGATAGATAAGGGATATATTAATGGCTATTTACATAGATAAATATCAATCGTAATAAATAAATTCAGGTAAATATTATACCTGTGTACTAAGGGATGAATATGTTTGATGAATTTGTTTAGCCTGTCAATAAATCGTAGACATAATGACCACTTTAATAAACTTTATGTTGTAATAAACATGTAAATTACTTAAGATGATTATAACACATTATAAAATCACCACACAGTATTATAAATGAATTAAAACAATAAATATCCACTGGTCACAAATGTAGGTACTGCTTGAAACGTCAAATATTGTTGTTGTGATATTTCACTTCTTTTATTGAAAATTAAAAGGTAGTGTGTTTTATCTGTGTAATAGTTTTATTATTATTCCTTTATTTAAATAACATAATTCTGTGTATTAAATTATTTTATGGGTTAAAGTATAATAATTAGGAATATTTGCGAAGTACCCACATGTTCTTTAATATTCAGTGTATTTGTTCTATAAAAGGACTGACAGATTGTGATCGAGGCTCAGTCTGATTGCAACATTTGTGGATACAGGTACGATCCGATTCAGATTATACTAATTGCTGGTTCTTTTGTGCTGATATCCTATTATTGTGTATTATGTATAGATATTGACTAATAACAATATATTGCAATGTGATATGATTTGATGAATATTGCCTGGTGTGATACTTATCAGCTGTTCTACAGCGATATGGTCGTACATTGCAATAATGTTGTGAATTGGTTATGTTAGAAAGTATCTGTGGTATATTGTATTTAGGATGTATGAAATGTAGTACGGCAAATGTTTATTAGGAGACTGGCTATTATGAAACCTTTGATACAACTAGACCAAACAAGGTTGAAAATATATGATACTTGTCATTTATTCCTTTGTATTATTTACCTCCCTGATTTATTCTATTCCCTATTGATACTATACTGATTGATAAGGTTAGATTGCAACTGATTGGGTATATAATCCAAATATCCTGACACAGTAGTAAGTGTAGTTCTACGATGAGTCGTAGTGGTCTACAATGAGTCGTAGTACTACTACGATGAGTCGTAGGACTTCTACAAGGAGTCGTAGGACTTCTACGTAGTTCAACAATAAAAGCTTTAGTATTTTATTACAAATCGCTACGACCCCTATGTAAAATCTAACACGCGCAATGAATTAGTATAGATGATTTTCCGCATAAATTTAGCTTATAAACCAGGAAACAAATTTATACTTCTATACTAATATTATAAAGAGGAAAAATTTGATTGTTTGTTTGTATTGAATAGGCTCCGACACTACTGGACGGATTTGAAAAATTCTTTCATCGTTGTGAAGCTACACTGACCCATGGTGACATAGGCTATTTTTTCGGGTATACGCGGGTGAAACCGCGAGTCGTCCGCTACTATATTATAAAGCTGAAGAGTTTGTTTATTTGCTCAGGAACTACTAGTCCGAAATGAAAAATTATTTCGGACTAGTTCTAACTAGTCGTTTACTTTTGGATAGTCTATTTATTGAGAAAGGCTATAGGCTATATAACATCACGCTACGAACAATAGGAGCGGAACAGCAATGAAAAATGTTGCAAAAACGGGGAAAATATACGCAGACGAAGTTGCGCGAGTCAGCTAGTTATAAACAAACTACAATATTATTTCTGTACACAAAACAATAGCTCCTGTATTTAGTCTTGTTCCACTTTAATTTTCGAAGCGAAATTAAAACGGTTTCATTGTGTCAATGTAATTAGGAATACTAGCAACTAAAGTAAGCTTTAATTACTAGGTAAAAGGACACGTAATACTTCAATTTGCTTTGATATCCAACACCAGAGGAGATAGGGGTCTGAAAATACGAAAATAGGGTCTAAATTGCCTGCTCACCTAATCTAAATAATGTTTCTCGGATACCCCAATAAGTTTTGAACAAAACTTTTTCTCTCACCTCCAGATAATGTTAGGGTTCATGGAAAAACATTCTTGATACGTGACCCACACAGTTTATCCTTTGGGGAACCTCCTATTGATATATTGTAGTATCGGATAGGGCGCTGGGAGCCTATCTCACCTAACTATTCTCGTGGAGTGTGTAAATCTTCGTTCGCGAAGAATTATTGCTCATTAAACCTATTTGGATGGTTTAAAAGGTGTGTAAGCCGCAAGTGTTGTTCCGATCGTGCAACTTGATTTATTGATTGTAAAATGTAAGCTGGAAGAAAAGCCTCGACCTTTTACGAAACAAAATTATCAATACCGTCTGTGATTTGTTTAACCAAAACGAGTTTATCCCAAAATTCTATAGATTTTTAACTCCATACAAAAATAAGCGAAAGAGTGTTAAGGATTATTTTTTACTGCAAGTCATGCCACTTTAAAAAAGGTTTATTATTTTTATTTAAAAAAAGAATAGGTTTATTATTTAAAAAAAAACTTTTGATCTTTCTTTGAAGAAAAAAGTTAGGTGAATTATTTAAACCACTGACGTATAGACCTGAACTGCGCTATGATCAAACAAAATTGACCACTCTCTAGAAAGAGACAATGCTACTTTGTGGACAATACCTGTCAAAGAGATAGGGCCGCACGAATTTTTTCTCTCAGATTATTTTTTATTGCGTTTGTAATTGCGACGACCAGCTTTCTATGTTAAAGTGTAATGAAAAGCAATAAAGCAAAAATTTTAGAAAGACGGTATTTTTGTATGAATAATCTAAACAAAAAAAATGTGTGGCACTCTGGGACTGCCGCGGTAAAGCATAGAATTTTTATTAACTAAAAAAAACAAAAAAAAAAATTAAAAAAGATTTATATTTCATAAGTTAAATATACATATTTTTTTCTTTTCATTACATTTCGGAGCAGCCATATACATATACGTTAAGCGAACGCTCGGCCGAGCTACATGGTAGGTGGAGTGGGGGGTGTTAGGTTTTATTTTCGTTACGGAATTTCTTGATTCGGTCGCTGCGCTCAAATCCCGCGATAAAAGCTATGCAATGGCTTAAAAAAATGTAATATTCACTTTGATAGATTTTCTCGCAGTCCATGTGAAATTGGGGCAAATCACAAATTTAATACTAAAACTACATATATAAGTTTATTGTAATATTAATACAAATGTATTTCTTTTGATTAATTTATTTGAGCGTAATGAAGTAACGTGAGATGTAATCCTTTTCGACTCAATGAATAGATAATGATTTTTTATTAATAGACCCGTCAAATGAAACCTATCTAAAGCAACGTCGTTTTTTAAATTGATACTGTATAGTGTCGAATGAATTCACATTACTAAGTAAATTTATAATGAGAACATGTCTGCACTTTGCGTCCATATTTGTTTAAATGCTGCTATTAGAGTATATTTTTAATGCGTTAGAGAATATTGTGTCAGATCTATTTAGGGTATGTAGCAAAAATGGCAAAATGGAACCCTTATAATATCGCCGTGTCCGTATCTTAGCTCAGAGACGGTTAGTACTTAGAAAACTGCAAAATTTTCGTATAAATTCCATTAAAAATTATTTAAAAGTATAACGTTGTTAGTAGTTATGAAACAAAAACAACAGAAGACTCACTTCTAAGTCCGCATTATTGTGATGGGCAACTGCGGAACTCTACATTGTGCATAGGCCGACATAGTCTTGCCCAGTTTTTTCCACTTTCCTACCTGATATTTTTATTAATAACAAGAACAAGATAGCTGGCTTTGAGTCTGTACGTAGTACATTACAATGGTTCTATTAAAAATCAGCGATGCAAGTCTATCACAGACCTTGCAACAGTATAGCTGAATGGGAACCATTTGTTGTCAAAGTTATGACGTGCACAAATCATTTTTCTATTGTCAACCGACTTAAAAAAGGAGTAGGTTCTCAATTCGACTGTATGTTTTATTTTTTTGGATTTTTGTTTACTGATTACGCAAAAACGACTCGACCGTTTTGAAAAGTTATTTTTGTGTTTGAAAGGGTATACTTCCAAGTTGGTCCCATTGTCATCAGATCATGATCTGATGATGGGATCCTGGACAAATCTAGGGAACTCTTCAAACATTAAAGGCACATCGAAAAATGTTGCAAAAACGGGAAAAATTGACGCAGACAAAGTTGCGCGGTTCAGCTAGTAATGTTATTTAAATAAACATTTATGTTTTATATAAAAAGGTGATGTGTTAAGCAAACTAATGCATACATAGATTACCTATATATTGCAATGTCACTATTATAAACAGTCGTAAAAGTAGGAAAGCATGATTTAATTATCACGAGTGAAAAAGAGAAAAATGAAATTAGCTGCTTTTTTCTGTTGATGCCGGCGATGCGACACTGACATATAAAAACTAAACCAATTGTATAGATGTTAAAGTGCCGCTTTACATAATACAAAACATAATTGTAAATCTATACTAATATTAAAAAGCTGAAGAGTTTGTTTGTTTGTTTTTTTGAACATTAACGTTGTTTGTTTATGCGAACTGGAAAAATCTTTTACTGTTGGATAGCTCATTTATTGAGAAAGGCTATAGGCTATATAACATCACGCTCCGATCAATAGGAGCGAAGCAGCAATAGGAAATGTTGCAAAAACGGGGAAAATAACGCACATGAAGTTGCGCGGGTCAGCTAGTAAATAATGAATCTAAGTATGTTTAGTTCCCTTATTTGTTTAGTTAATATTATAAGCTAATGCTAAAAGGCCTCCCCCATATCATGTACTTAAAAACCATTTCGATAAAACCAGCGTTTTAATAATTACATCATTGATAAAGTCGGTTCATCCTTTTAGGCTCTACGATGCCATAGACAGACACACGAACTTATATCATTATTATAACAACCCCTGTTTGCGTAGAATGACCTACATCCTACGCAAGCTCACCTGAGTATGTCTGACTTGAATTTAAAGAATTACACTGTGTCCCATCACAGAGATCTATAAGAGTAGCAAGGATGTCCCTAGCGGAATATTTGCCCATTCTCTATAGACCTTGGCCAAGGATTTGGCCTCTTTAGTGAATTTGGCACTCATGGAATACATTCACACATCCATTGTCTCGGGTTTGTTGCCATTTCCACCGACGGCAAACCAAATGGTTGAATAGTTTGTTTGTTTGGTTCAACGCAATAATCTCAGAAACTACTAGTTTGAATTAAAAAAATATTTAAGTGTTAGATAGCTCATTTAATAAGGACGGTTACAGGCCAAACTCACGCAAATAACATCACGCAACTACCAAGAGGAGCGGAGCATCAAGCTAGTCAGCGGCCCACCCCGAATGCGCACGAACTACATATTCTCCACTATCTATATATTTATACTAATATAATTCAGGTGCAGTTTGTTTATTTATTTATTTGTTTCTTCGGATCAACGCGCTAATCTCAGGAACTACTGAATCGAATTGAAAAATTATTTAGTGTCGGATAGGTAATTTATCAAGGTAAGCTAAAGGCTATATAACATCACGCTACGTCTAGTAGGAGCAGAGCAGCATTGAAAAATATTGCAAAAGTGGGGAAAATTGACACAAACGAAATTGCGCGATATAAACTTCCCGGGAGAAATTATCTGACTGAGAGGGAAACGCATCAAATTCCTTTGCATAGTTTAGAAGATGAATTGTATATAGGGATGGGACTTTGTTTTATACTATAAATCTACTTTCCAACGACAGCAGTGAAACGATTAAATTCCAAATGTTCATATTCGCCTCTGTGGCGCGGTGGGTGTGTGTCCGACTGCTACACAAGAGGTCGTGGGTTCGATTCCCACACGGGACACCACTTTGTGTGATCCACAAATTGTTGTTCCGAGTCTGGGTGTACTTTGTGTCCGTGACTTGTATGTTTGTAAAGTCCCTCGCGAGACAGGGCTCGTAGGGCTTGTAGCCTAATGCGGAAGTCGTCTTTTTAAAAAAAAAACATACTTTCGGAGGTGCGCAAATCTGACAGTGGCAATATTAACCAAATTCGCCGATTTGTTGCTCGATCAGATCTGCGTCAGTCGAAACACAACACTGAGCTAGCTAAACACTCAATCGTGTGTGCAATAGGTAGGTGCAATATCTGCAGGTCGGAATTAAACTTGTATTCCGAAGGTGCACTACATTGATTTATGAGTTTACAATGAATAGGCGCTTTGCCGGTTATATGTCGGTGGTGGCTCGATACGACTGAAAACATTCACATGAGCGGAGATAAGTGTAGAGAGAGCGGGCGTAGTTTTACTGTAGGTGCGTGTTATGTAATAACTTGCATTTGTAACCTAAATGAATAAAGTATTTTTGACTTTTGACTTTTGATACCAAATCACACGTTCCTTCGAGCGCGCAATATTCTACGAAAAGGGATCCAAAGTATCCCTTTCACGTAATATGTTGGTCTCCTAACCGATGTCGGTTACGGCGACCAATCTCATTAATAACTAGAAAGAAGATATTATATTGAACCAGTGCCAGTGCAGACACATGTGGACTTTCTCTTGTCTACGACTGGCCTGTTGGTCTAGTGGTTAGTGACCCTGACTGCTTAGCCGGAGGTCGTGAGGATAAAACTTTGTGTGATGAGCACGATGGTTTATTCTGTGACTAGATGTAATATTTATAATATGTATGTATTTAGAAATAGATAATTATGTTTATCAGTTGTCTGGTTACCTCTGCTTAGCTTGGAATCAGATGGCGTTGTGTGAGTTGTCCCAAGATATTATTATTATTATTCCCTCACTCTCATAGTCCGATGGGACTGAAATCTGACAGGACCAACGGCTTAACATGGTCTTTTATTTTATTTCCAAGTTTTGTAATGTTAACGATTTGCTGCAAATGGTAATGTAACGTTAAACCATGCCGCGTATTGCTGGGTAGTTTGACTTGGATCGGCTTCCTCGGCTCTCTCCAAACGGCAGCATTGATATTGCGAGCCGTTTCTGCAGCGTTAGTTCCGCGTCGGAACTCGTATAAAAAATACTCAATATTAAAAGAATCTTGTTGAAAGTTGAGCACGGTCTTGCCGCGAAAACGGAAAAAAAAACTTGAATAAGGACTCTGAATAAAAAACAATTGAAATTCGAAAATCAAATGTTGCGCATTTTTTAAAAGAAAAACCTCATAGAGATTTTCGAGTGAAAGTTTTTACACATAATACATGTGTAAAAACTTTCACTCGAAAATCTTAAACCATGACCGCCTTATTACAAAGAAAAGACCAAATCAAAGTTTAAACCAAGACTTTCAAGTCCAGGATATAGTACAGTACTATTGGTCTTATTACAAAGCTTAGATAATCCGTGGACCAGCTGATACCAAAGGATCTAGCAATCAGCCACAGATTATAATCAATGTAGTTCATTCATTGTTCTTATCATTCAAAAATAACGTTCCGTTTTATACCAATATAATTTGAAAGTATAGTTTTCATTGAGAATAAAATATTTAGACGTTCTATGTAGCTAAATTATTCGCCAGCACTACGTAATTTTCAAAATATTAACCTGACATAAAAGCCCTCGGCCTGCAATTTACGAAAAATCAAATAAATTCTGTCAGGATCGAAACGTTACACAAGTAGTTGTCATTAGTACTAAAAATGTAAACAAATGATGATAACCTAAATTTTACTAACTCAGACATTATTAGGGATGGTAGAAGTTTAATCTGAGTAACTATAGCGCCCAAACACTTTAGAGGAACTTGGATGCGAGTTTTTATTACAGAGCTAGTTTCATTGGAACAGGTCTTAGCATGGAAGGATACTTACTCAATAAGATAATCCATTTTTGATATACTTACTGTTTTCTTTGTTGCACTCGTTGTTCTGAATGTATTGGGGGAAAGTATGCCTAGATTCAACATAGGTACTGAAGCTTCGGCTGAAGCACAACAAACAATTGAAACAAATTTTATGAATATATTTATTATTTAATATCAGTGGGCTTGCTATGAAATGAAATTCTCAATTATCTACATAGAATCATTATTTATTAGATACCATTTATTCTCCCTAAGAACAGAGTTCATTTTCATGAGAATCATAAATATAATTATCTAAACTGTTAGGTAGCACTTAATAGTTATTCCATTTGACAACAAAATGGATGTTAACAATTTCAATAACCTGTAACCATTCTGTATTCCCTGTTCAAACTATGTTTAAAAAGGAATATTGAGTTGATATCCCTTATTTCTATTTAGATGACTAGCTTTCCCGCACAACTTAGTCTGCATAAATCTTCCCTGTTTTTGCAACATTTCTCAATGCCGCTCCATTCCTATTGCTTGCAGTGTGATATTATATAGCCTATAGCCTTCCTCGACAAATGGGCTATCCAACAGTAAAAAGTTCAAAAGAATTACCGCGTTCAAACAAACTTTTCAGCTTTATAATATTAGTATTTTACAATAAATTTTAAATTGTATGCATTTTTTGTATAATATATAAACAGTGATCAATAATATATTTATATAATAAAATTGATAATTCTATATTTAGATCCACCTTATAGTTCACTAGTTAGTTTTAGGTACATTATACATAGAATCATTATTTATTAGATACCATTTATTCTCCCTAAGAACATAGTTCATCTATCAGAGAATCTTAAATATAATTATCTAAACTGTTAAGTAGTGCATAATAGTTATTACATCACAATTTCAATAACCTGTAACTAATCTGTACTCTCTCTGTTTAGTGTTCAAACTATGTTTATAGGAACATTGTACCAATGTATTAACTAGCTGAGCTCTATTAAACATAATATTCAGTTCTTGGTACCTACCTATAACCTAAGTTTACATCTGTTTCTAGTGATAGGTATACCCATGGTTACACTTTACCAACTAAATTTTAAATTGATCAATGTTTATTTAGTTCCACTATATGTATAGTTCAGTAGTAAGTTTTAGGTAAGAAATTTTGTCTTAATGATGTTTCTATTACTTTGTTTTGTGCATTTTGAGTATATTCAACATTGGTTTTTGCCGCACTACTCCAGACCACCTATCAGACATTCCAAATGTGATTTTCCAACTTCAATATAAATAATGTGACATATTATAAGTGGAATGCATCAGATTGTTTTACATAGAGCACTAGTTAATGATACTATTGTCGAACAAAAATAATCTGTGTTGATCTTCAACTTTCCACACTGCGTAGGTAAACATCACGTCGAGTCTGGTTGACCCAAACATTGCACAGACCACTTTAATTTTAGGACATCTCTGAGTTCTGTATATTAAATCTTCTCTCTCAATTCCAAGCTGTGATAAATGTTTTGAAAAACAATAATAAGCATGTATTATTAAATCTTTTGTCACACATCGCATTTCACTCGATTTTTGCGTTTATTTTGTTGCCACACCGTATTTAGTTAGTTAATAATTTAAATTCACTAAACACGCATTATTCGTCATTAATAATTGAAACTAAAATACGCAAAATTGTAAATGGTCTAACGTTCAAATTGTCAAGTTTT
The DNA here is from genome assembly GCA_945859575.2 of Herminia tarsipennalis. Lineage (NCBI taxonomy): Eukaryota > Metazoa > Arthropoda > Insecta > Lepidoptera > Erebidae > Herminia > Herminia tarsipennalis. The sequence continues at coordinate 15,236,864 of OX243845.2, read as the reverse complement.
TGACATTTTAAGGTTATTACCATAGTTAAACTAGGGTGATCGAAAGACTAATCTATAGACCAAAGAAGATCATCGATTAAGCGATGAACCTCGTTTTGTAATAAAGATTTTCGTAGATCCATGGTTTAAACTAGGATTTTCGTCAAACCAGCTTTTGGAATAAGGCGGTGAAGGTTTAATATCAATTCCTCCCCTATTATTTCAAAACCCTAATAATACTTTATAAATATATCTAGTGTTCTACGAGATTTGAACGATTCCATTTACATCAAATATTTGTCCTCTCAGTTCATCTCCGCTTTACTAAATACTGGGCTTGTTGGAAGCCCTCTAAATATCCTGCAATTGAAATCCCTTGTCGATGTTACTCGAACTGTATCGCTCTCTGCCCCTTTGTGCTAGTATAAGGTTCTTTATATAAAACAGCTTCGATAAATTGTGTACAAAAGCTTTCACGTAAAACTAGATAATCTTATTGATACAAGAATGTTGGCGAGCCAAACTTTGCTAAGGCTTTATTCTTTATCAAGTAAACGTTTTTTATGAGATATATCTCAGTCCTGAGAACAATATTATATCTTTATAAAATGTTAATACTACGGGTCTTAATCGCGTGAATTATTTTAAGTACCTTGTTTATTGCCCGACATTTTGACCGTATTGCAACGTCTTTGCAAGGTATTTTACCTTATATTACTCACGCGATTAAGACCCGCAGAATATATAATTATATAATGTGTACAACTTGCGAAAGTATTTCAACATTTATATTATATCCTATTAGTCTTATTCCGTGCAACTTCGTCCACTTTCATCTGAATATAAGCTACATATATTATTTAAATTAACATCCAAAAGAAATTGATGAATCCGAGTTGTATAAATAAATTCATTACATCTACCTTTATAGCTATGATAAAGCGATAAAATAGGAGGAAAAGTATTATAATCCTTACAAATAACTGAGAAAATAACCTAATTAGAGAGAAGCATAAAGCTGTCAAGCGAAATTGAAACGTTAAATTTCTGAATTATTATTCTTTACACAAAACGGAAGAATTAAACATTCGCACCGATATGTTTACTATTCATAAATTAATTCAATTCATCTGTTTGCTAAGGTTTTAATCAATTTAGGTTGGAGCGAGCAGATTTAACCGTTGAAAACGCGTGTAGGTATAAATATCCAAACAGGTTTATTTTCCGCACGGTATGTTTGCTCGAAACGCGAATAGTCGGCTTAGTTTCGTTGCAATAGATAAAATATAGATGAATGCGTCGTAACAATGCTGTTTCGTTTGCATTTTAAACGAGAAATTTTAAATGTATTAAATCTAAAATAGTGCGGCTTAGTGTCTGAATTTTCAATGGGATACCATATACAGGATATGGTACAGTACAAAAGTTTGTGATCCATCATACCATACTTTAACTTAGTTTAAATGTTTGTTTCTTCTATTCTTGGCTCCTCAGTCACGCTTGTAAGAGTTTGGGCGAATCGCACAACCATAGACCGTACTTCGTATTAACATGGGCACACGGAAAGCGATAGATATTCCCAAGGGAAACTCTCCAGGAAACAATAAATAATAACATAAAATTAGAACTATATATGAATATGTTTTCTGTATAGAATTTTGTCTCAGTTAAAAGTCTCGGGAATGAACTGAATGGAGTACTGAATAAGCATTCAATGGTCTAATTTCAAACGGGCCATTGAAGTTAGTCCTTCCCTTTGGCATTAATTTTTTTAGGTTCTATTTGGACAAGTGTTGAGACCTTTAATCAATAATGCTTGTTACTCCAAAACGACTACAGCATAAAATTAGAACTAATATATTTTCTGTATAGAATTTTGTCTCAGTTAAAAGTCTCGGGAATCAACAGAATGGAGTACTGATTAAGCATTTAATAAGGTCTAACTTCAAACGGATCTATAAGCATAAACCTGTTGGAAGTAAGACCTTAAATTTGTCTCATCAATTCTATTTAGGTTCTATTTGGTCAAGTGTTGAGAGCTTTAATCAATAATGCTTGTTGGTACAATTTCAGAAAATCACTTGCAACTTGAAAAGAAGTGAGAAAGAAAAAGACGAACCTCCGTTTAGCAAACACAAGGCGAACCTTCATGGGCTCATCTTCAAAGGCGGCTTCGAGATACACCTCCATAGTTTTCAATATAACACTACTTGAAAACAGGTCTAACACCAATAAAGGCGCTAAAGCTGTTTACAGTCTCTTGGCGAACACAGTTTTGTAATCCTTGCCGGGTTCGCGTTCCCATCCTGAATACAAATTAGGTGAAGGGTAAAGGTGTATTATTGGTCAGGCAGATTTCCGCCTACGTGATAAGGTAACTTAATATAGTGCCGAATACTAAGTGTTTTTCCGTGTGAGTCTATACTAAGATACTTATGGTTTCGTAACGGGTCAATTAAAGCCTAAAGGCCGAGGCTTTTATCGCACACGTTAAATGAAGGCCCCTTGTGAGAGTTGTGAGTAATGCCTTTGTATATTTTATTTAGACGGATGATGTCTGAGTGCGGGTAAGGCTTGGCATTATCGTTATTGAAAGTTCATTACATTTATGTTATATATTTTAATGAAATATTAATATAGAGAGGAATAATAATGTGTCTTGCACAAATGAGTAAAACAACAATAAATTAACCAGAAACTTGAAATTATTTGTAGCTTCTACGATCTCTGAGAATCTAGTTTTTCTTTAATTCCGGCCTCCGCCCTTTTGCCTACTTTACGTAGTCCCACTGTTTCTTTTTTTAAAGAGACATCTCCCGCAGTAGGGTAAAAGCAAATGTGTCGCGGGGAACTTTACAAACATTCAATTCACGGAGACATAGTACACCCAGACTCGGCACAACTATTTGTGGATCACACAAAGTGGTGTCCCGTGTGAGAATCCGCAGACTGAAAAAACCTATCGATTTTATTTTCGCGTTCTGTAAATGAATTTGTAACACATGGAATGATATGGGCGTACTTGTGATTTAAAATTTTATAATTTTGTAGCATATATTCAAATACCATTTTAAAAAAAATCAAAAAAATATACTTAGGTCAAGTACCTTTCGAAGTATTTTTTTTTAAAGACCCTAGGGTATAAGCCCTATGTCACGGGGGAATTTACAAACATACAAGACACGGACACAAAGTACACCTAGATCCGGAACAACAATTTTGTGGAACACACCAAGTGCGGACAGCACTTGGTGTGTTTTGTCTTGGGTGTGGGAATCGAACCCACGACCTCGTAGCAGTCGGACACACTCCCACCACACCACAGAGTCAGTCTCATTTGATGATGAGAGATGAGAGATGATAAACAATATAATTAATGATAACATGAGCTGATAGCAGTAGTCATACATATCGCTAGCTTATATGTATGTATATTTTTTCTTATTTTTTTGATATATCAATCAATTTTGTGTCAAACCAGTAAACAAAGGAAACGATCACGTACATTAACAATGTTAGGAAATGTTCAGCGTCACGTTCTTCCGGACGGAAATTTCTTTTCACCTTCAAAGAGATGGATGACCTTTCATAGACAACATTATTGAGTTCATCATTTATATGTCATAGTAGTCGTATTTCCTAAATAAAAAGCTTTAGTACTAGTTAAGTAAAGGACAATTTAAAAAATATTGTTGTGGTGAAAACGTACACCGCACTTTTATTGTAATTAGTAAGAGAGTTTTTCTCACTGCTTTACTCTTGCGAACTTGGCATTAAATGTAGAATTATTATATTCCAAATTTTGTCTGACGTTCATAAGCGTTGCATTTTTAACTATGAATAAAAGTACTTTTGACTTTTTGACTTTTACATCCGTCAATAAGAATCCGTAAAAACTATGTCATTCAAGTCAGTTCGACAAAATTATTTACAACATAAAAAATGATTGTCTGTAAAGTCGATTCACGGACGATAATTTTAAGTGATAACGTCTTAAGAAAATATTGAAAACATATGGCCATTCACGTTGCTTAACAACCAGTCAATAACGTGACACTTATTCGTGAATGCAGCCGGTCATCGATTTATTAGACGTTATCACGTCAAAAAAATCAGTCCTACAAAAAATCGGTCATATGTACGTTTAACGTCATACATTCTCGTCTTAAACATCAAGATTAATTGAAATGAGTAAAAACATGAATTTCCACTTTCTAATAAACAAGGGTAAGAAGACCAAACCCGCGAAACCCTTCCCAGGGGACACGTCGGGCCATTTGTAGCCACCACACACACGGCTACTCTAGAAATAATATATTTTTCTAAAGAATACATTTTTCTTGTATTTCCTACCTGTCCTAACATGTAACATGACAACTGGCACGTAGTTTTGGCCTATGGGATATATATTTCTTACTTTTTATATGTTTTATAGTCAGATAAAGGGTTAACGGGTTATCATTCTATCGTAGAGCTTTCCTAGAAATAGGCGTAGCAGTAACCGTAGACCTAATTTGCTACGATTAGATGTAGCTTCTAGCTACGCCGTAGCAAAGCGATATTGAGTACGTTTTATAATTTGATAATTTAATGTAATATAATAGGCAATAGTAATTAACGTTTATCGCTCAATTAGCAGCAGTAAAACACTTTTCACATTAATTACAGGTAATTAATTAATCATATACGATATATTACACCTATGGAAAACTTTCTCAATTTACAGTCTATATTTAGGCATAAATTAGTGTTGTAGGTATGTTTGCAATTTTGATGTTTTGTTACTTCACCTATTTATCTGATGAAAAATTCACTTTTATGTTCCAGTAGTCCGAATTAGTATTTTGTCTCTGTGGTTATGTCGGATTTCCGTCACGTCATAAATTGTGTCCCCCCTTAACTTTTGAACTGTGTGACCAATAAATATGAATCTAAAAGGTAGCGCTTAATAAATACTTTAAACTAAAATTACTTCGGACATGATTGGATATATCGTCATTGAGTTATTGCCGAAAAACTGCATCTCTCAAAAAAGGGCGTAAGTGCCATGAACATACGCTCTTTTGCTGATGCAATTATTCAAGGCTGCGGAACCCTACATTGAGCATGGTCCAACATGCTCTTGCTAGCGGGCAAGTAGTAGTTTTTCTGTAAGTTGAAACGGTAGCCTAGGATTCAAATTGATTAACTATGTGTCTGTCATCTTTATTGTTACCATGTGTAATATCATGGATTTATCTTGAATGACCTTACCACGTCTAACTCGATCTATGGCCGTTATATTTATTACATAAAACTATTTTTTCATAATTAGTTATTTTTATTTTTTATCTGTAACAACCGAACGACTAATTAAAGGTTATATTACAGTTTTCCAATGTTAAAGCAAAAAAATATTATTTTCTTTCAAAGTTTTTATCTTTTTATTACGAAACAAGTTAATAATTAATTAACCTTAATTTCCTTTTATTTTATATTTTACCTTCTATTAGAAAGCATTAGATTTTCGTATTGTGAACACGTTTTTCGGTTTCAATTAGGGACTATTAGATTATACTTAAAACATTTTTGTGGTTTTAGTCTTACTAAAGTCTGCAATGTCGACAGATCTCATTGAAGATTTATTGTACAGACAATCGAGGAAATTGTTAGCTTAATCTTATATTAAAAGAGCTTACTCTGTAGTAATTTGTTTTATAAATCCAATATTGGCAACGCTGTAGTCAAAACAGAATCTAAAAAAAAAATCAAGTTACTTTTTGATAGGCTATATACCTAGACGTTACATAACAAAAAAAAAAATTGCTGAATAGCTACTTTGAGCGACGTTCTATTTATGTGCTATACTATTTTGAATTAAGAATAAAATGTCTCCAAACACAAAATCGTTGTTAAGAAAATTCTGCAGATACGTATACTATGCAGGCGCTGGCAACTGTTGGTACGAGGACATATACAAAGAAAGCACATTATATCGGCTATACAGTGTGATAACATTTTCTATATACACAACGATGATTTTCCTTGAAAACGTTGCCGCTTTGTTCGGAAATTTCCCTGAAGTGGAAAAGAATTCAGCCGTCATGTTCTCAGCGATACACGATATCGTCCTAACTAAAATGTTCCTTCTACTGTACCATAAAAAGTCCATAAGGAAATTAAACTACGAAATGGCAACCGTTGGGGAGGAATTTGAGGAGGAATACGTTATGAAAAAGCAATATAACAAAGCAAGAGTCGGTATTATGTTGTACGTAATTTCGGTTTACCTTTCACTTATTGCTTATGGGGTTGAAAGTGCTAGACGAGCTATGGTAGAAGGTTTGTTGACGATTTATATAATTTAAAATTGCGAAACAATTACATAGTCGCTTAACACCGGCGCCACACTTTGGCCCTAACGTCTGTACCAACGTGTGGATCTGGCAAATAGCATTGACACCAACGATGAGATGAGCGTTAAACACACACGCACACACACACACACGAACACGTTTCGCTGGTTCCAGTTGAAAACCAGCGCCAGGCTCTTAAGTCTAGCTTATGCTGAACTGGACACCCATTCGTTGCAACCGCGAGGCACAACATTTTATGTAACTTAATGTCATGCAACGAATAAATGTATCTTTCCTTTTTTTTTTTCTTTTTCGTTGATCTAGATCCACACAATGGACGAGTGGCGTTGGTACCGACTCCAACGTCGGTCCCAACGCCATCGTGTCGGGCCGGTGTTAAGCAACTTTGGTTCATAGATCGGTGATTAAAAATGTCACACCTGTCAGTGCGTTTACATAAACTATTACTAATGACTGTCATAAAGCGACAAAATAAGAACTAACAAATTTCTTAAAATCAACGTAAGGTTTACATAGGTCTCATTAATCAAATTTTGTTGGTCTATGCACCGAATCTACTCCGCTTTAAGCTTTAAGATAACGTTTTTTAAGACGAATTCATATTAATTTCCCTGACTTACTCTTATGTTTTAGCCAATAGTTTTACTATCTAGAACCTCGTTTTATACCTACAATGAAACCTTCTCAAAAAAATGTATGCATACAAAAAGCGAAAGCTTCGTCCAAAACCGGGCAAGTTAGTCTGTCGTGAGTCATCTGGCCACGCACAATGTAGGGCTATGTAGCTGCAGAATAATACGGTATAAGAAATGGGTTTTCTGTTGTTTTTGTTTCATAAAAAAAATAACGTTATACAAGTACTTTTCAATGGAATTTATACCTACAAATTGTTTTAAACTTCTCACTTGGTATGCTGTGGTGTTGGACTTTAAAAGCGGAACCCTAAATCGAACAATGGTCTTAACAACCCCAAAATGAGAAAAAAAAATCACATCCCCACTTTACGTCTAGGTACTACTACGGTACCTAACCGTAAAATAAAAAAGCTAAGTGTCTCTGAGCTAACTTGGGGACAGAAAGACGGCGGGATGAAAGCGAAACTTTATGGGTTCCGTTTTGCCATTTTGGCTACGGAACTCTAAAAGTATTCAGTAGTCTTAGAAAAATCAGTAGTTTTAAAACACGAAAACAAACAGATGCCTTTTTTAAACCGGTTATTAAAGATGAGTTTTTTTAGCTCGTAGCCTAAAATAATAAGAATCGTCTTGTTAAAAAGGGCATATCAACATATAATCGTTATGCCGGCAACTAAACATCATTTTGGTTTAATCTTGTGAACAAATCAGACATAACCATTCATTCTTTGTTTTATATTTTCAGGGACCCCTTTTTATACTGTGGTCACATTTTTACCATTTTACGACGACAATTCGACTGTCGCATTGATTTTCCGGATATTTTTTTATGTTACATGGCTGTATATGATGTTACCGATGATGTCGGCTGACTGTATGCCCATCACGCATCTTATAACCATGACATATAAGTTTATTACGCTCTGCCATCACTATGACAGCACACGTAAGGAATTTGAAAGGGACTTGATAACGATGGGAAAAATTGAAGCTACTGAAAAATTTAAAGCGAGTTGTTTGGAAGGTATACGAATGCACCAGAGGTTACTGCAGTAAGTTTTTTTTTTTTCTAATTGGGAATTTTAAGTCTTGCAATCACATTTTTTGCATGGAATACCAAGTTATGCAATCTGTTTCTATGCTATAAATTCTGATGGACTGTATCTGTATAAACCTTCTACTACCAACATACCATACGGTTTTCAGAGGGTTTATTTTTTCTTAATTAGTTTAGAGAGTTGTTCAGAGTTCGTGTTTGCTTACTTCTCTACCCTCGTGACACACTGATTACTCTCTTCTAGAGCTTATTTAAAAGAAGTTGGTTAATATCACAGCATGTTTTTTAAACGCATGAAAATGCGATGGACGATTTACGAGATTACATAAATACAGGGTGATTTTTATATACTAATAAGCTCATGGCTTCTTCACATCATCTTCAAATAACTCGTAATTTAATTTTTGAAAACAACACTGTCACACAACCAAACATCTGAGAGACCCTACAGTACAATTGATGTTTCTTCGTCAGGTTGAGGGCCTAAACCTCACAATAAACCATGATTTTACTCCAGTAAAATAGTCTGTAGGTGGTTAAGGTCATAACTCCAAAACTAGGCAAATGCATGTCGGGCCACGCACAATTTAGGGTTCCTTAGTCACCCCCCTCTATTCGAATAATGCGGCTTATTAAGTGGGTTTTCTGTTGTTTTTGTTTCATACTTACAACGTTATACCTAGTAAATAATAATTTTCAATGGAATTTGTACGAAATATTGTTACTTCTCATTTGATCAGCTGTTACTCGTAGACTTGTAAAGCCTTCTTCACTGTGATAGTTTTCCTTTTAATTTCACTATATATAATACAACCGTGAATTTTTCACATACCCAACACACTTGACTGTAACAAAAATTTGCACTTTAAATTTTTATATTAAAATTGTCTTATACCTAAATCTAAAAATTGTTTTCCCAACCCGTAAACGTTTTTAAAATATCTATCTAACGATACCCCACACGATGGAGTAGGTGAAAAAAAACCACATCCCCACTTTACATATAGGGGAGGCCTAAAAAAAATGTTTTTCAAGATTTTATTCTTTAACTTTGTCAACGTAAGTAATGTGTATGTATGTGTATCCGTGCAAAAAATAATACAGCCTTCTGGCACTTACAGTCTCTGAGCAAAGCTGCGGACGGACGGACATGGCGAAACTATAAGGGTTCCGTTTTGCAATTTCGGCTACCCTAAAACCTAGTTGTAGGTGATTAAGTGAATAATATATTAAATATTTATCAAAACTGATATTACAAAGTAATGTGTCTACTAATGACTATTAAATGTTATGTAAAGAAGCCATCAGCGGCGGGAGGTTATTAGTATTTTAAAAATCATCCTGTATAAGTCATTGTCACAGATATTTTCTTTTGTCTTACCTTAGCAGTGATAAAAAGGTTTTATAACAAAATTGTCAACTGTCTAGGTAAGCGATACATTTTTTCGTATAAAAGTATTGTAATGTTCTTTGTTTAGTTTAGCCGACGAGATACATCGTGTTTTTGGAATAATAATGTCACTTCAAGTTTGTGAAAGTTCTGCTGTCGCTGTATTGCTGTTACTGCGTTTGGCGGTATGTAAAATATATTGTTTTTTTACTTACTTCAAAGAAAAAAGGGTTCTCTGTTTCAACTTAACAACTTTTATTTATTTTTATTTACAAAACTCTCAGGCTCTTTGGCTGACAAAACAAATTACAATCGTTATACAGGTACAACAAGAATTAGGCAATAGAATTTTATGATTCATTCTACTACTGTTATATTCTAACAAATATGTATTTATTAGCAGATTGGTAGGTATCTATACCCACGCAACTTCGTCTGCGTACATTTTCCTCGTTTAGCTCCGCTCCTATTGGTCATAGCGTGATGTTATATAGCCTCATTTTCATTTTTCTCGATAAATGATCCAATGAAATCCAACAGAAAAACAATTTTCCAATTTGGATTGGATTTGGATATATATATATATATATATATAACGGGTCTTAATCGCGTAAATAATTTAAGGTAAAATACCTTGTTTATTGCCCGACGCAACGTAGAGTAAGGTATTTTACCTTAAATTATTCACGCGATTAAGATACTTATATATTTTCATAATTTATAACACTAGTATAGATTCAAATGATTTTTCTAGTCAGTTAAGGTTTGTTTCAAAAGTTTTATAAAGACCGTATCTCTTACTCATTTTATGGAGGCACTTTAGTATCCGATCACTTTTTAATTAATGACGGAGTTTAAAATTCACTAGTTGCTTTACCAGTTTCAAAGTACATATTCATTTTATCACTTTTTAAATTTCAATCTATCGATAGAGCCCATTGATAGACACAGTTTCTTATCTCATAATATCCTAATAGTGGAGTGCCGTAAGATTTGAACCTTGGAATCCAGGGCCAATCAGTTAGTATTTATAAAAAAAATAAAAATCAGAAAATAAGATGAAAACAAGATTATCTTAAATCATGCAGTCGGAGGCATTTAAGTAAGTTTACTGGGATTCATGAATGCCTCCGACTGCATGCATAGGCACATAAGCTAAATTGTTTTACTAATCGATTGACGTATGAATCATTTAAATAGGCCCATGCGTTTGGTCTATATAGTGCCACAAAGAAACATACATACATAGATGATAAACATATTATCGTCTTTTGCATCGCGCAGTCGGGTAAAAACGTTTGAAACGTGTTTTAAACAGTGAAACTCAATTTTTTATTTTTTTCTAGGAACCTGGGGCAATGCGGGCACCTTAAGCAAATTATTTCATAGAAATTAAATAAAAAGTCTGGAAGTTTCAAATCAATGTATTTTTATTAGGAACATTATCAGTCTTCAAAGTAAACGTAAATTAATCATCATAGTAGCTTTAATTCTTTGGTTACACCAATTCTTAAAAAAAAAAGATAATGCTCGTAATGCCCCGGGTGTGGGGCACAATAGGCATACCCGGGTCATAATGGGCACTCATTAAAAACGACTGCAAAATATGCAGATGTGGAGGGATTCTTTGTTGTTATCCTCTTCCCCGGCACAAGAGCAGTGAGCCCATCTTTGGCATGCACGGCAAGCCACCCAACCTTCAATAGACTGCGAATACCATTCTCCACAGTACAGACATTCTACGTCTTCCTCGGACTCATTTTCTTTATCTGCCGCTATTTTCTTCTTTTTCGTCTTTTTGTGCGCCTGCTTTGACTGAGACCCACTACTTTTATTTTGGACAGTTTTTGAGTGACTTTGCTCTAACTCATTTTTATACGGCGAACTAGTAATAATTGCAGTCTTGCCTCGCTTTCTTGTGGCCCTTTTTTGGAGGGTAGCTTTCGGTGTTGGTAAAATTTCAGAGGGAGATTTCATTTGGAAAGACGAAGACGTTCCAGGAGGTGGTGTTGCTGGTGGCTGTATGCTTGTTAATGGGCTTGGAGATGGAGACTTAGACAAATTCTGTTCTGTAGCTGGAACTGGAAGTTCTGATCTTAATTGTGTCTCAGAAACAGGTAAAGACGATCGCACTTCTTCGGTGATATCTGTAGTTTGAGAAGCTAGGTAGTCATCATCTCCAAAAACATTCGGATTTAAGGGCCATATGCCTGTTTTACGAAAGCCATTTACAGCAACGAGCATAGTTGCAGCTCTCAAAAATGCGTTACAAAATAGACTAGCTACTTGAAAATGAGTCACCACTCTTCCTGGATTTGTTCGCAGCCACTTCTTGACCTCGTCACCGTAATAGGTGCTCAGAGGCTTCATGAAACTGACATCCAGGGGCTGAAGCTTATGTGTGCAATGGGGCGGGAAGCATAGAATGTTTACACCGTTATCTCTTGCTGTATTGATCACCTCTAAATTTTTTACATGGCTTGCATGTCCATCTAATAAGAGCAAAATGGGTTTGTCCTTGGAAGCCCCTGACCAAGACACAAACTTTCGAAACCATCGAGCAAATATCTCCTGGGTTATCCAACCTTTTTCATTGCATTCAGCCCAAGAATTAGTCGGAGCTCCATCCATCAACTCCGGTTTTAGTCTTTGCCGAGGAAATATAAACATCGGTGGCATAAAAGACCCAATAGCACTCATACAAATTTCAACAGTGAACAGTTGTCCTCTCTCCGCTGATGACAAAGACCCTACTTGTTTCCTTCCTTTTGTTGCAATAACCTTTCCTACACTCTTAGATACAGTGGTCATTCCTGTCTCATCCACATTGTACAGTTTGTCCGGAGTAATCTTATACTTGTCTATGATATCGGTTAGCAACTTAAAAAACGCATTAACGGCTTCTCGATTAAAACCCATAGCCCGTGCGGCGGAAGTTGCTTCCGGTTTACGGAGTGATAAGGATGGGTTACGTTTCAGAAAGCCTGCTAACCAGTCTTCTCCGGCAGTCTTAGTAGTTATATCAAAGTTATGTGGAATTTGGTTTATATCAGCTAATTGATAGGCTAGTTGTCGCACTTCTTTTGGAGACAAACCAAACAAACGACCTTCCATATCTTTTATATAACTAACTAACTCTGTTTCTTGGTCTATTGTAAAAACCGGTTTAAAATTACCCAAACGTTTTGGTTGAAGTGTGAGTTTATCCTTAAATTCTGCCACTTTTCTCTGGAGGGTCGAACGTGGTACTTGGTACGTAATTGAAGCTTTTTTGCAGCTTAATTTATTGCTTAATACGTCCCGAACTGCTGCTTCCATTTGAATCATGTCCCATCCTCCACGATCAGTCGTTCGCTTGTAGTTTCGCACCATGGTGTTCCTAAAAAGAACATAAATATTCAGATTAATATCCGGGGCAGCATGGGCCCTATGCCCATTTTACCCCGACCGTAATGCCCCAATTGATATTCGAACGAAAGTTTGCTAAAACTATTTATTTAAGTTTCATAATTACGTGAGTTTAGTTCTAAATTTATTTGCGATCAGATTAAGTATAATGTAAAATATAGTGCACAGTATTTGAATAAGTCATATAACACACAAATATGTGGCAAAAAAACAAAAAATATATATAAAACTGGTGAACTTACGTATTTTGCGTCTGGCGGCGTGAAGCACGCACTCCCAATGACTATACTACACGCCACGCATGCGCGAGGCCTACTGAACAGTATACGATCGAGACGAGCTGTGAGCGCGGTAAGGTGAGGGGAGCGGAAAGGGTGCCTGTATTACCCCGGATGCCCGTTATGCCCCGGTTTCCCCTACCTACATGTTTATAAAATTCTTTGTCCTAATGGATCATCAACTGCGGAAAGAACTTGAGACAACAAAGCCCAAGACCCCAAAATCGACTATCTTAACACTTTCCATGAGAGTGTTCCAGTGGCAATCGTTTTGCTTCATCATCAGATCATTTTCATCATGTGTTGGTAATGGAAATTACTCATCATAACAATATATACAAGCCTAAATTCAACTACCGTACCACTTGTAAAAAGAGGGAATAATAAAAATAAACCCAAAAATCATTCCAACAAGTTAAATAAAATCGACTCAATTTAATTTGAATGCTTGTAATCTAAAAGCCTCGCCGATACAGGAATTATGCCTGAGGGAATTATCTTTTTAAAAAAATGTGACATAAATGAACAGAAAATCACAAACGCTTAATACAGACATTTAATATTTAATATTTTTTCAGCTGTCTCCGCATCTGGATTTGACGAATGCTTTCATGACGTACACGTTCGTTGGCTCTTTGTTCTTACTCCTGGCTTTGAACTTGTGGAACGCAGGCGAGGTTACTTACCAGGTGAATATTTTATAAGTACTTCACAATCTGCTCGTAAACCGTCTTCATATTAATGCTTAATAACAAAATGAAATGCAATTGTTCGCAGAATAAACGTTTGATGAAAGGTTTCGTGCCCTTTTCTAATTGGCGGGAAAGAGAACCAAGTGGTTATGGTATAGGATATGTAGTATAGAAGATCGTAGGTTCGATCCCTATTCATTATTATATTGTGGTGAATTGTGAACCTACTACTAGCATTATATCTATCATGGTCATTAACGAAAAAAAGATTAGCTGGAAGAGTGAGAGGCATATTGCAAGTTATCATTTTAAAAAATCTGATGAGAGACGAAGCATTTTTTTTTTTTTAAAAGATAACTAACAATGTGGGATTGTGGTCCCACATTACTAGCAATCCTGTTAACCCCTCCAGCTAAGCTCTATGGCTTGTGTTAGGAGTGGGTTCACGTCGGTAGTATAATGGCCAGGATTCGAACCCACGACCTCACGATTGTGAGACCGATGCCTTAGCCATTAGGCTACCGCCGCTTTGACGACAACTACTTGCAATCGGCAGCCGAATGTTTATTTTCGCCACTTTAGGACTATCAAAACATAAGTACCTACAGCTTGCTGTGAATGCAATTGCATCAGTGCAAAAGCGCTTCGATATTAATTCAGAAAAGATGGAGCAAGCAATTTATATCCATCTATTTAATAGATGAAATGTTTACACAGCCGCGAATACTGCATGTGCTTGATACAAATTAGAAACAGCTTTCAGGAATAGGTACATGGTAACGACCTAAGTCATCTCTTCCAGTGAGTTGGGAACACATTACTTGTATTAAGAATTCTCTTTGTGGTTACTGATATATATATTGTTTAGGAATTCTATTATCGATAAAATACAAAAATCACGTCACTTTTGAAGTTTTTGAGATGATTGACGCATGTGTGGGAGGGAGACAACGTGAGGGTCCGAGGTCCACGCGTTTTATTGTGTCAAAGAATTGATACAGCTTGAAAACTTTTTATTCTTTCGTGAATTCCGGCCTATACCTACTCGTACCTACTTGTAAATTTGTCAATTTATGGGAATATGGAGGACCAACATAAGATCCAATATTCGAGACATTGGCGGGCAGGTTTCACGCGAACTGCTCACGTGCAACTTGCACAAAAGTATATGGCTAAAGTATCCATTCTATATTTGTATTATACCTACACGCGAACCTATGCGTGGACTCATGTTAAGGGCGCCCCAGTCAATGATTCTGATTCAAACGCGCATAAGTGATTACTCCTCTATTTAAGGTCGTAAGTCAAAGCTTAAAATTAATATCAATTCGTTTTATCATAAGCCAGGCTTATAGCTAGCGATAAAATAAATATTTTTAAAGTTACAAGCCTTAAAACATTTAAGAATTTTAACAACTATAGCAACAATGTTGTCGAAATTCCAATGTTTTAAGGATTGTTACTTTCAAAATATTGATTTGTTTTCAATTATTGTACAATAATCGACTAGGGTGTCCTTAAGGGTTCTTTGATGTAGTGAAAAAAACAGCAGTGAAACAGGCATGCATTTTTTGTTTCGTTAATCAGGCTTCGCTGCTATCCAGTTCAATGTTTTACTGTGGATGGCACCTATGTGACATGGAGAAGGAGCGTCATCGCGACATCCGCCGTCTCGTGCTCATCGGCTGCGCTCAAGCACAAAAACCTCTCATCCTTAAAGCCTTTGGCATCCAAGACTTGTCGTATGAAACCTTTGTCTCTGTAAGTACTAAGAAATTCAATTTCAAATATATTTAATGAGAATTACGCGCTATCATGTTACAAAGTCAATGAGCACGTTAATTTGTTTTGTAAGAGAAGCCTACACGAATTAATTAAAAAGTTCTTTGAAGAATAATCAATATTTCTTAGAGAGACGCGAAAGTTGAATGTTTGTGGTAAATTAGATAAGAGATGTTCTCATGAATTTACATATGTTGTTGAATCAGTAAAAAACTTTATACTTTGAATCATATTAAAGCAACAGTCCATTACATACCAAGCCGTACTGTACGTAAAATTAATATTAGGGTTCAATTTTCAGGTTGCAAGGATGACTTATTCAGTATTTGCGGTATTTTATCAACGTGGCGAGTAGTATTAAAAGCATTCATCAACCTAAATTGCACCTATTCAGTAATAAATTACTAGTGTACACTTTGTCGAATTTATTTTCCATTAAGCGTTATCTATAGTGTAATGTGTAAAATGTAACAAATGGTAAAATAAGTAGGTACAATGAAATTGATGAGATGAAGTTTTTTACGTTATTTATGTTACGATATTCGTGTAATAAGCTAATGTGTCTATATAATTTATATGTTTAGAAACCCTTATAGTTTCGTCTGTCCGTCCGCATGTCATAGGCGTTTTACTCAAAGACTACCTGATGAATATTGATAAAATTTGGTAAAAAGGTGTTTTCTAGTAGCCGCTACTTATTTTGACAGCTAAATAATAAAATAAAATATTTTTAGGGGGGACACTTCATACATGTAACAGAAGGTGAAAAAAAAAATCAGCAAACACTAACGTGTTAACGAAGTTAAATCTTTTTAAAAAAATATAAGGTTTCTAATAAACTTTTTGATTATGTGAATGTTTTTGAAAATAATTTAATTAAAAAAATTCAGAAAGTTTCATAAATTTTGCTCCCCCCCCCTTATCTTTAATTTTTTTGTGTCTATCGGTCTATCTGTGTACCTGTATGTCTGTCTAATCTCCATAATGGCTAAACGGATTTTACCTGGACATTTACTGTCAGACAGCTGAGGATGTAAGCAGTAAGGCTTGGCATGGGGCACTTTTATCATCACACTAATGTCTATAAGGAGAGAGCGGGCACAGCTTGTATTCAATAAAATAAAGAAGAAGAAGAAAGGATGTTTATTTCTTTTAGAATAACTAAATGTGAAGTACGAACGTGAAAAATCTAACAAAGGTGAAGTTGTTTGCAATGGGCTTTCACAAACACTAACGATTCAAAACTTTACATTAAACGAGTAGATACAAGTTGACACGAGACAAGACCTGAGAATGTTAGCCATTGAAATGAGTACATTCACATAAATGTGTCCCTTTGAAGTGCAAAACAAACATATCCTTTAATGATACAAACAAACAAAGTAGTTTGTGAACTCAATGCAGTTCTTAATGTAATTGAAACAAATTGGCAAGGCTCTAAACTGTCCATTTAGCACGTTAGTAAGGGTATTACAGGGACTGAAAATTAGTATTCCCTTGAGAAAGGGTCCACATAATGTGCCGTTGAAACTTTCGATAAATCCTTTGCTGGACCCTTATATACGAAGTGTGTAAAGGTCGCAATATGCTTAATGTATTTAAATGAGTTTAAATTCTGTTTGATGGACTTCAAATTACAGGGAGCTGTAATGTAATGTTTCAGATGTGTATTGATAGTGAGTAAATGAAATCTATGTGTCATTAGTTTCTTCCAATCTTGTTTGTTTAATGCTGGTCCTAGAAAAACATGATATCAACTATTTTTAGAGGGAAAAGTACAGCATTTGATACTATACCGTTACGATTTCAAATTAAAAAAGATACAAAATAATCCTTAACTACATTGATTTGCAACTATCCAACTATCGAAGTGCCACAGAGCCCACTATAAATTATATATATAGTTCTTAAAAGATATTAACAAGGTATTTGTATCTAGTAAATGCCAATTAAAGTAATGAAATTTTCGTTATCATTTGTAAAAGTCGGAATTTGCGATATTCTCGTAACAAAATAATTAATTTATTATTTTTAGATGAGTATCTACGTATAAGTAACCAATTTTATTTTCATGTAGGTATATACGGACCTATGCCTATGTAAACATGCTATAAAAGAGTAGACCTTGGTATACCCACTCCGTTTTCTCCGTGAGAGCTTATTAAACCAAAGTTTTTGGCAATCAATATGTTATTAATGGACCCGTTAGTAAGCGGACAAAGAAGCAGTAAATCATGTGAGACAACAGAAATTTAATATCGCCGGTAAAGATGTAATTTTACGCTAAACTTTTGCAATAGATACCTAACTTTGGCTCATTGGTCCCAGTTTTAGATAGAACAGTTATTGAGTACCACTTTCCTCCTAAATCAATATGCTCGGAAACAATACCATTGAGCCTTTTGAATTTACATTGTAAGTTATCTTGTTGCAGCGTTTATCTACATAAAGGTAAAGTTTGTAAGTTTGGATGCAGTGATAGTAATCTATGAAATTGTTTGCCGAATTTATTGGAGCTTGGTGTGAAGGTAGCTTAATGCTTGGCGAAGGGGTAAGTACCTATGTTGGTTATTATCGCTATAATCAATGTCAGTCACATAGACTTTATGAAACCTAGTATAATGTGGGGTCTCTGACTCAGTGGCAACCGTGCTGGTCGAGATATCTGTGAGGGTAATCAACATTAGCACTTGATACACAGATCGGTAATCGTTTTCGATCATTGTCACACCCCTCCGTGCCTCGGAGAGCACGTTAAGCCGTCGGTCCTGCGCCTAATCTCTCCGATCGAGAGTGAGGGAATAAAGAGTGTACTAGTGTCTGCGCATACATTTGTGCACTATAATATTTACTGCGTAGGTAAGTCTCTAATGGCCGCCGTAACTGACATCTGTTAGTCAACCATTATGCTAAGTTTATACTAAGAGTCAGTCGAACAAAAAGCATTACATAAAGATGGACGTGTCAGAGTTCTGTGTTTTTAAACTTGAATCTTAAGTTATAAAGATCGCGTAGCACGACCGCGGAGGAGGGTTATGTGTTTGACGTGTATCTATGAATGTATCCTTCTAATGTTCCTATATCCACTCCTAACTCTTCAAGGGCTGAACCGATTTTAATAAATTATACGTCATTAGATTAATCTTGATGCCGCAAGTGTCACTGGGTACATAGGTACAATTCTTAAAAAAACCAAATAGCGTATTTTATGCGCGTTAATGTGCGAGGAAAATAATTTCTAAAACCCTCGAATGTGGTATTTAATCAAAGGGCTTTAAAAGGCGAGTACGAAAATATATATAATTTTTATAGATGACCTATATCGGACATAGCAAAAAAACAATCGCCGACAGGGTCAAGGGACATGTCGTGGCTATAAAAAACCGTCAAACATACAAGTCTGCTATCGCTGAGCATTTGTTGGAATCAGGACCAAATCACTGGATAGAACAGCATAAGCCACAGGTAACTTTCCACCAATCGCCACTATTACTTCAGAATAGTATGTGAGGCGGTTAAAATCAAGAAGTACAAGAATTTCAACCGAGAATATGGATACCGGCTCTCACTATCAGGGAACCCCGTTATCAACAATGCAATCGTCGCAGTAAAGACATCGCGCTTCAGCGGAAAGACGTCGTAAAGTGTAGTGAGTAGAAGTACCGACAGAACGAATGATCAAAATTATATACTGCCTCTGTGGCGCGGTGGGAGTGTATCCGACTGCTACGCAGGTTTGATTCCTACCCAGGATAAAACTTTGTGTGATGGGCACGATGGTTTTTTCTGTGTCTGGGTGTTATATATCTATAGTATGTATGTATTTAGAAATATATAAGTATGTGTATCAGTTGTCTGGTTTCCATAGTACAAGTTCTGCTTAGTTTGGGATCAGATAGCGTTGTGTGAGTTGTCTCAAGATATTATTATTATTAAGACCGGGCGAGGGTAGTTGAAAAACCCCGCGCCTCACGGAGAATTGCTGCCATCAGTCGACCTGTGACACGATCGATGCAATTCGATCAAAAAGTTGGGTATATAAAAGGTTAAATATTTCTCACAATTAAATCCTTATATTCTAAAACAAATAGTTCTAATTAAATCACCTTGTATTTATCTTACAATTACTAAAAAGTACTAAATAAGAAAAAAAAATACTGAAAAACCCGTCTGCAAAAAGACAGAAACACTATATTTTGATATTTCATATCTTATTGTTGGAGGCATTAATTAATTTTGTTACATTTTATTTATTTATTACAATAAAGTATATATTGTAATAAATAAACTCACAACTATCTTTACAGGTAATAACCTAATGCAATATTGTATTAACTAACTAATATATCGATCGGGAATTATGTTAAAATAAATTAACTTACATTATTCATCATCACATCAACATTTGCCTTAAGTATTTGCATATTACTTTATACAGCACAAGAATGAGTATAATATTAAACAAAAATAATTTCTATACATAAATTAAATGTCTAATCAAGTTGTTCCACTGTAATATTTCGTAGAGTACCATTACT
Organism: Herminia tarsipennalis; assembly: GCA_945859575.2. Taxonomy (NCBI): domain Eukaryota; kingdom Metazoa; phylum Arthropoda; class Insecta; order Lepidoptera; family Erebidae; genus Herminia; species Herminia tarsipennalis. The sequence goes on along the minus strand of OX243845.2, from coordinate 15,216,749 downwards.
TCTCAGTATCGCAGGTTAATTTAATGTTATTTATACCTACAATAAGGAAACATAGTAGCTAATCACCAAACACGCGCAAATGTTACTTATACAATTAAATTTCACGAGTGCTGACGTCATTAATCACTGAACGATACGTCACGAAATACTGAAAGTACAGAACGCAAGCTTTATAGTTAACGCTGTCGACAAACGCACACAATAGTTTATGGGCACGCAATCGCGAAGCCCTTCTCTGTCACTGGTTTGACTTGTTCCGCAATTGCGTGTCCGTGAGAGTTGCTACACAAATAAGCGAGCCGGCATCAATCTGCACAGATGTATATATGTATAGATGAATGTTTGGGAACAGACGATCGGCTTTGCAAACACAAATAATTGGGTAAGTAAGCCCAGCCAGGCGACAGCAGCCGACTTATGACGATCGGCTTTGACGATTAAAAAATACTGCCGGCTCGAATGAACTACCCGATCGGCATTTTCTAATGAAGTCTAACGTAGGTACCTAGTAGTTCGATTCGGCTTTGTTGTTCTTCAAATACCTAGTGTCGAACCGAAATTGCCGACACACTTATGTATGTAGCAACCCTGAGCAACACATAGATAGCTATGTGTGCGTCACGTCAAGAGAGTTTTCTGTGAAGATTACCTTCTGCACTCTCAGGTATTCTGTGGATACGTATTTAGAAGCGCACTCAGAAAGACGTGATTACGTCGACAGACAGCGTTTGTACTGTGATTAATGGGGCAGTCGAAACGTTGTGTTTATTGCTTATTTTTACGCGGTATTGGTTTACCGACAATGTGGAGTGGCGGTGAAAATGGAGTAGCACTGTGGGTAAAAGAATTGCCCTTTTTCTGCGCTGCTGTTGGGTAAAAGGAACGACGAGGTTTGGTACCTATTTAGAGTAATTTGAAAGATTGAACGTTGGGTTTTACTTCGAGCATTTTGTAAGAGTTTTAATTTATTTGACACTTTTAAAATGTAAATGTAGAATCAATCTATATCTATATCTATACATATAATATCTATACATATAATAAAACTGTAAATTTCACGTGTCTGTACATGGCCGAACTTAGTGAAAAAAAATATTAGGAAATGTTCGAAAAGAGTATTTAAACACTTTGCTGCATTTTTAGAAATGTCTGTCTGTCTGTCTGTCTGTCAGGTCAACATATAGGCTATAATTTATCACGCTATTTCCCATAGGAGCTAAGCAATAACGGATAATGTCTGTAGCTATTTATCATTATAAAACAATAACTACTTGACGGATCTTCATGAAACTTCGTTACTTACACTATGAATCATCACGCTATCGTCTATGGGGAGCGAGCAGCAACGCATGTCTGGTCGAACCATTATGGTTTTTCACATTTTTTTCCACAATAAGACATTATTTTCAATTGTAACCCATGGAAACAATAACTTCACGCTAAAACTATAAGGAGCTAAACACAACATTTTAATTTTCTTAAGATTACCTATTAACCGTAATTGTATCGGTTGAGGTGGTCTATTGGCACAAGTAGCGGTATTAAACGAGCGAGGTCGGATGATCGGGTCTCAAGTATGCATGTCTCTTTTTGTGTTGTTTTAAAATTGTTATTATTCTTTTTTAAGTATTTTTCTAAAGCTTTTATTTTCGACTTTAACATGTTACTTTGTTTAACAAATTTTCATATTAATCAATCACTTTCAATAGGCATCTTTATCATTGTTTTGAATAAATCGTAATTATGATATGAACGTAGAAATTAAAAACAATATTATATTACATATAAACAGTAACTACTTTATATTTTCTAGAATTTATAAATGTTAGTTGCTTAAAAAAATGAAAGATTTAGTCAATGTTATATCAAAATAAAACACGTGGCGCCATCTGTGATTCGATTTCTTCTGAGTGCCAAAATTGCTTATCTACAAATGTTGATAAACTTTCGCGATTTGTACACATTATGAAAATATACATATTACGGGTCTTAATCGCGTGAATAAATTAAGGTTAAATACCTTGCTTACCTACGTTTAATATGCATGATAGTTTAAGTCCTTTGAAATTTAAATTTCGAATAAAATTCAAACGGTGCGCAGGAATGGCGCGCGGGGTACGGGGGAAGCACCAACGGTCTTTCGGAATTCAGTCGCCATGGAGCGTTTCACTGGTGCGGACCGTGCTTTTTGTGTGCGCGAGTTTTATCGCAACAATAATTCTGCTACTGTTGCGCGGCGTAAATTTCGAGAACATCACAATTTACGCAACTTTAACGACACTCCAAGTATTCAAACGATTAAGAACTGGGTTACTAAGTTCGAGGAGACTGGTTCTACGATGGATAAAAAACGGTCTGCAGTGCTATTCCCAAAAAACAAAATTTCTAGGCTGTACGCCACGTCGAGTCGTCGACGACACGGCTTTAGTAACGACGTTCCTCTCAGCGCTGTCAAAAATCGAATTCCCAAGTAGCCATGTGCTCGACGACGATCGCCCTTCCGTCGCTGTTTCGTAGACGAGTTAGGGATTGACACATTTTTTTTCACAACATAATCTATTAATCTCGATTATAAGTTTTAAAGGTTTTAAAAATATATTTAAAGTCTACAATTACTTATTTCTAAATATAAAGTAAAGTTGTAAACTTATTATCAATAAATTTAATAAAAAAAACATTTAAATATTTATTTTCAAAGGCTAATTCCTCTTTACTCGTATTAACTAATGAAAAGAAAAAACTGAATGTCACTATTTGACAATAAAATTAAATAATGTTATAGATAACACTGGAGGGCGAGTATTTTAATAAGATTTATCATATTTGTTTCATTCCTTGCGTTTATTTCAATAACAAATATTGTATGTATCGCGATCGTCAAGAAGTTCTCTTCAGAAAGGTTCTGTCTAATCTGCACTACAAATCACAGAAGACAATTTTATAGGGATGAGCTCAAATACCTATTGCAAGCTGTTGAGAACAGGAACTGCTTATCACAACAAACAAGTGTAATAGTGACTGTGTTAAGCGAAAGACTGCTGAATATAGGATCGCCACAACGACCGGACAAGATAAAACAACTTAATTAAATATGAATTAAAATTAATATTTTATATGCAATTGTGTTTATATTTCCATGATATGGACATATTTATGTATAAATGAAAATCTTTATTTGAACTGGGTCAGGGTTTGAATATATGATTTTTTAGGGTACCTACAACGTAGTAGCAATGTGTTGTGAAAATTGCGGCAAACTGACATATCGTTATTTTCACAGCTCCGCATTTAGGTAAAGTGGAATATATATTTATGGAAATAAGTGATAGCTGATGCCGATGTACAGAATGTGCGAGCCATTACCAAATAAAACGATCGGAGGAAAGAAAAAATAACAGTAGCAATATTCATATACCTACAACAAGTAGGTTACATAAAAGCAAAACATTAAATCAAATAATTATGTGTGTTTACATATACCTAGTCACCTTGTTCCTAATCATTACATCACTATCACTTCACTATCAGTACATAGTATAAATCAAAATCGCTTCTCGCTGTCTGTCCCTATGTATGCTTATATCTTTGAAACTACGGAACGGATTTTGATGCAATGTCTTTTAATAGATAGAGGAAAAGAGGGAGATTTATATGTATAAAACATGCATAATATAGTAAAGAAACACTGATAATTTTAGAGGTTTCTAAACATACACATAAAATATATAAACAAACACTTTTCTGGTTTACATTGCAAACCCTGGATAAACCCTACAAGATAGATCAAAATAATGTACTATAGAACACCTTAGAAAGCTCTCCAAAAAAGTCCGCGATGGTATATGTCTATTTCTTAAGGATAACCCACAATAACATTTTTTTACTTTTTTTTTTACGAGAAATAGGTAATGACTTTATACAAGGCAGCATTAATCCTTATCCAATTGAGTACCTTACATACATTGTGAATTTAATATAGATCAATATGGCTCTTTACAGGTAATTTAAATATTTTCGAAGATATTACAGATTCAAGATGCAGGGACATAGCGGTTGCGGCAGCACCGACCGGGGGGCCGGAGGCGCGTGCCTGTAGCGCATAAAGCACTTTATAATTAGCAGTGATCGCACGCGTTTATCGGAGGAAAATAACAGTCTATACTAATATTATAAAGAGGAAAGATTATTTTGTATATAATGAAAAAATTTAAAAACTAATGGACCGATTTCAAAAATTCCTTTACAAAGCTGCATTATCGCGAAGTAACATAGACTATTTTTTTTTATCCTTATGAAAACTGCGTTTATGTGGATAATGTTTAGTGGAGAAAAGTCCGTGCGAAGCCGGAGCGGGCCGCTAATCTATCTATATAAATAAAAATCATGCAAGAGCATGTCGGACCGTGCTAAGTGTAGGGTTCCACAGCCTTGAACAATTGCATCAGCAGAAGAGTGTATGTTCATGGCAGTTACACCCTTTTGTTGAGAAACGGCAGTTTTTTGTCAATAACTCAATGTTATTATACTCAAAATTATTTTGCATAACATCGGATATACCGTTATATCCGATTTTAAGCAAAATAATTTTAGTTTAAAGTATTTATTAAAGTAGCGCTATCTTTGTAATTTATTTCATATTTTTTGGTTATACGGTGACATTATTATATAGTATATAAACAAAGAAACATTGTAAAACATTGGCAATTTGAAAAGGGGATTTATTTCCAGTAGTTGCGTGGAAGAAGTTCCACGGCGGAACTAGTGGGATTTTAACCAATAGTTCCATTAACTGAACTTATGGGAAATCTGATCCCATTAGTTCCGTTAATAAACTACTAACTAAATTTTCCCTGTTTGTGCAACCTTTTTTATTGCTGCTCCACAGCAGCACGTAGTCGTAGCGTGATGTTATATAGCCTATAGCCCTTCTCGATAAATGGTATATCAAACGATAAAATATTTTTTCAATTCGAATCCATAGTTCCTGAGATACGATAATCTCAAGAACTACTGGTACGAATTGAAAAATTCAAACGAACAAATAAACAAACAAACTCTTTAGTTTTATAATATTAGAATAGATGTCTAAAACCTTTTCAAAATTTTCATCGGACTGACCCACTATGCGGCGTTGCCACGGTGACAAAAAACAATTACGAGTATGTGTTCCGCTGTCAAACTAGCGCTCAAGGAGGCTCAAGGCTGGACGGGAGGACGCAGAACTACTCAACGTCGAGCTTGTTGTCATTTTTGACAGATTTGTGTATTCTGAAAAAAAATACAGCGTCGAGCTAGCTTACAGCCTAGCCTACAGCCTCGATTTTGACTGTCAAAATCAAAAGCTATATATTTAGCGCGGACCCGCTGTCAGTATAAGGAAATTACAATTACTCTGGCCATTTAGGACGGATTGATCCCCACCCAGGATAAAACTTTGTGTGATGAGCACGATGGTTTATTCTGTGTCTGGGTGTTATTTATCTATAATATGTATGTATTTAGAAATATATAAGTATGTTTATCAGTTGTCTGGTTTCCACAGCACAAGCTCTGCTTAGTTTGGGATCAGATAGCCTTGTGTGAGTTGTCCCAAGATATTATTAAGATATTATTATTATATTATTTATACAATATGTAAAGTATGTACGCCGTACAAATTGAAATTTCTTTATTTACAAGTTCTAATTGCACGCTGGTAATGAAATTGTCATTAATGATTTGATCCTTTCTTCTCTTTTTTGGAACCATCTCCATCGTATGAATGTGCTCCAGAACTTTGAGTAATCTCATAATTGTCACAGTATTTTTGTTGATGCGCTTATTAATTTTGGAGTGAGAAACGCCTCGAGAACGTTGGTGGTTCTGTGGCGTTCGCCAAATACGCTTATCATAGTGCAATGCATAGAGGACAAACGTTGATTTTTATTCATATATCTAGATAGATTAGAAACGTGATTACTGATTACATACATATTAGTCACATAGGTTTCAATTTCATTTTTGTTTTATGTAGGTAGGTAACCTATCCTAGTTGTACCTTAAAAAGGTGATATAATCATATATTCAAATGAATTTACAGCTCAAATACAGAATTCCACGTTATGAATATATAAACACAATTGCATTTTTAAAATAATTTTTAATTCATATTTCATTAAGTTGTTTTTCCAACTTGTTCGGTCGTTGTGACAATCCTTGGGGGAGGCCTTTATTCAGCAGTGTACTTGCAGCTAAAACGAATGAACTAAAGTTATTTTTGTGTCGCTTAACACAGCCACTATTACACATGTTTGTTGTGATAAATAGGGTGACTACCCTATACGTCTTCAAAACACTATTCATGCTTTTTCATTTTCCAAACGCCCGCTTCTTCTCAATAGGTCGCGATAGGTATTTAAGCTGAGAAAGACTCGCTTCCAACTTTGTTTTGCCTATAAAATTGGCTTCTGCAAGCTGCTACCGCCCGCGAGACAAAACCGTTCTGGAGAGAACTTCTTGACGATTGCGATACATACAATATTTGTTATTTAAATGAACGCAAGGAATAAAACAAATATGATAAATCTTAATACAATACTCGGCCTCCAGTGTTATCTATTTATATGACTTTTTAATTGTCAAAGATTGACATTCGGTTTTTTTTATTTTTCTCCATTTACTTTTACTTTAAAAGAGGTTTTGCCTTTCAAAATGAATAATTTAATGTTTTTTTTAATAAATTTATTGATAATAAGTTTACAATTTTACTTTCTTCTTAGAAATAAGTAATTGTTAACTTTAAATATACTTTTAAAACCTTTAAAACTCATAATCGAGATTAATAGATTATGTTGTGAAAAAAATTGTATCAATCCCTAGCTCGTCTACGAAACAGCGACGAGAGGACGATCGTCGTCGAGCACATGGCTACTTGTGAATAGCGATTTTGACAGCGCTGCTCGGAAGATCGTTAGCAACGCGGTTTCGTCGACGACTCGACGTGGCGTACAGCCTAGAAATTTAGGTTATGTTCATAGTGTAGCTGATAAACGTTGGTAGTTGATTCTCTGCCGGTGCTGCGGCCAATTATGTACTTATAATGTAGGCACAGTACCTACAACAGTTGTAGTTTCCGCATATTTCCGCGCTAAATATAGTAGCTTTTGAATTTGACAGTTAAAATCGAGGCTGTAAGCTAGGCTGTAAGCTAACTCGACGCTGTAATTTTGATCGGAATACCAAAATCTATAGAAAAATGACAAGAAGCTCAATTTTGCGTAGTTCTGCGCCCTCCCGTCCAGCTTTGAGCGCTAGTTTAACTTATGGGAATACCTAATGAGTTTTTCGTCGCTGTGACAGCGCTGTGGTCGAGGCTGTATGTTTTGTGAATAGCACAGCTGGTCGACCAAGGACATCACGCACGGAAGAAAACATCGACGTAGTGAAACAGTCAATTCGTGAAAATCCTACCCAGTCTATTCGTAAGCGTTCCAGTGCATTAAACTTATCCAGAACTTCATTACAGCGGATTTTAAAGAAAGATTTACTTCTTCACCCTTACAAGATTCAATTAGTACAGGAATTAAAAGATACTGACCCTATGCACAGACTAAATTTTGCAAATGAAATGTTCGACCACTTTACATCGTTTAATAACGTGTTATTCTCTGATGAGGCTCACTTCCACATCAACGGCCATGTCAACAAGCAGAATTGTCGCTACTGGAGTTGCGAAAATCCAAATCGCAAACATGAAAGGCCCTTACATAGCCCTAAAGTGACAGTTTGGGCGGCTATGTCAGCGCATGGCATCATAGGCCCTTACTTTTTTGAGGACAGCAGAGGTCGCGCGGTTACTGTTAATTCGCAGCGCTATGTGGCAATGATCGAGAACTTTTTTGCACCAGAGTTGCAGAATTTTCCAGGCTTCAATACGCGGACCTGGTTTCAACAGGATGGAGCAACTGCCCATACCTCTAACACCGCTATGCCCGTCGTTCGTCAACTTTTCCCTAGTAAAGTTATCTCTCGAAGAGGAGATATTGCCTGGCCACCACGTAGTCCGGATCTGACCCCAATGGACTTTTTCTTATGGGGTTATCTTAAGAGTAAAGTTTATGAAACCAACCCGCGGTCAATCGTTGTCTTGAAAGAAAATATTCGACGAGAAATGGTAAGCATTACAGAAGTTAGGTACTTGCCGCGCAGTGATGGACAATTTTAGACGTCGCTTACAGGAGTGCCGCGATCGTAACGGATTACATTTAGACGATGTAATTTTCAAAAAATAATTCCCATTTTATTAAGATTACTTCCAAATAAAAACCTTTTTCATATTGTAATTAGTTTTTTTTTAATGATTTTTTTACATTTCAAGGGACTTATGGGCCACCTTGTATAATGTAATATAAAATCATCAAGTATTAAAAGAAACTTATCGAGTTTTGAAAATAGATGGCGTTTAAATACAAATTAAAAATAATCGGGAAAATTGATTTTTAAAAAAATCTGAAATTCTTACGTAGAGGGATGTTGTATTTTTTAATTCACCAATGTAGACATTATAAAATAATATTTAAATCTTCAAAAGTGAGTGAAAAAAAATATTGAAATAAGTTTAGAAATAGTATTTAAACACAAAAAAAGATATCTGAGTATATCTTTTAGAAACGTTTGAATGTTGTCTGTTTGTTTGAACACGCATCACAGTACCGCGGGAATGCAATGTTTTAAAAACAGGATATTTTCTAAAAACATAACTCACTAGCCCTATTTCGCGGGGGACTTTACAAACACGGACAAAAAGTGGTGGGACTTTAGACTCGGAAAAGATCGCTCGGGCAGGACATAACCCGCGATCATAGGGAATCTGTGAGAGTTTTTCCAACATACCTTTATTACTTAAGTATAAATTAACTTGAAGGAGCGGCCGCCGCACGCTAGGTACCTCCGATTAAAACGTCCGATTTAAAAGTGTCGGAGCCGAAGTTGGAGTCGGAGGTTTAAAATCAATCGGAATTTTCGACCTTTCGCAATCAGAACGAAGCTCTATAACACAAATTTTTGCGTGAGTACTTGGGCGATTTTGGGCTTTATTTAACCCAAAATCGCCCAAGTACTCGCGTGACGGGGGAGAGGGGAATTTTTCAATTGCTAAGCATGGGAATTTTTATAATTTGTGTTCTAACCGTCCGGCGCCATAAACTTTGTCGCCCTTCATTATGCTGCACTAGGCATTTGCTTGGCTTACCCTGCCATAGGTTGGGCCCTGATTAAAGCTAGGCCCTAATATCCATAGATGCCACAGAGCATTGTGGAGCATGTTTCCAATATGTTTTACACATAAGTTAAATCGTAATAATAATAATAATACTCTTTATTGTACACTAAATATACAAGAACAAGTTGGTATACATTGTATAACTTACATGTAGGTACAATGGGCGGCCTTATTGCTAATAGCGATCTCTTCCAGGCAACCTTTGGATGGATAGAAACAAATTATCTACAAGAAATAAATAGCGGTAGTGTACAGCATGAATAAATAATATAGGTATATTATATATAATAGTATACCTATATTAATAGTATGTAATATAAAACTACCTTAATATAAACCCAACTTCCACGCGAACGAAGTCGCGGGCACAGCTAGTCATAAATATAAGCTTTTAATATTTATTTCCGAATACGCAAACGATAGGCTGTTAACTTTGTGAATTTCTCAACTTTTCTGTCAAATAAGTGACAGAATTAATAATATCTTGGGACCACTCACACAACGCCATCTGATCCCAAACTACGCAGAGCTTGCACTGTGGCAACCAGACAACTGATAAACATACTTATATATTCTTAAATAGGTATATACATATCTTAGATAAATGACACCCAGACACAGAATGAACCGTCGTTCTCATCACACAAAGTTTTATACTTAGTGGGGATCGAACCCACGACCTTCGGCTTAACAGTTTGAGTCACTAACCACTACGACTTATGTTTTATAATAGAGTAGTGGTATAGTACATTACTTATCGTCATTAAGTAAACATTAATATTCAAATAATATACAGTGACATTTTTTGTCATACTTCTTAATAACATTTTTTAACCGAAGTTAACAAAATACATGTTGAGTTATTGACTTATGCTCGTACTCTGAGTTGGTAAGTTTGGCTCGCGAAATCGAAACTTTAAGTTAAGTAAGTATGTACTTATAGCAACAAGTTAAGTAAACGATCAAGACAATGAATGATAGATGGTTGTAATTTTTTTACAACTTTTCCGTTTTGAACACAATTGATTGATGATCACAGTGAGAGATCGTAAGATTGATGAATAGTGTAAGTGCTTTCCACTTACAAAAGGTTTGCATTGGAAAAACATACACATCTACTTTCTACAGTTTTTATGTAGATACAAATGTTAGCACAATTGTGTTATTTACATACGTATCATTGGTCTATACTATACTGATCAAATGATCAAAACAGCGTCACAAGAGCCTCAGTATCTTCGGTGACTAACCTCGACCCGACGACTACATCAGAGGACGAGCAGCAGCGTCCTCTGCGTACTTTAAAGCCTACTGCGACCGCCAACTCGCTCGGCGGGCTTGGCGATTATGGAAAATATTCCCAGGATCTATAATAAGTAGGTTCTACTGGGGAGACCCGTGTCCAGCAGTGGGACATCATATGGGTTGATATATAAACCTCTCCCCGGACGCTGTATAGCCTGGGCTGCGAGTGTACGGCGCAAACATGCTCAGAACTTGCGTCACCCTCTCGACCTAACTGACAGAACCCACAGAAATGATTAGACAATACGTGCGACGCCAGATCGGTTGCAAGACCTGACTTGTGTCTTACGGTAGGTACCATACCGGGTTTTGTTTCGAGTTTAAATCTCTTCGCACTGTTTATGTTTGTTTATTTTTGTCGCCACTTATGACACGCTTAGCATGAGATGGGGTGATGAAACTTTGTATTCTTACTCCGTCACCATGTGGGGAGCTGTCACCACGCGGGAATACAAACATAATATTTGCGCTTGTTGATAGGTGGGACTCTCCGATCCTGAGGCGCTGAATTCGACTGCATGCAGTTATGTGGCCAGGCCCTCCTACCGGACAGCCACACCATAAATCCAATGATATTTGAGCTAAAGAGGTGTAGATAGGCTACGTAAACAACATTCGATTTTTAAAAATGGCAAACTAATGCACACTAAAGGTTCATTTCCGTGCATTGCGGCCGATCGCGAGTCGCGCGCGGCTTACGACAAGCGACTCACGAACGGCCGCGATGAACCTTAAAGGTTCATTTCCGAGTATCGCGGCCGATCGCGAGCCTCGCGATCGTCTACGACAAGCGACGCTTGTCGTAATACTTAGAGTGCACGCGCTGTCTACGTCAGTTGTCGGCCGCGCGCGTCTGTCGCAGACCTCGTAAACGGCGCCATACATTCTTATACTCTGACTATTGTCGTATCGGCCGCGCGCGTCAGACGCTTGTCGTAAGCGAGCGGCTCGCGATCGGCCGCGATGCACGGAAATGAACCTTTAGCTAACCTATATAATGCAATAGTGTGACATTAAAAAAAATAATCGTGAAAGTAGGAAAGCACGATTTAATTATCACGAGTGGAAAAGACAAAAAGGTAATCAGCTGCTTTCATTTTCACTTTAAGCTGCCGCTTTCTGAGCGCTTCTAACTTATCTACACCTTTTTACCTAAAACATCATTGGTTAAATGCCTTGTTATAGATACATACTAATATTAGAATATGTCAACATTGTTAGTAACACATTGACTGGCCTATTGGTCTAGTGGTTAGTGATCCTGACTGCTAAGCCGGAGGTCGTGGGTTCGATCCCCACCCAGAATAAAACTTTGTGTGATGAGCACGATGGCTTATTCTATGTCTGGGTGTTATTTATCCATAAATATGTATGTATTTAGAAATATTTAAGTATGTAGTTTTCTTACTGTCCATCGGGTTGTGTAATTAAACAACTTTATTTCTTCAACCAAATTAACGTGTATTGTCCGAAACACAAATTATAAATTAGAAGTAGGTACACAAGAGTAGGTAGAATTTACACATTTGTTTATCAGTTGCCTGGTTTCTATAGTAGAAGCTCTGCTTAGTTTAGGATCAGATAGCGTTGTGTGAGTTGTCACAGTATATTGTTATATTATATTATTATTATGGAAGAAATTCTGAAAATAGATGTTTAGAAATTCTGGTGCAGTTTGTACAATAGTATATTATTTACCTATTCTAATACAAACATAGTTCTTGAATAAACATTGCTCCTGTTTGAAATTACAGCTGTAACTAACAACGGTATCAATATTTTAGGTATCATTTATCAAAATTCTCCGAAAACCGTCTACCTAAACGGTCAACTTGAGTGGCTACAAGGCATATACTACATTAAGTACAATCTATCATGTTCGTCCTATACCTGCAACTTGCTGTGGAACATAATTGGTTCAAAATTATAGAAGCAATATTTGAACATGTGTATTATTATCTAGCTTTCATTATTTATATAGTAACTATTTTGAAAATGGAAACACAACTTACGGACTTAGAAAATCAAAGAAAATATGGTGACTAACACTGCCTAAGCTATGTACGAAATAGGTCAGTAGGTTACTTATATGTAAGCAAGTATCGACAGAAACTACGCTAGAGGTAGTGGCTTCGATTCCCACACGAGACACCACTTTGTGTGATCCCGAAATAGTTGTTCCGAGTCTGGATGTACCCTCACAACTCATAACACAGGGCCTGTACCCTGTTGCAGCAGTTGTCATTTTTTTTAAAAAAAAAACGTAAATATTTTTTTAAAGTCTACAGTCGTCACGATTTACAGGCGCCTCCATTTCGACACTAAAAAGAAGATGTAATAAATTTACTGTAAACCATTAAAAATTGCGTAGTCATTAAGAATAAACACATTACTCCCTCAACTAATTACTCAGGTGAGTCTAAAGCTTGTTTTGTACATTTTATCCCGAGGATTTTTGGTCTTAAACCTATTAAAAAGTTGCGTCACCCTCGAAATTAATCCTGAAGTCGTTCGCGTAGCTGTTTGTAAGCGTGCCACCCTCAAATTTAGTTCTATCCAAGGGGTCATCCTTTAATCATGTGATGTTTTTTTAGCCCCTTTTTGACAGCCAGGTACACAAGATACGTTTTGAGGTTTTAGATTAACCCCATGTCCTACTCAACATCCCGTGTAATTTTAGAACAAAATATATACAAACGATTTGAATGAATCTTGGACTAATAGCGGTCAAATGTGAGTTGCTCGCACGACGAAGCGATGCAATTTATTCAACGTTTAAAGTGTGAGGAGTCACGAGCCGCATTTAAGTTTGAAAATCCCGCGTTCAAGGAAAAATACACATGGTTTCTCACTGTACCCCTCTTCCCCCTGATGATATTTCGTGTTTTTTTTTAAATACTAACCCTCCTCTTTCGAGACTCACGTGATTAATGGACGTCCCCTAATTTAGTTTATGAGCATTTTCTGTTTATGTTGTTACTCTAAAATTTTATTTTGAAGATAATTTTCTACTTGGGGTGATCCTTTGTTTGAAATTAATTGAACTTTACTTACAAAGTTTCGGCTTGAAGCGTGTTAGGACTTAACAAACTATGAATATTGAAAGAAAGAGCGAACTATTTTTAAGTTAATTTTATGTGCAAGCGTGCTATGTTGACGTATCTATCCAAGTTGCCAATTTCATTAAGTTATGTGGCAAAGTTACGATAGAGTAACTTTGCCACATATCGAAACTTAGTCTTAGCATTAGACGTTACTTTAAGTATCGATCTTTTGCGCCAGGTGAGGTACAGAACTTTTGTCATACATTGTTCAATAACGAATATAACCAAAAATAGTTATTATGATAATAATAATCCATAGTACGAGTAGGCCTAAATGAGTATGCTGTTACTGTCCGTTGCTGAAATTTAACACATCTTTCTGAATAAATACGCTATTTTTATATTATGAAATATAAAAATAGCGTAATTATGTCTGTATTTCATATTAATGTGACTATAATAACTAAGTCTTGTTGCTTAATTACATTTACACTTCAGTAAATAGCGAAACTAATATTTTCTGTGAAAAATTATGACTTCGATCCATTAGCAGATATTAATTTATTTGCAGCCACATTCAGCGCTCATTAATTAATTACAGCTCTTAAATCATATTAATTGTCGAATGGACTACTTTGTAAAATTATTATTTATGTTTACATTTAGTAATGACGATACCTTTATTAGTTTTTATCCGACTGTGCCTTAAGGAGGGTCATGTTTTTCGAGAGTAGGTATGTAGGTATATATGCCTATTTTCTTGGCACGAATAACAGCCCAATTGGCTTGACGGATTTCATTATTACGCCTGTCAAACTTTATATTAAAAACGCGAAACGCGATGTAAATCTGCATTTTTGGTTTTTGGACCTCTTCATTTTTCAAGGGCCATATTTCAAAAAATTATGATATACTCAAATTAAAAATACTTTTAAACTGAAGAACACATTTAATATCAAAAACTTATAGTTTTGGAATAGAACTACAAAAACTGAAAAAAGTTTAAAGATTTTGCAGTTTTTTGCGTACATGCAGGTAGTACATCTCTTTTTTGCTTGTAATACATAGTTTCACACTCCCCTTAAAGGTTTAAGCAACATACCAAAAGTCCAGCTTTACATCACGTTTTGCGTTTTAAGGGGTTTTATTTGTACCTAAAGTTTGACTGGCGTATATCCTAGATGTCGTTGGATTCGTCTCAATTGCGGAAGCATTATAGGCTAAATAATTTTCCAGTTTTTTATTGCAATAAGACTTGAATTTAGAATTGTGTGAAGTGCGTCAATTTTCAATGCAATAAAAAATGATAATTTTCTATTGATCTGATAAACCAAATGGCAAATAATAGTTTTAATCTAAGTATTTCGTAAAGCTACCCTAGTTAATATAAAACCACACACCAAAAGATAATATTGCCATCATTGAATTCCATTTACCAATAGCTACGTACGAAAAGATTGGGACTTTTCCCTTTTTATGCGTACTTGAGTCTCTGTTGGCGCGACCTTACGTCACATTAGCGCACTTTATGGCAGGTTTAACGACGAACACCTCTAGCTCGTTAACCTCCACATCATTGAGGAATAAATTCAGGGGTGACGTCACTCGATCTATTGCTTTTACCAAAGTGAAATTGTTCAGCGTTCGTTTTAATCTCTTTTTTGATTATTGGCAATGGTTTTGATACGTTTAATGGACTTATTGCAAATGCTGACATCAGCTTATTCTATTCAAGGCATTCTTCTGAAGGTGTAACGCGTTAATAATCATGCTTATATATTAGTAATAAGATTGTGTATTTTTTTTAACTAGATTGCTGTTCAGTGTCAGTTGATTTGTTCTTTTTGCAGCCGATAACAGACAGACAATCAAGCTAAGTTTATGGGCTAAAGAATACATAGATATAGTTCGACTGCCTCTGTGGCGCGGTGGGAGTGTATCCGACTGCTACGCAAGAGGTCGTGGGTTCGATCCCCACCCAACATAAAACTTTGTGTGATGAGCACGATGGTTTATTCTGTGTCTGGGTGTTATTTATCTATAATATGTATGTACTTAGAATATGTTTGTCTGTTGCCTGGTTTCCTTAGTACAAGTTCTGCTTAGTTTGGGATTAGATAGCGTTGTGTGATTTGTCCCAAGATATTATTATTAAAGATTACTTCTTCTTCTGGAGACGCAATGTTCCTGTAAAGATCCTAAAAACACCTACAGGAATTTCCATAAAAGGATTTTTGAAATGCGTTTCGTGTGGTGCGCCCAACTTTGCTCCTCCTTTCTCATGTAGTATCGGATTTTCCCGGTGCACGAATAAACGACTGCCTATAAATATGGTGAAGAATTTCATCAATTTGTCAATCTTGTTTTCGTATCTTCGTAACTGCGTCATTGTTCGGTAGCAACATATTACCGGTAACCGGCGATGATAAAGTCCGAACGAAGAAGAAAGATGAATATCGCATACATCACACGTAGGAAACAGAAAAAGTAGATAATCTATGTGACAAATGCGAAGGACTATTCCCTGGGATTGTGAGAAATGGATATCATTAATTTAAAACAAAGTATGGGTCCCAAATGGATCAGAGAGCTTTGATGAACGTTTCTTTGATAGATACACCAGTGGTAATAATATTTTTGGAATGTTTGGTTTCGTTGGGTCACCGTAAGGGATTCATGGTATCAATCACTTTGAAATGGTTTTCGTATAAGTATATTAGATCCGGCGTGGTCACTTTTTGTTAGTTACTAACATTGATCGTTCACTGACATTGACAGTTAGTTAAACCCCGTTGGTAAAAAGTGTCGGTAAATACGGCCAAATTCAAACTCAAACCCAAAATCTTCATTTTGCAAACCCAAAACGTCAATAACAAATGGTCAAAAAATACCCTTTGTGTTTTGTCATTAATTCAATCCACTGTGGAGCTCTAACATTTAAACTTTCGCGTTGCATGATTATAACTATTTATTATACAGGAATTAACGCGCATTATTTATCTTAAAATTGTTTGTCCTTTTGACCAGTTTGCACTGGCCGTGGTCACAAGCGGACTGTCGTAGAGATGTCTGTAGAGATATCATAAGGCCGATGAATTTACACCTACCTTAACTTTTTTGATACTCGAAATGTTAGGGTCTCTGCACACTACACTGATTGGATGTTAACCGACTGCGAACTAATACGAGGTTCCCACTGTGGAGCACGTCCATAATATCCCAAAAACACGAGGTACCTACCCGGTAGCCTACTAGTGGCGGAGGATATTTAGAACACCATCTTTTCCACCACCATTCTTTGAATAGCCAGGTCTAGTGGTTAGTGACCCTGACCGCTAAGCCGGAGGTCGTGAGTTCGATCCCCACTCAGGATAAAACTTTGTGTGATGAGCACGATGGTTTATTCTGTGTCTGGGTGTAATTTATCTATAAGTATGTATATATGTAGAAATATATAAGTATGTTTATCAGTTGTCTGATTGCCATAGTACAAGCTTGGAATCAGAAGACGTTGTGTGAGTTGTCCTAAGATATTTATTTATTAGTTGTCCCAAGATTCCAGTTATGTACAAAAGACCGTGTCCAGCAAGACGTTTTTTTGTATCGAGGTTACGTCACGAAAATGTGACCTAACCCTTCGCCTTTGCTACTACCTACATTTACCAGAGTAGTAGTATTAGTCCTCATACGGTTAAGACGTCTAATTTTAATTTAGCGGCATTGTAATGGCGGTCGCCATGTGTGTGTGATGGCGTGCTCGGCTTGTCCCTAGCTGCCCGATCGCCTGGGTAATTCCCCGCTCATAACGAGTTGGCTGAAGTCCAGATACTCACTGGATACGGTTATGTTAAGCTACACGCAAATTATTAATTTTGGCTGAGTTTTATCGCTTTTCGAATGATTCTCTTGTTATTTTTTGGGAATAACATTTTATTCTTATTAACAATTGTACTATAGCCGTTGCGAGTCTTCCGTAAATGAATATCACTTTTTCAAACATATGAATAGTCCGTGAATCAACCTGCAAAAACCAATACTTTTCAGAAGTATGTGGTATTAGGCCTTGCCCGTATTGCGAGAATAATCCTACCGGTTTTGACTTAAGATTAAATTAATGTGTACATACACCTGCGATTCAAAATTCGCTATTTTTGTGAATGCCGTTTACTGAAAATAAAGAAAATAAAAACCGTGTGATCAGCCGTGGACAGTACGGGCCAAGCATAAACTTCTCAGATTCTTCATACTTAAAAATAATTTTAAATATACACTATCGTATTACCATACCAATTTTAAATGTATGTATCTATACTATTATTATAAAGAGAAAAGACTTGATTGTTTGTTTGCATTGAATAGGCTCCGAAACTACTGGACGGATTTGAAAAATTCTTTCATCGTTGTCAAACTACACTAACCCCGGGTGACATAGGCTATTTTTGATACTGAAAGGGGACTACGCGGGTGAAACCGCGAGGCATCCGCTAGTATTATATAATTTACTATCAGATTATTATCCTTTTGTGTTTCTATATTCAATATTTCATATCTATACTAATATTATAAGAGTTAAGAGTTTGTTTTAACGCGATAATCTTAGGAACAACTGGTTCGAATTGAAAAAATCAGCTAGTGTTAGATAGCCCATTTATCGAAAAAGGCTACAGGCTATATAACTGTCATTTCGGATAGGTAACGTCAAGTAGCCTGACAGGTGTTTTATTATTTTATTTTAAGTATTTCCAAGGCATAATAATTAGTCTATATCAACGCGATGAAAATATTTTGTGAATAATAGGTATGAGTTCCTCTTCCTATCTAGAAGGTACGTAGGTATCTATATATATATGTTCGTAAACTTTCGCGATTTGTACACATTATAGAATTTAAAATAAAATATTTACGTGATTAAGACACGTAGCTTATAAAATTCTATAATAGGTACCTATAGTTTGGAAAGTAGGGTTTGAATAAATACCAGGTAAATATTGTTGTAATCTGTTAAGTGGTGTATCAAATTCCATACAAAATTTTACGTGAAATGAACACGACAGACTGACGCAGTGCGTCGCCCAGTTGAAACGTGAATTTTTTCACTATAGTTCCAAACCCGAATGAAACCACCATTTGAATCGCTTAATCGTTTTTACGTCCCCCTTTTTTATACACATTAAAAGTAAGTATAAAATTGTAGAGCAAAAGCTTCCTTAAAACTTTGCAAATGAATAATGTATAATTTAAAATATATAAGTAACAGTAAGTGTGATTAATTGAAAATTATTAACAATAATCGGTCATTACTAATAATTACCTCATGATTTAACAAATGTGAATACATAACATTGAGATTTGGTATTAACTTGGTTTATGTATCTGACATAATTCAACCGGAACCGGACCACCACGACTTTACGTGGTACTTGTTTGTGACACCCCAAGGGTGTTTTTAAAAACCAAGGATCCGGTTTTAAAAGAAAGTGGACAAGAACCCCGGTGGCTCGGAGGCAGGTTAGCTGCCAGCATTCCAGGTGCTGGCATTTTGTTACTTAAGGGCGAAGAGCTTGCACGTCTCGTAGCGCCGGAAAAGATGCGATCCCTATCCTCCGATCTGGGCGTTAAAATTGTTGACTTATGCGAACTTGATAGTTTAATCATCATCATCATCATTATTACGATTTAATGATGATGACTGATCATTAAATCGTAACAGAAAGACTATAAAATATACAAAAAAAGCTTTAAATACAACTAAATTCGTCACATTGCTTAGTACTAACGTTAAAATAATAATAATCATCCGTAAAAGTAATTAATTTCTTACTTTTACCTCGAATTTCGGTCATTATTAATAATGATCGAAAATTATTCATAATTTTCAATTCCACACTTACCGTAACATATATATGAATATGAACAATGCCACTCCCGTAAACATTTAACAATACTCGTTGTAGTTTTAGTTGACACGTTACAGTTCACAGTGAAAGACAAACTTCGAGTAAAGTACAAGTGTTCCGCGATACAGTTTCGTTTGGTTTTCATTATATAACAAAGTTCTGTCGCGCTAGATAAAACTACAGAGTAGCGAGCGAACAGAAGACAAACTAAATAGAAAACACTCTTGAAATACATCATCATACATCAGTCATCAAATGGAAGTCCACACTCGTAATAAGGATAACAAAAACGGCCATTTGTCTCAAGTGTCAAAACAGCTTACAGGACGGTCATTCGATTCAGCATAAGAAATTGCTGTTACTTTGTACAGGGTAGCCAGTCAGGGCCGACCTATCCATAGGGCCTACGGAACGGCCGCTCCAGTCAGGTCCACTCAGGTCAGGGAGCGCCGAAAGCGTCCTCCGCCTAAGGAATCTAGGACATCACAAATGTACTTAGGCGGGTGGTATCGGATGAAATTATTGGCAACCCTCCCCTCCCGTCGCGCTATGTACTTAGGCGGTATCGGGCGAAATGATTGGCAGGAACCCCCCCCCCCTTCGCCGTACTGTTTTCAGGCGAGGCATCGAGTGAAAAGATTGGCATCCTTGGCATCTCCTGAGGTGATATCGGGTTGGACTCCCCCTCACACATGACCAACATTGGGACGCCAAATTTGATTCCGCTCCAACCAAAATCTAGACTCGGGCTGGCACAGTAGCCAGTCTAGCGTACTAGTACTGTAGAAGTCAGTGGTCCCTCGAGTGAAGTACGTATGAAGGTGCTTTCTGTGCTCTCGGTATTCTGTGGTTCTGTCGTGCCGTGCTAGATAAAACGTTCCGTTCAAACGTGTCCCAGTAAATTGGGCAAGTCTAATTGAATGCAGTAGGAAAAGTCGGGCGGAGGCCGAAGTAGGCTATATTTTTTATGCCAATTCGTACTACTGAAACAATTGATTTACGTACGAGTGTAGGAAGATTGGATTGGCACACTGAGTATTTGTTTAATTTTTATTTTTTCTGTAATTTTATTTAGTGCAGAGAAAATGAAATTTAGTTTAAAAGATAAACTTAGTTTATTTAAATAAATTTTGGCACTAAAGTCAATTTGTTGGGACTTTTTGCCAAGACTTCATTTTATTTTACCATATGTAGAGCTATTGTCAAGTGTATTCGATTTTACCGGTTTATCCCTAACCTAAAAAGTTCACGTTATTTACCTTTATTGTCTATGTATTTAGTAAAAATTTGGTTATTTTTTTAGGGTTCCGTAGCCAAAATGGCAAAACATATAGTAACACCATGTCCGTCCGTCCGCCCGCAGTTTAGCTCAGAGACCAATAGTACTAGAAAGTTATAATTTTGCATGGATGTACATATTATTTATGCCGCCAAAGTGGTAAATTAAATTGGTACCTCCTCACCTAGATGTAGAGTGGGAATGTGATATTTTCCCTCACGATAGGGTTATTGTGTGGGGTATCATTCGGTCTTTCAATAATATTATGAGGGTGTGAATATCATTTTTCAATTTATGGAGACCTTTACGAAGAAAGTGTTTTTTTTAGAGTCAAGTGTCCCCCTCCTGCTTGCTAAATGGTTGCTTTTGTAATGTGAAAAAATTCAAGGGTAAATGATTAAATTAAGAGAAAAACTATCACAGCTAAGTAGGCTGTACAAGCTTACGAGTAACAACCGACCAAGTGAGAAGTAACAAAATTTTCATACAAATTCCATTAAAAATTGCCCAATGTTGTTAGTACGAGTAGTATGAAACAAAAACAACAGAAAACCCACTTCTAATACCGCATAGTTGTGCTGGGTAGCTACGGAACCCTACATTGTGCCACTTGCCCGGTGCCTGTTTTTTTGCTTTAACGTTTATTGGGCTAAATAAAAAAGGACTTTTAGAGTTTTTGAAAACAAACGATTTTCACTATATTTCTATACGAATATTTTTCTTTGAATAAATCTGGCTGGCCGGTTGGTCTAGTGGTTAGTGATTCTGACTGCTAGGTAAACCCGATGGGTTTGATTCTCAATCAGAATAAACCTTGTGTGTTGAGCACGATCGTTTAATTATGTGGCTGGGTGTAATAATATGTATATCCATATACCAGTCTTCCCGTGCCCACGGCCGTTGCAATACGGTCGAAACGTCGGGCAATAAACAAGGTATTTTACCTTCAATTATTCACGCGATTAAGACCCGTAATATATATATTTTAAAAATATGTATATCTTTGTGTCCGTGACTTGTATGTTTGTAAAGTCCCCCGTGACGCAGGGCTTGTACCCTAATGCGGGAGTTGTCTTTAAAATAAATATATAAACAAAAAATTGCGTATTTACTTACGCCTTTTTGTTGAGAAACGCAGTTTTTCGGTAAGAACTCAATGACGGTACATCCCGTCATATCCGAAATAATGTTAGTATAAAGTATTTGTTAAACGCTACCTTTCTAATTTTTTTAATATTTTTTGGTCCGAGGGTAAAAAGTTATTGAAAACAATTTATGCAACTTATGGAGCGATTATTTCCAAAAATATTTACTTAATCAGAAAAAAAATTAAAAACCTTAAAATGTTTTTGAAAGACCTGTCGAATGATGTGCCACACGTTGAAGTAGCGGCTACTACAAGACACCTTTTCACCAAATTTCATTAGTATTTATTTTATTTTTTGAGTAAAATGCCTGTGACATACAAACGGACAGACATACAGACAGACGAACATGACAAAACTATAAGGGTTCCATTTTTGCTATTTTGGCTACGGAACCCTACTGGACTGAACCGAACTGGTATATTCGTCCACTGAGACTTAAATGTTTCAACAAACAAGTTCCTTGCAATATTAGGACCAAAGCGCTATTGTTTAGGTATATTTACTTCGCAAAGGCCTTTAATTTGTCATACTACTATTACCAAACTATGTCACACATCTACCCGTGACCACGGCCGTTGCAATACGGTCGAAATGTCGGGAAATAAACAAAGGTATTTAGCCTTAAAATAAAATATTTACGCGATTAAGACCCGTAGCTTATAAAATTCTATAATGTGTACAAATCGCGAAAGTTTACGAACATATATGTCACAGGTTCAAGGTAATTTAATAAATTTCCGTAAAATTGTATTGTATTATTTAAAATACAATTAGTGTATGAATTTCAATTGTGTATTTTAATCGTTGTTTAGTGAAAGTAGTTATTATTGTGTAGTGTTGGCGTTAAATTTAAATGGAGTGGTTTTAATGTCGGGTTGAAACGTCTTTTGAGACTTTGTTGGTGTGTACTTCTTATACTTTTGGACTAGGTAGATAGTCTGTTTATTTTTTTAAAATAACTTTTTGACGTGATAAAGTCTTATAATCAATGACTGGGTGCACGCACGAAAAATAGTTATATTATTGACTGGTGACGCGAATTTCGATATGTCATCAATGTTTTCTTAAAAAGTATCACGCAATTGACTGGTTGCTAAGCTAAGAATGAAGTTATTACGTTAAATTATCATTCGTAAACCGACTTTATAGACAACCATTTTTTATTTTATAATTTTTAGTTTTTACGTAACTGAAAATATTCCATATATATATGTACTATTTGACCAAGGTTTTGAGATGTATTTCCTTTAAAATTTTTGTGAAGATCTAAGCCAGGCCCTCAAATTTATACGCTTTCTTTCATATCTTCCAAACTACTTAACCAATTTCGATAAAACTTACACTGATCCCTGAGTTGAAGTAAATATAAACTATTAAAAAACCAATTGTTACAATGTGATCTCTAGTTTCGGAGAAATGATAGGATGAATGTCACAAGCCCTAATAGATCATCACATGTGAAAATCACACAATTCCAATAATATTACATATACACATATCGAATACATAACACACTATTTGGAAGTCTGTTAATAAGCAACAGGAGCAAAAAGCTCTAATAGTGAGTTTCAAAACTGCAATATTAACTAAACTGAAACGAAAATATTCTTTCGGACGGTTTTACGCGCACCGCGCACGCGCCTATTCGTGCTGGCTTGCCGCGAAATCGAAAAAAACATAGGGAATAAGGACCCAGCTTATATGAGTGGCATCCCTAACTTTGCATCCATAAATTAAGTCTATGTAGTTACGCGTTGCTCGAGCGAAGTATATACATTACATGTGCATATTACCTACTCTTAGTATTTCGTGCTGCAGTAGTCCAGTATATCTTTGGTGAAAAACTTTTTTGCCGTCGGCAAATTATGTTCAAATTAGGAACAAACATTGTAATTTCACTGTTATTTAAAACATTTGTAGTTTTCACAAAAGTGTTTGTTTGGCCAACAATTGTTTAAGCAATAGATAGTCTTGCTCGTATTCTTCGTCTGAGGTATTACTCTATACATTTTCTTTTGAGTCCTTTGTGATGTTTGCAGCTTCAGGTTCATCTTTCAGCTTTATATTGTATATTTTTTTCTGGAAACGGTTGCTTGGTACTGTTTTTATAAAACGACATTGAGTCTACTTTGCTATTGTCTTCTTCATTTCTTAGAAATCTAAAAACAAAAGCCTGAATCTGAGGTCAAATAAAAAAAATAAAAAGTTAAGTAGGTACATAAGTACATTTAGTAAGACGACAACTTTTTTTTTTAATTTTTATTGCCAACAAGAAAATTATTATCATAAAATTTTACAGACAATGAGCCTCAATTGTGTTCTAAAATGGATGTATCAGTCGTGAGATACAGATGACGTTTTTCTTATAAATGTTGATATTATTAGGACGACATTCACACTTAAGTGAAAAATATTCTCGAAAGAAATTCTTTACATACTTTATTATAGTCTTTTCTATTAGTCTTTATGGCTATAATGATGGCCTTCTTTGCAATATGAGGTAGTGAAGGAACACTTCCATATGTATCTGACTAGAACAGGAAACAAGTTCTGAAATGCTTAACTCTAGAGTTCGCTTAGGTAATCAGGATCTTTCGAGGTTGGGAAATAAATATGCTTAGGCGATTTTAGAAGAAATACTGGTGAATGAATTTCATGTGTATGTCTCATAGAATTTGCTTAAAACAGTGCAGTCAAAGAATAGCACATTTACAGAAGGTAACATTCATTCATCACGTGCTTGAGCAGCGCACGGAAACGCCTTCTAAACAAAGTGGTTTATAAGAGTTGCTACACACATAGCGGGCCGGCATCTATCGGCTCGGATCGTTCGGAAAAAGACGAACATAAATAGTTGGGTAATTCTTTTTTGTAATTTTTAAAGTAGGGTACCGGTACCCCTACGGTCGCGGTTTAAAGTCCCTCCTGAGACGACTTTTTCCTTCATACATTTAATACTCACTAAGCCCAGCCGTGCGGCAACTACCGACTTATGCCAATCGGCTTTGTTGTTTAACCAATACTGCCAAATCGAGTGATGTGCCGGCCGGAATGAACTACCCGATCGGCACGTATTAATAAAGCCGAACATGGATAGTATATAGTTGCTTCTGGTCAGCTTTGTTGTTCGGCAAATACTGCCGAACCGAAAGTGCCTACCAGGGTCCATAATCACTATCTTTTTTTTCGTTTTCGCGTCAAGCCCGCGCTTTTAACTGTCAAAATCTTGACATAATGGTATAAAGAAAGCTGCGCTTAGAAATGCACCGCGGATGCGCCAATTCGCGTTGGCTTGTCGCGAAATCGAAAAAAACATAGGGAATAAGGACCCAGCTTATATGTGTAGCATCCCTAACTTTTATAAATGACTAGCTTTCGCCCGCGGCTCCGCCCGCGTGGATGTCGGTTATCGCGATAAAAACTATTCTATGTCCTTCCTCGAGACTCAAACTATCTCCATACAAAATTTCATCTTAATCGGTTTAGCTGTTTGAGCGTGAAAGCGTAACAGACAGACAGACAGACAGACAGAGTTACTTTCACATTTATAATATTAGTATGGATGTCTATGTAGTTACGCGTTGCTCGAGCGAAGTATATACATAACATGTGCATATTACCTACTCTTAGTATTTCGTGCTGCAGTAGTCCAGTATATCTAATTTGAAACAATGTAAAGTAATAAAAATATTGGGCAGTAATTTTGCAGCGTATGTGCGGGTCGTAACCATATTGGCAATTAGCCAAGGCGGTATCGCCACTGTAAGGCAGTATTGCAGCATCTGGACAGTGGCAGTTATGCGATGATGTCGTGACCCTCATTAGGAACAAATAACTATACAGGGGGTTTGAATTGAGTGCGCATTCGTACTTTGATAATAATTTCTATAGAGTGTTTGGTTGTGTATTTTAGTTTATTTTGATTTTGAAATATAAAGTCTTTTGCATTGTGTTTAGAATGAAGATACTTGTTGTAGGTATAGCTTAGTATAGATTTTACATGTTACATCACACTAATCACACTAATATTATCAAGGAGAAAGTTTGTGAGTTTGTGAGTGTGTATGTTTGTTACTTCTTCACGACTAAACGGCTGGAGCGATTTTATTAAAATTTGGTATGGAGTTAGCTGACACCCTGGATTAACACATGGGCTAATAAACCGCGGGGCACAGCTAGTATTATAAAAGCGAAAGTTTGTGAGTGTGTGAGTGTGTATGTTTGTTACTTCTTCACATCTAAACGGCTGGAGCAATTTTAATAAAATTTGGTATGGAGTTAGCTGACACCCTGGATTAACACATAGGCTAATAAACCGTGGGTAACACCGCGGGGCACAGCTAGTAGATTATAAAGGCAACTCGGTTCAAAGCTAAAAAAGTATTAATTTATGAATTAAATATTTTATGAATACCTACTCATTTTATTTTGTATATTCAAGTGAATAAACAATTCTGAATAAAGACTTTCATTTTGCTTTAATATTTATTTACCTCAAATTTTAAAATTTAGCTTGAATTGCGTAAAACTAATTTCTTAATAATAGTAACAGTAACTAAATTAAGTATTTCATTTTTGAATAAATTTCTAGTTTCTATGTAAAATAATATAATTTAACCATTTAGGCTAAGAAATAAACCTTCTTAATGGGCTATCTTCTGTAAAGAGAATCAGCTGACTGGGCTCAGGCTTTCTTCAAACCTATTCTAGATGTCAAATTAAATACTGGCAAGAGTGAAATCTTCAAATGCATCTTTTCAGTTGGTGGGATTAAAGTAGGCAATAGGTGACGGACACATTCTAGTTCCATAGCCGTATGCTTATACATTGTCCGTTCACAATCATATGGATCTGTTGGTAGTACTGGTTTTGATGTTGCCAATCATTCACTTAACCCAAAAACTATAATCTAATAATAAGCTACCTCAATTTTTTCTATCTTTTCATGCACGCGAAGGATAAAAAAAAATAGGTCTAGTAACATAGTCCAGTTAAGTGGTTCGATTCCGGCCCCGGTTTGGCATACGAAGTCTCGGGTTCGATTCTTGGGTCTGGACTTTAAATTTTTCTCTCTCTTTTTCTCTCTATCTTTCAAAAATGCATTTATTTTGGCAAGAAATTCCTATATATATATATATATATATATATATATATATTTTTTTTTTTTAAAGACAACTCTCGCAGTAGAGTACAGGCCCTGTGTCACGGGGGACTTTACAAACATACAAGTCATGGACACAAATTACACCCAGACCCGGAACAACAATTTGTGGATGACACAAAGTGGTGTCCCGTGTGGGAATCGAACCCACGACCTCTTGCGTAGCAGTCGGATACACTATATATAGTATGTTTCTGATTCAACTGTTTTCATACAAATTCAAGGGTCTAGCAGCAACGTTACATACGTTGCATACGTAGGTTCAGTTTGTCCTTACCTAAGCGATATGTTTCATATATAATTACGCGAATAAATGTGTTCCACTTTAATAAATTCGGAACAAAACACTAAAAGATCTTTCAACATAATTTCTTCAAAATTGAATATTACACTAAACATCCACTTCCAAGAAATCTTCTTTGTATATACTTGTAATATTGATCACCGGGGCTTAATTAGACTTGGTAGCGGCTCAAGTAATTATCTACGTAACACAATATTATTTTCACGACCTTAACAAAAACATTTCTGTAATAATAAATCATCATTTCGCCCAGAGCTATCAGAAAAACGATTAGACGATCTAATGTTGCTGAATGATAGTTTGTGAAAGTATGCCACTGTTTATGGTGGTGTGGGCATATTAGTGAGGATAACGTAGTACCATGTAGTAGTACTACTATAGATGAAGAAACGAACAAGCGGTTCATCTTATGGTAAAAGTAGCAGGCGCGTTGCCGGCCTTTAAGAAAAGATTAGGATGAACGCCGTCGATTGTTTAATAGCCAATAAACAAGTGGCATAAACATTAATCGAATAGAAAGACGTCATGCGCGTGCAAAACAAGGAAAATATAGGTATATTTTTTAATATAAAATTTGCAGTTTTGCGAGCGCTACGAGATCATTCCGATGTAATTCTATTCGATTAGAGTTTATGCTACTTATCTAGGTGGACTGATTACAATATAACCAGCAACCTTTTAACGTCCCCTTAACTGAGACACAGCCCTCCTCTCTGCACAGTCACAGTACGAATCCTCTCTTTGCTGTACTTCAACGAAAATTACCAGAACCTATGGTTAAAACAAGTCACACCACGTCTGAGTTTGTCTGTCTGGGTTTTGAGCCCACACACCCTGGGTTTTGCTCATATTCCATACTCCGGATTATTTCATCAAATATATTATTATACTCAGTCATCAAGTTTCAGATAGATTATGTTTAGAACACTCAAATGTGTCTGCCTTGACTAATTCATTTTGTCTAGTTCAGTACAAACTTCGTGTCAGAACGATCGTTATTCTCCAAATCGGTTTTTCGCCAATCTCATTTTTACTCGGGATTAAACTACCCGAGATATCCCGAGTTCATAAAATGGAGTAATAACTTTCTGGTTATGATCGAGTTTTAGGCGATTTCGAATTGATTCGGTAATGAATCTAATAAATTCGGTTTGTGTTGGAAGTTGAAGTACTGATTTAGGGATTTATGCGATATTGTTGAAGAATTATGAGAGGGATTGACTTGGTCGTGACGAGGCCGATCGATATATCCTATATTAAGCATTGTTTCTAATGTCTAGTTTAAAGATGGATAATAATTTTCCGAAAAAATAACACATGTCTATAGACAAGATTAGAGAAAAAACTTTAGTATGCTAAGTACTTATTATAACACTAGCTGTCCCGCGCAACTTCGTATGCGTAAATTTTCCCCGTTTTTGCAACATTTCTCGTCGCTGCTCTGCTCCTATTAGTCGTAGCGCGATGTTATATAGCCTATAGCCTTCCTCGATAAATGGGCTATCCAACAAAAAAATATTTTTTCTAATCGGACCAGTAGTTCCTGAGATTAGCGCGTTTAAACAAACAAACAAACTCTTCCGCTTTATAATATTAGTATAGATTTAAGAATAATATCTGACCTTGTACAGTTTGTAAAGAATCCAATTTGATTCTAAGCATAACTTTTTTATAAAATTCTAATTTCATAGGTACACTTTGGCTCCATGCCAACTATAAATTAAGACTTTTAAAGCACACGAACCGGCTAGCATGGCAGCTCACTGTCCTTGAGACCATACGTGGAGCAAAAAGTGGCGAGACATTTTGACTGCCTGGTCTAAAAGTATGACCATTACAAAGGAAAGGTTGGCTTTGCGGGGTTCTACTACGAGGCGACTTTCAATATTTTGCTTCCAAGAAATTTCACTTATTGCAAGTCAAGGGTCCGGAGGTGCTTACTATTCGAGCTGGTGAGAGTACCTGTCACTAATTTCCTTTGTTGCTGGTCTTTTGAGGGTGTTCGGTCTGTCAATCTATTTCGATTGTTGTGTTATGGGAATTTCCTTAATACTTTAATTGTGGTGATGCACAGATCGTGAGTGGGTGGGGAGTGCATTCCTTAATAATCAATAAGTAGATATGCTTCCAGCTTAATCGGATAAACGACAACTTACATATGAAAATGGCAAGTTAAAAAAAGCTTAAAAAAACTTTTTCACTTACTCGATTTCTCAAAGATTCCATCATCAGACCCTAGCTTAAATATACAGTGGGATCAATCTGGAAGTGTGCCCTTTTAAACACAAAAATATTTTAATATAGGTCCAGCTGTCTTCGAGTAAACGGAGAATAAAGATAAAATATAATACAGTCGGAAAAAGATCCTCGGAAGTTTTTGAAGTCTGTTGAGAATCTAACATGGCACGAGAAACACCGCGGAGAAAAGCTGTGATGTTTAAGTCAGCTATATTTAACAGCAATAAATTTTTATATCGACACCAATATGTTCCTAATTCCTTGGTGAATTAACGACAGGTGGCGGCCAAGTCTTACTTAATCTGCCATTTGTTGGAATACGTAATGTTAACTGGCTCTGATCCAACATGGAAAGCATTCGGTAACCGGTCGGAATATTGGGACTGCTTCGTCGCAATGAATTGTATATGTACTCCTATACTCATGTTTATATGAGTATAACTTAATTAAGATATGTGTGTACTATTGGTTTTTGTATTAACTATAATAGTTGTAGTTTTCATAATCTAGTCTAGTCGTAATTCTATAATAGAAGAGTTTCTTCTCCTATACAGCAGGCAGACTGGACGTAGTACTTTGTTAAATTGTCTTTTTGAGTGAGCCTAAGTTTGCAACAATTTATAGAAGAGTCCCTGCAGTTGCAGCATGGTGAAATGAAATTAATTAATATCTATTAAGGTGTTAATTACCTCCAAATAGGGCTTGGCAAAATATATGCTTTGCTTTAATTCATCATCATTCATTAATGGCTAAGGCGTCGGACTCGCCAGCGTTTTTGAGATCGATCCCAAAGTTACAAGAATACGAAAATGGCTATTTTAATCTAAACTTAACTGCAACTGTACTACTTTAAATACGTGAATTGGCCTCCTGGTCTGCTTACAACGATTAACAAATGCTAAATTCAAATACCTCAGCGTCAGGTATTTGAAATACCAATTACAAATAACATTTTTAAGAAGTAATTGAATTACAAATACCAAATACGTATTTGTATTTAAATTACGTATTTTAATAACAAGTAATTTAAATACCGGCTTACCCTGCATCCATACCATGCTGCCATGAATAAGAAAGCAAATTTATATAAAGTTCGGAAACGTGTATTTGAGATGACCAGAGACTAATGAAGTAAATACTTATTTATTATGATTGCGTTAATTTTATTGAAGAATAGGTAAATGAAGTGAGAGTGTCGACAGACAACCTGACCAAAGTGGTTGCTAATAACATAATGATTTTTTGCAATGTAAATTAGATTTAAGAATACTACTACTACTAGTATGTTAAAAAGGTCAGCGAATAAAGGCTTTTATTATTATTATTAGTATATTAAATGAAGTGAGACAGTAAATAATAAATGTACCTACGTTTTTAACCTTGCATTCAGATGACGTTCTTAACTCGCACGGTTACAATTTCATACGTATAACGCGCACGCCTAGATGAATGAGGTAAAATAAAACCAGTTGTAAATGCGCGTTAGTAGCGCGTGCATACGAAAAGCACCCAAAAGTTCGCAGGAGAACTGGAAAGTTCGAAGGAAAACGTTTCGCAGCAAGGAAAACGTAATAAAATATGAACTACAGTAACCATTAGTAGGTGTATCGTACACATTTACTAATAAGTCTGCCTCTGTTAAGAATGTACTGGTATAATTAGATTAGACTCGGTACACTTAGGTATATTATTTGGGGACTGGGAATAAGTGGATCCCCGCTCTGGTCTCAGATGAAATTATTTCTATTTGCATTGGGCTGTTGCGTAATTTTTACATTCATTTAAAATGTGTATATTTTTAATTACGTAATGGTGAATAAATGAAATGCTTTTGTATTTTTACAGATTTCTATTTTCATTATTTGTTTAAAAAGGTAACATCTACCTATTAGAATACGAGCCCTGGCACCCCACGAGAGAATTAACTAACAAGTTTGGAACAAATATCGATGGATTACACAATATTTTGTTCCGTATTCCCATACGGAACAAAATGTTGTGTAATCCATTGAAGTCTCTACAAATGAAGACAGAAAGGAGCACAATAATAATAACTGGCACGATGTTAAAACGTTTTTTTACTCCAAAATGGCTTAACAAATTTTCACCAAACAGCTAAAAACAAAAAAGGTAGGTTACAAAGTTTAGTAATTTAGGTTAGGTAGGTAGGTTTATATTTAAATCAGCCTGGGTGCACTGACACATGTAGAGAAACAGACAATGCTTTAATCATCAACTTAAAACAGTTTCTAGTCATGGTTAAAAAAGCAACGCGTAATGTGAAAATAACGATATAAAATAAATAAACGCAATAACTAATAGCGGTTTACTTTATTTCCCCGGAAGAGTCCATGTCTGGCAGGTAGCCAGGCATAATAGTACTGGCTGTTTGGCCACCATTATTTCAACTAGATAAATTTTATGCTCCTTAAATGTAAGGACGTGCAAAGTGGATGCTTTGTAGGGATCGCCTCAACTGGGAAATCTTGTATATTGTATTGTGTTCCGAATAATTCACGTTTAAGACCGTTCGCACTTTGAGTTTATGTACGAAACTGTTCATCCCTTAACGCGCGTTGGTACGTTACGTGTTAAACTTTGGTTATTTGTTACTCAAACCAAACAGTAGAACTAGTTATGTATGCAGTCAGGAAAAAATGTATTATCAGTCTTTGCTTACCTATATACAACGTTATTCTTAGTATAGTGCAACCTGAAAGTACTTTGCTTAGAATCAGTAACACAATCTAATGGTATATTTTTTAAACTAGGTTTTATTTTACAATTAATTAATTATTAATTAATAAATTAATAATTCTAACAGTCCAAATCTTGTTCTCAATGTAATGTAAAATGTAATCGTTTACTTATTTTCAATAATAACCATGGTTTACGTACTGCGAGACGACGCAATGAGCAAAGTATTGCGAAGAAAACCAAGACAACTGTAATGACTTATAACTGCAAGCTTTCAATATATTCTTTTTTTTTTTTATATGATTTCTTGAAGTGAAAAACTTGTTGGGGTGTCTGAGTTTTGCGCTATACGAAAAATAAATAATATACGTTTGTTTATTTATTTATTCAACTGATACTAACTAACAAATAATCTAACCATATAAATTCTGAGATAAGTGCATATAATCTAATATATAAAATTCTCGTGTCACAGTTTTCGTTGCCATACTCCTCCGAAACGGCTTGACCGATTTTGATGAAATTTTGTGTGCATATTGGGTAGGTCTGAGAATCGGACAACATCTATTTTTCATCCCCCTAAGAGTTTGTTTGTTTGTTTGAACGCGATAATCTCAGGAACTACTGGGCCGCATTGAAAAAATATTTTATTGTTGGATAGCCCATTTATCGAGGAAGGCTATAGTTTATAATATCACGCTACGACCAATAGGAGCGGAGAAGCAATGAAAAATGTTGTAAAAAAAAAAGGGAAAATTTACGCAGACGAAGTTGCGCGGGGCAGCTTATCCGGTATCTATGAGAATCGGCCAACATCTATTTTTCATACCCCTAAGAGTTTGTTTGTTTGTTTGAATGCGATAATCTCAGGAACTACTGGGCTGCACTGAAAAAATATTTTATTGTTGGATAGCCCATTTATCGAGGAAGGCTATAGGTTATAATATAACGCTACGACCAATAGCAGCGGAGCAGCAATAAAAAATGTTCTAAAAAAAGAAAAAAAAAAAAAAAGGGAAAAATTTACGCAGACGAAGTTGCGCGGGTCAGCTAGTCTAATATATAAAATTCTCGTGTCACAGTTTTCGTTGCCATACTCCTCCGAAACGGCTTGACCGATTTTGATGAATTTTTTTGTGCTTATCCGGTATTTATGAGAATCGGCCAACATCTATTTTTCATACCCCTAAGAGTTAGTTTGTTTGTTTGAATGCGATAATCTCAGGAACTACTGGGCTGCACTGAAAAAAATATTTTATTGTTGGATAGCCCATTTATCGAGGAAGGCTATAGGTTATAACATCACGCTACGACCAATAGGAGCGGAGCAGCAATGAAAAATGTTATAAAAAAAAGGAAGAAAAAAGGGAAAATTACAATCTATTATTCATGCCCCTAAGTGATAAGGGTTATCCACCCCTAACATTTATAATTATACTATAATATTAGAAGAGAGAGAAGAGTTTGTTGGTTTGTTTGAACGCGATAATCTCAGAAACTATGGGTCCAAATTGACTTTTTTTTTTCTTTTAGATAGCCCATTTATCGAGGAATGCTATAGGCTATAAAACATCGCGCTACAACTAATGGGAGCGGAGCAGCAAGTAAAAATGTTTGCAAAAATGGGGAAAATTTACGCAGACGAAGTTGCGCGGGTCAGCAAGTTAAGTATAAATTGATGAAATTATACAATAATAGCAACAAATAATATTATATGATTATGACTGCCTCTGTGGCGCGGTGGCAGTGTATCCGACTGCTACGCAAAAGGTCGCGGGTACGATCCCCGCCCAGGATAAAACTTTGTGTGATGAGCGCGATGGTTTATTCTGCGTCTGGGTGTTATTTATCTATGATATGTACGTATTTAGGAATATATCAGTATGTTTATCAGTTGTCTGGTTTCCATAGTACAAGCTCTGCTTAGTTTGGGATCAGATAGCGTTGTGTGAGTTGTCCCAAGATATTATTATAATAATTATTATTGTGTACCTAGGTATAATTTATATAGTATTCATTTACGTCATGATTGTTTATCTACATTTGTTCGACTACAGCGTCTAAACCACATAACCAATTTCTATGAATGAGGTGTCAGTAGATTTACTTGAGCTGTTTTTTCGTTTTTCCAATTGATTTCGATTGCCAGTCAATTTGTGTAACCGTACAAGTGCGATTCGGACTCACCCTCCGAGGATTTTGTACAAAATTGTAGGTATATATTACAAAAAAAGTTCAAGAATCGAGCCTCGCAGTTTTTTTTAACTAACAATGTGGAATTGTGGTAAAAATAAACAGCCGTATCTTTTTTACGTTAACTTAGAACTTTGATGTTTTCACAGCTTCAAGGAACTGTAGACTTAGAAGGTTTTAATTTCAACTCTCTTGACTTGGTCTTGACAGACAGTCGGAGGGTAGAACGGACGGACAACTAAGTGATCCTTTAAGGGTTCCGTGTCTTAGGTACGAAACCCTCAACAGGAGCTAAAATAATACAATTGAGTCAATTCAACTTGGAACATAAACACTCAAGCTCATGCTGTCCAAATATCACAGCAATATAAGTGGTGATAACACTGGCAAATTAACTCCGAATAAAAATAGTTCTCTATTGTTTGGTTGTAAAATTGAAGTAACTTCTAACTTATTAGAATTTTATCGCGACTTAATAGCGTGAAATATTTACCACTAAATATTTCAGAATAAAACGACGGGTAAATAAAAGGCTTTAGAAAAATATATATATATTCAAGGTGGCTGCGGACAAATGCACAATAAAGTATTTTCATTGTTTAAATGTTTTTAAAATCAGAAGAGATTATAGATAAAATCTAATGCCTTTGACGCCTTATTACCTATTAACTGACCCGCGCAACGTCGTATGCGTCAATTTTCCCCGTTTTTGCAACATTTTTCATTGCTGCTCCGCTCCTATTGATCGTAGCGTGATGTTATATAGACTATAGCCTTCCTCGATAAATGGGCTACCCATCAGAAACATATTTTTTTAATTCGCGTTCAAACAAACAAACAAACTCTTCAGCTTTATAATATTAGTATAGATATCGTTTATTTGCAAATCAGACAGGAGCTTAGAGTCAAACGTTATACCAAGATCCCGAATGACATTGATTCTAATTATTATAGTACCTATTAGATAGCTTATAATCAAAACTAATAAGGTTTGATTTACGTGTGTAAGTACAAACATGACACTTCGACACATTAAGATCTAACTTATAAGTAACATAGATGCAGCAGGCGATTAGATTATAACTTCTTACTTCAATTCACTATTCCAGTGAAACGGTATGATAACTCGGCCGTTTAATATAGGTACGACGGCAATTTATTAAACGTTCTCCGCGTGTAATACTACGATATTAAAATTTAACAATTCGTGTTGGGTAACCTTTGATTTAATTAAACGGCGCACACCCGGGGTTGTTTTTATTTAGTCTGTGGTAAAACGAGCGCAATATTATGTTAAACAGTTTGCAAGTTGGTACGTTGGGGAGACTAGGGATATATATATACTCGGGTAGTGAAAACTAGAACTTCTGCGTCTATGAATATTGACTGGTTATGTTGGTCGACTTCTGGTGTATTGCGCGGTTGTGACGTGTGTTGAACGTCTTCTGTGTAACTAGTTACTTAATTGATCGTTTAAGTTTGAATTGAGACTCAAAGGGTTATGTATTCAAGTATCAATTTTTGACGTGATAACGGCTTATAATCAGTGCATGCACGAAAAATTGTCACGGTCGGTGACGTTCCGCCTGCTGACAGGCTGAAGTATAGTGGCCGTCAGGCGCATGATGTGGTAAAACGAGCGCAATATAATGTTATATAGTTTGCAAGTTGGACGTTGGGGAGACTAGGGATAGATATATACTCGGGTAGTGGAAACTAGAACTTCTGCGTCTATGAATATTGACTGGTTATGTTGGTCGACTTCTGGTGTATTGCGCGGTTACGGTTTAAGTTTGAATTGAGAAAGGGTTGATGTATTCAAGTATAAATTTTTGACGTGATAACGTCTTATAAATCGATGACCGGGTGCATTCACGAAAAGGTGTCACGGTCGGTCACGTTCCGCCTTCTGATAGGCTGAAGTGTTGTGGCCGTCAGGCGAATGAAATATTGCGCCCGGGTCCACTAATGTCATCAATGTTAATGGCGATTGCAGTGACCTGCGATACAATTGGAAAAAAGCTGTCACAGGCATGGTTTTTTATTACAATTTTATCAAAGTTAATGGCGATTGTGGCAGCGATACAAAATAAAATAAAAAAAGATGTCACAGGCATTAATGTTTTCATATGACGTTATCATGTAAAATTATCGTCCGTAAGCCGACTTTACAGACAACCATTTATTTTAACAAATGTTTGGGAACATTTTTGTCTAACGGCATTTAACTATTTGAGTAGTAACATACATTTTTGAATTCAGTTAAAAATCAAAATTATAAATTATGAAATGAATAATTCAGGACCATGTTTTTATGGTGTAGCCACTATTAAAAACAAAATAAATAAAGCTGATGAGTTATTTTTGAACGCGTTAATATTCTAAATTACTTGTCCGATTTTGATAGTATTTGGTAGGGAAGTAGTTTAAAGCACAGGCAACATATATTGCTACTAGCTGTCCCGCGCAACTTCGTCTGAGTAAATTTCCCCGTTTTCGCAACATTTCTCATTGCTGCTCCTCTCCTATTAGTTGTAGTGTAATTTTTTATCAGCTCATAGCCTTCCTCGATAAACGGGCTATCCAACAGTGAAAGATTTTTTTTAATTCGGATCAGTACTTCCTGAGATTACCGCGTCCAAACAAACAAACAAACTCTTCAGCTTTATAATATTAGTATAGATAACTATCATCCAAGGAGGATAAGAAGCGGGATAAATGTAGTATTTAATAACTTCTGCAATTGCAGTTGTAGAGCCAAAGGATGGAGGCAATATTTCACCCGTAGCCCCGTATCACACAAAGGATACCGATAACCGTAGGTGAGTGGAGCTGTCAATGTTTCACGCATACCGAACAAGTTCAACGGCTTTATCGGAACGATCGGGGAGAATAGGTCTTTATCCCTTTAGCCGTTAGCCAATCGAATTTCCATCTACAGTTTAACTAAATGCTTTCAAGCTATAAAACGTTTTTCATATTTTTTACACGCGTATTCTTGGCATTGTCAATCGTTCAATTCAATTACTTTACTTATACTTTCAGAAATTCTGAATTGAAAGATTTAAATAATGATGACTGCCTCTATGGCGCGTTCGATCCCCACCCAGGATAAAACTTTGTGTGATGAGCACGATGGTTTATTCTGTGTATAGGTGTTATTTATCTATAATATGTATGTATTTAGAAATATATAAGTATGTTTATCAGTTGTCTGGTTTCCATAGTATAAGCTCTGCTTAGTTTGGGATCAGATGGCGTTGTGTGAGTTGTCCCAAGATATTATTATTATTTAAATATTTTTTTTTCATTACATACATAAGCAACACACATTGCACATTCAATGCTCTTCGTTGCGGCAATCCATCTGACGTCCGATTTTTTATTTTAAACTTTAATTATGACTCTCATCTCACTTTTAATAACCACTTGTGTCCCTGGCCACGCTTCGCTGTGCCTATTTTTTTGGCCAGTAACATTCGCGGGCCGCCCCAGAACACTCAGCCAAAGTTTCATCACAATCTGATCAATGGTTTCGAAACGCATAGAGGACATACAGACAGATAGACAAACATTTATTTTTAAATATATAGATAACTAGCTGTCCCGTGCAACTTCGTATGCTTTAATTTTCCCCGTTTTTGCAACATTTCTCATTGCTGCTCCGGTCCTATTTGTTGTAGCGTGATGTTATATAGCCTTCCTCGATAATTGGGCTGTCTAACAGTGAAATAATTTTTCAATTCAGATCAGTAGTCCCTGAGATTACTGCCTTCAAACAAACAAACAAGCTCTGCAGTTTCATAATATTAGTATAGATGATAAAATTTGCCTAACAAATATATAAATAAACTTGTAAAAGTTTTCCTAATCAATATTCACCATTTTGTTTATATTTATCTATACCTAATATTCCAAACAGTGGTTCATTCAATAAAATAATTAATGTAATAAAACTTAATGATGTTAAAACAATGACCATGATATTCTTAGAATCTTCTGCTAAATCAGCTTTACGTTAAGAACAGTCTCGTTGTCTCGTGTCCCCACCTTGTGCTTTTTTCAAAATTGATGTTTTTAAACCATTTGGTTTTATGAAGTAAAGATATTTGAGTTGAGTTGATATTTAAGTGTAAGGTTTCAACAATTTGCTGACTCACTGACCCTACAAT
Source organism: Herminia tarsipennalis (assembly GCA_945859575.2). Classification (NCBI taxonomy): domain Eukaryota; kingdom Metazoa; phylum Arthropoda; class Insecta; order Lepidoptera; family Erebidae; genus Herminia; species Herminia tarsipennalis. The sequence goes on along the minus strand of OX243845.2, from coordinate 15,178,052 downwards.
TTTATTATCGTTTTACGAAATTCAAATGAGAGTCACGCGCTTGCTCTTCGGTAACAGAGCGTTCGGTGTCCTTAATACGCCTGGTAAATGTCGGCTGGCTTCTCGCCAAACACCCCGATAATTTACCATCGACGTGCCGCATGCAAATTTAAAGGCTAATCCTTACTTTTCATTTAAAATCGAGCAGATTCACTCCTTTCTAGATTTTGGAGTGGTGATATATTGTATGGTTCGTTGGAGTCGAGTGCTTGAATTTGAATTTTATTATCTTAACGTTAGATGGTTTTAGTGAAATGGTGTAAAGTGTACCTATCAGTTTTGAGATTTTTATGTTTAGGTATTTATTAACAAAGGAGAGATTTTCCCTTGAAGGCGTGTCTATATAAAATAGTGGTACAGGAAATATTTATGGAGCGTTTTTTGTACCTAAGGGCTGAGACATATTACAGCGTTGTTTTGCTACAAAATCAACGTGGGCGTTGTCCACAAACTATTGGACGGCGCACCATTTTGTTTGTAGACTAAAGATGAACGTGAATACTGTGATACACTGAATTAGAGCCGATATTTTTTATTGTAATAAATCTATTCTCTAGAAATATTCAGAGACATTGACAAAATCTAGTCTTATAATGGTTTTTCAAAAAATGGAACAACACCCAAAAACTTTGTATAAGGAGATTTGACACAAAAATAGGTATTTAACACAAAAAGTATTTCCATTTTTGAAAAATAGGCAAGCATAGGAAGGATAGAAGTTAGTAACACAGTCCCAAATAGATGGTTCGATTACGGAAGTCTCGGGTTCGATTCCTGGGTCTGGACTTAAAATTTTTCATCATATATCATACAAAAATGCAATTATTGTATTAATAAAGTAATTGACAAGAAATGCCAATAGAAATTACTGTAACTCTATAGTGTTATAATATTCTTTTTACAATTACTTTTTAAAATTTTCCTGCAATACTTCGTGCCTAAAATCATGCACTCAAATACGTACAAAAATAAGGTCATATTCTATACCCGAACTGTAAAAACAACACATAAAGACCTACATTTCCTCACACTCGCCGTACAGCGTCAAAAGATTCCTTCGGCAGTTCAAAACTGGCGTGAAATACACTTCACTTTCTGGTAGCGCAATTTCATTAGTCGCAAAGAGCTCCATAGCGTCAGCTGTGAAGTTGTCATTCATTAGAGCACAAATTGGATAGATACGGATAGCCGGCTCCCTACAACAAGTAGAAATAGGCTCACACACACATACACGCGAACAAACACAGATCTCGGACGAGTTGTCAACCGAGACGGTGCACGATAACATCTCCGTACGTGCACATCTGTTTGCGTGGATTTCTTGTTGAGCTATGAACCGGCCCTCAGTATCCACATATTCTGTGATTAGAGTGAAGTTATATGAGCCGGGCCTGTATCTATGTAGAATCGAGTTACCCTTTGAGATCAGTTCGCTGTAATTCGGAATGTACCCACCATGTGGGCTGTGGTCTTTATTAGTTTATAGTCCATCTTTTGAAGCATTAGCGATACGTTTTGTACCTGATAGGGATTACCAAACTGGATGTTATTATTCAAAGGTTTATGGTTGTTTATGTGCCACCATTGATGTGCTCTACATCAATGGTGACACATAAACAACCATAAACCTTTGAATAAACCATCATACCATTACTTAAACATTTTATGAGTCATAGTCTTATGTGTACTCGCATGGATGAATCCAGGACAGGCACATGGCGGTGCCGGATCTAACATGTATACGACCGAATGGGGGGGATGTGCATAGGGAATCATAGGGATCATGAGCGGTGCGCTCAAAAATGTCCGCAGCGCATGCGCGTTGATGCATTTCTAAGTCCAGCTCTTTATTTACCATTATGACAAGATTTTGACAGTTCGCATTGCCGCGAAAACGTAAAAAAAGAACGCGAATGAGGACCACAAACTTAAATATTTATGCGATTACCAGCTGTTGCCCGGGACTTCGTTCACGAGGGAATTGTAACTGTACATTTTTCCGAGATAAATAGTAGCATGTGCTATTCCAGACTACAGTCTATCTCTGTATCAAGTTTTGTTCATATTCGTTCTGCCGTTCAGGCGTGATTGAGTAACAAACATCCGTATGGATGTAACAACTATAAGGGTTTTTTTATTTAAAATACGACTTCCCCAGTAGGTTACAAGCCCTGTGAAGAATGAAGAACCCACGACCTCTTGCGTAGCAGTCGGACACACTCACACCGCACCGTATTTTCATACATCCGAATAACAGTGCAGATGCCCCGTAATTTGTACTAATCGCAAAAATGTAATAATATTATATACGCAATGATTATTAAATAAACTTTGTACAATGATCATTAGCTTGTATCATTACATATTATTATCTCGTTAAATTAAAGCACATAGTACAAAATTTAAAAGTTTTATTAAAACGCAACCGTATCTACATGTATTTTGTTACTAATTCGTTAAGGGAGGTGATTCGCTATGACCAAGTTAAACCACAGTTCAGTCTTAAGTTAATACAGCATCCGCTTTCGAGTAACTATTGTGGAGGAACTTAACAAATGCATATACACATAACAATAACGAACATAAATACACAATCACATAAATTTTGAGTGGGAATCTATCCCACAACCTGTTTGGTTGGTCAAAGGTACATTAGTTTTTTTTTAATTTACTCTGTAATTCTATATTAATTTAAAGTTAATAAATCACAATAATAGCTATTTAAAGTTAACAATCAATTTCGTTGTTATTTCTCGTTCTGAGGAATTACCGATTCTTGTTGACTAAAGTAAGCTTGATAGATCCTTGTTACGTAAAATACTAATAGTAGTATAATATTAATATATTTTGTATAATTATGATACTACTAGCTGTCTCGCGCAACTTCGTCCGCGTAAATCTTCCTGTTTTTGCAACATATCTCATTGTTGCTCCGCTCCTATTGGTCGTAGCGTTATATTATACAACCTATGGCCTTCCTCGATAAATGGGCTATCCATCCAAGTAAAAATTTTTTTTAATTCGGATCAGTAGTCCCTGAGATAACTACGTTCAAACAAACAAATAAACTCTTTGTAATATTAGCATAGATAGATAACTATATCTCATTTATCTATGCTAATATTATAAAGAGTTTATTTGTTTATGATGATATGTTGTTGTATGTTAAGATCAAAGAATTGTGGTATCAATAACAAATAAGTGTGGTTTAAAAGTTTAAGCGTAATGAGATGCTGACATTCTAAATATAGTTCTTATAAAGAAGTACTAACCTACAGTTGTTTATGTTGTATTTATTATGTAGCACTTTTTAAAGCTAACATCATTGTTAGCTTAGCATCTGGTTAAAAGTAAGAAAGTAATAACCACATATGTATTGTAATAATTGGTAATATCACTTTAATGTGCCACTATGTACCTTCTTCTTTAATGTTTTGGTTACATTGTTTAAGTAACAGGTGGTGTGCATTATTGTATTGATTTTTCAATTCCATAGTATTAAAAACCATGTGGTGTAAGTTATAATATTTGGTACCCACATATTTAAAATGATGTTTGGTAGGACAGATCATTACATTTTTTATTAACAACTAACAATTAGTTGGTAACAATAACCGGTAGCTTCCAGGAATATAATGGAAAATGCTTCTTATTTCTTGTAATTTTACTATTATTTTGCCAATTTACTTAGTTGCCGACTTCAGTATTCAATAAGGCCCGCTCGTTCATTAGCATTCTTCAAGCCAGGGAACACCACCTTGATTCCAGGGATATATTTTTTAGCGTTCTCGAAGTATTCGAAGAGAATTACCTCATTCTATGTAATACCTTTCGACTTGTTGGCATCTGAATATGACAATCCTATTGCTTGACCCATCTTGCGGACGAGGAAACTATTTAGGTTGGGACCTATTTTGTGTTTGCCGCCAGATTCAACAGTGTGGCACTAAGCGCATCTTTGAACAAAGATTTTCTTTCCATATTCAGCATTTCCGGCTCCACAAAATTGCACAAAAAACGGTTAGCGCTGGGTTTTGCACGAGAAAACGCCTAAAATAATGAAGTGACTGCTTTATTATATCCTGACATAGCAGTCCTTCAATTAGCTGTAGCTGTTCTACACTAAAAGCTTCTTATATTCTGCTATAACTTGCTACAACTCCTAGTAATCTAACAAGATCATCTATATGAGCTTGATATAACTATATATTGGTCTTAATCAGGCTATCTTAGGTTGCTTCTTATTCACGCTAATTTAGGTTAGCGTGAATAAGATCAATGCCACCATTGATTATCACTTCTTTTGAGAAAGATAAAATCAAAAGTTTTATAAGGAACAAATGTTATTTTATACAAATTAGGCAATGATAGGTCTTAAAATGCTTTGAAAATAAGTGTATAATCACAATCACATATTTTGAAAACGAACACTAAAAGCAATGATTTGTAGATAGGAACTTATGACGTTACAGGTTGTTATTCCATACACATTTCTTTATAGCTTGTCATTTTGACATTTCATAAATAGATATAATATAATAGAGACATAATTGACTTCACAGTCAGCATTGACAAGTTACTTTTCTTAATTTTGACGTTATGAATTTTTTTGTCGTAGTCATACCGTATAACCCTCCAAAGCGAACGTACACGCGATAATATTAATAGTTTTAAGGAGCGCTGTCATTGTGGTGTGGGGCAAATTAGTTTACAAAGTCTTCATTCATTAGTACCAAGTTGTGTGGTTTAACTTTGACAGGAGTATTCTGTATGACTCGAGTTGTACAAATTGTAATGTATTACGGTGTAGACGTCTGGGACTGAAGGCAGGCGACGTGGTGCTTAGTAATTGTTTGCCACTAGTTAAAGAGCTTTCCCTTCTGTAAATTTCACGGAGTTATTACTATTGTAGTTGTAAAGACGCACACGTGATATTTTCATGAGGCATAGAGGGATTTAAATGAGTGAACTCGCATAAATTTGGAGTTTCTAGTTTGGAACTCTGTGGACTAATTTATCAAAGTGTTTTGTAATCGAAATTAAATGAGGCTTGAAGGGTTAGGGAGATTTACGTATTTGATGAATGTGGGATAAGACTATGATTGCTTTTTTCGGGGTGATAGGTGGTGATTTTTTTTTTAAAGACGACTCCTGTAGTAGGTTACAAGCCCTGTGTCGCGGAGGACTTTACAAACATACAAGTCACGGATACAAAGTACACCCAGACTCGAAACAACAATTTGTGGATCACACAAAGTGGTGTCCCGTGTAGGAATCGAACCCACGACCTCTTGCGTAGCAGTCGGACACACTCCTACCGCCTTTGATGGGTGGTGTTATGGATTCAGAAACTCTACATTCTGTGTCCACGTACGCATGCCATAATAAAGCAAAAAGACTTGGCATCATGGCAAAGGTAGAGCCAGGTCCAGATGTGATTAGTTTTGCTAATGGAAATTAAAACATTTTTTTATACTTTCTTAAGAAAAAAGATAACTATTTATTATACAGTTTTAAGGTAAACAATGCCCGTTAATTTCCGTATAATAAATAGTTATGACTATTCAACGGAAAGTTTAAATGTTAGTAAAAAGATAACTAGCTATGCGGGCTTAGGCCCCAAATTACTAGCAATCTTGTTAACCCCTCCAGCTAAGCCTAAAGACTTGTGTTAGTAGTGGGTTCACGTCGGTAGTATATTGGGTATGTTTCGAACCCGCGACCTCACGATTGCGAGTCCGATGCCTGCCGTTTCGGTATATATTTATTAATTATATCATCATCATCAGCCTATCGCAGTCCACTGCTGGACATAGGCCTCTCCAATTGCACGCCACTTTGTTCTATCTTCGGCTTCTCGCATCCAGCTCCTGCCAGCCGTTTTGCGTATATCATCACTCCACCTGGCCTGAGGGCGTCCTACACTACGTTTGCCAAGCCGCGGTCTCCACTCAAGAACTCGTTTACCCCAACGGTTGTCGGTTCTTCGGCTAATATGGCCAGCCCACTGCCACTTCAACTTGCTAATCCGGTGGGCTATGTCGATAACTTTGGTTCTCTGCCGGATCACCTCATTTCTGATTTTGTCCCTAAGAGAAACTCCGAGCATAGCCCTTTCCATAGCCCGCTGAGTGACTTTGAACTTGTGGACCAGCCGTACCGTCAGTGTCCACGTTTCGGCTCCGTATGTCATGACGGGTAGGACGCACTGATTAAAGACTTTAGTCTTTAGACATTGTGGGATCGACGATGAGAAGACTTGACGTAGCTTACCAAACGCTGCCCAACCCAACCGAATTCTCCTGTTGACCTCGCCCTCGAAGTTGTTTCTACCTAACTGCAATGACTGCCCGAGGTACACATATTGTTGAACAACTTCGAGAACGGCGCCGTGCACCGCTATCGGTTCCGGTAGTACATGTTCATTGAACATGACCTTGGTTTTATACAAGTTCATCCGTAGGCCGATGCGTACAGAGGAGTCAGCCAGGTCATTCAGCATTCGTTGCAGGTCCTGCAGCGTTTCCGCCATGATGACAATGTCGTCTGCAAATCGCAAGTGAGAGATGTATTCACCATTGACGTTGATGCCCCGCCCTTTCCAGTGCAGCGTCTTGAACATATCCTCCATTGCATTTGTGAATAGTTTCGGGGAAATAACGTCCCCTTGCCTCACTCCTCGATGCAATGGTATAGGGTTTGTTTGCTGATTCTGTACTTGGACGGACATGGTGGCGGCTTCGTAGAGACATCTCATCACTTGGATATATCGCCAATCTACTTGGCATCGCTGCAGAGACTCCAGAACGGACCAGATTTCAATCGAGTCAAAGGCCTTCTCATAGTCCACGAATGCTAGACACAAGGGCTGATTATACTCCTGGGTCTTTTGTATAATCTGCCGCACTGTGTGGATGTGGTCTATGGTGCCATATCCGCTCCGAAATCCAGCCTGTTCCGGTGGTTGGAATTCGTCAAGTCTTCGCGCAAGGCGGTTCGTGATGACTCTTGAAAACAGCTTATAGACGTGGCTTAGAAGAGAAATAGGTCGGTAGTTCTTCAGCCGGGTCTTATCTCTTTTTTTGAAGAACAAGACGACTACACTTCTACTCCACGCCTCCGGAGTTCTCCCTTCAAACAGGACAGCATTAAAGAGCTTTTGGAGCTCCCTCAGTACGGGTTTACCTCCAGTTTTTAACAGCTCTGTTGTAACGCCATCCTCTCCAGGGGCTTTTCCATTTTTCAGCTGTTTAAGAGCCAGCACGATTTCGTCAATGTTGACTTCTGGCAGGTCTTCGGTGTAGTGGCGTTTTAGAGTGGCTCTAGGACCCTCATTTTCAGGATCAGGTCGAGATGCATGCGAAGCGTATAACCGGCCATAGAAGCTTTCCACTTCGGAGAGGACTGCCGGCTTCGAAGAAACGACTTCTCCACTTGTTGTGGTCAACTTCGTCAGGTGGCTTCTTCCAAGAGATTGTACGAACACTTTTGACCCCCGGTTCTGCTCGATTGCTCTTTTAATCAAAAGAGTGTTGGAGCACCGAAGGTCGTGTCGTATAAGCTTGTTGATCTCTTAGTTTAGAGCGCGCTTTTCCGACGAAGTGACGGGTGGGTTTTCACGTCGTTCCGTCATTAGCCCTAAAGTCCTTTCCGAAAGCTTTGACTTCTTGCCCTTACGCTGCATTTCACAAAATCTCGTACCTTCTTCCCTGAGTATCCGAACCACATTTACGAGCTTCTGGTTTACGTCTGTTGTGGTTTCCATGGCAGCAAATCGGTTATCCAGGTTTGACTGGAACGCTTCGGATCCTATCATGGTTTGGAGCAAAGTAGGTCGGAGCCTGGACCTCATCAGACGGGCACGTTCCGCCTTGAAGTCGATATTCAGAGAGCCTCGGACAAGTCGGTGATCACTACCGGTATTAAACCTGTTGATCACGGTGACGTCTCTGAATATATGCTTTTTGTCCGTCATGATGAAGTCGATCTCGTTTTTCGTCATAGTGTCGGGGCTTTGCCACGTCCACTTCCTTTGGGGCCGTTTCTTGAAAAAAGAGTTCATCAAGAAGAGCCCCTCCCGTTCGAGGAAGTTGACTAGCATTTGCCCCCTATGATTTCTGCTTCCAAATCCATGGGATCCTACTACCAATTCGCTGCAATTTTGTACTCCTACTTTAGCGTTGAAGTCCCCCATAACAACGGTGTAGTGGGTCTTAGTGGTGGAGTGGAGGGCCCTCGATATGTCATCGAACATATCCTCCACTTCGTCGTCTGGATGTGCCGAGGTCGGTGCGTACACTTGCACTACCTTGAGGCTATACCTCTCGGTGAGCTTGATAATGAGGTACGCTACCCTGTTCGACACGCTAGACATTTCCACAACGTTTTCAGAAAGGGACTTATTTACCAGAAACCCAACACCACCTTGGGATTTTTGGTCTCCCTCGCGGAAGTACATAAGGTGACCTGACTCGAGGGTTATGGTGTCCTCTCCCTCTCTTCGGACTTCACTTAACCCGAGGATATGCCACCTAATCTTCCCAAGTTCCACCTCAAGTTGTGCCAGATGCGAGTTTAGCCGTAGCGTGCGTCCGTTATACGTCGCCAGGGTCAGTCGGTTGTGGTGGCCTTCCGTAGCCCGGAGATTCTTAGCACCCCCCGCCACGCCGTTACCGTGGACGCCACCATGTCCAGGAATAGCGTGACTGCCGGGAACTGGGGGCCGTGGCTTTTGTGCTTGGTGCATATGGGGGAAATGCCCATAATCGCCACGCTGGGCAGGCGGGTTGGCGATCGCAGGGCGTAGCTCTCGCATCAGTGACGCTGCTGCCCGTCACTGACCTATTACTTTAGCTACGCCTTAAATTGGGATGGTTATACCGCCACCAGCCGGTCGCCAGAGCCTCGTTCGTTGTACAGCAGGATGTACCGCGTGCAGGTGAGGTTGGCTTGGAGCGAAAGATGGTGATGCGCCCCCTTACATCCTAATTATATACATTTATACAAAGGAGAATTAATAGCTTAGTCATTATCTACCAGTCAACCTTAGGGTTACCTATGCAGAGAGCAGAGTAAGGTAGGACTTCCAAATACCAAAGTAATAGTAATCATGAAAGTGAGTAACAATATAATTACATAAGTAAAAACAATACCATACATTTATAGGTATATACATTATTGTAAAAATTGACAAAATGTTTGATAAGCATGTACATTATACAGGCATATTTCGTTTAGAAATTGACTTTCATCTACCCAAGAAACGAAGAATAACGTTGATTCGTAAACACAATAAGGTTGGCTCAAATTGTAACGTACTAGGGTTTTGACATGAGGGAGTAAAATTATTGTATTATAGCTTTCTCTTCTACAAACACAAGTTACAGTTATTATTGTAGTTAGTAGGACGTTCATTAAGCGTAGTGGAATTTAATTGAACTTTGAGGTGTATTAATTTGCAGTGGGCATTGCCCATTCCATAACCTGGGTCCTTATATATATTCGTATATTCGTGGCGACAGACGCTGAGGGCCCCGAGGCGCGACCGCGCCCGATGGCTGTGCGTTTGGCACGTCGCGATGTGCGTGACGACATGCTTCGCAATGCGCGAGTGCGGCGCGGAGTGACGTCAGAAGGTTGCGGACTTCCGGGTACTCCGAGGCGCTTCTACATCAATGAACGTCTCACTAAGTCGAACCGCCAGTTGTTTCGATTGGCGAGAGACGCCGGCCAATCTCGAGGATGGAGGTTTGTGTGGGTTGCGCGAGGTCGCATCCTCGCTCGCAACAAACCAGGAGACCGAGCCTATTCGATCCGATGCGAAGCCGACATCGACCAGGTTTTTAGCCGTAGTTAGTTATAAGCTCTCTTTGGTAAAATTGTTAATTATACATAACCTTAAAATTTATATAAAAATATGTTATTTTGGTAAAATGATCTGGCTACTAAATTCTATTGACTATTTACAATATAAATATAATATTTACATTATATACAAATATAAAAACTTATATATTAATAATATACAGCACCTCACTTATAATTTTATATTATACAAAAAAATACATTTATTCAATATATTTTGGCTCTTAGTTCTACATGGTACAAGTAAATACTTGCAATATAAAAACAATATATACAATATGTACAAATCTGTAATTAATTTAATATTACCTTATCTCACATATAATACCAATTATTTTTTACATAAAGCACTACATACAATAATTATATACAAAGAGTTTATACATTTTTATCTATATTCTACAAAATTTAAACACAAAAAGAGCATACCACTATCCTGCACAAATGGTTAAGACTAAATATTTGAAGGTAGGTTTATTTAACGCTGGGTCGCTAGGAACACGCCACGACGAATTCTTATTAATGATGGAAGAGCTTGCTCTGGATATTTTAGCTATTAATGAAACGTGGCTGCGAGTAGGTGAAGAGGGCCGCGCACCGATAGTCCCTAATTATCGGCTGCGACATATTCCAAGACCGCAGGCCGTGC